>OY856412.1:723269247-723904247 GCA_963693085.1 Alisma plantago-aquatica
ACCCAGGAAGTGGCACCTCTACTATAGGAAAAGATGCTCTCAAAGCCACCTCAACCAAAGTATTTAAGCATGAGAAAGTGTGTACTTTGAATCAACATGTTTTTATCGCGTTTGATTTTGAAAATTTTTGGATTTTTAGCACCCACTGATATGGAGATTCTTAAGAGGGTCCAAAAAGTTATGCATACAACATTATAACCCCCAAACCAATGGATGTTGAATTTCACAGGATAGGTTTTTCCATCAAAAAAGGATTGGTGATACAACTTGTTTTCAGTACCCTTCCATCTCAATGTAATATATTTCATCCTACAACATACGAGACCTTTTTAAAAAAAGTATGAGTTATGTATGACAAGAATATCCATTTAAAAAAATACAAACCTTACATAAATATACCATGCATAATAAAAAACTTATAGCTAAAATATCAACCTATCCTTATAAAATACCTCACATTTATATATGAGGTGTCATCAAACTATATATACCTCAATAGATAAAGTACTTACTTGTGGTTCCTCTACCAACCCGAGTGTTTTCTTCTATGGGCAAGATTTAATTATTTCTACCATGCATGGGTGGACATCACTGTAACTATTTCATGTATGTATTTCTTTTTAAACTCATTTTAATACTTCTTTAAATAATATTATGAAAATGCCTGCACTGAAGCACGAACAACAAATTGGGCTACCAGTTCTTTTTGGATGGCAAACCTATAGATCATACAAAATTATAAGACAAAGAAGACAATAGCATAAGGTTCCTATTGGTGACGTGTTGAAGGCAACACAAAAGAGAGGTCGCATCAATAACAAGTACTCCAAAAGTATCAAAAGAAAAAGGCAAACAAATATGTCAATTTATCATACAAGTTGCACCGTGAATTGTACCTTTTTTGTAATGGAATCACCAACTGCCTAGCCTAGTTTAAAGCTATTCAAAGAAACATGTGATGGATGAGAGACTCTAGTGAGGTCAACACATGTCTATTTTTCATCTGTATAACAAAATAACAAGATGTCAACAGGACGTTGAGAGTGGATACCATCATGTCATGTGCCAAGAAAGAGAACAATAGCCTCTTTTAAGACCTTTAACCAAGCTCAAGAAGCAATGTCAAAAAGAGTACCATTAACTAAGTTATGTCAAAATTTATGTCCAGGTATTATGAAAAAATAAATGACATGATCACCTAAGACGTGAAGCTCTATGATTTTGCAAAGCGGGCAACATTCATCACATGGGTACAAGGGAATCATAAGTCGATAACAAAGGATAGCTCGATACTCAATAAGTGATAGGGACAAACCAAGCCAATCAATGGGAATGACAAGTAGGAGGCCTTGTACATGGCCATCTTAGAGAGAAGTGAGGATAGAAAGTTGTCATTGAGACAGGCCACTTATAGTAATTTGTTGGACACCAGTTTTATAGAAAGTTTTTGCCAAAATAGTCTGGGTATTTAGAGTAGTAGAAGGTCTACGTGATAACTAGGACCAACAAAAGGACATCAAGATCGTATAGATGCTGTCATGTACGGTAGATAAATAGGATCATGTAAGCACATATCCAATGTAAGTCCAAGAAGAAACATAGAAAATTTTGTTTATATTATGGGAAGATTTGATGCCCAACCCTCCAATATGGATAGGAAGTATATCTAAGATCCACTATAGATCACCAAAGTCTGGCCCATCACCAACCGCAATACATGCTACACATTGACAAAACACATTATTACAATCATCCATTGCATAAATGATAGATATTTGGGGTGTTGTTTGAAGAGAAAATAACAACATGGGGATCCCAACACATAATTCGGGAAGAAGAAGCTCACATTATGAGTCCTATAGAAAATCCAAGCAATCTCACAAAACAAGAGTTTAGTCACACATTTCTTGAGAATCTCCAAGGAAAATCATACATCCGTGGAAACATGACCTCCTAAAATATTCACCATACATGGGGTGAGATATGTTAGTAGGGAACCTACCAAACTTTAGGGCTCGTCTTGGATCATTTGAAGGCCAATATTTTTCTTTACATTCATATGAATACCAAAGTTTAGGCCTCATTTTGAGATAATAGATAGAACCTTGAAGACTTCTCTAGTGTATCAATGAGGGTGCCATCATCAAGATAGAAAGTAAGAAGTTTGATGTGGCATTCATCCTTTAGTTGCAAAATAAGAGGATGGAGGGCCAAAAAAAGAAGTGGCCTAAATAGATTGCATCATTGGAATCCAATCATGAGAAGAAGAGGTTTACTTGAATCCATGTAGATAGAGCTGGGGAGCTATAATAGAATTTAACCTATTGTGTAGTAGTTGGGCTATGAAGACATACCTCCTTAAATATGGTGGATCTATCAAGCATATTGCGAGATTTTTTGAAATACATAAGGGCCATTGTAAGAGTACAAAAATGTTGTTGGTCATGGGGAAGTCGAGTGACAACATGTACGAAGGCTTCAAAACTAAATTGATGATCCTTAAGATAATTGACAGGATCAAACAAGACACTTTTCATTGTAAAATTGAAAATAAGGTGACGCCAAAACATTCCTACCATGATAGGTTGAATATCATTCCATGGCTTGAGAAGATGGTTTAATGGGCACTGGAAACATAGGATGCTATAGAGGGAGGACAACAACCAACAAACCAAAGGTTGACCAAAGATGGAATTGCATTCAAAAAGTTGTTTTTAATGACCGTTGTTGCACGACACATGGAATCAAGTAGATGTTTTTCTTGGAGAATGTCATGTACACACGTTGTTCCTTTATATAAGGATAATGTTGCCTCTTCAACCATAGAGAGAACCAAAAAAGGTAGAGCAAGATATATTTGAAACAAGTCATAAGAGGATTTGTTGTGGGTGTTTTGTTTCAAACCCCAAATGAGTAGCAGAGTTAGAGGGGGAAATGCTACTAGAGGAGAGAACTTAGATGGAAGATGAAAATTGTCCATCCTTGATCTGTGTCTTGGCATAAGAAACTCTGGTATCAATAGATTTTTTGTGCACAAAAGGACAATGGTAGCTCAAGATCTGGGCAAGGAGTTGTTGGATACCGTTAGATCATACATATTTCTAGATCCTTAAGGATCATAATTTTTTGGAACGAGCCACACTTTCATGTTGAAAAAATCGATAGAGAATGCATATATGGAGCAATAAAAGACAGACCCAAGAATGGATGGAGAAAGGACAAGAAATCATTTGTTGTAAGACAACACACATAGTGTCTGTAAGACCCCTGACTTGGGTTTTGGGGTAAACTGATTTTTTTTGCTTGATTACATGCTTAGAACCTTGTTCTAATCCTTTGAGACACTTTTAGATTATGTGGAGAGCTTATGTTTTTAGTTCGATCCTGTTTGGATGATGTTTTTACTTTTAGTGCTTATTTTGAGTAAAATTGTAGTTTACCCAATTGAGAGGGTTATCTTGCAATTCGCCACATCTAGAGTGTACCTTCTCTTTCTTGGCTTTGTGATATAGAGTATGAATCTTATGGGTGCTTGTTTTGGGCTTTGGTTGAGGAGGTTGCATCACATCAAGTGATTAGGGTTTCTACGGTTTGTTTGGTGTCGACCATGTTGGACATAATTGAGTGTTGCGGCCTATGTCTCAACCTAAAAGTTGTACCTTGTGAGTGTCTAGATCAAAACACCTTCCTAGAGTATTTTTATTTCGACCATGAGGTCTTGGTGAGGTTGGGTCGAGACAGTTGTCTTCTTGTGATATGTGTGTGACCTTAAGTGGTCAATACCCAATATTGGTTGTATCACCATATGTTGCATGCACATGTTTAGTGGGTTCATGGCTATTTTCTTGTTGGACAAGTCCCTTTGGCGCCTTTAGGTGTTAACACCTCGTCTCTAACATACTTCCCTCCTCCATCAAGTATATAACCCCTCTCCTCTTCAAACATACATTCTTTTTTACCCTCCTTCTTTCCTCCTCTCTTTTAGCGACCTTGAAGCTTTGTGGAGCTAAGGAGTGTTGATCTAGTTGCTTTGGGGTCTGGTCAAACTTCCTTGTGGTGCCTTGGATCTTGATCACCTTCTTTGTGGTGATTTCAGGTCATCTTCTTCCTTGGTAAGTGGATGACTTTCCTTGATCTTGTTTTCTCTTAGTTTTCTACCCCATATTCTTCTCCTTTCTCAACCGTAGACTATGGATCATCCATGGTGATCATTTTGGAGAAAAACTCCTTATCATAAGAGTCCACTACAACAAAATTGCCCAATAGTGGCACATATTCTAGTGGCTTTTATAAAAAAAGCCACTATCTTTCTAATATACAGACATTTTTAAATAAAATGCCTCTAAACCACCTATTATAGAGTTTCTAAAAAGGACATGACATTAAAGGCATTTTTATTTTTAATTAGTGGCAATATTAAATTGCCATACCAAATTAGAAAAGTAATTGGAAACACAATATTTACTTCCCGCTCCAAGTTTTCCCCTTCGCGCTCCAAAAAATCGCGATAGTCCGATCTAGCACTATGCTCCTTCCCGATTGATCTAGCTCTCCACTCCTCAGACCAGCGTGTGGAGCGTCGACCAGGCCAATCGTCACCCTAGCTAGGCACTAGTAGAGATTGGTGGAGGTAGGCTGTGTGCCATTTGCCAGTGGCTTGTCGGCTGCGTGTGGATCTCTGTCATTGGGAACCTTCCTCCGCCGCCTATTTGGACCGAGCCAAGCCGAAGCACCGCTGCAGACTCAATCTTCCCCTCTGGTACCGGCGAGATCGAGTGAGGGAATCTGATCACCTCAGTCCAATTCCTCTAAGCTTTGAAACTTTCTGAAGAGGTATGTTGTCATCACAATATTTCCACTCACGTCTTTGATGATTGCTCTTAAGACAACTCCCACCATCATTGTAATGGAAGTGTCCTTGTTGACATGAATCTTACCTTTAGGAATCACATTCCATCTCTGGGTAGAAATGTTATTGACCAACATTACTTCATGTTGTTGAGAAGTTGTGAGAAACCTATAGTAACTGATCGATCATGTGCGGGTTGATTTACAGACCAGTTGTGGGCTGAGTCATTCAACCCTGGTGTAAACCTAATGTAACCTACATACTGCCACTTCCCTAGTCCCATGGAATTGACCGATCATGTGTTGTGTTATTTCCCTACTTCATCCATTGATGGGGATATGTCTCCAATTATGCAGTGTCTATCTTTCAACCTCCCTCTTATAACCAAGATTTTGGTAGCCACTCACCAGAGAAAATATGACATTTTTTATAGCCACCTTAAAGTCCAAATCAGTGTGGATAATCTATTCAGGTTGCTCCTCCTTTGTTCTTGATATTGCTCATGACAGTGACACCAAACCAATAGGTTGAGTGAGCATTAAAGGATCTCAAGCGGTTTAGCCACCACGTCTATATATTGTTTGTAACCGTGAGTTGGAAAGGAACCATGCTAATTGATTCAACATATTCCTTAGGTAGCAGTTGCAAGAATGCATCCAGGTCCCATCCTATGTTGTTCTCAAGGATTTTTTCACACACATTATTCATATGAGTGGTGATTCAGATAATCTAATACTTGTCTTTGATGTCCTCTAAGATTTACTGATTGGCCACAAAATATTTTCCTAAGCCAAAGTATGCATGATTTCAATAGAGATTTTAACTTAAGATTTACTGATTTTTTCCCATGCATAGCTTTAGTTGTGTTTTTCTTATATGGATTGGATTGATATGATTTTTTCCATGGAAATGAACCACCACTTCGTTTCATGCCACATTTTCCTCAATTTGGGTCATATTATTGTTGTTGTAGTTTCATCCCATAATCCTGATACATTCAGGCCAGACCACATTTAGTATGCTTAGTTCATTTTTAGCTAAGTTGTTTGCCAAATTATGTCCATCGGTAGGATTTATACCTACCTTTAATAGGGTTTGGTTTCCATTTGAGCCAATGTAGATGAACATGGCTCTTTTTCATGTGTAAATCAAGTTGCATGACATACTTTGCAGTCATTGATACATGTGTTAGGAGTCTGCAACTGGTCTGTAAATCATGATGAGGCTTTACTATGGTTGTTAATGTGTGTTGACCTTGGCTTAACCTATTTTCTAAACAAGTAGATGTCAATGGTAATTCAGTTAACCAATCCCTATGATTGATTCTAATTCAGTTCAGTATTGTTTTGCATTCATACACGATCGTGCTTAAATTTTTAGTGTGCATTTCTGGTTTTAGGTTTGACTTTTTTGATGTCACAACTTTACTGTGTGGGGCATGGCATTTTCAGTACATCCAATGCAATTAGTTCAGGGCAGACCACAATTTGTGTGCCTACTTTAGTTTTAGCCAAACAATTTGCCAAATAGTGCTTGTGAGTTAGATTTAGACCTATCCCTAATAGGGTTTGCTTTCCACTTGGGCCAATACAATTGAACATGTCTCTCTTTCATGTTCCAAGCAAGATGCATGATAGACTTTGCAGTCATTGATACGTGTAGTCATTGATACTTTCTGGGTGTATATGTTCTAAAGGTTTGTAGAAGGTGAGCTTGTAGAAGTTGAGGTTGTATGTTTGGAAACCATGTTGGTGGTTTTGAGGTTTATGAATTATCCTTTGATACTAGCGGATAGGACCCAGGATCCTATTCATTTTCTGATTCAGTTCAAAATGATTAGAATGTGCCTAGGTCCTTATTATAATTATGTTCTTTTTTCCTTATAAAAAGTATTTCAAACATAGTGTCATGTACTCATAAAATTAAAGAGGCATGAATCTATCCCATTTACATATAGGTCAGAGAATAATAACCTCACATAACTCATTTAGAAAATGTACAATTTTTAGATGAATCCTTCTTGTCATAAAGTTTTTGGTACTATCAAAATAATAAGATGACAAGATATATTATAGTAGTGTTTTGATAAACACATAAGTACAAGACTATAGTAAAAATTTGGAAAGACACCAATAACCTCTTTAAATAGGTCTCACACCTTCTATAGTAGTGCATGGATACTACAAATTAAATAGGTCTCACACCTGTACAAAATAAGCTAGACACCAGTAACCTCTTTGATAATCTAAAATATGAGTGTTGATTCAACAAATAGTTAATAAGTGTCACCTCATTGTATGAAATACCAAGATACATCAAATTATAGAAAATACTAGTTACTTCCTTGAAATTCTCAAAGAAGGATTAGTGAACATTGGACCAATTGCAAAGATATAGGACATTAGCTCCTCTCTTAGATTTCTTTTCAAGCTATCATGTCCACCACAATAAAGTTGGTTATGACAAGAAATAAAAGGTTAACTGATGTTATACTACTTTTTCTAAAAATATATAACATCGTTATATGTACTTACAATTGTTAGTACTAATATTTTGCAGTCTCTGTCCACCCACAATAGTCACTATGAACTGGGCCTCTATGCCAATGTTATTGTTCCCTGAAGAAGAACAATTGTACATCATCTTAGATGATCGTTCCTTAAACCAACTAACCATACCCAAACATTGGTGTTTTCTAAATGGAAGACACTACAAGCCTGGTGAAGTGAACCTAAATTTTGGCAATTCATCACATGTTATCGAGGTTGAGTATGATTTGGTGGGAAATCTTATATCAAAATCTGGTTGGTGTGATTGGATTAGAAAGATGCTAGTGGGTCGTAGCGATAAGCTTTTTCTCCGTCCCATTGGCCATAATACCATCAAAGTTTGGATAACCAACATCAACAACGAGACCCCCAGTCATCTATGGCAGTATGAGTGCACGATGGAGGAAACCAGCTCAGACGAATATGAAGATGAGGCACCTATCAGTTCATATTCGTCTAAATACATTGAGGACCTCCACGACACAACACAATCATCAAAAAGACCATGGTAGGTCCAATTATCAAATACAATTGTCCTGACAAAAAAATTGTGTTTACACTTTTTGTCTTAAAGCAGTAAATCCTCATAGCTACTTTCTTTTCTAAACTTCAGGAGAAGATTGCCAAAATGGAAAGGCCTCGAAGTTACTGATGTGGGACCATGTTGGTGTAGTATTTAGTTGTCTATCTATCTAGACTTGTCTGTATTAATAGTTATTTTAATTATGTGCATGTATAGGGGTACACAAACCCCTTTGTTTAGTTTCTGTTTAGGGGTACACCCCTGTGTGTGGATGTAAAAAGAGATTAATGAATGGAACTAAAAGTTGCTACATGAATGCTTATAACTGAAGTGTGTGTTCCCATGAATGTTCCAAATTCACAAATCCATCCTATCTAATGATGCATTCAAAACCCAACTACAAAAAGAAATATGCATATCCTATTACGTTACAAATTACTTATAAATTTCATTATAAATGTTCTTTTATCCTTATTATAACTATGTTATTTTATCCTTATTATAAGTATTTCAAAAAATGCTTGGGCACCTGCCTAGTCGGATAGGCTCATGTGAACTTCATTTGCATGATTACACTAGTATTTTCTCATATTGTATAGTCTTTTTTAATATGACATACTTACTCATATGTTATATGTTTTACTATTTTTGTAGAATGGATAAGTCTTGGATAGGAGAGGATGACCAAACGAGCAGTAAATACTTATGTGGAGTATCAAAAATTTTGGATTTCTCTTTTGAACATTCATCGATTGGAGACAAGATTGTATGCCCGTGTAGAAAGTGTGCTAATGTATACCAGGTCACCAGAAAGACTGCATTGAGCCATCTATTGTGGCATGGCTTCTTACCAAGCTATATTTCTTGGGCTTTTCATGATGAAGATGTCGATGTTCAAATGGATGCTCCTACTGATCAGGGAGATTTCCTGAATGCTGAAAATTTACAAGATATGTTGCATGTTACTTTTCCGAGTTTCAGTGAAGATAGAAATACAGAAGGAGTGGAGCCATCTAGTGATCAACATTTCAATACTGACAAATTTTATATCTTTTTAAAGGATTTTGAGATAGAATTATATCCAGGGTGGAAGAAATATAGCAAACTTTCTTACATCCTAGAATTCTATCACCTAGTTTGTCTTAATGGCTTGAGTAAGAAAGCATCATCTATGTTTCTTACATTCTTTAAGAAGATTCTACCAGAAGGAGAATAGTTACCTAATTCATTTTATGAGCTAAAATAGATGATTACGGGGTTGGGCTTAGATTATGTGAAGATTCATGTTTGTCCAAATGGTTGCATGTTGTTTTGGAAGGATTCTGTTGATAAAGACGTTTGTGATACATGTGGAGCATCAAGATGGAAAAATGATTACAATCCCAAATGATGATGACGAGATTGCAAAAAAACCCAAGAGAATACCTGTCAAAGTGCTCAGATACTTTCCATTTATACCATGCCTAATGTGGTTGTTCATGTCATCAAAAACCTCTTCCTTAATGAGGTGGCATGCAGAAGAATATGAAAAATATGACAAGTTAAGACACCCGGTAGATTCATCCGCATGGAAAACATTTAATGTGATGCATCCCGAATTTTCTACAGATGCTAGAAACATTCGATTAGGACTTGCAACTGACAGATTTATTACTTTTGGGACAATGAGTACTTCTTATAGTACATGGCCTGTTGTGATTATTCCATATGATTTACCTCCTTGGATGTGCATGAAGCAACCACATTTTATGTTGTCCCTACTCATTCCTGGACTAGATTCACCTGAAAATATAGATTTGTACTTGCGTCCATTGATTGATGAGTTGAAAGAACTATGGGATACTAGTGTACATACATATGACGTTGGAACTAAGGAATTCTTTCTGATGCGTACTTCTTTATTATGAACTATTAGTGATTTTCTCATATATGCACATCTATCTGGTTGGAGTACTAAATGCTACAAATCATGTCCTTATTGTAATAAAGATACTATCTCACATTGGTTGCCACATTGTCGTAAAGTTTTCTACAGAGGACACCGTAGGTTTTTCCAACTAGCCACAAATTCCGAAAAGAAGCAAAGACATTTGACGGTGAGAAAGAATTTAGGTGTCCACCTAAACCTCCTTTTGGAGCTCAAATCTTGTCACAATTGGAGGACAGAAGAACTGTAATTGGTAAGAAAAGGCCAAGAGGTAAGGATTCAACACACAATTGGGAAAGGAAAGGCATATTTTTTGAGCTACCATATTGGAAAACTAACATTGTAAGGCACAATCTCGATGTCATGCACAATGAGAAGAATATATGTGAGAGTATTGTTGGAACATTGCTAGGTTTGAAGGATAAAAGTAAGGACAACTTGAATGCAAGGAAGGATTTGGAGGATATGGGAATCAAATTTCTGCTTCATCCAAAAATTGTTGGTAAATATACCATCCTACCTCCATCTTGCTATACAATGAGAAAAGATGAAAAAATATTATTTTGCAACCTCCTAAAATCTGGTAAAGTTCTAGACGGGTATGCATCTAATATATCTAGATGTACACGGTCAAAGGATCAAAAGATGTTGCCAATGAAAAGTCACGAATATCACGTGTTGATGCAACAACTTCTGTGATTAGTTATCATTGTGTCCTTTCCCAGTAAGAATGCTAAGTCATGTATTATTAATCTTTGTAACTATTTTCAAAGGTTGTGCACTAAAGTCATAGATCCAAATGATTTTGCTGCATTGGAAAATGCAATAACTGTAACACTTTGTGAGATGGAGAAGATATTCCCTCGATATTTTTTTGACATAATGGTGCATCTATCAGTCAATCTCGCTTATGAAGCTAATATAGTCGGCCCTGTTCAGTATTGTTGAATGTATCCAAATGAAAGGTAAACTTTCATACGTCGTGATGACTTTACCTATTGGAATGTAATTTGTCATTATATTTTCCTCAACTTTGTTATCAGATATCTGATGACCCTAAAAGGATATGTTCATAATAAAAGATATCCAGAAGGATCAATAGTAGAAGGATATATAGCCGAAGAGTGTCTAACTTTTTGTTCAAGATACTTGGATGGAGTTGAAACAAAATTAAATCGTCCAAATAGAAATGATAATGACGAAGCAAATTTGGAAAATGAGCCAACACTTGATAGTGATGATTGGTCTATTTTCTCGACAATAGGTCGTGGTATTGGTAAAATGGTAACATGTGTCTTGGATGAACATACATTGAAACAAGCCCATAAGCATGTACTATTCAATTGTGAAGCAATTGAACCCTACATTAAGTTAGTGACAACTGTCTTCTATTAATAAAATGCTATAACATATTCTAATTAAATTTTGCACATATTTGGTATTCAGGAAGCACTATGATATCATTAGGCAAAAACATCCTCAGAAGTCCTTAAAGGAGGTTCAGAGAATACATAGTAACTCATTTGATGGATGGTTCAAGGAACATGTAAGTTTAGTTGTGCTAATTAAATTTGTTACGCTTCATGAATAAAGTCTAACAAACTTTTCTTTTGTTAGATTGAGACACTCCTAAGAACAGATATGGTGGATGATAAAATCAAGTTTCTTTCTTAAGGTCCACATCAACTGGCCATTAAGTACAAGGGCTATGTTGTCAATGGTCACAGATTTCATAGCAAGGAAAAAGATGCAAATCGAACAACACAAAATAGTGGAGTCTTTCTAGTAGCTAAGACTGGTTTTTATTCTAAAACCACTAACCGCAATCCATCTACTAGAGATGTTACCTACTATGGTGCTTTGAAGGATGTTATTGTGCTCAATTACTATGAACACTTTAAGGTGACATTATTTAAGTGTGATTGGGTGGACATCTACTCAAAGAGGGAAATCAAGCACGATGAACATGGGTTGACTCTTGTTAATTTGAGATGACTTCAAACTACAGGAGAACCATTTGTAGTGGCATCTCAAGTTGGACAAGTATTTTATGTAGAATATGTCACTGCAAGCATTTTGCTATAAAGATTGCCCCACGTGATATGTTCAACATGGAAGAACAATCTTGTATTGAGAATGTCAAAGCTTATGTGTATGGTGAAACTAGACATGGGCCACCAATGACATTAGAGGATGAAGATACTGATTGTGACATAGTTAGATTGGATATGGAAGGAATTACTATTGATAGTTCAACAATTGAAAAAGACCAATCCCAAATTCAGTAGGATGATGAAAGTGTATCTCAAAGTGATGATGATGACGGTTTTGAATGAGTAGATTACAAAATAACATCCAATGTTTCTTTGAGTTTGTCATTATTATTTGACTTAAATAAACCTTTTTTGGATCGATGTATCTCTTTAATTTCCTGTCTCACATTGTGCTCTAGCTAGGTGTATGCATTTTTCATGTCTTGACATTCTTCTTAATTGTCTACTCACTTGAACTCCCACTATTTGAATGCACCGACGTAGTTTTGCAATGCTCCAAAACTGGAAAAGTCAGTCAGATAAATTCTTGTTGGACCATGCCAGCTGGATATGCAATTTATGTCTTTCATTCCAAACTAGAAGTTCAAGTGAGTAGACAATTATTTACCTTCTTACATCCATATGCATTTTGCTTGTCTGACATTCTTCTTAATCAAATTTATCCTTGTCTCTATTGTTGTTTATAATTATATTTGCTTAAATATCTGTGTTTCATTTTTAAAAATTAATTATAAAATTGTTATTATGTTGTTCAATATTTTTTTAAATGTCTTCATTTTTATGTGACTTGATATACTCAGGATGAGAGAACAGTACAATGACAACTGCCATAACAAGACAGCCACAAGGAATGATAAGAACAACAACAATGACTCTTGTACGGTGACTCATTTACCTAGCATTACTCGACATGGTTGTTGGCAATCTTTGAACCTATCATCCTCAAATCGCTCCAAAAAAAAATTTAGCTTCACTTCCAGCTGAAATTCATAACGATAGAGCAAACAAATTCAATAAAATTGCATCTAGCTCTGCAGAAAATATCCAATCAACCACATCTCCCCAAGACTCTAATATTGTTGGTTGTTCGAAATCCTCTCAAACATGCACAACTAAAAAGGAGATGGGAACAAGGTTCCAAAATCAGCACAAGAAAGAAAGTGGTGATAAAGTTATAAGATCAAGAAATTCACATCTATCACGTGTACCTAATGTCAATGCTTTCATGTCTATTCACTCAAGAATTGTAGAGAATAGAGCTTCCAGTAACCAAAATAGCAATGTATTTCCTGATAACATGGACCAAAATGACATCTCTGATCACCATGTTGAGTCATTGAATGTTACAACAACACGTTCTGATGGGCTAGGTAATAATTTCATTCATATCATTGCATTTATAGTGTTGCATTTAATGATATATAATTTTACATATATATTTTATCCTTTATGAATGAATGCTTAGGTCAAAAACATCGAGCACCTGGCCGAACACAATGTTTGAAAGTCTAGAAAAGAAAGCCTGACGATCCAATTCCCAATGAGAAAAATCAATTTGGACAACCAATAGGTGAAAACCAATGTCACTTATCAAGTTTTATGACAACCATTACAAGAGATCCCAATCTTTGTCCACTAAACTATGAGGACTGGAGATAATTTCCAGCAAATATAAAAGATTCTATATGGAATTTTGTGAAGGTATATTATTAAATTTTATTTTTAAATGGTTAAATGAAGCTTCTAATTGATATCCTTTATGTCGGTAGAGTAAATTCACAATGGATTCAGATTTGAAGGAGTGGACAATGAAGAGACTAGGAAAGAAATGGAAGGACCACAAGTGGGAGTTAAGGAGACTATACTTCCTAGAAGATAGTCCATACAAACAACAACTTGAACAAGTTGTTCCCCGCGTGGACAAGTCACATTGAAAATTTCTTGTCAATTATTGGAGGAGTAATAAAGGAAAGGTAATATTTTTTTCTATTTGTTGATACTTACAGTACCACACAGATAATTACTATGCACAATACTGCAACGTTTTCCATAGAGGAAGTCTATAACTAACAAGACAAACAAAAAATTTCAAAAGGTTAGCCCCACAATAGGAACCAAGTCGTTTGCATGTCTGAAATATGATGTAAGTTAGTAATTTGTGTGATCCATTTAGACAATATGATGGCATCTATTTATTTGATGTTTACAATAACTTTGTTTGAATGATATAGATGGAGAAGTAAATAGGCGGATAAGTGGATCCCATAATTTTTTTGAGAAAACTCATCGTAAAAAATATTGGAGCATAGTTGATGTTGAATCTGCCAAAATTTTGGTACAACACATAATATCCTATAGTATTATGTTACATATACTAATTTCAAATTGGTATATATTTTCTATAAAATTCATCTCCTATGATTTGTTGTATGTAGGAAAAATTTGAAGAGGTAGGAGAAGAGCTACGAAGAAAACAACCTGATGTTACTTCAGATGAAATTTATAGGCATGTTATGGGAGAAGAGAGACCAAGATATGTTCATGGTTATGGACTTGGACCATCACCTTCTGATATTTTGTGCAAGAATCATAAATCTCGAGAAGGTGAAGAATCCCAAAGGAAGCATTTCCAGGATAAGCTTGAAGAACAACGGTTGAAATTTGATGCAAAACTTTACGAACAAAAGGATGAATTCAACCAAAAATTAGAGGAGTTACTTGCCTTAATTAGAGTAGGAATCAGTCGACCACAACATGTTGGCACTGGCCAAGTATGAATAAATTTTATACAAGATGTGTGGTATCAATTATTTTCCATGTTGACTTTTATGGACTTATGACAAAAATAAAATAATTGTGCAGACAAACTTATCAATGCAAACTCCACTCCATATAAGACATTCATCATTTAAGAAGGGACAAGTATGTTTGTTTTTGTGTAAATTGCACTTCATTTTACATTTATATAAATTTGTTATGTAAACTGTATTTTGTTTCTAGGATGTGTATCTGCTGAGTTTTATAGATCCATATGCTAGAATTGCATTCGGTCGAGTCTCTGAGGTTGACCCCATGAAAAGGGTGGGAGGTGCAATTTTAGGCTCATCATTTGTTGCTGTTTTTGTAGAGGTTGCTTTGTTGAGCAATGATCCTCTAATGAGACCTTATGATCAATATCAATCTATTGATGATGTTGTTGGCAATGTCATAGCATGGCCGAAAGCACATATGTTGCCAAGGTTAGCATAAAGTATTGCTTATACTGTTACATAATTAAAAACAAAAGTAGTATCTAAAGTCATTTCCATTTGTTGCAGGACATGAAGTTTAAAGTTAATTACATTTTTGGATACTATCTAAACAGAGGAGAGCTATAGTTGTTTTTATTTAATCCAATTTTTTATTTGTACATGACGATCCAAATAATGGTGTTTCATGTCCATTGTCATAGACAATGTTGCCAAATAACAATCCTATTTTTTTTTACCTGCTTTTACTTTTGTTATGGAGAATCTTAGTATTATGGATGATACACGCACTATGATTGGTTTGTGGTTTCTAGATATGAGCAATGTTTTAGCTTCTTATTTGTGGGTACGGATGAAAAATTTAGTTGCAAATGAGTTACGATTATTTGATCCATTTCTTTCCATTTTGTAATTACTCAACTAGTAAATGGATTATTATGGTTTGGATATTCAAAATTTACAACTAATGTGGATGGGTGATGTGGACTGAATAATTCTTTTTGAATGCAAAAACTATTGTAGTAAAAAGGGTAATTGTCCCTTTTGTATGATAGCCACACATTGTATACCATGATTTTTTGTTTCCCAACCTATGCAGGTTTGATTCTGTTTGATAATATCTTGGAATGCAATTGCTTATATAAGAAGGAATGCATATTGTGGGTGCTTCATATTTGTGGGCTTCATATCCAACTTGCATCATGTCAGATCATGATATATTTCTTATGGCATATCAATTTTTCTTTCATTACTTGATCACATTCTGCAAAATAGCTTACTAAGTCAATATTTCTCTGTAATTATAGGGGCCAACTTTCAGCATGTCAGATCATGATATATTTCTTATGGCATATTAATTTTTCTTTCATTACTTGATCACATGTTGTAGGATATCTTAACAATGTAGGGATCAAGATTCTTGCAACCACACTACAATCTTCAAGCTCCACCCAACATTTTGATGAATCCTAGACTAGTTGGTGCAACATTTTAAATGAGGCTATATTTATATATTTATTGGTTCTTTTTAGGGTAATTTGTTCCAAGTTTCTGCCATGCAGAAATATTTTTTGTATTTCCAAGGCAATTTGTTCCAAGTTTCTTGTAGATATGTGCCCTCACATACTATGAGGTTTTAACATTTTTTAGAGTTTTTTTGAGTATTGTGTCTTTTGTTTTAGAGCTCTGTGTCTATCTAAAGCAACCTCTCATATCTCTAAAAATAGCAGCAAGGCGTATCGTGTTGTTCCTGATGTAGGCGGCATCAATGTTTATCTTGAGGTCTCACATCACTTGAGATCTCAGATCTTACCTTCTGGGTAATTCATTTGCGTTGTGCTTGTATGTGGATGAAACATGACTTTATATATGTAAAGGAAAATGATTTATTAGAATGAAACAAGTAATATCCTGACACTACTTGTCTCTGATTATTTCAGAAAACATCATCAGATAGAGCTCAAGTAATCAGATCCTCTTCCTTGCCTTAATGTAGGGAGGCCCAAGAGACCCACTTATGTACCTATTGAGGTGCGTTATTGCTACGAAGGTATGCTATGTTCTTTTTTTCCTTCTTGCTTCGCCTAAAGGATACTGAGTATCTATAATTCATATGCGTTCTATCTTTTGTATCCCCCAGCTAAAAGTTAGCAACGGTGAAGATTGTTTCCCACATAATTGGAGGTGGAATTTTAACAACAAGGTGATGCCCCATCCAATTTTAACATATATAGTTTGTTGTTTCTTTTTTAATAAGCTTCTGTTTTTAACCATGCCATCCACTCTTTTGTAGAAACTCTACCGCTGCACATTAGTTGTTAAGTGGGTTGTGGTGAACTTCTTTGTGTGTTGTGACACCCGTAGGCTTATTCAGGATCTCATTCGCTATGGAAACATGAAGGGCGTTGTAAGTAAAAACTTTTTATGTATTTCATTTAACTAATTTGTGTATGCTTGGTCCTTTCCTTTTTGTTCAACTAACTAATGGTTTTCACTTCTCATTGGTTGTCCTTACCGACTATAGAGCATCCATTTGATGTCTTTGAAGAAAGTCCTTTCATGAGAAGAGCTCCACCCAGAGAGTCTATCATTTCTACCTTGGGTGACTGAGTCCTAAGACACAAGCAGAGCAACATAGAACACCCCAGATAAGAAAAATGAACACAACGACATATAGATTTGAGCCCAACAAAAATAATGGGATGAAAAACCCATATAAAGAGAATGGCCTTTAATCTCCAAGTATAGAGCTACTATTAGGACTCAGTGACCCAAGGTAGAAATGATAGACTCTCTGTTTAAACCCACTGATAATAATGGGGATGAGGGTCTTATCAGGTTTGTTGCCTCTTTTTCCTTCTTGTCTCTACCTTTTTATCATCTATACTTTGCATTGGCATATTGGCTATCTTTATACAGGGTCATTTTATCTTATCTTTTTTTGTATATTGGCTATGTGTATGTCTGTAGGGAGGTCTTGGTGGATTTCTACCAAAGTACCAAGTGTAGAAATCCTGAACAAATTATCATATTTAGGTATAATCTAGACCTTTGTACTTTTCATTGTACTTGAATGCGATCAACTCTGATTGTTTTTGTTCTGATGTCCGGTTATAGCTATAAGGGCTTTAGTAGAATGAATAGTTTATCAGAGTTTGATTACTCTATACTTTTGTGTTTTGTTAAAGAATAAATTGAATATGTATAACTTTCTACAGGAAGTACGCTTACACATATATTCAAATGTTGGGAACATAGGAAATTAATCCAACCTAGTTCAATCTGACACCATACTCATTCTATTTGGTTAAATGGATTTTCTTCAATGGGTGTATATTTATTAAATGCTCTCTTTTTGTGATTCCATGTCATGGTTATGTGTTTTTCTTTGTTAAGCTATTGTAATTTTCTTTGCCTCAATTTTTTTCTCCATTTTAGGGATGGAGTTAGTGAGTCTCAATTCAGCCTGGTGCTAAACAAAGAGTTTGATCAAATTATCGAGGTATGACCATGATCACATGATCATGATCTCTCTACTATCTACAATGACTTGATAATCATGTTCTTTATACTATCTACTATCCCTGATACTCATGTTCTTTATACTATCATTGTAGGTACGGTTATCAATAGTAGTATCTGCCACCTAAAGAATTTTGATTTCTATATGTGTGCTCATGTAGGAATGATTGTAAGTCATTGTTTGGAACTCTTGTGAATTCCTGCATATCCAAGCTGCAAAGGAATTTGTAGCAAAGGTGGTTAGCAAGTTTTGGTCTCCCTTGGTGAGTATCCAGTTGAGTAGTGACTGAAAACAGAGTAGTGGCCTCATTCAATCCATCTGTCGTAGATCATTTTTAATGGTTGCTTTAAAGGTAGTAGAATCAATAGGGCTTATGTTGATTGTTTGTTTATGGTTAATGTGATGCAATTTCTATTTCATATGTGCAATAACCTATGGTGCTCTAATTTTGATGGGAAATTTCGTTGTTATTTTGTAGGGAATCTATAGAAGAAGGCTTTCTTCGAGAAAGAGTCTCTAATCTATTGGCTTGCAGCATGATATACCACAAGATTTACATAATTTCTCGATTATGCTGGTGTGTAAGAGTTTCTAATCTGTTGGGCTGCAACAATTTCAATTTCAATGAGCCATTTATCATTACAGTAAACTGGATCTGCTACATGCACTGTTTAATACATCTTTCATGCATCTATTTTCGTCATGACTTCGCTTATCTTTGGTGTTTCTATACCTGCCCTAAAGATTATATGTTTTGGGATCTATATTACCCTACAGTCTGGTATGGGATAGAACAAAAAAGGAGGACCACTACTCAAATGATGAAGGTTCTATTGGTAAGGAACAATGCTCTAATTATTACCATGAGGATGGTTGGTAATGACCCATGATGTACTGAAGATGCCATACAAAATATAGTAGCAGCAGCAAGAAACACAGGACAACTGCCAATAGATATAAAGTAGCTGACTACAAGTTATCCATTATCCATGTAGGCATTCTATCTAAAGTAAAAGGAAACACTCCTATCTATGTTCGATGCATTCTTGCATTTTACATATTCAATAACACATAACTTGTATCTTTTGACAGGTTTTCATGCACAAGGATATGTGTGCATGCGCATGCACACTTAAATATATAGTTATACTGCACTTGGATGATTATTTGGGTGGATCTCTGTTGGTTCAGACTTGGAGTTGCTTATTAGTGGACTTCCAGATATTGATTGTAAGTATATGTTGTTGATATCCGCACTTTGCAGTTGTGTGGTTATATTACCTTCTAATTGTCTTATGATTTATTGTAGTGGAATATTTGAGGGAAAATATAGAATACTCCAGCTACAACAATGCATCACCTTTTATCCAGTGGTTCTGGGAGGTGGTTCAAGGATTCCACCATAATTTAAGTAACAACTATGATGTAGGATGTCTTGATAAGTATTTGTATATGCAATAACTCTTTATATGTATTTTGGTAGCAATAACAGTATTCTATTTCAAAATGGACAAAGGGGGGTGCTTAAGCAGACCCACTAAAGTGGGTTGACTACTCATAGCTTTGTTATTCTCAAAGGTAAGTGGAATACTAATGATACAAGGAGAATGAAACATGTCTATTTTCTTAAAATATGTTGGTAATCTTCTATAGAAGATTATGCTATTACTTTGGATAGGGCTGACAGAGTTGTATGAGAAGACTATATATCATTTGCTTGCAAGAGCTTCCGGGTTCTGTTATAGTTTCAGTAATTGTTTGTATATTTACTCTCCAAAACATCAGTCTCCAAGGTTCAAGAAATACAAAGATTATTTCAGCAAAGATCTTTCATGTGAGTCTCGAATTACTATTAGAGGTGAAGAAATCCAGTTGCCAATCTAGGAAGATTCATTATGATTTGAGGTATGTCAAATATGGTGGTTCACTGTTGCAGATGGGAGTGAATTACACACCTATTTTAAACTCTCTTTGTTTGACTCTATATTTGATGATGTGATACACTTCACTGCTCTGAAAGCAGTAGGAGAAAGTGTGCAGAAGCCACTGCCATACTACAACAATAATCTCATTGGCACTATAACTCTCTTGGATGTCATGCGTACATATGGATGTAAGAAGGTAAATAATTGTCTACTCACTTGAACTTCTAGTTTGGAATGAAAGACATAAATTGCATATCCAGCTGGCATGGTCCAATAAGAATGTATCTGACTGGCTTTTCTAGTTCTGGAGCATTGTAAAACTATGCCGGTGCATTCAAATAGTGGGAGCCAATTCCTTAGCGGCCAACATATTTCTTTCTCATGATGCAGGACTGACAAGAGGGAAGCATCCAAGTACAACTCTAGACTGGACAATCTCTCTGATACTGAAAATGTGCTTCTATCATGCTTCTCTTCTCACAATGTATTACACTGCCACAAGACATTCTGAATGACGATAACTCTACCTGCTATCCACTCCCCATGTACTTTTTCAATGCTTTTACAAGGCTCGTTATTATGGTCTGAACTTCACACTAGAATGTTGCATTAACTATCCTTACCTCAAAGACTGATAATATGCTTTTACTTCATCTGTGACTCAGAAAAAAATCATAGAGAACCCGATCAAGATAAAAAGGGATGGCACATTGACGCCTGCCACAATGGAAGATGATGTCACCGAGCTTAACAAGTCTATTACTAAATTGAATATCGCCATTCTTGTTGTTGGAACAAGAGATGATGTTCAACCATTCATTACAATCTCCAAGCAGCTATAGGTTCTGGGAGGTGACTCCGGCTACAGTAATGCATCACCTATTATCTAGTGGTTTTGGGAGGTGGTTCAAGGATTCCACCATAATGTAAATCTATTTCCTGAAGGATCTCTGAAGTCGGCATGCTGTAAAGTAGATAGTCATATCAAGGAAGAAGAGACAAATCCAATGATGTAGAAGTTATTGTATTGAATAGAAAAATTTTGTATGAAAGTATATCAATGGTGTTGTATTCAATATAAGGGGCAGGGTAAAATGTCCTCCCAATGTAATTGTCATTTGGTTATAAATAAAAAATATTCATACTTTTGGAAAATTGAGTTTGTCTTCAATTGGCATTCAATTAGAAAACCCGACAATGAACTAAAAATTAAATAACTAAAAGCCATAAAAATGTAGTAATACAGAACTAGTATGTCATTAGTGGCTTTTTTTATACGCCATTACACTAAAAAAGAATCATTTCATACACCAACATAATACAAAATAGTGGCATTTGTATAAAAGAAAATTGATGGATAGTGGCTTTTTTATAAATGCCAAATGATGTTTTAGTGGCCTTTATTTAGCATTTATTGGAAGCCAATAAAGCTAAACGTTTAGTGTCATTTACAACTTACGCCACTATCTTTGTAGTGGCATTGGTACTAGAGGCATTTTTTAAGTGTCATCAAATGCCACTAAACATGTTTCGTGGCATTTATTTTTTTTCAGTGGCATTTCTAAAAGGCCACTAATGTGAATGTTTGTTGTAGTGGTCATAGACTATGTTTGACATGGTGCTACCCGATTGACAGGAAGTTTCTTCTCTTTCTCCCTCCTTCCTTTCATTTGACCTAGGGTTTCTTACCCTATTTCCTTAAGCTATCTCTGACCTTGGTGTCTTCTTCTTCTTGAGGTGATCTTGTGACTGAGAGTTGAGCTTTTGGTGGAACTTCATCTTCTTCCTTGGTGATCCAGAGCTTGGAGCTTGTTCCTTCACTTAAGGCAAATAATATAACACTCATCCTTCTCTATTATTTCAATTTACATGCATGTTGTTATTCCTACCTCTACAACATGACCCTAATATGCTAGATGATATTATCATGATCTAATGTTTAAATCTAGATGATAATCCTATGTGGTTTTCTCCTTACTCTAAACCCTAACTCGTGGTACCCAATTTTGAGATGGTGATGAGATGAATGATTTCCTCCTATCTTTTGATCTTAGATTTTTATCACATGCATAAGATTCATGTTTCTTAGTGTAACTTAGAGTATAGGTTCTGTTTTGGATGTGTTGAACATCAGTTTATCTCTCCTATAAAAGATTCCACATGGTGATTTACATAAGTGCATGTTTAGGGTTTTCGGTAACCGCTTTAGTATATGACATTTTCCACGTTAATGATGATGATTTATGTTAACCTTCTATTTTGGCCATTACATACATCTATTTTGATCATGGTTTATCCCTATTTTAATGTGGAATATTTGTCTTGGTGGTGGCTTGACCTTGGTGGTCTCTACACCCTTGCTTTGTTTTGGTAATACATTTGTATTTTGATTGGTTGGTCGTGATGCTTGCCTTGTCTCGATCGTAACACATGATCCTTCTGTCATGGTCACAACCCTAATTTTAATAGGGTGTGGCTATAACACCTATTGGTCGAGACACATGGTTGGTGGTCTAGACAGTGATTGAGACACATGGCTTTTTGTGATGGTTGAAACCCTAACCATAAGGTGGTTGAGACACCATGTTGGTTAGTGGTCAATACACTTGGATTTGGTTATGGTTGTGACAATTTTCTTGAAGGTGGTCGTGACACATTCTTCATGATGGTTGATACTCATGCCTTGGTTTTGGTCATGACACATGTCCTATGAGAGGTCAAAACACATGTATGATGGTTTGGGTCGATACACATATATGTGCATATGATCAATACATTTGCATGAGTAAGCGAGTAATGATTCATGTGTAGTGATGTTTGGATGTTTGTTTAATTAACTCTAATCATGTTCGTAACCCTAATATGATCCAAGAAAGTGGGAGATGGTGTGGCTAGGGTTTGGTGATTGAATATAGCTATAAAAGCATAATCGACAATACATGAAACCCTAACCCTAATTTTGGGTCATGTGATATATTTTCTTGTAATACTTGGAGTGATTATCATACTATGATATTTTCTCTATCCTATTTATAAATACCTAACCTTATGGGTGAAATGAATGTCATATATATGTGAATGGCTATGGTGAATTATATATTATATAGGATGGTGAGTATGCACATTGTTGATGCATAATGTGATGACGTATATGCATGGATTATGTGATTGGGTTTGATGACCTGGCAGGTGCCTTGTGCATAATTTGAGGTGATGACCTTTAGAGATGTGACTTGAGGGATTGATATCCCATTGTGAATTGATGAACCATTGTGATGAGATAATGATGATGCTCTTGTGCATGGCAGTTGTTTCAATACCATGAGATGGTGTAATCAGTTTATACCTTATCAATTTTATATCTTCTGAAGTTGTTTCACAGTTATGCTTGCTAGAATGAATTAGGGTTTTGTATGTCCACTTGTGTGCTGAAGCCTTAATTCACCCAATTGGCATAACTAATAAACTGAAACCTTAATCATGTATTTTCGTCATGCCATAGATCCATTCCAGTGTCAGATAATGATGGATGGTGAAATGAGTAACTCATACGAGAAACTTAGAGAACATATTGTTGAATATGCAGAGGTGGAAGTTGAGTATATATCCTTGTGTCCACAATCATATGTGTTATGGAGGGTGAAAGTGGTCATGCCTCATAGGTTGTGATATATGATATGTGATATATGTGATGGCAGCAGTGCAACTGCATATGCCTTTTACAAAATGGCCATGTGTGAGCTTGTTCTCCAGCATTGTGACATGTACCAAGGTGGGCTAATTGTTGTTCAGCCTAACTAAGTGTCTCTATTGGTAGTTGACTTTTATGTCTTTGCTTTGACTCTTGTAATAACCGGGAGTTGTTGGAGAGGTCATGGATTCTGTCTCTTCCATTGACCTTTGGCACTAAATTCGACTTCGTAGTGGTCAGTTGGATTTGGGTGGTATGACTCAAATCCTTAAGGCACTAATAAAAGATGTAAAATAGATGTGTAGCATATATGCATAGGGTTAAACACAAGTAACATTGGATGCTCATTTGTCTTGGTTTTGTACAGTTTGGTTCATAGAGAATATACATGTTCTTCATATTTCTTCTAAAATCTTAAGATGTTCTATAATCCCATTGCAAATGCTTATACTTCTTCATTAGTGATTATCTACCTTAACACATCATTTAGCTGAATCTTCTTAACATGTTAATAGCTTTACTTTTTGCCCTTCTTTATCTTATAGTTGTGCTAGAATAGACATTGGTGGAGATTTATATCTCCTATTGAGATATGGATCTCACCCTGTGGGTTTTGCACATCTTTTAGGTGTTCATGCACGAAGGAGTAGAGGATGTGTTGCTGAGGAAGAGCAGCAACAAGAGCAATAGATGATAAGGTTGGATGTGTTGCTAGTCTTTTAGTGATAGAGTCCTAGATGTTATCCATGTACACTCAAGTTTTTGGGGTTGTTCTCGATGTATTTTATAAATATGTTATCGATACAAGGATTTCAGCATGTGCCATGGTTGTATAGTTATGCATGTGTACATGTGTATAAGTGGAACAATTATCTTATGTAAAAGGTTAATGACAGGAATGCTTGTGAAAAATGATGTACGCATCTTGTGATATGAAATGTGATACATGTGACAAGATTATGGACTAATGTGCAATAAGTTTTATGCTTGTGGTGCCTTTGTGAAATTGGTTTTAATTTTTTGTGTTTTTGAGTAATGCGTATGCTTAATGATGTTTTTTCATTTTGGTTTTTGAGTAATCTCATCTTGTGTGACAAGTGTGTCACATTTGATTGGTGTCAAAGCTTTAGGTTTATTGAGTCTACAGGAACCTAGGACTAAAGTTTGTGTCTATTCTAGTGTCCTCCAGTATGTCTTATGGTGAAATCTGCTTATGCAGAATAAGAAGAGTAGAAAAGATGTCTGGAGAACACGAAGAACACACTGTAGAGAGTAGTGTTGTTGCACCCAAAGATGGTGCTAGGGATCAGGCAAGAGAAGATCGGGTGCCTGAGGTGCCCTAGTTTGACCTGAACATGATGGAAAACCCTGCCGTTTAGTCCTTGTTTGGGCAATTCATGGCGAAAATGACACACATGGTAGACAAAATGCCCGCACTACAACCTAGAGTAGGTGTTCCCAATATTGAATCTCCATGCTCTAGGAAGACCTTTGAGAGGGTGATACATATTGGAGCTATGGAGTATGCTAGTACGACAGATCTAAAGGATGTTGAACTTTGGTTGACGGAGTTGGTAAAGGCCTTTAAGATCCTCAGATCCCCAAAGCAGACAAGGTGAAACATGTTATGTATCTTTTAAAAGGGAGTGATGGCCATTGGTGGACCATTGAAGAGGAGAAGAGGCATGATGCTTCCATCAGTTGCGAGGAGTTCTGACATGAGTTTCTCAGTCGGTACTTTCCTCAAACCTACCTAGATGATTAGAAATGCTAGTTTGAGAGGATCTGACAGGGATCCATGTTGATCAACGAGTATGAAGCAACGTTTATGGAGTTGTGGAGGTTCTGTCCTCATATGCTTGTTACTAATCTGAAGAGGATTTGATGTTTTGAGAAGGGGTTGAGTTCATAGTTGTCTACACCAGTGGATGTTTTTGAGAACCATGAGTAGTTTGCCATGTTTTTGGATTCGGTTTGAAGAATAGGGAGACCCGTGGTTGAGAAGTGTGAAGAAAGTGCTAAGAAGAGACCAACGCAATATTAGGGATAGTCTGGAGGCTTCAAGAAGCCTAGGTTCTCAGCACCATCAGCTCAGTAGAGGTAAAGTGCATAGACATAGTAGTCGCCAAGTAGAGACAGAGGCACATTTTTTCACTGGTAGGAGTCCACATCACAACATCAGTGTCAATGACAGGGTCATCTCAGCCATGGCTTGAGAGCAAGACTTGTTTTAGATGTTGATAGACTAGGCATACACTACCTTATTGTCTAATGAAAGACAATGAGATCACCCAAAAATAGAGGTAGATCCAGTAGGGCATGTAGAGATAATATTTCAATAACAATGGAGGATGAGGATGTGGGTAGGCTTCATAAGTTGGTTCTTCTATTCAGACCAGTAGGGGACTGAGGTGACAATAGACTATGAAGCAATTCTTTGCCATGAGTCAGACAGAAGGAGTGGTCAACCTGTGAATAGTGATAGGTCAGATGGAGTTATTTCATTCTCATTTGTCTTCCTCTTGCTTTATATCTATTTTGGTTAACCCAGGAGAAGCACACTCTTTTGTCACTTGTGAAGTGATTCATAGTTGGTCTTTGTCTGTTCGTTGTAGACGGGATAGTCTTTGGTTACAAACCCTGATGGTTGGTTCCGCCAAGTCGTGGGAGGTGTGTCCTTCCTGTGTCCTTTATTTTTCTAGACATAGCATTTAAGTGGACCTCATACCACTTGATATGCATGGATTTGATGTGATCCTCGGAATGGACACTTTGGATAAGTATCAGGTGATTTTGGATTGTACAACATTTGTTGATGGTGATGTGACATGTATATTCTAGGAAGATAGGAAGATCCTTCAGACGTGTTTGGTGTGGGAAATGGTGGTAGAGACGACAATGAGGCAAGGTTGTGAGGTGTTTTTGGTACACATGATGAATACTAAGGTGAGGGCTCTAGTATTCAGGAGGTGTTGATTGTCAAAGAGTTCAAGGATGTGTTTTCATATGAGTTTATAGGTGTTCCTCCGCCCCAAGAGATTGACTATGAGATCAATCTAGTCCCATGTATGCATCCTACTATATAGGATGGCTCCAACTGAGACGGCAGAGTTGAAGAGACAGTTGCAAGAACTACTTGACAAAGGTTTTATCATGATGAGTACATCATTGTGGGGTTCTTTAGTGATGTTTGTGAAGAATAGAGACAGATCCATGAGGTTGTGTATTGATTACTAAGAGTTGATCAAGGTGACAATAAAGAACAAGTATCCCTTACCATGGATTGGTGATCTATTTAACCAGTTGTGAGGTGCTTCAATTTTATCAAAGATTGATCTAAGATCAAGGCATCAATAGTTGCAGATCAAGGAAAATGAAATACCCAAGTCAGCTTTTAGGATGATGTATGGTCATTATGAGTTTGTGGTTATGCGTTTGGGCTAACTAATGCACCGACATCATTCATGGACTTGATGAATAGAGTGTTTTGACTATTTCTTGATCATTTTGTAGTGGTATTAATAGATGATCTCCAGATATACTCCAGCGATAGTCAGCAACATGAACAACATCTTCGTCATGCATTAACCTTGATTAGACAACATCAGTTGTATGCTAAGTTCAGCAAGTGTGAGTTTTGGTTGAAGGAGGTTTCTTTCTTAGGACACGTGATATCTGCTAAGGGTGTTCGTGTGGACCCCAAGAAGGTTGAATCCTTGTTGGAGTGGGAACAGTCGAAGATGCCGATAGAAGAGCATAGTTTTATGGGTTTGGCATGCTATTACAGGAGGTTCTTTAAGAAGTTCAATGCAATATCATTACTCCTAATGAAGATGATGAGGAAAGATGTGACTTTTTTTTTGGGATGACAGGTGTCAGTGTGCCTTTCATATGTTGAAGGAGAAGTTGACAAGTGCACCGATGTTGGTTTTGCCTGAGCACGGGAAAGGATACATAGTCTTCAACAATGCATCAAGGAATGGTTTGGGTTGTGTGTTGATGCAGGATAAGAATGTGGTTTTTTTGCTTCATGACAGCTTAAGAAACGCGAGGAGAACTACCAAACCCATGATATCGAATGGGATACTATGGTCCATGCCTTGAATATCTGGAGGCACTACCTTTATGGTGAGAAGTGTCAAATCTTCATAGATCACAAGAACTTGAAGTGCATCTTTTCATAGTAGAAGATGAATATAAGGTACCAACGCTAGATGGAGATAATCAAAGACTATGATTGCACAATTGAATACCATCCAGGGAAGGTGAATGTCATGGCAGATGCACTAATAAGAAAGTCCTCTTTGTCATCATCCGTCGAGAAGGCACAGTTGTGTTCCTTGGTGTGCCATAGGTGAGACATGTTAGACTTCTTATGCTAGATTAATGTACAACTGGAGGTTTCTTTGTTGGTAGGATTGTTGTCACAGTTAGAGATGAAGCCTACATTGATGCAGTGGATTAGAGAGGCACAACAGGTTGATACTGTGATATAAAAGATATGAATAGATTTTGGCACTAAGAAGCATGATGGCGTCCACGAGTCAGATGATGGATAACTGTGTTACCATGGCAGAGTTGTGATTCCTGATGTTGATGATCTGAGGTAAATGGTCATGGAAGAGGCTCACTCTTCAATGTATGACATGCAGCTAGGTAGCACCAAGATGTATCACAATTTGAAGTACTTGTATTGGTGACATGGACTGAAGCGTAATGTTGCGGAGTTCATTACAAAGTGTCTTCAATGTATAACATAGTGGAAATGGGATCATGTAACAATGGACTTTGCGGTTGGTCTCTCAAGGATATCCAAAGGTCATGATTCCATTTGGGTGATCATTGACAACTTGACCAAACCAGTGCATTTTCTTCCTATAAAAACAACATATACAATGATGAAGCTCGCTCAAATATATGTTGATGAGATTGTGTGTCTACATACTATCCCAGATAATATCTTGTCAGAAATAGGTCCTCAGTTTATGAGTAATTTTTGGGAGCATTCACACATAGACATGGGCACACAATTCAGGTTTGGCACTGCATTCCACCCGTAGAGAGACAGACAGTTTGAGAGGACCATACAGATTTTGGAGGATCTATTGAGAGCTTGTGTGTTAAAGTTTTTGGTCAGTTGGGACATCTACCTCAACTTGATAGAGTTTTCCTACAATAATAGTTATCAGATGAGCATCTACATGACACCTTATGAGGTGTTGTATGGGAGGCATTATAGGTCTTTATTGTGCTGGTATTAGACAGGTGAGTACCAACTTCTTGTCCTGAGCTTGTTAGGAAAAGACAAAGAAGATCAAAGTGATTCAACAATAGTTGAAATCAGCCCATGACAGACAAAAGTCATATGTAGATAACTGTCATAGGCCCTTGGAGTTCCATGTGGGAGATAGGGTGTATCTCAAGGTCTCTCCTTGGAAGGGTGTCTTGAGGTTTGGGAAGAAGGGTAAGTTGGCTCCTAGATTTATGGGACCTTACCCTGCGGTGCCACGTGTCGGGAAGGTGGCCTACGAGTTGGAGTTTCCACCTAAGTTGCACAAGTTGCATCTAGTGTTCCATGTTTCGATGTTGAGGTAGTACCACCCTGATACCGAGCTAGTGCTTAAACCAATGGAGGTTGAGTTTGAAGAAAATATGTTGTATGTTGAAGGACCCGTGTTGATCCTCAATAGAAGAGTGAAGATGTTGAAGAAGAAGGATATCCCTTTGGTTAAGGTTCGACGGCATCATCATGGTGTTGAGGAAGCCACATGGGAGCTTGAGGAAGATATGTGTAGGAAGTACTCATTTATATTTGCTTAGGATATCGAGGGAAAAATCCTTGTTAGGGGTTTATGGCTTGTAAGACCCCTAACCTAAGTTTTGGGGTAACCCTATTTGTTTTTATTGATTAGATGCTTAGGTCTTGTTCTAATCCTTTTAGATTGTTTTATATCTTGGGGAGAGCTTAATTTTTTAGTTTGATCCTATTTGGATGATGTTTGTGTTTTTTGTGCTTTTTTGGGTCAAATTGCAATTTACCCAATTGAGAGGGTTATTTTGCAATTTTCCACATCAAGAGTGTACCTTCTCTTTATTGGATCCATGAGAGAGAGTATGAATCTTAGGGGTTCTTGGTTTGGGCCTTGGTTGAGGAGGTTGCATCACATTAGGTGATCAAGGTTTCTAGGGTTTGTTTGGTGTCGACCATGTTGAACATTGTTGAGTGTTGCGACTTGTGCCTCGACTTTGATGATGTACCTTGTGGGTGTCTCGATTGAAACACCCATGATGGTCTTGGTGAGGTTGGGTCACGACAGTTGTCTTCTTGTGATGTGTTGGTGTCCTTAAGTTGTCAATACCCAACATTGGTTGTATCAACATATGTTGCATGAGCATGTTTAGTGGTCGCATGGTTGTTTTCTTATTGGACAAGTGTCCATATGGTCCCTTTAGGTATTCAAACCTCATATCCACCTTATTTCCCTCCTCCTTCATGTATTTAAGCCCTTTCCTCTTCAAAAATGCACTCTTCTAGGCCCTCCTTCTTTCCTCCTCTCTTATGGTGACCTTGAAGCTTTGTGGAGCTAAGGACTGCTAATCTAGTTTCTTTGGTGGATGATCAACCTTCCTTGAAGGGCCTTGGAGCTTTATCACCTTCTTTGTGGTGATTTTGGGTCATCTTCTTCTTTGGTATGTGGATGCCTTTCCTTGATCTCATAGTCTCTTAGTTTTCTAACCCATCTTCTTATCATTTCTCAGCCATAGACTATGGATCATCCATGGTGGTCATTTTGGAGAAAAACTCCTCGTCATAATGGTCATATAATATGTTTGACATGGTGGTACCTGATTGAGAGGAAGTTTCTTCTCTTTCTCCCTTCATCCTTTGGTTTTCCCTAGGGTTTCTTACCCTCTTTCCTCGAGCTATCTTTGACCTTGGTGTATTCTTCTTCTTGAGGTGGTCTTGTGACTGAGAGTTGAGCTTTTAGTGGAGCTTCATCTTCTTCCATGGTGATCAAGATCTTAGAGTTTTTCCTTCACTTAAGGTTGGTTATATAACAGTCTTCCTTCTCTATTATTGCACTTTTCTTTATATTCATGTTGCTTTTTCGACCTCTAAAATGTGACCCTAATATGCTAATGATATTAACATGATCTTGGATTTAAATATACATGATAATCCTATGTGGTTTGTGCCTTACTGTAAACCCTAACTCTTGGTACCCGATTTTGAGATGGTGATGAGATGAATGATTTCATCCTATCTTTTGATCTTGGATTTTGATCAAATTCTTAGGGTTTGTGTATCTTAGTATAACTTGGAGTTTAGGTTCTGTTTTGGATGTGTTGAACATGAGTTTATCTCTCCTACATAAGGTTCCTCATGGTGATTCCATAAGTGCCTGTTTAGGGTTATTATGCCGCTTTAGTATGAAGTTTTCCACCTTAATGATGATGGTTTTCTCTTGATGTTAACAACCTGGCCATGACATACTTCTATTTTTATCATGGTTTATCCCTATTTTGATTTTGAATATGTATCTTGTGGTGGTTTGACCTAGGTGGTCACTAAACCCTTGATTTGTTTCAGTCGATACACTTGGATTTTGGTTGTTTTGTCATGATGCTTGCCTTGTCTCAGTCATAACACATGACCCTTGTGTGATGGTCACAACCTTAACTCTAATAGGTTGTGGTCATAACACCTATGGGTCAAGACACATGGTTGATGGTCGAGACAGTGGTTGAGACATATGCCTTTTTGTGATGTTCAAAACCCTAACCATAAGGTGGTCAAGACACCATGTTGGTTAGTGGTTGATACACTTGGATTTTGTTATGGTTGTGACACTTTTATTGTAGGTGGTCGAGATACATGCTTCATGATAGTCAATATTCATGCCTTGGTTTTGGTCATGACACATGTCTTAGCTATGTGAATAGTTATTGTGAATTCTATAATATATAGGATGGTGATCATGCACATTGCTAAGGCATAATGTGATGATGTATATGTAGGGATTATGTGATTGGGACTGATGACCCGGAAGGTACCTTGTGCATAATTTGAGGTTATAACCTCTAGAGATGTGACTTGAGGGATTAATAACCCATTGTGAATTCATGAACCAATGTGATGAGATAATGATGATGGCCTTGTGCATGGTAGTTGTATCAGTACCATGAGATGGTGTAATCAATTTATACCTTATCCATTTTATATCTTAAAGTTGTTTTATAATTATGCTTGCTACAATAAATTAGGATTTATTACGTCCACTTGTGTGTTGAAGCCTTAATTCACCCAATTGACATAACTAATACAGTGAAACATTAATCATCTAGTGCCATGTGCCATAGATCTATTCTGGTGTCAGAAATTGTTGGATAGTGAAACAAGTAACTCCTACGGGAAACTCAGAGTGCATATTGTTGAATATGTAGGGGTTCAAGTTGAGTATATATCCTTGCATCCACAATCATATGTGTTATGGATGGTGACTACGGTCATGCCTTGGAGGTTGTGATTTATTATATGTGATATATGTGATGACAGCAGTGCATCTGTATATGCCTTTTATAGAATGGACATGTGTGAGCCTATTCTCTAGCATCATGGAATTTACTAATGTGGTCTAGTTGTTGTTCAGCTTGACAAAATGTCAGTGTTGGTGGTTGACTTTTATTTCTCTATGTTTCCTCTTGTATTGACCGAGAGTTGTTGGAGAGGTTGTGATTTCGTCTCTTCCATTGACCTTGTATGGCACTGATTTCAACATTGTAGTGGGCAGTTGGATTTAGGTGGTATGACTCAAAACCTCAGGGCATTAATAAAAGATGTAACACAGACATGTAGCATATATACATAGGGCTAAACAAAATTTAATTGGATGACCCTTTGTCTTTCTTTTGTACAATTTAGTTAATAAAGAATATACATGTTCTTACTACAAGAAACAGTGTTAGCATCGATAGTTTATCTCATCAATATGGGCTTGAGCTGATATATATCGTATTTGCTGACACATATTTTTTGTTGGTATAAAAAAATGACCACATATTCCCAATTCAAATATTTTATTGGGGCATATGTACAAAATTGGTTTGATTTGAGAAATAATATATAAATACATATACCCAAATCTACAATTCAATTACTTCAAGTTTCATTCCCGCTTGGATTTGGTTTTCATGGTGAAACCTCATCCACCCATTTCACAATGCGGTCATTTATCAATTTTAATTGTTTGTAAATCTAATATCTATTACCTTCTCAATGTCCCATCTCTCTCAGTTTCCCCTAATCTTTTGTAAACAAAATGATTTTTATATGCATTTGTCTTCCTCACCACCTAACCTTTCTCCTCCCCCGGTCTCCGCATTGATCTGGCGAGTAGGTCCTCTTCTTTTCATGTGATTATTACACACATGGTTGTTATCCGATTGTCTTAGCTTTTGATACTATAGAAGTGGGCTATAGCTGTCCTTTGACTCTACAAAATGGTGGTTTGGAACAACTTTCTTCTCTAATCAGAGATACGCCTAATAACTTGAAGGTTGAACTACTAATAAGAACACCACCTAGTCTACATCTTATTACATTATATACGACACACAAGTGGTTTGCATGAAATAACAAAGAAATTTGGTCACATATTGTAAAGAGTGGGATAAATCCACCTCTCTACTAATAACAATGGTAAACAAAATCCAATTGAAATAGCAGCAGAAGATAAAATTTTTACTATATTCAATTTCAAATAAAGTGTACATAAAAATTCTCCCAATATGGGTGTACATGCTTTATACAAAAAGAGGATCTAAGCAGAGGGAACTAGACTACTCCACTTTTGTCTCCAAGCAACATATCCATCATCTAAATCAAAGCCAAAGCCAAGATCTTCAAGTCCTATTCAACCACCTTGCTTCACACCTGGGTGGTTGGGAAGTCACCCAGCAAAAGGGAAAGGAAAATAAAAAGTATGTGTTAAAAAACTATTCTAAGATGGAAAGATAAGTAAAGCATGTGAAAACAGGCTAGGGTTCATCATAAGATGAGACATCAAGAGTATGAGGTTGTTATTAAGGAAACTTGCCAATAACAAAAGTAAATAAAGGATTTGCATGTAAATTAATATGTCTACCTAACTAAGTAGGGTTGAGGCACCTACCGGACCTCTAACCTTAGGTGAGGGGAGAATAAGACATTCCCAGTCACCTATAATTATAATGGGGAGAATTATAAACATTCCCCTAGGTCGATTATATACATGCCCTCTATGGGTGGTTGTACATAAGTACCACTACTTAAACATTAAATAGATCATTTAATTACATGCTAACAAAAGATTTATGGCAAGGTTAAGCAAAAGAATATGTAACATGGCAGTGGGATATGAATACCCAATCAAGATAATACTACATCTACTTTTGAGGCAATAAGCAATTTAGGTTTCAAGAATCAAGGATTTAGATCAGTTTAAGCCTCATAAGAAATTATAGGTAATGGTATAAAGTTTTCCCAACTGAAGAGTAGATGCACATACCTTTAAGATTGATTCCAATAATAAACTTGTACCAATTAATCAATTAAATGTTCCACTTTTCCTAATATCAAGACCATATGTATGTATTAGAACAATATTCATTCATTAAACGCTTAAAACCCTAAAGTTACTAACTTTTTTCTACAAACCACCGATTTAGGTCTCGAAAACATCATCATCGTCTTAGTTAGGGTTTTCTAATCAAAATAACATATAATTTTATATATTTTCGAGATATTGTCTTTTAGGCTATTTTTCTTGATTTTTAAGTAATTAACTCGACTCGAAAAATACATATTAGAAAATCTCAGAATCAAACCACAAAAAGTAGCAAATAAAGAATTGACCCCGTTATTATGGATCAATTTATTAAATGTTTCGAATAAATCCCGAAATTCGAAACTACCAGTCATCCAATAAAAACCTAAGATTCCTAATAATAATCCAAAGTCCCCTACACGATTAGTTATAAAAGCTTTTTGACAAGCATTTGCTGCAATTGGTCGTGTAAACCAAAACCCGTTGGCACCAGTCCCACATTTTTTCTCTGTGGACCTAGGAGAAAGGGGGCTCAGCGAGAAGAGGGTTGTACCATGAGAGAAGCAAGGAGGTCAACCTCTTTCAAATATACAACATGGATTCTGGCAATGCAATGTAGTTGGACCCCCATGTCGATCCGAATGAATCAGTCTTTCCACGGAGGTCAATCTTTGCCTGCTAGGCAAGAGGATAGCAAGTTACAAATTCTGTCTCGGTAGGACATCTATTTCTATTACTATGAAATTCATAAATGAATTCATGGTGATTTTATTGGATAGATCTCATTCTCCCGATTCTAAAACATATTTTATTTTTTAATTCGGATAATCGAGTAAAAAGATATGATTTTTCAAAAACAGACCAATGAGAGAGTGACACCTCAGCAAAACAAGACCAGAGAGGAAGAGAGGAGCCGAGCCCGCTGCTTGACCCAATCACCGTGGGCCAAGTCAGCGACCCGCGCCTGCTGGCTGCCTAAGTGGCGCCCAGGTCAAGGCCGAGTCAACACACCCAAAACGAATCGGACCGATATAACCTCGCACAAAAACAAAGTCGAAAGGAACTCGAAAGAGGGCAAAACGGTAAAAAAAATATGGGAGTCATCTTCTCTAAAGCACCTCAACGCCATGGCTGGCTGCTCCATGGCCGAGTTGGGAAAATTCGCAATTCTAAACCAAACTTAAAGTACAGATATGCAAAAGAAATCTTGAAGAAAGCCGAACCTGATGGTGTCTTCAATTCGACCGGAGCGAAGTGTGGAGGGAGAAAGAGGTGTCGCAAGCTAGGTAGTGTCGGCGGCTAGTCGAGGGTCCAAACGGCCACGAAACACAAAATCAAAGGTTGGGTTGAATTTCTAGGGTGACGGAGGATCTAGGAGTATGGATATTTATAGGCAAGGAGGCCTAGGTTAGGGTTTACCAAGGTGGGGGTAGGGAGAGGCGGCGCCCAAGTTGGGCGTTTCCCGAATACTAGATTAAAACACGAGATCTTGTAACAGTTAGATGTGGAATCGAATTTGTAATCCAATGCAACTTGTTTAGCGAAGTTTCATTGAGAAACGAGGGAGAAATAACCATCCGAAAAAATCATCAAAATGCGGAATACTGTTCACACGCGACCAAGGAAGAAGATGAAATGATCGTTTAATACAACTTGCTAACTTTGGTCATTTGGTGCATTTAATGCATAAACCTTTCTCTAATTATTTAAGGGTGCAAATAAAGTCCAAATAAACTCAAATTTGGTAGGTTTACTGATTTTGGGGTGAGGAATCCTAATATAAAATTATATTTTCCTTTTGTAAAAATTATATTATTTAATTAAGCCAATTACTATTTTTTCTTTCCTCCTTTACTAATGATGTTAGGATTATCCAAAAATTATAAAAACTTGACCCACAAGTCACATTTAATATTTTGGATACTAATTAAGTATTATTTCTATTTGTTGATGTCGTTTATAATTTTAATTAATGATTTTAATATTTTACACACTTTCTCTCTCCTAAATTCACCTTCTTATAAAATATTTTCCAAATTGAATCAAAATTCATACAAAGATAGATTTTGACGTGTAGAACACGAATTTAGCATTATTTTATTTTTTTTGAAGACTTTTATAATTTTATTTAATTCATTTAAATTTATCACATATTTAACCTTTTAATTTATTAGAGGCATCTAGAAACCTTTTAAAAATATAAACTTGACCTATAAGCAATACTAAACGTGTGGAACACGTTTTTGAGATTAATTTAATTTTTATCAACATATATTTAATATTTTTGATCTTTAAATCATTTTCTCTCTCCAGATTAAAATAAAATATTAAACATTGACCAAATTAAATGCAAATTTGTCCAAAGGCTTATTTTTATGTTTATAATACGAATTTGGAGTTATTTTTCTTATTTGAGAACATTAAGTATTTTATTTCACTTTATTGGCATATTTCCTATTTTCTTTTGATAATGTCATTAATATTTATATTATGTTCCACTTTAAATGATACTTGGCCCTTAAGTTACTTTTTTCTCAAGGAAACGAATTTAAGTGTCAAATTATCCTGATGGTTTCAAATTATAATATTTTGTGCAATATCTTCCTCATTATCTTCTTTACCCATTAATTCCCATATTACCTTTAATTATTGCATTTATCTTCTTCTTTATTTCAAATTCGTATTTTCTCTTATTTCTCTTATTCTAGGAAGTGCTAGAAAGTTCTAGGATGAAATATTTTATTCTTTTTATTGCTTAGTGTACAATTTGCACTTTAGGCCCATTATCTAAAGTCTTACTGAGGTATTTGTGCATAAACCCAAATATTGAGAGAAAAGGTGAACAAATTTTTCTTAAAGCATCATATTGTCCACAAATTAAATAGAAAGGCCAAAGAGGATAGAAATGAAAGGAAAAGATGGAAAAGAGGACCAAAAGGCAAAATGTCCAGATTTCGGTATGTTACAACACTCCACCCCTTAAAGAGGATTTCGTCCCCGAAATCACTAGCAATTAGGGAAGGGTGAGTGTGCAATCTCACATCACCAAAACTTCAAGTTGTTCTTCCAACCATACAACTTCCACCAAAACATACACTTCAACTATCCCTAAGGGTTTAGAAACTTCACATAAGCTCAACATAGGTTGGGTTCTCAAGGATCACCTAGGGTCCATTATTAAGATATTCTTTTTAAGAGATTTAACTTTATTTACATTTTTGACTTATTAATATTATATTCATTATGATAACACATTGTCATCATTATATTTAATTACGTCATGTCATATTCACTTTATTTCCAAAAGGGTTATATTTCATCATCATGCATTAAACTATTTATATGTATTTCTCATTTATCTAATTAAGGATTTATCACAATTAGGTGTTACTCAATTATCTCAACATTCATTATTATATTTGATCATTAATAACTTGGGTTTATACTTCATTATCCTCATATTATCACTTTATTAAGTTATAATAAATTATTTATCATGGAATATTCAATTTTTCATTATGTCTATATTTAATCCAAATTATGTCACATCAATTACATATATTTACATGGAACATTATCTTATTGCCACATTATCTTTATTGCTCACATTAATGTCATCATTAATCATTATTCATATTTATTCATTTATATTATTGATTTTGCACATTTATGTGAATTCCAATCATCTCATTTTCATATTGAATCATTATATGTATTTTAATGATCAAGGTGAGACATATTACTTATCAATGAATTGATTCACATTAAGTGACTAAACATGTGCGTATTAGATAACAAGGTAACTTGCATTTTATATTGATGACTTGATTAATATGTGTTTAGATGATTATAAATATATCATTTATGTGTATCAAGATATGTTAATTGCTTATGGCTCTTAACATCATTAATGTATCATGAAAGGCATTAAGGATGCATAGATTAGGGTTAGATATTACAACTTAGGGTTTAGGTCGACATGACCATTATATTGCACTTATTCAATTTTGGCATGCATTAAGTTATGAATTATAACCTTAATCATCATATCATTAGGGTTTATTGGTTCATGACATTATTGACAACTTACTTATTGACAATTAGCATTGATATTCATATTATGTGCATTGAATATTCATTAGGTTTCAAGCATATGATTTATTCCTTAGATGATAATTATATGTTCATTACATATTAACAAGCATGTTAGGGTTACGATTATATCTTGTTTGGTCAAAACCAAATATCCAAGCACACTAACCACCTAAGTATGAGGTTAGGGTTTCTAAAGATAGATTAGATAGACTTGAAGATGTTATAGGGTTCCATCCCCCTAAAGTGGATTTCATCCTCGAAATCTAACCACTTAAACATCATCATCTAACCATACTCCACCCCTTAAAGGGTTCGACCTACTACACTAGGGTTAAAGGTTAAATCTAACTAAACCATTATCAAGATCCATCATGCTTCCACTGCGCACTCTGATATCTTCCCAAACACCCAAACTCCAAGGTCTAGGTTCTACGGATAAACTATTCAAGAATATAGTCCTAAGGGACATAAGGAACTATATAGGGTATATATCCTCAAACAAGTCAAAGATTGTCATATTAGGGTTCTAGGAGAAACCAACATACATGTGAAACTTAAGTCAAACTATTAGGATACCCAAGGTATACAACATAGAACTCTAAGGTTACTATTGCCTAAAAGCAAACTATTTCGGACAATTCGTATCAGCGCAGGCCAGGCCGGTATCATATGGGCACGGGAGTCCTCGTATACCAAGCTAGTGGTGCGGAGGAAAATTTTGCCAGCCCCCGAAACCCTGATCCTTTCTAGACACCCTTGCTTCAACTGCATTCCCTAATAGCTTCCTAAAGGTAAACCTAAACATCAACAAGTTATACATATTTTAATTATGAGTATATTAGAGTTTTATTCATGAAGACTCTAAGGTGAAACTATAGGGTCCTAAATCAACCTATCTTCTACATAGATCAAATCTAGGGCAAACTATGTATCTTAAGGGAAACTATGCAAATCTAGGGTTCTAACTAGGGAGACAAACTAAAATAGTCAAAGATCCGACTACCATTGGCTCTGATACCATGTTGTAAAGAGTGGGATAAATCCACCTCTCTACTAATAACAATGGTAAACAAAATCCAATTGAAATAGCAGCAGAAGATAAAATTTTGACTATATTCAATTTCAAATAAAGTGTACATAAAAATTCTCCCAATATGGGTGTACATGCTTTATACAAAAAGAGGATCTAAGCAGAGGGAACTAGGCTACTCCACTTTTGTCTACAAGCAACATATCCATCATCTAAGTCCAAGCCAAAGCCAAGATCTTCAAGTCCTATTCAACCATCTTGCTTCACACATGGGTGGTTGGGAAGTCACCCAGCAAAAGGGAAAGGAAAATAAAAAGTATGTGTTACAAAACTATTCTAAGATGGAAAGATAAGTAAAGCATGTGAAAACAGGCTAGGGTTCATCATAAGATGAGACATCAAGAGTATGAGGTTGTTATTAAGGAAACTTGCCAATAACAAAAGTAAATAAAGGATTTGCATGTAAATTAATATGTCTACCTAACTAAGTAGGGTTGAGGCACCTACCGGACCTCTAACCTTAGGTGAGGGGAGAATAAGACATTCCCAGTCACCTATAATTTTAATGGGGAGAATTATAAACATTCCCCTAGGGCGATTATATACATGCCCTCTATGGGTGGTTGTACATAAGTACCACTACTTAAACATTAAATAGATCATTTAATTACATGCTAACAAAAGAGTTATGGCAAGGTTAAGCAAAAGAATATGTAACATGGCAGTGGGGTATGAATACCCAATCAAGATAATACTACATCTACTTTTGAGGCAATAAGCAATTTAGGTTTCAAGAATCAAGGATTTAGATCAGTTTAAGCCTCATAAGAAATTATAGGTAATGGTATAAAGTTTTCCCAACTGAAGAGTAGATGCACATACCTTTAAGATTGATTCCAATAATAAACTTGTACCACTTAATCAATTCAATGTTCCACTTTTCCTAATATCAAGACCATATTTATGTATTAGAACAATATTCATTCATTAAACGCTTAAAACCCTAAAGTTACTAACGTTTTTCTACAAACCACCGATTTAGGTCTCGAAAACAACATCATCGTCTTAGTTAGGGTTTTCTAATCAAAATAACATATAGTTTTATATATTTTCGAGATATTGTCTTTTAGGCTATTTTTCTTGATTTTTAAGTAATTGACTCGACTCGAAAAATACATATTAGAAAATCTCATAATCAAACCACAAAAACATTTTATTGGATAGATCTCATTCTCCCGATTCCAAAACATATTTTATTTTTTAATTCGGATAATCGAGTAAAAAGATATGATTTTTCAAAAACAGACCAATGAGAGAGTGACACCTCAGCAAAACAAGACCAGAGAGGAAGAGAGGAGCCGAGCCCGCTGCTTGACCCAATCACCGTGGGCCAAGTCAGCGACCCGCGCCTGCTGGCTGCCTAAGTGGTGCCCAGGTCAAGGCCGAGTCAACACACCCAAAACGAATCGGAAAGACCGATATAACCTCGCACAAAAACAAAGTCGAAAGGAACTCGAAAGAGGGCAAAACGGTAGAAAAAATATGGGAGTCATCTTCTCTAAAGCACCTCAACGCCATGGCTGGCTGCTCCATGGCCGAGTTGGGAAAATTTGCAATTCTAAACCAAACTTAAAGTACAGATATGCAAAAGAAAGCTTGAAGAAAGCCGAACCTGATGGTGTCTTCAATTCGACCGGAGCGAAGTGTGGAGGGAGAAAGAGGTGCCGCAAGCTAGGTAATGTCGGCGGCTAGTCGAGGGTCCAAACGGCCACGAAACACAAAATCAAAGGTTGGGTTGAATTTCTAGGGTGACGACAGATCTAGGAATATGGATATTTATAGGCAAGGAGGCCTAGGTTAGGGTTTACCAAGGTGGGGGTAGGGAGAGGCGGCGCTCAAGTTGGGCGTTTCCCGAATACTAGATTAAACACGAGATCTTGTAACAGTTGGATGCGGAATCGAATTTGTAATCCAATGCAACTTGTTTAGCGAAGTTTCGTTGAGAAACGAGGGAGAAATAACCATCCGAAAAACTCATCAAAATGTGGATTACTGTTCATACGCGACCAAGGAAGAAGATGAAATGATCGTTTAATACAACTTGCTAACTTTGGTCATTTGGTGCATTTAATGCATAAACCTTTCTCTAATTATTTAAGGGTGCAAATAAAGTCCAAATAAACTCAAATTTTGTAGGTTTACTGATTTTGGGGTGAGGAATCCGAATATAAATTTATATTTTCCTTTTGAGAAAATTATATTATTTAATTAAGCCAATTACTATTTTCTATTTCCTCCTTTACTAATGATGTTGGATTATCCAAAAATTATAAAAACTTGACCCACAAGTCACATTTAATATTTTGGATACTAATTAAGTATTATTTCTATTTGTTGATGTCGTTTATTATTTTAATTAATGATTTTAATATTTTACACACTTTCTCTCTCCTAAATTCACCTTCTTATAAAATATTTTCCAAATTGAATCAAAATTCATACAAAGATAGATTTTGACGTGTAGAACACGAATTTAGCATTATTTTATTTTTTTTGAAGAATTTTATAATTTTATTTAATTCATTTAAATTTATCACCTATTTAAACTTTTAATTTATTAGAGGCATCTAGAAACCTTTTAAAAATATAAAACTTGACCTATAATTAATACTAAACGTGTGGAACACGTTTTTGAGATTAATTTAATTTTTATCAACATATATTTAATATTTTTGATCTTTAAATCATTTTCTCTCTCCAGATTAAAATAAAATATTAAACATTGACCAAATTAAATGCAAATTTGTCCAAAGGCATTTTTTTATGTTTAGAATACGAATTTGGAGTTATGTTTCTTATTTGAGAACATTAAGTATTTTATTTCACTTTATTGGCATATTTCCTATTTTCTTTTGATAATGTCATTAATATTTATATTATGTTCCACTTTAAATGATACTTGGCCCTTAAGTTACTTTTTGCTCAAGGAAACGAATTTAAGTGTCAAATTATCCTGATGGTTTCAAATTATAATATTTTGTGCAATATCTTCCTCATTATCTTCTTTACCCATTAATTCCCATATTACCTTTAATTATTGCATTTATCTTCTTCTTTATTTCAAATTCGTATTTTCTCTTATTTCTCTTATTCTAGGAAGTGCTAGAAAGTTCTAGGACGAAATATTTTATTCTTTTTATTTCTTAGTGTACAATTTGCACTTTAGGCCCATTATCTAAAGTCTTACTGAGGTATTTGTGCATAAACCCAAATATTGAGAGAAAAGGTGAACAAATATTTATTAAACCATCATATTGTCCACAAATTAAATAGAAAGGCCAAAGAGGATAGAAATGAAAGGAAAAGATGGGAAAGAGGACCAAAAGGCAAAATGTCTAGATTTCGGTATGTTACAACACTCCACCCCTTAAAGAGGATTTCGTCCCCGAAATCACTAGCAATTAGGGAAGGGTGAGTGTGCAATCTCACATCACCAAAACTTCAAGTTGTTCTTCCAACCATACAACTTCCACCAAAACATACACTTCAACTACCCCTAAGGGTTTAGAAACTTCACATAAGCTCAACATAGGTTGGGTTCTCAAGGATCACCTAGGGTCCATTATTAAGATATTCTTTTTAAGAGATTTAACTTTATTTACATTTTTGACTTATTAATATTATATTCATTATGATAACACATTGTCATCATTATATTTAATTACGTCATGTCATATTCACTTTATTTCCAAAAGGGTTATATTTCATCATCATGCATTAAACTATTTATATGTATTTCTCATTTATCTAATTAAGGATTTTATCACAATTAGGTGTTACTCAATTATCTCAACATTCATTATTATATTTGATCATTAATAACTTGGGTTTATACTTCATTATCCTCATATTATCACTTTATTAAGTTATAATAAATTATTTATCATGGAATATTCAATTTTTCATTATGTCTATATTTAATCCAAATTATGTCACATCAATTACATATATTTACATGGAACATTATCTTATTGCCACATTATCTTTATTGCTCACATTAATGTCATCATTAATCATTATTCATATTTATTCATTTATATTATTGATTTTGCACATTTATGTGAATTCCAATCATCTCATTTTCATATTGAATCATTATATGTATTTTAATGATCAAGGTGAGACATATTACTTATCAATGAATTGATTCACATTAAGTGACTAAACATGTGCGTATTAGATAACAAGGTAACTTGCATTTTATATTGATGACTTGATTAATATGTGTTTAGATGATTATAAATATATCATTTATGTGTATCAAGCTATGTTAATTGATTATGGCTCTTAACATCATTAATGTATCATGAAAGGCATTAAGGATGCATAGATTAGGGCTAGATATTACAACTTAGGGTTTAGGTCGACATGACCATTATATTGCACTTATTCATTTTTGGCATGCATTAAGTTATGAATTATAACCTTAATCATCATATCATTAGGGTTTATTGGTTCATGACATTATTAACAACTTACTTATTGACAATTAGCATTGATATTCATATTATGTGCATTGAATATTCATTAGGTTTCAAGCATATGATTTATTCCTTAGATGATAATTATATGTTCATTACATATTAACAAGCATGTTAGGGTTACGATTATATCTTGTTTGGTCAAAACCAAATATCCAAGCACACTAACCACCTAAGTATGAGGTTAGGGTTTCTAAAGATAGATTAGATAGACTTGAAGATGTTATAGGGTTCCATCCCCCTAAAGTGGATTTCGTCCTCGAAATCTAACCACTTAAACATCATCATCTAACCATACTCCACCCCTTAAAGGGTTCGACCTACTACACTAGGGTTAAAGGATAAATCTAACTAAACCATTATCAAGATCCATCATGCTTCCACTGCGCACTCTGATATCTTCCCAAACACCCAAACTCCAAGGTCTAGGTTCTACGGATAAACTATTCAAGAATATAGTCCTAAGGGACATAAGGAACTATATAGGGTATATATCCTCAAACAAGTCAAAGATTGTCATATTAGGGTTCTAGGAGAAACCAACATACATGTGAAACTTAAGTCAAACTATTAGGATACCCAAGGTATACAACATAGAACTCTAAGGTTACTATTGCCTAAAAGCAAACTATTTCGGACAATTCGTATCAGCGCAGGCCAGGCCGGTATCATATGGGCACGGGAGTCCTCGTATACCAAGCTAGTGGTGCGGAGGAAAATTTTGCCAGCCCCCGAAACCCTGATCCTTTCTAGACACCCTTGCTTCAACTGCATGCCCTAATAGTTTCCTAAAGGCAAATCTAAACATCATCAAGTTATACATATTTTAATTATGAGTATATTAGAGTTTTATTCATGAAGACTCTAAGGTGAAACTATAGGGTCCTAAATCAACCTATCTTCTACATACATCAATTCTAGGGCAAACTATGTATCTTAAGGGAAACTATGCAAATCTAGGGTTCTAACTAGGGAGACAAACTAAAATAGTCAAAGATCCGACTACCATTGGCTCTGATACCATGTTGTAAAGAGTGGGATAAATCCACCTCTCTACTAATAACAATGGTAAACAAAATCCAATTGAAATAGCAGCGGAAGATAAAATTTTGACTATATTCAATTTCAAATAAAGTGTACATAAAAATTCTCCCAATATGGGTGTACATGCTTTATACAAAAAGAGGATCTAAGCAGAGGGAACTAGACTACTCCACTTTTGTCTCCAAGCAACATATCCATCATCTAAGTCCAAGCCAAAGCCAAGATCTTCAAGTCCTATTCAACCACCTTGCTTCACACCTGGGTGGTTGGGAAGTCACCCAGCAAAAGGGAAAGGAAAATAAAAAGTATGTGTTACAAAAATATTCTAAGATGGAAAATAAGTAAAGCATGTGAGAACATGCTAGGGTTCATCATAAGATGAGACATCAAGAGTATGAGGCTGTTATTAAGGAAACTTGCCAATAACAAAAGTAAATAAAGGATTTGCATGTAAATTAATATGTCTACCTAACTAAGTAGGGTTGAGGCACCTACCGGACCTCTAACCTTAGGTGAGGGGAGAATAAGACATTCCCAGTCACCTATAATTTTAATGGGGAGAATTATAAACATTCCCCTAGGGCGATTATATACATGCCCTCTATGGGTGGTTGTACATAAGTACCACTACTTAAACATTAAATAGATCATTTAATTACATGCTAACAAAAGAGTTATGGCAAGGTTAAGCAAAAGAATATGTAACATGGCAGTGGGGTATGAATACCCAATCAAGATAATACTACATCTACTTTTGAGGCAATAAGCAATTTAGGTTTCAAGAATCAAGGATTTAGATCAGTTTAAGCCTCATAAGAAATTATAGGTAATGGTATAAAGTTTTCCCAACTGAAGAGTAGATGCACATACCTTTAAGATTGATTCCAATTATAAACTTGTACCACTTAATCAATTCAATGTTCCACTTTTCCTAATATCAAGACCATATTTATGTATTAGAACAATATTCATTCATTAAACGCTTAAGACCCTAAAGTTACTAACTTTTTTCTACAAACCACCAATTTAGGTCTCGAAATCATCATCATCATATTAGTTAGGGTTTTCTAATCAAAATAACATATAATTTTATATATTTTCGAGATATTGTCTTTTAGGCTATTTTTCTTGATTTTTAAGTAATTAACTCGACTCGAAAAATACATATTAGAAAATCTCATAATCAAACCACAAAAACATTTTTATTGGATAGATCTCATTCTCCCGATTCCAAAAAATATTTTAGTTTTTAATTCGGATAATCGAGTAAAAAGATATGATTTTTCAAAAACAGACCAATGAGAGAGTGACACCTCAGCAAAACAAGACCAGAGAGGAAGAGAGGAGCCGAGCCCGCTGCTTGACCCAATTACCGTGGGCCAAGTCAGCGACCCACGCCTGTTGGCTGCCTAAGTGGTGCCCAGGTCAAGGCCGAGTCAACACACCCAAAACGAATCGGAAAGACCGATATAACCTCGCACAAAAACAAAGTCGAAAGGAACTCGAAAGAGGGCAAAACGGTAAAAAAAATATGGGAGTCATCTCCTCTAAAGCACCTCAACGCCATGGCTGGCTGCTGCATGGCCGAGTTGGGAAAATTCGCAATTCTAAACCAAACTTAAAGTACAGATATGCAAAAGAAAGCTTGAAGAAAGCCGAACCTGATGGTGTCTTCAATTCGACCGGAGCGAAGTGTGGAGGGAGAAAGAGGCGCCGCAAGCTAGGTAGTGTCGGCGGCTAGTCGAGGGTCCAAACGGCCACGAAACACAAAATCAAAGGTTGGGTTGAATTTCTAGGGTGACGACAGATCTAGGAATATGGATATTTATAGGCAAGGAGGCCTAGGTTAGGGTTTACCAAGGTGGGGGTAGGGAGAGGCGGCGCTCAAGTTGGGCGTTTCCCGAATACTAGATTAAACACGAGATCTTGTAACAGTTGGATGCGGAATCGAATTTGTAATCCAATGCAACTTGTTTAGCGAAGTTTCGTTGAGAAACGAGGGAGAAATAAGCATCCGAAAAAATCATCAAAATGTGGATTACTGTTCATACGCGACCAAGGAAGAAGATGAAATGATCGTTTAATACAACTTGCTAACTTTGGTCATTTGGTGCATTTAATGCATAAACCTTTCTCTAATTATTTAAGGGTGCAAATAAAGTCCAAATAAACTCAAATTTTGTAGGTTTACTGATTTTGGGGTGAGGAATCCGAATATAAATTTATATTTTCCTTTTGAGAAAATTATATTATTTAATTAAGCCAATTACTATTTTCTCTTTCCTCCTTTACTAATGATGTTGGATTATCCAAAAATTATAAAAACTTGACCCACAAGTCACATTTAATATTTTGGATACTAATTAAGTATTATTTCTATTTGTTGATGTCGTTTATTATTTTAATTAATGATTTTAATATTTTACACACTTTCTCTCTCCTAAATTCACCTTCTTATAAAATATTTTCCAAATTGAATCAAAATTCATACAAAGATAGATTTTGACGTGTAGAACACGAATTTAGCATTATTTTATTTTTTTTGAAGAATTTTATAATTTTATTTAATTCATTTAAATTTATCACCTATTTAAACTTTTAATTTATTAGAGGCATCTAGAAACCTTTTAAAAATATAAAACTTGACCTATAATTAATACTAAACGTGTGGAACACGTTTTTGAGATTAATTTAATTTTTATCAACATATATTTAATATTTTTGATCTTTAAATCATTTTCTCTCTCCAGATTAAAATAAAATATTAAACATTGACCAAATTAAATGCAAATTTGTCCAAAGGCATTTTTTTATGTTTAGAATACGAATTTGGAGTTATGTTTCTTATTTGAGAACATTAAGTATTTTATTTCACTTTATTGGCATATTTCCTATTTTCTTTTGATAATGTCATTAATATTTATATTATGTTCCACTTTAAATGATACTTGGCCCTTAAGTTACTTTTTTCTCAAGGAAACGAATTTAAGTGTCAAATTATCCTGATGGTTTCAAATTATAATATTTTGTGCAATATCTTCCTCATTATCTTCTTTACCCATTAATTCCCATATTACCTTTAATTATTGCATTTATCTTCTTCTTTATTTCAAATTCGTATTTTCTCTTATTTCTCTTATTCTAGGAAGTGCTAGAAAGTTCTAGGACGAAATATTTTATTCTTTTTATTGCTTAGTGTACAATTTGCACTTTAGGCCCATTATCTAAAGTCTTACTGAGGTATTTGTGCATAAACCCAAATATTGAGAGAAAAGGTGAACAAATATTTATTAAACCATCATATTGTCCACAAATTAAATAGAAAGGCCAAAGAGGATAGAAATGAAAGGAAAAGATGGGAAAGAGGACCAAAAGGCAAAATGTCTAGATTTCGGTATGTTACAACACTCCACCCCTTAAAGAGGATTTCGTCCCCGAAATCACTAGCAATTAGGGAAGGGTGAGTGTACAATCTCACATCACCAAAACTTCAAGTTGTTCTTCCAACCATACAACTTCCACCAAAACATACACTTCTACTACCCCTAAGGGTTTAGAAACTTCACATAAGCTCAACATAGGTTGGGTTCTCAAGGATCACCTAGGGTCCATTATTAAGATATTCTTTTTAAGAGATTTAACTTTATTTACATTTTTGACTTATTAATATTATATTCATTATGATAACACATTGTCATCATTATATTTAATTACGTCATGTCATATTCACTTTATTTCCAAAAGGGTTATATTTCATCATCATGCATTAAACTATTTATATGTATTTCTCATTTATCTAATTAAGGATTTTATCACAATTAGGTGTTACTCAATTATCTCAACATTCATTATTATATTTGATCATTAATAACTTGGGTTTATACTTCATTATCCTCATATTACCACTTTATTAAGTTATAATAAATTATTTCTCATGGAATATTCAGTTTGTCATTATGTCTATATTAAATCCAAATTATGTCACATCAATTACATATATTTACATGGAACATTATCTTATTGCCACATTATCTTTATTGCTCACATTAATGTCATCATTAATCATTATTCATATTTATTCATTTATATTAATGATTTTGCACATTTATGTGAATTCCAATCATCTCATTTTCATATTGAATCATTATATGTATTTTAATGATCAAGGTGAGACATATTACTTATCAATGAATCTATTCACATTAAGTGACTAAACATGTGCGTATTAGATAACAAGGTAACTTGCATTTTATATTGATGACTTGATTAATATGTGTTTAGATGATTATAAATATATCATTTATGTGTATCAAGCTATGTTAATTGATTATGGCTCTTAACATCATTAATGTATCATGAAAGGCATTAAGGATGCATAGATTAGGGCTAGATATTACAACTTAGGGTTTAGGTCGACATGACCATTATATTGCACTTATTCATTTTTGGCATGCATTAAGTTATGAATTATAACCTTAATCATCATATCATTAGGGTTTATTGGTTCATGACATTATTAACAACTTACTTATTGACAATTAGCATTGATATTCATATTATGTGCATTGAATATTCATTAGGTTTCAAGCATATGATTTATTCCTTAGATGATAATTATATGTTCATTACATATTAACAAGCATGTTAGGGTTACGATTATATCTTGTTTGGTCAAAACCAAATATCCAAGCACACTAACCACCTAAGTATGAGGTTAGGGTTTCTAAAGATAGATTAGATAGACTTGAAGATGTTATAGGGTTCCATCCCCCTAAAGTGGATTTCGTCCTCGAAATCTAACCACTTAAACATCATCATCTAACCATACTCCACCCCTTAAAGGGTTCGACCTACTACACTAGGGTTAAAGGATAAATCTAACTAAACCATTATCAAGATCCATCATGCTTCCACTGCGCACTCTGATATCTTCCCAAACACCCAAACTCCAAGGTCTAGGTTCTACGGATAAACTATTCAAGAATATAGTCCTAAGGGACATAAGGAACTATATAGGGTATATATCCTCAAACAAGTCAAAGATTGTCATATTAGGGTTCTAGGAGAAACCAACATACATGTGAAACTTAAGTCAAACTATTAGGATACCCAAGGTATACAACATAGAACTCTAAGGTTACTATTGCCTAAAAGCAAACTATTTCGGACAATTCGTATCAGCGCAGGCCAGGCCGGTATCATATGGGCACGGGAGTCCTCGTATACCAAGCTAGTGGTGCGGAGGAAAATTTTGCCAGCCCCCGAAACCCTGATCCTTTCTAGACACCCTTGCTTCAACTGCATGCCCTAATAGTTTCCTAAAGGCAAATCTAAACATCATCAAGTTATACATATTTTAATTATGAGTATATTAGAGTTTTATTCATGAAGACTCTAAGGTGAAACTATAGGGTCCTAAATCAACCTATCTTCTACATACATCAATTCTAGGGCAAACTATGTATCTTAAGGGAAACTATGCAAATCTAGGGTTCTAACTAGGGAGACAAACTAAAATAGTCAAAGATCCGACTACCATTGGCTCTGATACCATGTTGTAAAGAGTGGGATAAATCCACCTCTCTACTAATAACAATGGTAAACAAAATCCAATTGAAATAGCAGCGGAAGATAAAATTTTGACTATATTCAATTTCAAATAAAGTGTACATAAAAATTCTCCCAATATGGGTGTACATGCTTTATACAAAAAGAGGATCTAAGCAGAGGGAACTAGACTACTCCACTTTTGTCTCCAAGCAACATATCCATCATCTAAGTCCAAGCCAAAGCCAAGATCTTCAAGTCCTATTCAACCACCTTGCTTCACACCTGGGTGGTTGGGAAGTCACCCAGCAAAAGGGAAAGGAAAATAAAAAGTATGTGTTACAAAAATATTCTAAGATGGAAAATAAGTAAAGCATGTGAGAACATGCTAGGGTTCATCATAAGATGAGACATCAAGAGTATGAGGCTGTTATTAAGGAAACTTGCCAATAACAAAAGTAAATAAAGGATTTGCATGTAAATTAATATGTCTACCTAACTAAGTAGGGTTGAGGCACCTACCGGACCTCTAACCTTAGGTGAGGGGAGAATAAGACATTCCCAGTCACCTATAATTTTAATGGGGAGAATTATAAACATTCCCCTAGGGCGATTATATACATGCCCTCTATGGGTGGTTGTACATAAGTACCACTACTTAAACATTAAATAGATCATTTAATTACATGCTAACAAAAGAGTTATGGCAAGGTTAAGCAAAAGAATATGTAACATGGCAGTGGGGTATGAATACCCAATCAAGATAATACTACATCTACTTTTGAGGCAATAAGCAATTTAGGTTTCAAGAATCAAGGATTTAGATCAGTTTAAGCCTCATAAGAAATTATAGGTAATGGTATAAAGTTTTCCCAACTGAAGAGTAGATGCACATACCTTTAAGATTGATTCCAATTATAAACTTGTACCACTTAATCAATTCAATGTTCCACTTTTCCTAATATCAAGACCATATTTATGTATTAGAACAATATTCATTCATTAAACGCTTAAGACCCTAAAGTTACTAACTTTTTTCTACAAACCACCAATTTAGGTCTCGAAATCATCATCATCATATTAGTTAGGGTTTTCTAATCAAAATAACATATAATTTTATATATTTTCGAGATATTGTCTTTTAGGCTATTTTTCTTGATTTTTAAGTAATTAACTCGACTCGAAAAATACATATTAGAAAATCTCATAATCAAACCACAAAAACATTTTTATTGGATAGATCTCATTCTCCCGATTCCAAAAAATATTTTAGTTTTTAATTCGGATAATCGAGTAAAAAGATATGATTTTTCAAAAACAGACCAATGAGAGAGTGACACCTCAGCAAAACAAGACCAGAGAGGAAGAGAGGAGCCGAGCCCGCTGCTTGACCCAATTACCGTGGGCCAAGTCAGCGACCCACGCCTGTTGGCTGCCTAAGTGGTGCCCAGGTCAAGGCCGAGTCAACACACCCAAAACGAATCGGAAAGACCGATATAACCTCGCACAAAAACAAAGTCGAAAGGAACTCGAAAGAGGGCAAAACGGTAAAAAAAATATGGGAGTCATCTCCTCTAAAGCACCTCAACGCCATGGCTGGCTGCTGCATGGCCGAGTTGGGAAAATTCGCAATTCTAAACCAAACTTAAAGTACAGATATGCAAAAGAAAGCTTGAAGAAAGCCGAACCTGATGGTGTCTTCAATTCGACCGGAGCGAAGTGTGGAGGGAGAAAGAGGCGCCGCAAGCTAGGTAGTGTCGGCGGCTAGTCGAGGGTCCAAACGGCCACGAAACACAAAATCAAAGGTTGGGTTGAATTTCTAGGGTGACGACAGATCTAGGAATATGGATATTTATAGGCAAGGAGGCCTAGGTTAGGGTTTACCAAGGTGGGGGTAGGGAGAGGCGGCGCTCAAGTTGGGCGTTTCCCGAATACTAGATTAAACACGAGATCTTGTAACAGTTGGATGCGGAATCGAATTTGTAATCCAATGCAACTTGTTTAGCGAAGTTTCGTTGAGAAACGAGGGAGAAATAAGCATCCGAAAAAATCATCAAAATGTGGATTACTGTTCATACGCGACCAAGGAAGAAGATGAAATGATCGTTTAATACAACTTGCTAACTTTGGTCATTTGGTGCATTTAATGCATAAACCTTTCTCTAATTATTTAAGGGTGCAAATAAAGTCCAAATAAACTCAAATTTTGTAGGTTTACTGATTTTGGGGTGAGGAATCCGAATATAAATTTATATTTTCCTTTTGAGAAAATTATATTATTTAATTAAGCCAATTACTATTTTCTCTTTCCTCCTTTACTAATGATGTTGGATTATCCAAAAATTATAAAAACTTGACCCACAAGTCACATTTAATATTTTGGATACTAATTAAGTATTATTTCTATTTGTTGATGTCGTTTATTATTTTAATTAATGATTTTAATATTTTACACACTTTCTCTCTCCTAAATTCACCTTCTTATAAAATATTTTCCAAATTGAATCAAAATTCATACAAAGATAGATTTTGACGTGTAGAACACGAATTTAGCATTATTTTATTTTTTTTGAAGAATTTTATAATTTTATTTAATTCATTTAAATTTATCACCTATTTAAACTTTTAATTTATTAGAGGCATCTAGAAACCTTTTAAAAATATAAAACTTGACCTATAATTAATACTAAACGTGTGGAACACGTTTTTGAGATTAATTTAATTTTTATCAACATATATTTAATATTTTTGATCTTTAAATCATTTTCTCTCTCCAGATTAAAATAAAATATTAAACATTGACCAAATTAAATGCAAATTTGTCCAAAGGCATTTTTTTATGTTTAGAATACGAATTTGGAGTTATGTTTCTTATTTGAGAACATTAAGTATTTTATTTCACTTTATTGGCATATTTCCTATTTTCTTTTGATAATGTCATTAATATTTATATTATGTTCCACTTTAAATGATACTTGGCCCTTAAGTTACTTTTTGCTCAAGGAAACGAATTTAAGTGTCAAATTATCCTGATGGTTTCAAATTATAATATTTTGTGCAATATCTTCCTCATTATCTTCTTTACCCATTAATTCCCATATTACCTTTAATTATTGCATTTATCTTCTTCTTTATTTCAAATTCGTATTTTCTCTTATTTCTCTTATTCTAGGAAGTGCTAGAAAGTTCTAGGACGAAATATTTTATTCTTTTTATTGCTTAGTGTACAATTTGCACTTTAGGCCCATTATCTAAAGTCTTACTGAGGTATTTGTGCATAAACCCAAATATTGAGAGAAAAGGTGAACAAATATTTATTAAACCATCATATTGTCCACAAATTAAATAGAAAGGCCAAAGAGGATAGAAATGAAAGGAAAAGATGGGAAAGAGGACCAAAAGGCAAAATGTCTAGATTTCGGTATGTTACAACACTCCACCCCTTAAAGAGGATTTCGTCCCCGAAATCACTAGCAATTAGGGAAGGGTGAGTGTGCAATCTCACATCACCAAAACTTCAAGTTGTTCTTCCAACCATACAACTTCCACCAAAACATACACTTCTACTACCCCTAAGGGTTTAGAAACTTCACATAAGCTCAACATAGGTTGGGTTCTCAAGGATCACCTAGGGTCCATTATTAAGATATTCTTTTTAAGAGATTTAACTTTATTTACATTTTTGACTTATTAATATTATATTCATTATGATAACACATTGTCATCATTATATTTAATTACGTCATGTCATATTCACTTTATTTCCAAAAGGGTTATATTTCATCATCATGCATTAAACTATTTATATGTATTTCTCATTTATCTAATTAAGGATTTTATCACAATTAGGTGTTACTCAATTATCTCAACATTCATTATTATATTTGATCATTAATAACTTGGGTTTATACTTCATTATCCTCATATTACCACTTTATTAAGTTATAATAAATTATTTCTCATGGAATATTCAGTTTGTCATTATGTCTATATTAAATCCAAATTATGTCACATCAATTACATATATTTACATGGAACATTATCTTATTGCCACATTATCTTTATTGCTCACATTAATGTCATCATTAATCATTATTCATATTTATTCATTTATATTAATGATTTTGCACATTTATGTGAATTCCAATCATCTCATTTTCATATTGAATCATTATATGTATTTTAATGATCAAGGTGAGACATATTACTTATCAATGAATCTATTCACATTAAGTGACTAAACATGTGCGTATTAGATAACAAGGTAACTTGCATTTTATATTGATGACTTGATTAATATGTGTTTAGATGATTATAAATATATCATTTATGTGTATCAAGCTATGTTAATTGATTATGGCTCTTAACATCATTAATGTATCATGAAAGGCATTAAGGATGCATAGATTAGGGCTAGATATTACAACTTAGGGTTTAGGTCGACATGACCATTATATTGCACTTATTCATTTTTGGCATGCATTAAGTTATGAATTATAACCTTAATCATCATATCATTAGGGTTTATTGGTTCATGACATTATTAACAACTTACTTATTGACAATTAGCATTGATATTCATATTATGTGCATTGAATATTCATTAGGTTTCAAGCATATGATTTATTCCTTAGATGATAATTATATGTTCATTACATATTAACAAGCATGTTAGGGTTACGATTATATCTTGTTTGGTCAAAACCAAATATCCAAGCACACTAACCACCTAAGTATGAGGTTAGGGTTTCTAAAGATAGATTAGATAGACTTGAAGATGTTATAGGGTTCCATCCCCCTAAAGTGGATTTCGTCCTCGAAATCTAACCACTTAAACATCATCATCTAACCATACTCCACCCCTTAAAGGGTTCGACCTACTACACTAGGGTTAAAGGATAAATCTAACTAAACCATTATCAAGATCCATCATGCTTCCACTGCGCACTCTGATATCTTCCCAAACACCCAAACTCCAAGGTCTAGGTTCTACGGATAAACTATTCAAGAATATAGTCCTAAGGGACATAAGGAACTATATAGGGTATATATCCTCAAACAAGTCAAAGATTGTCATATTAGGGTTCTAGGAGAAACCAACATACATGTGAAACTTAAGTCAAACTATTAGGATACCCAAGGTATACAACATAGAACTCTAAGGTTACTATTGCCTAAAAGCAAACTATTTCGGACAATTCGTATCAGCGCAGGCCAGGCCGGTATCATATGGGCACGGGAGTCCTCGTATACCAAGCTAGTGGTGCGGAGGAAAATTTTGCCAGCCCCCGAAACCCTGATCCTTTCTAGACACCCTTGCTTCAACTGCATGCCCTAATAGTTTCCTAAAGGCAAATCTAAACATCATCAAGTTATACATATTTTAATTATGAGTATATTAGAGTTTTATTCATGAAGACTCTAAGGTGAAACTATAGGGTCCTAAATCAACCTATGTTCTACATACATCAATTCTAGGGCAAACTATGTATCTTAAGGGAAACTATGCAAATCTAGGGTTCTAACTAGGGAGACAAACTAAAATAGTCAAAGATCCGACTACCATTGGCTCTGATACCATGTTGTAAAGAGTGGGATAAATCCACCTCTCTACTAATAACAATGGTAAACAAAATCCAATTGAAATAGCAGCGGAAGATAAAATTTTGACTATATTCAATTTCAAATAAAGTGTACATAAAAATTCTCCCAATATGGGTGTACATGCTTTATACAAAAAGAGGATCTAAGCAGAGGGAACTAGACTACTCCACTTTTGTCTCCAAGCAACATATCCATCATCTAAGTCCAAGCCAAAGCCAAGATCTTCAAGTCCTATTCAACCACCTTGCTTCACACCTGGGTGGTTGGGAAGTCACCCAGCAAAAGGGAAAGGAAAATAAAAAGTATGTGTTACAAAAATATTCTAAGATGGAAAATAAGTAAAGCATGTGAGAACATGCTAGGGTTCATCATAAGATGAGACATCAAGAGTATGAGGCTGTTATTAAGGAAACTTGCCAATAACAAAAGTAAATAAAGGATTTGCATGTAAATTAATATGTCTACCTAACTAAGTAGGGTTGAGGCACCTACCGGACCTCTAACCTTAGGTGAGGGGAGAATAAGACATTCCCAGTCACCTATAATTTTAATGGGGAGAATTATAAACATTCCCCTAGGGCGATTATATACATGCCCTCTATGGGTGGTTGTACATAAGTACCACTACTTAAACATTAAATAGATCATTTAATTACATGCTAACAAAAGAGTTATGGCAAGGTTAAGCAAAAGAATATGTAACATGGAAGTGGGGTATGAATACCCAATCAAGATAATACTACATCTACTTTTGAGGCAATAAGCAATTTAGGTTTCAAGAATCAAGGATTTAGATCAGTTTAAGCCTCATAAGAAATTATAGGTAATGGTATAAAGTTTTCCCAACTGAAGAGTAGATGCACATACCTTTAAGATTGATTCCAATTATAAACTTGTACCACTTAATCAATTCAATGTTCCACTTTTCCTAATATCAAGACCATATTTATGTATTAGAACAATATTCATTCATTAAACGCTTAAGACCCTAAAGTTACTAACTTTTTTCTACAAACCACCAATTTAGGTCTCGAAATCATCATCATCATATTAGTTAGGGTTTTCTAATCAAAATAACATATAATTTTATATATTTTCGAGATATTGTCTTTTAGGCTATTTTTCTTGATTTTTAAGTAATTAACTCGACTCGAAAAATACATATTAGAAAATCTCATAATCAAACCACAAAAACATTTTTATTGGATAGATCTCATTCTCCCGATTCCAAAAAATATTTTAGTTTTTAATTCGGATAATCGAGTAAAAAGATATGATTTTTCAAAAACAGACCAATGAGAGAGTGACACCTCAGCAAAACAAGACCAGAGAGGAAGAGAGGAGCCGAGCCCGCTGCTTGACCCAATTACCGTGGGCCAAGTCAGCGACCCACGCCTGTTGGCTGCCTAAGTGGTGCCCAGGTCAAGGCCGAGTCAACACACCCAAAACGAATCGGAAAGACCGATATAACCTCGCACAAAAACAAAGTCGAAAGGAACTCGAAAGAGGGCAAAACGGTAAAAAAAATATGGGAGTCATCTCCTCTAAAGCACCTCAACGCCATGGCTGGCTGCTGCATGGCCGAGTTGGGAAAATTCGCAATTCTAAACCAAACTTAAAGTACAGATATGCAAAAGAAAGCTTGAAGAAAGCCGAACCTGATGGTGTCTTCAATTCGACCGGAGCGAAGTGTGGAGGGAGAAAGAGGCGCCGCAAGCTAGGTAGTGTCGGCGGCTAGTCGAGGGTCCAAACGGCCACGAAACACAAAATCAAAGGTTGGGTTGAATTTCTAGGGTGACGGCGGATCTAGGAGTATGGATATTTATAGGCAAGGAGGCCTAGGTTAGGGTTTACCAAGGTGGGGGTAGGGAGAGGCGGCGCCCAAGTTGGGCGTTTCCCGAATACTAGATTAAAACACGAGATCTTGTAACAGTTGGATGCAGAATCGAAGTTGTAGTCCAATGCAACTTATTTAGTGAAGTTTTGTTGAGAAATGAGGGAGAAATAGCCATCCGAAAAAATCACCAAAATGCGGATTATTGTTCATACGCGACCAAGGAAGAAGATGAAATGATCGTTTAATACAACTTGCAAACTTTGGTCATTTGGTGCATTTAATGCATAAACCTTTCTCTAAATATTTAAGGGTGCAAATAAAGTCCAAATAAACTCAAATTTGGTAGTTTTACTGATTTTAGGGTGAGGAATCCGAATATAAAATTATATTTTCCTTTTGAGAAAATTATATTATTTAATTAAGCCAATTACTATTTTCTCTTTCCTCCTTTACTAATGATGTTAGGATCATCCAAAAATTATAAAACTTGACCCAAAAGTCACATTTAATATTTTGGATACTAGTTTAGTATTATTTCTATTTGTTGATATCGTTTATTATTTTAATTAATGATTTTAATATTTACACACTTTCTCTCTCCTAAATTCACCTTCTTATAAAATATTTTCCAAATTGAATCAAAATTCATACAAAGATAGATTTTGACGTGTAGAACACGAATTTAGAATTTTTTTTTTTGAAGACTTTTATAATTTTATTTAATTCATTTAAATTTATCACCTATTTAACCTTTTAATTTATTAGAGGCATCTAGAAACCTTTTAAAAATATAAAACTTGGCCAGCAATACTAAATGTGTGGAACACGTTTTTGAGATTAATTTAATTTTTATCAACATATATTTAATATTTTTTATCTTTAAATCATTTTCTCTCTCCAGATTAAAATAAAATATTAAACATTGACCAAATTAAATGCAAATTTGTCCAAAGGCTTATTTTTATGTTTAGAATACGAATTTGGAGTTATTTTTCTTATTTGAGAACATTAAGTATTTTATTTCACTTTATTGGCATATTTCCTATTTTCTTTTGATAATGTCATTAATATTTATATTATGTTCTACTTTAAATGATACTTGGCCCTTAAGTTACTTTTTGCTCAAGGAAACGAATTTAAGTGTCAAATTATCCTGATGGTTTCAAATTATAATATTTTGTGCAATATCTTCCTCATTATCTTCTTTACCCATTAATTCCCATATTACCTTTAATTATTGCATTTATCTTCTTCTTTATTTCAAATTCGGATTTTCTCTTATTTCTCTTATTCTAGGAAGTGCTAGAAAGTTCTAGGATGAAATATTTTATTCTTTTTATTTCTTAGTGTACAATTTACACTTTAGGCCCATTATCTAAAGTCTTACTGAGGTATTTGTGCATAAACCCAAATATTGAGAGAAAAGGTGAACAAATATTTATTAAACCATCATATTGTCCACAAATTAAATAGAAAGGCCAAAGATGATAGAAATGAAAGGAAAAGATGGAAAAGAGGACCAAAAGGCAAAATGTCCAGATTTTGGTATGTTACACATATTTCCCATAATGGTTTGAGGGCATATTACTGGGCGACGTGGAGTAGACATGTGACTTTATCCTTGACATAGATCAGGAATTTCCGAATGACTTCATGATAGTATCATCCTGATGCTTGAGATTTTCATGTTATGAAACAAAGACATGCCCATATTGTGTTGAATGATGGGGCTCATCCACTGTCTTGAATATAATCAAATCTTCTCCCATGATTTCTCCTCTTGCTATATTCATGGCATTAAGATGGCACACAATGATTCCCTCGTAGTAAAACACACCAATGCCTCATGCGAATTTGCTCATCTCCTTGTCAATACTATCCAAAAGAATATTTGATTATACAACCAATGATTGGTTGCACATGAGGGTCCCATACTATATAATGGTTCTTTGCACCTAAAAATCCTTATCACAGTTTATTTTGATGTATTTTGGTTTGTACAAAAATCTGATTGGATGTTATTCTCTTCTTAACTTAAATATCCTTGTTTGTTTGCTTATAAGTACTCATAATTTCATGTATATGACATTTTGATCCAGAAGTAACAAATTACTAAACATAATATCCTGGTCTTATTGCAGAAATTCATAATATGATGCTCTATTAAGGATGACGAGGTTCAAGATCATGATTAACACTTGACTAGACAAGCAAAAAATTAGGCTAATTGAATTTCTTGCTTTATCTATTGAACAAAATTTTGATTACATTTTATCTATTTCCGTCACGTGTCATTCTTTGTGTCCAAAAATATTATAATTAAAAAAAATCAATAACGAATAAGAAAAAATGTGTTATTGATTATGGCTTCATGTCTTTTAAATTTTTGGTGGGACATCCTCACAATATCAAAACACCAAAATAATTTTGTACTATTTCTCTTTGCCTACCATGTGGTCTATGCTCTTACATGGAGGTTGAACCTAAAGCCATTTGGTTGATTCTCTTACATGGATGTTGAGTCTGAAACCATGTGTCATGGCTTGGTCATATTTGATACTAGTATTAGCATTCTCACACAAGTTCTTTGTTAGTGCTCTTCAACTCATCTTCCTAAGTTATTTATTACTCATTTAACTAGTCTATTGTAATGATTTTGTTTGTTTATGATTGCATGGGCCAAGTCTGTAAATATTGGTTGTGCATCTACTAAACTATCCATATTAAACCAAGTCTTATAATCTCTTCAATATAATGTATACCATCTTTCTTTCCTATCATGTGGATATGAACCTTTTATCATGCATACACCGTAACATTCTATTATATAACGTTGACTATCCTTTTTTTCTATTGCATAGTGCTTGATTTGTTAGTCATAATAGAAATTTATATATACGAATACTTTTCTCAAAACTAGTGTCTAGTGGGTATGGGAAGTTAACCAAATATTTGTGTGGCAAATAAGGATAAATTTTTTTATTCTTTTTTTTGGTGCATAAATTTTTTTATTCAAGGGATGGCAATAAATTTTTCTATCATTATTTCACATTGAAGAACCTTTTCATGCCATTTCAATGGACTCTAGTTTGGGCAATATATATTGGAGTTATGGCACTCAATGATACTTGACCCATATTGATACTTGTTTAATTTATATTAGTATGCTAAGTACCATTAATTAGGTGTTAAAAACATATACAATTTCTTAGTGGTGTAGAAGCAGTTTTTTTTTTGGTTAAGCCAGGGGTCGCTTTTATTCATCCCACACCCCTCTAGTGGGCACAATCATCCATAAATTATAGCTCCTGCTTATAACAGTGCAGGTAAGAAGCAATAAAACCAGACACATCATAACAACCTAACCAACAACACTCCGCAAAACAATGTAAGGGACTCTGCGTTTTTCTAAAGTCGCCATGCCTCTTACTCTACGTGGTATATTCAGTGTATCTGAAACAATGAATGGCTCATTCAACCTGCTGCCCCATTTCCCTAGTTCACGAGGTATTGAGTTGATGACCTTGTGAACCAAGGACCCATATATCATAGCAGAATCAAGCTCCTCTCGCACCTAACGAACGGTGACGTCTTCCATGGCTCCATCCCGTTGTTCTATAAGATGTCATGCACGTACGCCTCATCAATCTCAATACATGAGATGACCAATGCATGGTCTCTCGCTATCTTCAACCCGATAGCACACGCTTGCATATATGCAAGTATGTAATCCGTACTCCTGAGCCAAGCTCTGAAAACAAGGCAGATATTAGCCCTGTGATTTCTTATAACTCCCGCCGCCCATCTTCGAGATACTCCTTGGTTATCTCTATCTCTCCCAATCGTGAGGTTGAGCTTAATATTATGCAGGTCAGGAGTCTGCCATCTCACCAGCTCTATCTGTCTCATCAAGACTCGTGGCTCAATCAATCTCGCCTCCCTCATCTGTGCATAAATGTTGTTATCTGTATCTAACACAAAAGATCTCCTCTTCAGCTGAACGTTCAGCGCCGCAATAACCCAACTCCATTCATCAGAGAAAGGTCTATGTTGCTCCTCAAATCTAGCTTGGCATCTCAACTGCCATATGCTATACGGGATCAGAATCGCCAGGTTTCCAGCTAGCCACTCTTTTAGTTTCTTCCTCTTCCCCAAAACACAGGTATCTATTAGGGATCTGACGTCATTAGGTGGATGCATATCTGTCAGCTCTGCAAACTTACCCCAAAAGAAACCCGCCATTTGTCCATGGAAAATCAGGTGTCCAATGCTCTCCTCATGCGGCTCCTCGCAGCAGTTGCATCGAGATGCAAAGGGAATGCAACATCTAGCTTTAATATTATCATCCGTTGACGTGGCCCCTCTAACAGACTTCCAAATGAAAGTCGTCACCTTAGGGAAGCTACTCTTACAAATCCACTCTAGCCCAGCAGGACCTTCCCCTCCGTCTACCATCAGTAGCTTTTTGAATGATCTCACAGAGAATACACCTCTCAACCCCAGACTCCATATCATTCTATCTTCCACATCAGCGATCCATGTGTTAGATTCACGGATGATATCCACCCCATCATCGTCAACTAGCATCCTCAGTAAATCCCAATCCCATCCCTGGCCTTCAAACCAGAAGACTTTAATAAGAAAAGGGTGTCTTCTATCACTAGAAAATCTAGCATGATTTGTCAAACGATGCTCACACCACCTCGAATCCCAGAAAGGAATTTCACCTCTCCCTACCACCCATCTACACATAGGGAATACCCGCGGCATCATATCCCATATATGTTTCCAGTACGGAGAGGGAGAGGATCCCAACTTCAAAGAACTGGGAAAGACATTATCACGACATGCTACCACGTTGGCATACTTCCACCTGCAGAAACTGGCCCATATTGAATTCACCGTCAACACCTCCCAACAAGCCTTCCCAACAAAAGCATCATTTATCAGACGGAGCGATGGAAACCCCATCCCACCTTGAGATAGAGGTCTTGCAACTCTGTGCCAATTGAGCCAAGCTTTTCTGTGTTGTTCATCCCTGCCCGCCCACAAGAAATGAGAAAGCTTCCTCTCAATGAGGTCTGCAATCCCCACCGGAATGCCAATCGCAGCCGCCATATATACAGGAATGGATGATAGCACGTGCGCGATTAGTAGTCTTCTACCCGCAAAGGATAGGAGTTTGGATCTCCAAGTTGTGAATTTATTAACAATCTTCTTCATCAAGAACTCGAAGTCGTTGAGTCTCATCCTTCCTTTCATTATAGGGATACCCAGGTAAGTGATAGATTCCTTCACTGCCCCCATATCCATACAAACTGCCACACTATTTATCATCTCCAAATCTTTCCCACCTACTACACATATGGATTTATCTTTATTGATTCTTTGCCCCGTGGTCCTTTCATACGCCTCAAAAGTATCCCTAACCTTCTCCATCGATCTCTAATCAGCATTGAAGAATAAAGCAATGTCATCCGCATATAATAGAATGCTTGGCGGAATCACCTCCTCCCTGATCTTGAATCTCGACATGTGTCCCTCCTCTTCTAACTTTAGAAATTTTCTGCATAGAATCTCCTCGAAAAGAATGAACAAGAAAGGGGACAGCGCACAACCTTGCTTGAGTCCTCTACTCATCGGAAAAAATCCTGTAGTTTCGTCCCCAACCGTGACGGTAGCCCATGTATTAGAAAAGAAACTTAAGCACAACTTCACCATATCCGTACTAAACCCAAAATGCTGCATCACTCTCCACAGAACATTCCAGTCAGTCCTATCGTAAGCTTTTGACATATCATACTTCAGAATCACATTGGGTGTCCCTTGGCCTCTATTGATGTCATGCATCAGCTCCTTCGCAAGTCTGACATGATGAGTGATGTCAGATCCCTTAACAAAAGCACCTTGTACCTTGGAAATCAATCTCGACATCATGGGAGGCATCCTATCACTGAGAATACGTGCAAGAATAAGGAGGGCAACGTTTTCATTAGAGATTGGCCTAAAGTCCTCTGGTAGCCTCTTAGGGCAATCCACCTTCGGAATAAGAAGAATTCGGCAGCAGAAAAGGCCCCTAAAGCAAGGTTGTCCTCTAAAGAAAGCCTCCGTCATCTTCATAAAATCCGCACCAATGATTGACCAAGCAGCCCGGAAGAACATCCCAGTGAACCCATCTGGACCTGGAGCTGCTGAGGAGTCCATCTTTAATAGGGCCTTCACAACCTCCTCTTCACTGGGGACAGCGAGAAGGGAAAGATTTTCATCCATAGATACCAACTCCGGGATATTATGCAAGAAATCCTCCAAGTCAGGTACATTTGTTTCCACCACCTCATTGAAGAAATGTTTATAGAGGTCCACCACCACCTCTGCCATCCTCTTAGGATCTGATATACACGTGTCATCCTGTAAGACCACACTGTTAAGCCTCCTGCGCTTCCTTCGTGCTTTGACGGTAGCATGATAAAATTTCATATTACGCTCCCCGTCTTGAAGCCAGCTTATCCTCGCTTTCTCTTTCCACATCGCCTCTTCTTCATCCAACAATTGTTGCATTTCTTTCTCAACCATCCTCAGGTTAGCTTCATTCGCCATAGATGGGTTCCCATCGAACGCCACCTATGTAGTAAACACCACATCCTCCAAGTCTTTGATGCGCTGCTTGATTTCTCCATAGGACTCTTTGCTCCATCTTTGCAAAGCTGATCTAACTCTTTTAAGCTTGTGACAGAAAACAAAGGACGGGTGTCCAATCACCTGTTCACTCCAAGCCTATTCAATCACCTTTAAACAGTCTTCGTGCTCGAGCCACGCCTTCATGAAAACAAAATGTGCCGTCTTTCTCTCTATTGCTTGATCGCCTGGAATTGTCACTATAGGACTATGATCAGAAACTCTATCTCTGGTTAGGTGTATCGATCTGGTTGCGGGCCTTGCCACCCTCCATGACTCATTCACTAACACCCTATCTATTCTCTGCCACATAGTAGGTGTAAGAATCTGCTTGTTCACCCAAGTGAATTGACTGCCTTCAAACGGAATTTCATCCAAAGCAACATCCGCAATCAAGGTGTTGAAATCCAGCATGTCCTGATAATCTGGTGTGTTCCCACCTTGTCTCTCCCTTATATTACGTACCACATTGAAGTCACCTGCAATCAGCCATGGCTCATCACCTATATGTTCCGCCATTGTCTTTATCTCTTCCCACAAAGACCTCCTCTCAAGGTGATTACAACTGGCATAAATGGTTGTAACAAAGAACTTTGCCCCCTGGCCTCCAATCTCACCGTGATGTGTTGCCTATGACTCTTGACAACAGAAGGATTTGAATCTATGTCTGCGTAGAACCAAATCTTCCCTTCATCCTCTTGATTATCCACCGTCCAATCAAGCCTCACAATGTCCATGAGTTCTGCAGCCTGTTCAGCATGGAGAAACGGCTCAAACAAACAAACCACACCTGGTTTATATCTACCACAAATTTTGCTCAGAACTCTCCTCGTAGGATTATTTGATGCCCCTCTGATGTTCCAAAAAATAGAAGTAAAGTCCATATTAACTTTGTGCCGCCGTCACCACCAAAGATGAAAATGATCAGGGGCTATATCCCCCCTCCAGCTCCGACCAGTATCCATCAAAGAATTCTCCGTCGTAGTCTGAGTGTCTCCTCCTGGACTGATAGCGTCTGTGGTACCGACTATCATCCCCACCTCTTCTATGTCTGCTCTGGCTTCTTCCAGATGTCCTCCTATGATCAGCATAGTCACCCTCAAGGAAAATGAAATCCTCCAAACGTCTGTTCGACAAAAATCTGTTGTTGCCCTCTCTATCCACGACCACTCGTCTTGGTGATCTATGGTGCTGCCTGATCGGGGACGGGCTCCGCGCCTGAGGTATCGCTCTAGAATCCAAGGTTTTGTCTGACACAAACACCATGGCATTAGATACAATCATCTTCCCTTGCATAGATAATGCCTCCCTAGGTATCCCTGACTCTGTCCCAAACTCAGTAAGTTGCGTGCTATTGGACCCTACCGGCCCTCTTGCCAACATGAAGAACTGCACAGATGCCCGACGCTGCCCGTAAGTAAGAGATACAAATTGAGGGACATCTTCACTGAATGCCTCAACCAGAATAATCAAGCTAGATAGGTCATCTTTTTCCTTCTGCCAGTCTGAAATGAACCTCAGTTTACCGAAAGGTGATATCATCTTCTCCATCGTGTCATCATCTCTGCAGGTAATCGGGATGTCTGCTACCCAAAACCAGAAAGCCTCCTTCCGTTGGTGCTGTTCTCCATTACTCATGAGCTGCAAATCAATTTTTTTCCCGTGCATATCCGGTACTCCCTGCTCCTTTACTTCCTTCGCCTCCTTATCGCATGAGAAGAAAGCAACAGCCTTACGTTCCGCAAATATGTATAGGTCCGCCGCATTGGGCCAGCACTGCCGCAAGAACGGGCAAAGCTCCTTCCATTGAACACCATATGGCCACGATATCTCCACCGCCCTCTCAAGCGCCGTCATCTTCGCTTTGCGCATCTCGTCGTCAGGCCCGAAATCAACAGCGATGTGCTTTGGGATGTGTTGCGGACCGCCCCTGGCCGGGATGCCCGACGGAAATGGTGGAAACGTCGCCCTTGAGTGTACGTCCGGTGGCCTCGATCTCGGCATATACTGCGTGCATCTAGCAGCCACATGTCCCGGTCTACGACACTTATAGCAAACCTTGCTTCCTCTACACTGCGCCTGCCAATGGCCTCTCCCCATACATCTGAAGCATGTGTCGTGAGGGATCCCGTATAGCGGTGTCTTCCTCTGTGGCCGCTGCGAGATGACCGGCTGTGTGATGGGTGTCGGACCAGGCTCCTGCCTAGGGTTTGGGACAGAAAGAACCTCCGTCGTTCTGATCTCAGATAACCGCATCGCTTGATTCACCGGACCAGTATGGTCGATCGGCGGGCAGTCCGACTCGATCACCATAGGAGCAGTTACGTCTCCTTCCTCCCTCGTTGGCGGGGGTGGTGCCCCTCATCATCAGGACCCTGGATAACTTCATGCGGTTGCGTCGTCAATGGGCTACTATATGCTGGAACCTCCGTCCGCTCGGGCCCAGCACGATCGGGTCGAACATCCCTCCGTTCTTCCACCACCGAAACCCTAGACGGCGAGTCATGCAGCGTGTTTTCACTGGTCATCACTACCCTAATGTCGGGAAGCACCTCCTCCTGTGAAACTGCAGTCGATATCAACCTGTTTCTCCTCTCCGCAACGACCTGTTGCGTCCCGTGATCTCTCGTGGTCTGTCTTGTCACCCTACGCAAAAGGGGCGAGGGCAACATCTTGACCGGCCACCAATCTGTGTCAGCCTCCAGTCAACCTGATACAAGGCCCCCCCACGATACGAGAGCACCCCAAGCGATATGAGCGCTCCACTCCCAACGTCGAGCAACACCTTCAACTAGACTTCTTAAATTATAATCTTATCGGCCACCAACCTACGTATCGTGAGGAATCCCCCACGTATCGGCTACCAACTTGTGTCGGCCTCCTGCCAACCCGATACGAAGCCCCGCATGATCCCAACTTCCCAGAACTGAGTGCCGCACGTTACCAACTACCCAAGCCAATCTGATTATCACCCGATACAGGAGCTCAACCCGCACGATATGGGAGGCTCAAGCGCACTCAGCCCGCACGTCGTTCCAGGTAGCAGGGATAAACATGGAGACCGAGTATTGATAATCGCCCGACACCACCCACTACAAGATGATCATCGCCCGCTACCAACCTCCCAATCGGTCTGTTTATCGCCCGATACAGGAGCCCTCAGCCCGCACGATACGGGAGCCTCCCGCCCGATCGTTCTGCAAAACCGCGTGAGCCTATCGCACGATACATGCTCCTATCGCACGACATGAGAGATCACACTCCCCGACACGAGCGTACACCCTGTAGAAGCAGTTTGCTACACACTATATGGGAAAGTACAACACTCTCACCTTTATCTAGGACTACCAAAAGTTCAAGCTTCTAAGCAAGATAAATATGGTATTTGAACTAAAAAGAGCCTTACCAAAGTAAAAAATTTACCAACTAGCATACACTTACGTATTCTATTTCATATTTCATTTATATATATCTTTCTCACATTGAATTGTTTTCATACATATTTCATAGCTCCATTTATACACAAGGTGACACTATAAAAGGAAGGAGTCAACAACTCAAGAAATGGAGCCCGAAGTATAATTGCAGGAGTCATTTGCACTTGAAGAGAATCTACATGCCCATAATCAAGAATTTCAAGAGAAGTTCCAATATTTGATGATTGGCTTTCCATATTTGTTGGAAAAGGATGTAATATTGGCAATAACATATAGGTAGTGCTTACAATAGTTGTTCACTTTATATGACATATTTAATTATTTTCTTTTTTTTAACCACACCCATTTTTATGCATATTAACATATTATAACATATTGTGACATAGCAAAACTTCTTATTCAAATTGTCATCCAAAAAACATGAAGACTGGATCAATGCACCATAAATATCACATGATTATTAGATCATTTGCAAGTTGTTGAATTTTACTAGTAAATGGTTGAAACATTGTTTTATATACTATAAGTTATTTCTATATATTTTTTTGAGTAAAACCTCATCTATCATCCAATTTTTTAACCTATTTAACTAGTTGTCTGTCAATGATTATAACTCATGGTTTTCATTCTATAGGGAAATGGATTGAAGATGGAGACGACTGAAGGAAGAAGATATCACTCATGACACAAGTTCATCAAGTTACTTTCCTTGGTCTAGCTGAAGTTTTTGAAGGAAAACCCCCATTTTTATTACTAAACGTGTGTTTATGTGACACAAAACAACTTGAAAGATGTTCATGTGTTATGAAAACATTTTGAAGTTTGAAATATATGATCTCTTCCTTTATCTAGAGTTTTTTTATGGTTTATTATTATTATTATTATTATTATTATTATTTGTATGTCATGAGTGCTCAAAAGTTTGGTAATTTTAATATTATTTTTGAACATGTGGTACCCATTCCTTGTGATTTGTACATTTTAGAGTGGTTTACATATCTTAATATCCAAGAAACAAATAATGTAATACGCATATGCCTAGTTGTACTATTTTCCTTGGAATAATCAATATAATTAACACATTGTTTCCAATGCCATTGGAATCCTTAATCTACTAATATTTTTATAAATTGGCAGTTACATCCTCTATATTGTCATTTTCAAAATGTTGGTTTATTTTTCACAAGTTGGTTATTTTGGCGCCAAAGGGACATATACCAGTTGTCCTACAACTTTTTCCAACAACTCAGAAGTGAAAGCTTAGAGGTCACAATGACTGAGAAAAGCTAACCCGACACACCTATATCGGCATCTACAAGTGCTAGCATAGCCTCAAAAAATGCTGGTATAGGTCTATGAAGTCATCACTTTATCCAGCAGTTATCAGGTGTTGGTATAGCCTATACTGGCATTTATGGGCCTATACCAACATTTTGTTGGATGTTGGTATAGGATCATATTGTTGTAGTGTCTTCATATTTATTCTAAAATTTTAAGACATTCTATAATCCAATTACAAATGCTTATATTGCTTAATTAGTGATTATCTGCCTTAACACATCATTTAGCTGAATCTTCTTAGATGCTTATAGTTTTACTTCCTTCTCTTCTTTATCTTATACATGTGTTATAATAGTTGTTGGTGGAGTGTTATATATACCCTTTAGATATGGTGTAACATACCAAAACATAGAACCTAATCCTATTCTAAGGTAAAGAGGTTAGAGACCTTAGTCTTTGGGCTTAGCCAAACAAGGATAAAGATATACACATCAGTAGCTAATTGAAACCCTAACATGTTAATGCATAAATAAATCACCCTAACATGTGTACATATAAAACCAATGTGGCTTAATGCTTTCATAATTAATCTCTAGACCAATAAAGGATACATACAATATGTCACATGAAGTAGTGATGATTAAAGTGTTATGATAAGCGAGATAAATTGCATAGGAAGACTATGTGTTCATAATTAAGAGAAAATGTTACATTTTACAAATAAATATAGAATCAATAAACTTAATGAGATAATGATAAGATAAGTTCGTTCTAGAATTTCCTATAACCCTTTCAAAAAAAAGAATAGACAAAAAGATAAATAATAACTCTTTAATCAAGATAACGTGATAATGAATTATTTAAAATGAGAAATAGTGGTAATAATGAATAAAGGAATAAAATTTAATAACATAAGAACTAATTGTTTAAGACAACTTCAAATTCATTTTCTTTAAATATGTTTTGGCTTGGAGGTAAAGTTACAAAAAATTTAGGATACTAACAACCACACCTATTTTATTCAGAAAAGAAAAGGTGATTTTTTCCAGAATATGAAATACAATACTTAATGACTCCAAAAATGTAAAATAATCTTAGATTCATAATTCACATATTAAAAATAGCCTTTGGATGAATTTTCATTCGATTTGGAAGATATTTGATGAAAGGTGAAGTTAGGAGAGAGAAAGTGTGTAGAACCTTCAAAATATTAAATAAATATAGAAACAACTTGAACTTGTGAAATTAAGGAAAAATTTGTATCCAACATATGTAATGTGACTTGTGGGTGAAGTTTCATCAGATTTGGAGAATCCTAGAGACATTAATGCATGAGGAAAAAGAAAATGAAATTTGCCAATTTAACGAATCAAAAGTTTTCAAATATGAAATCTAATTGCATAATCAAAATCTGCATGCTTTAATTGGCCTCTTTGCCAAATTTTATTTTATTTGGACTATGTTTTCACCCTCAAAAGGAGAGAGAAAAAAGGAGAAATAACATAATATATCACTCTAATTAGACTTCAATTTGAATAAGGTTTTTCGATTTTTTGATCATGCGAGCTTTTTTGATTTTATTTGATACACACCCTCTTTCTGTGGCCGTTGGATGGATGATCCGATGGAGGGGAAGTCATCTCCTACCTCCATCTAGACTCATCTATATCTATGAACAGTACCCCCAAACGTCTCTACTCCCTAACTCCATCGTCTCTGATCTGTTCTCAAAGATTTTTTTGCATCGATTTCATCTTTCTCTCTCACAAACCTTCCCATCCCTAATTTTTCTCACTTCATTCCCTATTTTGGAAACCCCCAAATCATGTGCCAACCCTCTCGCTGCTATTAAAGCACAAGGGATAGCTATGGCTTCACACATATAAATAGGGGTGCCAAAAGCATCGAGAGATCCCTTGTGTTGCTCCTCCTCTTCCAATTTCCTCTACCTCACCTTAGGTCATCGTCACTGACTTTGTTTGCAGAATCAACACCCTTGGTTTTGTTCCAGTCCTCGATGGTGCCTCTCAAACAATTCAAGGCATGGTAAGCACCCTCTAGACCTAGACTTTCTTTTGGTAACCTCGCCCCTCCATCCGCTCACTTGTACCTATGCTTCCCAACTCGTGTTGAAGAATATACTTTTAACATGTTCGTCATGGTGTTCCAAGCATAGTTTGGCACCCGTAATGGATCCCTTGACTTTGTTTTTCCTCCTGGAATCTATGTGTGATCTTCTTTTATTTGAGTTTTCTCTATTTTGAAATTTTCAAGTCCGTCTTCAGTACTCTATTTCTTAAAAAAGGAGACACCATAGTTTTTTGTTTTGACTCTTCTCGTCTTTAGGGTGGCTTTTTTGGTATCATGACAATCTGGTGGAGGCATATGGGATATTTTTTGGTCACTTTGGAGTCTCGTTCAGTTGCTAGCCTCTTGACCTAGATCTGCTTCACAAGCTCACAGCCATGGAGAGAGGGCTTGTAGGGGGATGAATCCCCAATGTTTATTCTTTGTATTACCCTCCTCAATTCTCTTTTCTTCATGTTTCCTCGCTAAGGCCACTATTGTCATTTAGCCCCCTTTGTTTCCTTTGTTTGTTGTTGGTCAACCACACCCTTGACCATGCAACTTGGCCACCCTTGATTGGACCAAGTCAACAGGCCCCTTCTCCATCTCTCTCTTCCTCACGAGGATCAATATTTCTTATGTGGTTTTACCTGATTCTTGTCTTGAGTTTTGAAAAAAATATAACTTTTAATGGATTCTCTAAAAATCATAAATAAATGGACGATAAATTTTGAAAAATATAAGCTTTCTAATGGTATTAATCTTGTTGCCTAAATCTGATGGTTTATAAAAGGTTATTTTTATTGAAATTACCTATATAAGTAATAACTTGCAAAATTCATAACTATTAATCTATAAGATAGAAAAATATAATACAATATGTTTTAAACTTAGAAAATGATAATACATATGTGGTTTTGATAACATTAAATCACATGTAAGGAAAAAGTAGATCTCTAGGGTTTTGAATAATTAATGTAAACCTAACCCCAATTCTACATAAATGCATCATAGGTGCTTTGAAGACCTAGGCTTGGATCTAAGACTAACTTTGCATTGTTTAGAATCTTTAGTAAGGTATGTTTGCATATCCAATTACTACTTTTGAGAAATAACCTATTTTCTTCTTTCTCTTGGTCCTATTGACACTAGCCTACACATTATCTCTTTTTCTTTTGACAATTATGGTTCATGTTAACTACTTTATTTGTTCCTAATCTTATGATCATGCTTTTTGATTTGATATTCTCTTGGTCTCTTTCTTATGCTTTATTCATGATGGAACTCTATATGATGACATGTGATGTCTTTTTCCCACTTGTGAGGTGGATGTATATATTTTTCACTTTTTTGGTGACTACTTTGAAAAATCTGAATATACTTTCTACTTGCCTCTACATTTAACATGCTATGTGATTCAGTAGAACTAGAGTAGTGTAATTGCATTTTTTTGGGCAGTATGCCCCTGTTATTATTGGGATGGAGGTGGTGGTGCCCCATACCCTGGTTTGTAGTTTGTGAGGATTGACCCACTTCTATATATATTGGGAGTTTGGCAGTACATCATTCTATATTAGGTTTCAAGTTGTGACACTTGGACGCCTTTGTCTTTATGTTGTTCTAGTGTTATGCTTATCTCACATGCATGAAGGTTGATGGTTATGGTGTGTGTGCCCTAATTCTTTATATGTGCTAGTATGGCACAATTTCATTTGTTTATTTTATGGCAAGTATCTCCTTTATTGTGAATTATTTCTTTTATGCCTGATTGGGTGGTCCTTTACTTTTCTATAGGAAGCATTATTTACTTCATGTCCTTTTATTCCAAAAATTGCTCAACTCTATTTTAGTATGCACATACCAAATTTTTTTTATGTTATCTTTTCTCTTCTTTTTGTGGGGTACGCTTCCAACCCCAGGTGTAGGACAAGGAGAAGACAATCAAGGTGGACCTGGACCACAACAAGTGTAGTTGAAACCTTGTGGGAGACTTTCTTGAAGTTGTTAGGTCATCCTCATCTAGTCCTATGTTTAGTTAGTTTTTCCTTTTATCTCACTCTTCATGGTGAAGGATAGAATGATAACAAGCTTTTTAATGGTTAGATACATCTTTATATTTCACTACTACTTTGGTGTTATGATACATTCATGTTGAATAAATTGGTTATCATCCCTTTTTGAGAAAAAATTTATGTTGGTGTTTGGTTGGAATGTTGCCTTTTTTAATTTTAGTAGGGAGTGGTTCCCCTCTGGGATCCCACTCCTTACATCATGGTATTTGAGCTAGTGGTTTTTGATTATCTAACTATTTCAGTCTTGTCTCCCTTAGGATGTTTACCTTTTTCATAGGTTGCTTATACCTAGTACCCTTGCCTTATGCAGGAAAAACCTCATGGTGGGAGATAAATCAACTCCTGACAACTTGTCCATCTATGAGACACCCCAGAACCCTAGGTTTGGGATGCCAAGGGTGGATCCTCCCTTTACCCCTCTGGTGACACAAGGTACTCCTCCGACCGAAAGTGGACCATCAATGGATTAGGAAACCCCAATCTTTTCTAGTGGGGGCATAGTCATCTCTCTTGAGCAAGAGTTGGCCATGTTTTGACAACTTTTTGCCACAACTATGGCAGGGAAGATAAACAACCCACTTGTTCCTGATAATCCTAAAGATTATTATATAATGGAATTCATGAAGATGGAACCACCTCCTTCAAGGGTGAAGGTAAAATAGTGATGGTTGACAAAGATGATGATTGAGTGCTAGCCATAGAGCGGACTTTTGATGGTATGACATGTCCTCCACACTAGAAGGTTAGGTTTGCTTCATATGTTCTGGATGGACCCACTCGAGTTTGGTGGAATGGGATAGCAAGGACTCCTGATATCTCTACCATGAGTTGGGAACATTTTTTGTTGATTTTTTATGGGAAGTACATCTGCACTACTGCTCTAAAGAAGAAGGAAGCCGAGTTCTATAGTCTAAAACAAGGTTCATTGACTATTTCTGCTTATGTGAAAAAGTTATTGTTTCTTGAGAGATGCCCCTATGGACTTAGTGAAGAGTGCGGAGCTGACCTATATCTGCAAGGACTCAGCTAAAATGTGGGGCATGCTCTTATCCCACAACTTCCCCTGACCTTTCAGCAAATGATAGATAAAGCTTTGGTCGTGGAGTCTTACCCAGGGTTTCATCCTAGGCATCTTGATAAGAAGAGGAAGTTTTCAGGTGATGATTACAAGAGGGACAAGTTTGACAAGTGTAAGGGTTACCATCCTCCAAGGAAGTGTTGTAAAGATAGACCTCGGCTAGGCACTCCAGTGATATGTCATTATTGCAATGAGCCTAGACACATTCGACCTAAGTGCCCCAAGCTTCAGAATGAACCAGCACCAGCTCAACAACAACAACAACAACCTCAAGTGCCTCATCAGATAATGGTAACAATAATGGTAGAAGACATGTGGAAAGGCAAGCTGGAAGAATTTTTGCTTTGGATGGTCAACAAGTCTATGATGATGATCATGTTGAAGGTAACCCTTAATACCATAGCTAGACTTTAAAATTTGTGTTTCCTTTTTGGTAGGATAACTTGTGAATATATGTAAGGATGTTATCCTTGTACCTATAGAGTTGTTTGACTTTTTAATGTGAATCTTTTAAGGGGTGGTAAATAGTTTATGTTTAGATTTTGAGGAAGAAATCCCTTTAAGGGGTGGTATGTTGTAACATAACAAAATCTAGAACCTAATCCAATTCCAAGTTTAAGAGGTTAGAGACCTTAGTCTTTGGGCTTAGCCTAACAAGGATAAAGATATACACATTATTAGCTAATTGAAACCCTAACATGATAATGCATAAATAAATCACCCTAACTTGTGGACATATAAAACCAATATGGCTTAATTCTTTCATAATTAATTTTTATACCAATAAAGGATACATAGAATATGTCACATGAAGTAATGATGATTAAGGTATGATGATAAGTGAGATAAAATGCATCGGAAGACTGTGTGTTCATAATTGAGAGAAAATGATACATTATCCAAATAAATATAGAATTAATAAACTTAAGGATAAAAAACCAAAATAGCACAGTTTAATATAAATATGTATACGAATAACACGAAATCAATCTTATTTCCGGAAATAGCCCACTTTTGATCAGAAAGCGCCAACTTTTTGACGTTTTAGTCAGAAAGCGTCAACTTTTTGGCGTTTTAGTTCAAAAGCGTCAACTTTTTGGCGTTTTATTTCAAAAGCGCCGACTTATTGGCGTTTTCATCCATTTTGGCGTTTTGGCTTCGCGACCCTATCTCTGTCCTGGTCACTCATCAGTTGCCATGGGATATCTTCTCACAACAAAGCATTGAATTAAAAAAATGTTCCAACACTGAGCCAATTGGCCAATAAGATACAGACTAACATCGGAAGAGCATGCATGTTGAGCCACCTGCTTACTTCCTCCCCCCACTGAACGAAGCTTCCCTTTGACACCTTCCTCGGTGTTTCTTGATCTTTTCCTCCCAATTCGATCCGATTTTAGTATTTTTCCTCTGAAAGTTCCGCGTTTTCTGCCTGGGCGGTGGCTCCATACGTCAGTGTTATATAAGTAGCTGGAAAAAAGCCCACTCTCATGGCAACTTTGTTAACTTCTAACATCACTGCCCCAGCAAATGGCCACCTGCAAGTCGCTCAGCCAGCGCGCAAACGTTTCACTCGATCGGCAGCAAGAACAACACAACCGTCGAGCTCCAACGACAGATCCATTCCGACTATCATTCTCTTCAAAACGGTCACCAGACATGGCATCCAAGAGGTTCTGGAATGATTTTGTGGATGAAACCAACGAATTCGGCCTTCATTTGATGAACAAGACGCTCAGAAACGAGGACGGGTCGCCGAGGGTCCTGTTCCCGTCCTCGCCCTCCACCCTCCGCCTGACCTTCGGGAAGAATCCATCGGAGAGTATCATCACCAACTCCAAAATTCATGACGTTAGTGGTAATCCGCTTCAGCTTGTACTCGTCGACGAAGCATCGAGTGACGGCTGCCAGCTTCCCCGCTACTCCCTGCCGTCGTCGCTCAAGATCGAGGTGGTGGTGGTTGATGCGCAATTCCCAGGTTCACGAAAAGAGGAGTGGACGGCCGAAGAGTTCAGCAGGAGTGAGATCAAAGGGAGGAACGGGAGAGGGCCGCTAAAAACTCTTCACAGTCATGCTGGACACGCAGCTCGACAGGAGGAAATGAAAACGCCAGAAATGGTGGCGTATTTGATGAAAACGCCTTTGAAGAAAATGCCATAATTTTTGGCGCTTTCGGTATTTTCGGTGTAAAACGCCAAATTTTTGGAGCTTTCGGTGTAAAACGCCTAATTTTTGGCGCTTTTGGTTCCTACCCCATTAAAACGCCAAAACTTCTGGCGTTTTTGTACCAAACTGGGCTACTTCCAGAAATAAGTTTGCAATCATGCTACGCATGTAAATATTTTTATTAAACCGTGCTGTTTTAGTTTATAGTCCCTAAACTTAATGACATAATGATAAGATGAATTTGTTGTAGAATTTCATATAAAACTTTAGAATAAAGAAGAGTTAAAAAGAGAAATTACTCTTTAAGCAAGATAATGTGACAATGAATTATTCAAATGAGAAATAGTAGTAATACTGAATATAATTTCATAAAAGATGAATTGGTTAAGACAACTTCAAATTCATTTTCATTAGATATCTTTTGGCTTGGAGGCCAAGTTTCATGAATTTTAGGACAATAATAACCACACCAATTTCATTCAGAAAAGAAAAGGTGATTTTCCTTCAAAATATGAAATAAAATATGTAATGACTCCATAAGTGGAAAATAGTCTTAGAATTGTAAGCCACACGTTAAAAATAGTCTTTTGGTGAATTTTCAACCAATTTGGAAGATGTTTGATGAAAAGGTGAAGTTAGGAGAGAGAGAGAGTGTGTAGAACCTTCAAAATATTAAATAAATGTAGAAACAACTTCAACATGTGATATTAATGGCAAATTCATATCAAACATATATAATGTGACTTGCGGGTGAAGTTTCATCAGATTTGGATAATCCTAAAGCCATTAATGCATGAAGAAAGAGAAGATGGATTGCCAATTTATTGAATCAAAAGTTTTCAAATATGAAATCTAATTGCATAATCAGAATCTACATGCCTTAATTGGCCTCTGTGCAAAATTCCATTTAATTTGGAATTTGTTTGCACCCTCAAAAGAAGAGAGAGAAAAGGAGAAATAAATTAATATATCACTTTAATTAGATTTAAATTTGAATAAGGTTTTCCATTTTTTCTATCACGCGGGTTTTTTATAATATATTTGATACGCACCCTATTTCTGAGGTCATTGTATGGATGATATGATAGAGGGGAGATCATCTCCTACCTCCATGTCAGACTCATCTATTTTTGCAAACAGTACCCCCAAACTTCTCTACTCCCTAACTCCCTCGTCTCTGACCCGTTCTTGAAGATTTTCATTGCATCGATTATGTCTCTCTCTCAGAAACCTTCCCATTCCTAATTTTTCTCACTTCCTTCCCTATTCTAGAAACCCCCAAATCATGTGCCAACCCTCTCGCCGCTATGAGAGCATCGAGAATAGCTACAACTTCACAACTATAAATAGGGGTGCCAAAAGCATCGGGAGATACCTTGTGTTTCTCCTCCTCTTCCAATTTCCTCTACCTCACCTTGAGTCATCATCACTGACCTTGTTTGTAGAACCAACACCCTAGGTTTCGTTCCAGTCATTGGTGGTACCTCTCAAACAATTGAAGGTGTGGTAAGAACCCTCTAGACCTAGACTTAATTTTTGGTAACCTTGACCCTCCATCCACTCACTTGTACCTATACTTCCGAACTCAGGTTGTAGAATCTACTTTTATCATGTTCGTTGTGGTGTTCCGATCATGGTTAGGCCCCCTTAATGGATCCCTTGATTTTTTTTCCTCCCCAAAGCTATGTGTGATCTTCTTTTGTTTGAGTTTTCTCTATTTTGATGTTTTCAATCCTATCTTCAGTACTCCATTTCTCGAAAAATGACACACCATAGTTTGTTGTTTCGACTCTTCTTGGCTTAAGGGTGGGTTCTTTGGTTTTGTGATGATTTGGTGGAGGTTTTTGGGATATTCCATGGTCACTTCAGAGCCTCATTCGCTTGCTTGCCACTCGACCTAGAGCTATGTCACAGGCTCACAACCATGGTGAGAGGAATCTTGGGAGGATGAATCCCCAGTGTTTATTCTCCGTCTTACCCTCCTCGATCCTCCTTTCTTCGCATTTCCTCTCTAGGGCACTATTGTCATTTAGCCCCCTTTGTTTCCTTTGTTTGTTGTGGGTCAACCAGACCCTTGACCATGCGACTTGGACAACCTTGATTGGGCCAAGTCAGCAGGCCCCTTCTCCATCTCTCTCTTCCTCACGAGGATCAATTTTGCCTATGTGGCTTTTCTTGATTTTCTAATTGGCCTGAGCTTCAAAACAAACTTTTTACTGGTGTCTCCAAAAATTATAAATAAATAGTTGATAAATTCATAAAAATATAATCTTTCTAATGGTGTTAATTTTGTTGCCTAAATCCATTTTTTTTTTATAAAAAGTGATTTTTAATGAATTTACCTAAATAAGTAATGAAATTCAAAATTCATAACTAATAATCTATAAGTCATAAAAATATAATAAAATATGTTTTGAACTCAAAAAAATATAATCTAAAACATGGCATGGTTTTGATAACCTAAATCACATGCAAGGAAAAAGGTGTTTTTAGGGTTTTGAATAGCTAATGTAAACCTAAACGTAATTCTACATATATGCATCATAGGTTCTTTGGAGACCTAGGCTTGGATCTAGGATTGACTTTGGACTATTTAGATTCTTTGGTAAGGTATGTTTGCATCTACTATTATTCCTTTTGAGAAATAACTTATTTTCTTCTTTCTCTTGGTCTTATGGACACTAACCTACACATTATCTCCTTTTCTTTTGAAAATTGTCATTCTTGTGAACTACTTTATTTGTTACTAATGTAATGTTCATGTTATTTGATTTGATATTCTCTTGGTCTCTTTCTTATGCTTTGTTTATGATGGAACTCTATATGATGACATGTGATGTCTTTTTCCCACTTGTGAGGGGTATATATGTTGGTCACTTTTGTGGTGACTACTTTGAAAATTTTGATTATACTTTCTGCTTGCCTCTACATTAAACATGATATGTGATTCAGTAGCACTAGAGTAGTATAATTGCATTGGTTTTTGGTCAGTATGCCCCTATTATTATTGGGATGGAGGTGGTGGTGCCCCATACCCGGGTTTCAAATTTGTGAGGCTTGGCCCAATTTTATATATATTGGGAGTTTGGCAGTATGCCATTCTCTATTAGGTTTCAAGTTTGTGAGGCTTGACCACATTTGTCTTTATGTTATTCTAGTGTTATACTTATCTCACATGCATGTAGGTTGATGATTATGGGGTGTGTGCCCTAATTCTTTATATGTACTAGTATGGCACAATTTCATTTGTTTATTTTATGGCAAGTATCTCTTTTATTGTGAATTATTTTTTTCTGCCCGATTAGGTGGTCCTTTACATTTCCATGGGAATCATTCTTTACTTGTTGTCCTTTTATTCCATAAATTTCTCAACTCTATTTTCTTATGCATATACCAACTTTCTGCTGATGTCATCTTTTTTCTTCTTTTTGTGTTGTACGCTTCCAAGCCCTGGACCACAACAAGTGTAGTTGAAACCTTATGGGAGACTTTCTTGAAGTTGTTAGGTGATCCTTAGCTAGTCCTATGTTTTGTTAGTTTTTCCTTATTTCTCACCTTGCGTAGTGAATTATAGAATGATAACAATCATTGTAAGGGTTAGATACATCTTAATATTTTGATACTACTTTGGTGTTATGATACATTCATGTTGAATAAATTGGTTATCATCTTTTTTGAGAAAAAAATTATGTTGGTGTTTACTCAAGATGTTGCCTTTTTATTTTAGTAGAGAGTGGTTCCCCTCTGGGATCCCACTCCTTACATATGGATATCACCTCGTGGGTTTTCCACATCTTTTAGGTGGTCATGCACAGAGAGGTAGAGGTTGTGCCTCTAAGGAAGAGAAGCAACAAGAGAAGTAGCGGATAAGGTTGGATGTATTGCTAGTCTTTTGGTGATAGAGTCGTAGATGTCATTCTTGTAAACTCAGGTGTTTGGGGTTGTTCTCGATGTGCTTAATCTATATGTTATCGATACGAGGTTTTTGTCCTCTGTGCGATTGTTGTAAAGTTATGGCATGTGTACATGTGTATTAGTGGAACACCTATCTTATGTAACAGGTTGATGGCAGGAATGCTTGTGAAATATGATGTATGCATCTTTTGATATGACATGTAATGTAGGTGGCAGGCTTGTGGACTAATGTTCAATAAGTTTTATGCTTGTGGTGCCTTTATGAAATCAATTTTAATTTCCTATGTTTTTCAGTAATCCATATGCTTAATGATGTTTCCGCATTTTGGTTTGAGTAATCTCATTTTGTGTGGCAAGTGTGTCAAGTGTGGGTAAATGACAGATGACAAAGAAGTAGGATATTGATGCCCACATGAAATATAGAATCAATAAAATTTGTGTTGAGCTTGAGACAGTTCACCGGAAGTGGTGGTGGCTTAATATGTTGATGGGCCATTAATGTGCAACGAATAGGATCCGAAAAACTAGACTTGATGGGAACAGATAAGACAACATTCAGGTCGACCAGATCATGAATAGGATGGGAGAACAAAGTAGTGTACGATTAATGGACTCTATAGGGGGTGAATAGAGCTAAAAACACTTGCACAAGATTCGTTAGACGTTCAAATTTCTTCAAGATATGGGATTGCATATATGTAATTTGAAGTGCAACTAAAACATACATAGAAAGGATGAGAGAGATTGAATAAGATCTAGAACAAGCTATGTAGAGTGGTTCCAAACTCCGAACTAGGAGAATGTCATTCAAATACCTAGAGAGGTCAAGCTCTTGGATTTTGCAACCATTGTATAAATATATTCCATTATAAGACATCCAATTATACCATCCTTTTGTCGGAAAAGGATACCTAGCCTTCCTTTTTAAGTACCAAAAGGATCCAATAACCTTACAAAGACTTACCTAACCTTTGAGAAAGAGTCTTCAACCTCTATAAGGGCTTAACCACTTTTGCAAGGAGTTGGATACCTTCACCAAGGAGCTCCCCTTCTTGCAATAAGTCTTCTGTCTTGAAAAATTTACCCACTCCTCTCACAAATCTTTAGCCTTCACCTTCTCTTTCACCTTGGAGAGGCATTCACCAACTTCACACTTGAAAAAAGGGGTCAAGAAAGGGAAGCTTTGAGAGCTTTACAAGACTACGATGGAGTATCTCTCTCACACATAGCCTTTTTCCACTCATATGGACGTTTTGAAGTGTAAGAAAGAGAGAGAAAGGGGCTCTATTGGATGATATGCACTCAACTATAGCTAGGTTCTTGAATAGAATGAAGGAGTAAACTTGGGATGACGCCCAAGGGGTCCTATTTATAGTTGGGGATGTCCACTAGTGACTAGAAGAACAAAGGAACATTTTCTATCCATTTGGGGTGTTGCAACAGATATAATTTTGAGTTTTGCAACACTCCAACAATTAGAATCACTTTTTATGCACATTTTGTATAGTACAGTTGGTCGAGTTTGCATAAAGGTACTTTTAAGTTGTGACAAGATAATTTTGAGTTGTGAGTCAAGTTTATCCTAGATGAAACTCGACCAATGATTGAAAATTAGTTTTCCTATGCAGTATATCAATCGAGTTTATCCAGAAATAAACTCGGCTGAACCTAGACATTTGCCAAGACCCGTTCTAAGTGTCGGTCAAGTTTCTAAAAGGGAAACTCGGCCGAACCATCATCATGTGATGCATTTAAGAAAATTTCATTAAAGTGATCAAATATTTGAATTAACTGCTCCCAAATTTTCCTCTTCTTATTTACAAGTCATATCATCAATACAAATGATTACAAAAATTGTCCTAAGTGATTTAGGGAGTTTTCCACAAAAGTTCATTTGCATTACTTTTCACTTGAACTGGATCAAATTATGGCTTGATTAAATTTATCCTTTTCATGTACCTAATACCTGAAATCAATCTCAAATAAACATACTAGATACATATTAATGAAATGGTTAAGTCATCATAAAAATATGCACAATGTATAACAATTAGGTCAACATTCTCCCCCCTTTTGAAGATGAGAAACATTTCCACAACATATTGAAAAGGATTTAGATATTAAACTTTTACCTTCTGAATTGTAAGGGGTTACATTGAAGAACAATTTGAATTTTTTCTCCCTCAATTCATTCTTACCTCAATTTTCTTTTCCTTCACCTATATGGTTGGTTTCCAAAAAGCATAACCATAGCACACATATATACATTTTTCAAAACTTTAGTACACAAACAATATTCTTTCTTTGTAATTTTTTCTTATTTACATTTTTTGTTCTTATTACTAGATTAAGGCATCATATCTTCAGGTTAATTTGGAGCTAGGATATCAATGAAGACGAGGAGAAGCAGAAGGGTAGGAGTGAAGAAGTACAAGGGTCCAAATCATCTATAACCATTTTCTTTATGCATTTGTAAATCAAGAAAATCACATCCATTGACTTCTGAGGCCCATGGTGGAGTATATGTCTGAGACTCAGTGGGCACACCATGTCAGATTTAGAAGATCTGAACCTGAACTATAATTGACATATGGTCAGAGACGATTTCAAAATTACATATGATAGAGGTTAGTTTCCAAAAAGCATAACCATATCACACATATATACTATTGATTCCTCTTACAAGTTAAATTATGTTTTAGAGAATTAACTAGAAAAGGATCACAATTCAATATGTACTAGAGGGTAAATCTCCCATGTAGTAGTTATAGTACATGAGCTCTCATTTTCTCTCCCGCTTTGTCATTTCCAAAAGGAAAGGGGGGTAGAGGAGATAAAAACACGTCTTATCCATAGGCACAAATGATAAAAGAACCCACCAAGAAAGAACAAACCAACAAATCAGAGAGAACAAACATATTAGAGTCATAATCAAAATATGGCAACACAAACCAAGAAATTGTGAGATATAACCAAGGACAGAGTTAAGGTACATATGATGATAGATTACAACAAAAGATATATCCTCTCAAGATGAAAACTACAAAGCAGCAAAGAAAACAACGAGATATAAAAATAGTAATCCTCAGATACAGTGTTGAAATTTTCAATGCATAAAAATTCAACAAAAATATATCTAGATAATCACTCCATAGATTAAGAACTAAACATCTAGGGCATCTATATCAATAGGGTCATCCTCTTCATCTTCTAGTTGGTAGTCATCATCTCCATCTGAAGATGCATCAGTGGTAGTAGGTGTAGCCTCACCATCATCACCATCATAGATTCATCATCACCATCATCCTCAACATCACCAACATCATCATCTTTAGACTTTTTATCATCTATCTCCTCATCCTCAAAAAGAACAAAAGAGTGAGGACTGCAACCAACAATGGTTTTAGTCTTCTTAGGAGATGACTTACTCTTTAAGAGACTTAGCTTGCTCAAAGTTGGGTATAGAAACCCATTCATAGCTAGAAAGTAGAGTGGAAGTAGGGCCAGGGGAAAAGAAAGAAGTTGAGAGGTAGAAAGAGTGGGTCCACCATCAAAGGTAGGGGAACAATGGAAACAACATGGTGGTGGTCAATGTAGAACTGACTATATGCATAGGAAGCATAGTCATCATCTGGGTAGGTCTGGTAGGTGGGGTAGGGATAGATGTAGAATAAGTTCATGTTTGACATGATGTGAACTAAATCCTAGTGGATGTGGTCATGAAGTATTACTATTGGTGTAGCATGTACTCATTAGGGCTTCATTTGACACTGAGAATGAGGCATGGTCAGGTCTAGGTGGAGGTGGAGGAGCCTAGGTGGAGGTCCTAGCACTAGGTGTGGGAGAGTAGGTGAAGTGAAAGGATTTCTTGATGGTTGTTTCACTAATGTACACACCTTTCCTACTTGATTTGTAATCAAGGTCATGGAAAATGGATTTCTCAACATGGTGAGCAAACAAATGATAGATTAAGTTGGGATAAGGTGGGTGGGTACCAGTGTTGTTCTTCCCCGAGTCAAAACATGTCATGTAGTGAAGAATATAATGGGCCCATTTGACTTCAACATCATTTAGGAGACAGTGCATTATTACAATAGTGTTCTCTACCATACCTATTTGGTTTTTTGTTGGGTGGATATTACAGTTCACTGATAATGCAATGAGGTGATTTTCGATGTCGAGGGAAGAAGAAGGAAGGACGGATTTTTTCCTATAGAGTACATCAGGTTTCTTCAAAAACATGTGGATGTCAGGAAGGGTGAGCTTGGGGTCAAAGATTTTATAGAACTTCTCGAGGTCAAGCAGGTCAAGGTACTTGGGATAGGAGGACATCCATGTATTTGCAAAGTCTGTACCATTGAAGTAGGAGTTCAGATATTCCTTAGAGATAATGAATTTGGTACACACAATCATGGAGGTCAAGATAACTTGGGTGTTAGGTGGTGGAACAAGGTTAGTGTAGTTTCATGTGAGGTCCGTATAAAATTTGTGGACTACTTTTGTTATAGACATAGAATTAGTATAGAACAAACACTCTACATATAAGGCACTGAGGTAATGGGTTTTGAAAACATCCACAACTTTATTCATCAAGCCAGTACATGAATCAAGCAATGCAAGAAAGGGAAAGGAATTCCTAGGAAGGAGTTTCTTATACATATTCATTGCTTAAGTGGAGATGAATGAGGTGGAATCAAAGGAGATGTGCCTTGGAGTGGTGGAGGATGACAGAACTCCAACTGGTCTAGTGTGTTTCTAGTGGTTTGAAGCCATGGAGGTTAAATAAGAAGGAATGGCAACAAATTAGAGATCACATCATAAGTTGTAGGTAGCCAAAGCACATAGGTCGAGGTAGAAGGGACTAGGTTTAGGTGATCTGGGGCTAGTGAGGGTAGAGGAAAGGTTGGGTTAGTCCTAGGATTCAAGGACAAGCAAGAAGATGTGCCTTTCCATTGACTTTCTCTAGCCGAGAGGGATAAATGTCAGCTAACACCCTATATAAATTCTTCCCAACAATGTTGTCAATCAAGTTTTGGTTTTGGGAAACTCGATCGATACTACAGGTTTTCTCAATCCTTGTCCTATTTTTAGTAGTGTTTCTCCTAGAACAAACTTGGCTGATAGGTCGAGTGAGCTTGGGGTCAAAGATTTGATAGAACTTCTCAAGGTCAAGCATGTCAATGTACTTGGGATAGGAGGACATCCATGTATTTGAGAAGCATGTACCATTGAAGTAGAAGTTTAGATAATCCTTAGAGATAATGAATTTGGTACCCACAATCATGGAGGTCAAGATACCTTGGGTGTTAGGTTGTGGAACAAGGTTAGTGCAGTTTCGTGTGAGGTTCGTATAAATTTTGTGGACTACTTTTGTTATAGACATAGAATTAGTATAGAACAAACACTCTACATATAAGGCACTGAGGTAATGGGTTTTGAAAACATCCACAACTTTATTCATCAAGCCACTACATGAATCAAGCAATGCAAGAAAGGGAAAGGGATTCCTAGGAAGGAGTTCCTTATACCTATTCATTTCTTAAGTGGAGATGAATTAGGTGGAATCAAAGGAGATGTTCCTTGGAGTGGTGGAGGATGACAGAACTCCAACTGGTCTAGTGTGTTTCCAGTGGTTTGAAGACATGGAGGTTGGATAAGAAGGAATGGCAACAAATCAGAGATCACATCACAAGCTGCAGACAGCCTAAGCACATAAGTTGATGTAGAAGGGACTAGGTTTAGGTGATCCAGGGCTAGCGAGGGTAGAGGCAAGGTTGAGCTAGCCCTAGGATTCAAGGATGAGAAAGAATAGGTGCCTTTCAATCGACTTTCTCTAGTCTAGAGGGAGAAAAGTCATCTAACACCATATATACATTCTTCCCAACATTGTTGTCAATCAAGTTTTAGTTTTGGGAAACTCGATCGATACTACGGGTTTGCTCAATCCTTGTCCTATTTTCAGTAGTGTTTCTCCCTAAAAAAACATGTCCGATAGGTCGGGTGAGCTTGGGATCAAATATTTTTTAGAACTTCTTGAGGTCAAGCAGGTCAAGGCACTTGGGATAGGAGGAAATCCATGTATTTGCAAAGTTTGTACCATTGAAGTAGGATTTTAGATAATCCTTAGCGATAATGAATTTGGTACCCACAATCATGGAGGTCAAGATAACTTGGGTGTTAGGTGGTGGAACAAGGTTAGAGTAGTTTCATGTGAGGTTCATATAAATTTTTTGGACTACTTTTGTTATAGACATAGAATTAGTATAGAACAAATGCTCTACATATATGGCACTGAGGTAATGGGTTTTGAAAACATCCACAACTTTATTCATCAAGCCACTACATGAATCAAGCAATGCAAGAAAGGGAAATGGATTCCTAGGAAGGAGTTCCTTATACCTATTCATTACGTAAGTGGATATGAATGAGGTGGAATCAAAGGAGATGTGCCTTGGAGTGGTGGAGGATGATAGAACTCCAACTGGTCTAGTGTGTTTCTAGTGGTTTGAAGCCATGGATGTTGGATAAGAAGGAATGGCAACAAATTAGAGATCACATCACAAGCTGTAGGAAGCCTAAGCACATAGGTCGAGGTAGAAGGGACTAGGTTTAGGTGATTCGGGGCTAGCAAGGGTAGATGCAAGGTTGGGTTAGCCCTAGGATTCAAGGACGAGCAAGAAGAGGTGCCTTTCAATCAACTTTATCTAGTTGAGAGGGAGAAAAGTCAGCTAAAACCCTATATACATTCTTCCCAACAATGTTGTCAATCAACTTTTGGTTTTGGGAAATTCGATCGATACTATGGGTTTTCCCAATCCTTGTCCTATTTTTAGTAGTGTTTCTCCCAGAACAAACTTTGTTGACAGGTCAGTCTGTCCAAAAGATAATAAATTTAATTCTAGGCCACTTGAGTACTATATAAATTTATTTTTCTAGCTTTTCATGCATTTGAACATATTGAGGGACATTCCACTCATCATTGGCTTCTATTTAGTGAGAAAACAAGTTCTGGAAAAAAATAGCCAAAAATAAGCAAAGAAAAGACATTAATAATAGTAGCCAACATAATCTTAGTGATTCCAAAAGTGAGAAATAATCTTAGACTCGTAATCTACATGTTCAAAATAGCCTTTGGATGAATTTTCATCCATTTTGGAAGATATTTGATGAAAAGGTGAAGTTAGGATAGAGAAAGTGTGTAGAACCTTCAAAATATTAAATAAATGTAACTTCAACATGTGAAATTAAGGGCAAATTCGTATCCAACATGTCTAATATGACTTGTGGGTGAAGTTTCACCAGATTTGGAGAATCCTAAAGCCATTAATGCATGAGGAAAGAGAAAATGAGATTTGTCAATTTAATGAATCAAAAGTTTACAAATATGAAATCTAATCACATAATTAGAATCTACATGCCTTAATTATCTTATGTACAAAATTTCTTTTAATTTGGAATTTTTTGCAACCTCAAAAGAAGAGAAAAAGAAGGAGAAATAACTTAGTATATCACTTTAATTAGATTTCATTTTGGTTATGGTTTTCAAATTTTTCTGTCATGTGCGTTTTTTTGACTTTATTTGATACGTGCCCTCTTTTTATGGCTATTGGATGGATGATCCAATAGAGAGGAGGTCATCTTCTACTTCCAGTCAGACTCATCTATTTATGTGAACAATACCCCCAAACTTCTCTACTCCCTAACTCCCTTGTCTCTGATGTGTTCTCGAAGATTTTTTGTGCATTGAGTTTGCCTCTCTCTCATGAACCTTCCCTTCCCTAATTTTTCTCACTTCCTTCCCTACTCTAGAAACCCCCAAATCGTGTTCCAACCCTCTCACCTATATGAAAGCACAGGGGCTAGCTACGACTTCACACCTATAAATAGGAGTGCCAAAAGCACCAGAGATCCCTTGTGTTGCTCCTCTTCTTCTAATTTCCTCTACCTCACCTTGAGTCATCATCTCCGACCTTGTTTATGAAACCAACACCCTTGGTTTCGTTCCAGTCATTGGTAGTGCCTCTCAAAAAATTGAGCACTGTCTAGACTTGGACTTGCTTTATGTAACCTTGACCATCCATCCGCTCACCTTTACCTATGCTTCCTAAATCAGGTTGTAGAATTTGCTTTTAGCATGTCTATCATGGTGTTTCGAGCATGGTTAGGCCCCCATAATAGATCCCTTGGCTTTGTTTTTCCTCCGTGAAGCTATGTGTGATCTTCTTTTGTTTGAGTTTTCTCTATTTTGACATTTTCAAGCATTTCTTTAGTACTCTGTTTCTTGACAAAGGAGACATCATAGTTTATTGTTTCCACTCTTCTTGTCTTGAGGGTGGGTTATTTGGTTTCATGATGATTTGGTGGAGGTTTCTGGGATATTACCTGGTCACTTTGGACCCTCACTCTCTTGCTAGCTACTAGACCTAGAGTTGCTTCGTAGGCTCACAACCATGGTGAGAGGGATCGTGGGGGATGAATCCCTAATGTTTATTCTCCGTCTTACCCTCCTCGATTCTTCTTTCTTCGTGTTTCCTCGCTAGGGGAACTATTATCATTTAGCCCCCTTTGTCTCCTTTGTTTGTTGCGGGTCAACCAGACCCTTGACATGTGAATTTTCCACCCTTGATTGGGCCAAGTTAGCAGGCCCCCTTCTCCATCTCTCTCTTCCTCATGAGGATTAGTTTTTCCTATGTGGCTTTTCCTAATTTTTTGGTTGGTCTGGATTTCAAAAAATTCATAACTTTTTATTATAGTCTCCTAAAGTTATAAATAAATAGTCAATAAATTCAGAAAAATACAAGCTTTCCAATGGTGTTAATCTTGTTGTCTAAATATGATGTTTATAAAAGTTGATTTTTAATGAATTTACCTAAATAAGTAATAACTTCAAAATTCATAAATAATAAACTATAAGTCATAAAAATATAATAAAATATATTTTGAACTCAAAAAAAGATAATCTAAAACATGGTGTTGTTTTTATAACCTAAATCACATGTAAGGAAAAAGGTGATTTGTAGGGTTTTGAATAATTAATGTAAACCTAACCCTAATTCTACATATACGCATCATAGGTGCTTTTGAGACCTAGACTTGGATCTTGGACTAAGTTTGAACTATTGAGATTCTTTATTAAGGTATCTTTGCATCTCCTATTATTCCTTTTGAGCAATAACCTATTTCCTTTTTTCTCTTGGTCCCATGGACACTAGCCTACACATTATCTCTTTTTCTTTTGAAAATTATGATTCATTTGAACTAGTTTATTTGTTACTAATCTTATAATCATGCTATTTGATTTTATATTCTCTTGGTCTCTTTCTTATGCTTTGTTTTTGATGGAACTCTATATGATGACATGCGATGTCTTTTCCCACTTGTGAGGTGGATGTATATGTTGGTCACTTTTGTGGTGACTAGTTTGAAAAATCTGACTATACTTTCTACTTGCCTCTACATTAAACATGCTATGTGATTCAGTATCACTAGAGTAGTGTAATTGCATTCGTTTTTTGGGCGGTATGCCCCCATTATTATTGGGATGGAGGTGGTGGTGCTCCATACCCAGGTTTCAAGTTTGTAAGGCTTGGTCCACTTTTATATATATTGGGAGTTTGGAAGTATGTCATTCTTTATCAGGTTTCAAGTTTGTGAGGCTTGGCCACCTTTGTCATTATGTTGTTCTAGTGTTATGGTTATCTTACATGCATGCATGTTGATGATTATGGGGTGTGTGCCCTAATTCTTTATGTGTGCTAGTGTGGCACAATTTCATATGTTTATTTTATGGCAAGTATCTCTTTGATTGTGAATTATTTCTTTTATGCTCGGTTGGGTGGTCTTTTACTTTTCTATGGGAAGTATTCTTTACTTGATGTCCTTTTATTCCATAAATTGCTCAACTCTATTTTAGTATGCGCATAACAACTTTCTTTTGATGTTATCTTTTCTCTTCTTTTTGTGGGGTACGCTTCCAACCCTAGGTGTTGGATAAGGAGAAGACAATCAAGGTGGATTGTACCACAACAAGTGTACTTGAAACCTCATAAAAGACTTGCTTGAAGTTTCTAGGTGATCATCAGCTAGTCCTATGTTTAGTTAGTTTATCTTTTTATCTCACTATGCGTTGTGAAGGATAGAATGATAACAAGCTTTGTAATGGTTGGATACATCTCTATATATTTGGTTTCTACTGTGGTGTTATGATACATTCATGTTGAATAAATTGGTTATCATCCCTTTTTCAGAGGAAAAAAATTATTGGTGTTGGCCTTTTTATTTTGGTAGGGAGTGGTTCCCCTATGGGATCCCAATCATCTTTGTCAAGTTTGACAGTGTTTCACATGGGGGTATCCATTGGCTTGGTGTTCTCCATCCCAAAGCACTTTAAGAGTTCACTTGTATACTTGCCTTGGTAGATGAAGTTACCTTCCTTGGTTTTCTTGATTTGGAAGACAAGTAAGAAAGTAAGCTTCCCCCATAATGCTCATCTCAAACCCACTCTACATAAGATAAGTAAACTCCTTGCAAAGAACAAGATCAGTTACTCTAAATATAATATCATCAACAAAAAATTGAATGATCAAAAAGTTTCTAGAAGTGTGTTTGAGAAATAGAATAGAATCAACTTTTCCCATGATATATACATTGTCTAGCAAAAAATTCTTTAGTTTCTCATACCAAGCTCTAGGGGCTTATTTGAGTTTGTACATACCTTTTTGTAACATGTAAACATGGTTAGGAAGCATATCATGTTCAAAGTCAGGAGGTCGATCTACATAGACTTCCTTCTCTGTTCTACCATTTAGAAATGCACTTTTAACATCATTTTGATAAAGTAGGAAATTCTTATGACAAGAAAAAGCAAGTACATTCTAATAGATTCAAGTCTAGCAACATGAGCATAAGTTTCATTGGAATCAAGACCTTCTTGTTGGTTGTAATCTTGAGCTACTAACCTTTCTTTCTTTCTTACCACTTTTCTACTTTTTGCAGTAGACCCACTTGGTGCCAATGATCTTCCTATCATTTGGTCATGACACTAAGGTCCACACCTTGTTCTTCTAGAACTTCTCTAACTCCTCTTGCATAGATAGGATCCATTCATCATCCCCATGAGCTTCTTTAACATATTTTGGCTCGAGTTGTGAGATGAAGGCATTTTCATCTTGTTCTTTATTGGATGCAGTCCACATCTTCATACTTTCAAAAGGATGGACTATGATGAGCTTTTTTGATGATTTTTGGAAAATTAGGGAGTTAGGTCCTTTTTTTTCTTCTTCTTCTACAACTACCTCTTTTCCTTTGTCAGTGATTTCACGCTCTTTCAACGTAGGAATAACTTCATATACACCATCATCATGCACACTATTCTTTGAAATAAAGGGGTTAGTTTCAACAAATTTAACATTGGCAAATTCTTCAATTTTGGACAATTCATTGTTAAATACTCTAAAAGCTTTACTAGAAGTACTATAGCGAAGAAAGAAATCCTTGTAAGATTTTGCATCAAACTTGTCGATAGAACCGTTTGTATTTAAAACAAAATAAGGAAAACCAAAAACATGAAAGTAATCGATGGAAGTCTTTCTACCTCACCATAACTCATAGGGTGTTTTATTCAAAGATGGATGAGTGAACCAAGATTTTGCACAAAACATGAACTACTAATGAATTTGGCCCAAAACTTCTTTGGAGTATTATACCCTAGAAGCATAGTCCTAGCCATTTCCTATAAAGACCTATTGTTGCTCTCTACAACCTCATTTTGTTGAGGTGGTTGAGGTGAAGAAAAGTTATGTGCATACCCGAATTCATCTCAAAACAAGTCATTTTCAAATTCTCCCTCATGGTCACTACATATAGATACAATCCAAAAAGGAGCTTCATTTTCAACTCATTTACAAAAAGTAAAGAAAACTTCAAGATTATCACTTTTTGAAACAAGAAATAAGGTCCAAGTATAGAGAGAAAGATCATTGAAAATAATGAGGAAATACTTGATACCACAAAGCAAATGAGTTCTCATTGGTCCAAATAGATCAATGTGAAGAAGTTCAAGAGCTCTCTTGGTGCTAAGGTCTCCTTTCATTTAAAGGAGCATTTGGTTTTCTTACCTTGGGTACAAGGTTGGCATTCCTCATCCTTCTCAAATTCTACTTTTTGGAAGTCCTTTGACCAATTCCTTTTCGCTCAACTTCTTTAGATGATGCATATTACATGACCAAGTCTACAGTGCCATAAATATATATCACTTTTATCCAGAACTAGGCATCTAGCAACACTAGTCTTAAGAGAATCCATAACACTAACATAGAGATTACCATTTCTGGTTCCCTTATATATAATATTGTAGGAGAGGGGATCTAGAAGCAAGAATTCAAGTGAGGTATAAAGAATAAGATAACCAATATCACATAATTAGCTAACACTAATAAAATTGTGATGTAGGACATCCACAAGAATAACATTCTTGATGCATTGTGAATCACCCACATCACCTTCACCTACGACTTTACCTTTGTTGTTGTCACCAAAAGTCACTGATCCTCCTTCTTTTTTAGTGAACTTGTTGAAGTGGCTTATTTCACCTGTCATATGCTTTGAGAAACTACTATCAACAATCTACTTTCCTTTTACCTACAAGAAAAGAAGATTTTGGTTCCCAATTCAAACCTTGGGATCTGGAGTTATCTTGGGGACTCATTTCATCTCTGGGTTGGTCCCCTTCTCTCTGTAAAGACAATATGTAGAGTAATGATCATCACTCTTGCAATGCACACAAACCATAGGGTTCTTAGAGAAGCATGAATCTAATGAAGGATAGGATGTTCCTTGCTCTCTTTTTTACCCTTTCCCTTGCCTTTGGAGGCTCCCTCATATCCCAAACCTCTTTTACCACTATGTTTGGTAGAGTGATCTAGAACTTCATTGAGGGACCTTTTCCCCTTTGAGGAACTTTTGCAAGGAAGCTCTAAGATTGTGGTTATTATCACTAAGAGTAATGATGATAGAAGAAAATCATCTTGAGCATGAAGTAAGTCAACCTCCAAACAGAGGGCTTTAGTAAGATAAGAATATTTTTCTAAATAAAGACTAGCTACTTCATTACTTGGCAATAAAACTCTAGAAGAAATATAATTAACTTGAGCAAGCAATCTATCATTTTTAGTTCTAAGCATGACAAGCTAATCAAGATAGATCTTATTTTCATCTTTAAGAGCATCATAAGCATGTCTAAGATCATTGCATTTAGTAACATGCTTATCATTTTTTGTTCTAATCAAAACAAGTTCACTGAGGAGATTTTGATTTTCATCCTTGAGTCTCTCAATGCCCTTAAGATATATACCATTATCTAGCTCAACTCCATTGTATTAGAGCTCAAGATCAAGAAATTAGCCTTGCTAAGAATCAATACTAGAAGATGAACTTGTTAATTTTCATTAAGAAACTCAATTTTAGCATACAAGTCACCAATGATTTTCCCAAACATCTTCTTTTTAGATTGGCATTCAGAATATAAAGAGCAGGAAGCATTAACCATAACATTTATATAACTCTTTTAATATTACCTTACTTACCTCACCTATGCCTTCACTAGAGTAAGGAGGCATTCCCTCTCATTGGATCTTGAATCACTAAAAGAAGACTCTTCCCATGTGGCATGCGCTGCATCTTTGCTTCTTCTTTCTTTCTTGTCCTTCCTATTGTGCTTGCCATCCTTATTGTAATCATCCTTCTTCTTGAAGCTTCTCTTGTGGTAGGACTTCTTTTCATTGGGACATTCACTCTTGTAATGTCCCTTTTGGCAACATTCATAGCACATTGGAGTAGAGGAGGAGGGATTTCCTTTTAAGTGCTTCCCCTTGGAGTAGTAAGCTTCATGATCACTAGGGGCTTCATCTTCACTTGAGGAGGTAGGAGTAGGTCAAAAAGCAAGTTTTTGTTGAAGAACAATTGCCTCCACATCATCTTTGAATGCACTATCCTTGATCTTCTTTAACTCCTTCTCTTATTTCTTCTCATCTTCCTCTTGCTTGTTGAGTCTTGACTCATAAGCTTGAAGGTTGCCAATGAGCTCTTTGATGGCAATGTCTTAAAGACTTCTTATTTGTTCAATACAAGTCACCTTGGATTCCCAAATTTTGGGAAGAAACCTAAGGATCACAGAGTTAATGGTCCTACTATCCATAGCATGACCCAAAGAAGCAAGTCCATTGATGATGGTGTTAAGTCTTGAGTACATCTTGACAACTCTATCCTTCTTCCCCATCTTGAAGTTCTCAAAGAGACCCTTGAGCATATAGATCTTGAACTCCTTGACTTTCTTGGTTCCTTCATAGGTGATGCAAGGCTTGTTACATATCTCATGGGATGTGTCCCAAGAAGAGATCCAGTTGAACTCGAAAGGAGTGAGGGCTGGATATATGATGCTTATGGCCTTTGCATTCAATTGTGCCTTCTTGAGTGTATCTTCGTCTCAAGTAGCTACATCTCTTGTTGGATCCTTGTAGGGAATGATGACTAATTTCCAAATCTCATAGCTCGTTCCTCAAAAGTAGACTACATCCATCGCTTCCAATAAAGGAAGTTTGTGCAGTCAAAGATTGGAGATCTCATGGAGAATCGACCCTCCAAGTAGAGAGAACCTAGTAGATTGTCGCCTGTCTTCTCTAGTTCATAGAAGAATTTGTCAGAGAAGACTTTGGCTCTAATACCACTTGTAGGATCAATAGGCTCTAGAGGGGAAGGGTGAATAGAGCTAAAAATACTTGCATAAGATTTGTAAGACCTTCAAATTACTTCAAGATATGGGATTGCAAATATAAATTTGAAGTGCAACTAAAACATACATAGCAAACATGATAGTGATTGAATAACATCTAGAACAAGCTATGTAGAGTGATTCTGATTTCCAAACTAGGAGAAAATCATTCCACTAACTAGAGAGGTTAAGGTCTAGGATTTTGCAACCATTACACACTTATACTCCATTATAAGACATACAATTGGACCATTTTTTGAAGGGCAAGGATACCTAGACTTCCTTTTTAAGGACCAATAAGAGGTAATAAACCTTAAAAGGACTTACCTATCCATTGAGCAAGAGTCTTCAACCTCTATAGGGTCTTACCCACTTTTATAAGGAGTTGGACACCTTCACCAAGGAGCTCCCCTTTTTGGAACAAGTCTTCTACCTTTATGGACTGATGCAACCCTATATTAGGGCTTCATCATGTGTCAATCTAAACGTCATAGATTACAAGACATTTCCTCTAATATGATCTTTTATAACAAATGCACTTATGCCTCCTTTTGTGTGTATTTCAGGGCACATATGCATGCATTGATGCATGGGAGCGAGATGAAGAATGTCTTTGGGCTCTTACACCCAAGAGTGGACCTATCTCTTCCCTGAGCTTCCCTTGGATGCACAAGAAGCCCCAAAATGGTCGTGGAAAATCACCATGGTCATGGGGGATTAAGCTCCAAAAGTCACAGGGAAGTCGCCAAATTTGTACATGAATGACCACAGAAGTGGTCAACAAAATGGCTATGGTGAGTGAAGACCCCACAGCCATGGTCCCCAAAACATTTGTGGACAATGCTTCCCACCTCGCTCATGGTCGGCAAAATGACTGTGACGATTTATGCATGAAGACCCCAAAAATCAACATGGACTCGGCTCAATATACATGTGAATGACCAAGGTCATGGCCATCAGCACGATCTGGACCTTGAAGGACACCTCACCCACGGTGAACACCACAACCATGGTGAGCTGAAGACAAGATGATCTCAGAGCGAACTCTCCCATGGCTACCTCCCCCAACACATTCGCGCTCCCCAACACAACTGTGGTACCATCTACCCAACATGTGGCACCCAGCCACGGCTGTGGCCACCATACATACCTATTCTTCAACTCCACCTTCCACCTCAGTCATTCCACTGCCCACGATCGTACCATGAAACCCCACCATGGCCATGGAACCTCACCACGGCCGAGGTGGCCACCTAAACATACCCATTTTCTCCACTATTTTTCCATTTCCCCCCGACTTATCCTAGTGCCTCCCCACCACCTACATATATATACATATATATACATACATATATATATATATATATATATATATATATGTGTGTGTGTGTGTGTGTGTGTGTGTGTGCGTGTGTGTGTGTTTGTGGTGGCCACAACACGAAGGTTTGTTTCCCTTAGCCTTTCCCTAGCTACTCTAGAGCTCCTTCATCCCCTTCCTTGTATTTACTCCACTCACCTACCTCCCACTCCATATTTCACTCCATTTCCACATAGAAACCTAGTTTTCTAGGTTCCCTACCATAATCACTCATATATCCATGCTTTTCACCCCCCTTGGAGGAGGACACATGCCCTACAATAGCTAGGAGGTGAAGAAGAAGATGCTACTCTGAGCTCCATGGATTCCTATCCCTTTCTTCTCATTTCTTTTCTCTTTTGTTTTAGCAAGTCTAGCTAAGCCCCTAGTGGTGCACTGTTTGGTGTTAAAATGTAACTTTGATACCATTTTTGGGGGAAATAACTTGTATTGAACATAATTTCATTCTATGATGATATCATCTTGCTTCTATCTCATTTCCCATTATCTTGCATGTGGTTTGTTCTTTTAAACATAGATTTCTTGTTTTGTGATGCTTGCTGACACAACTTCTAGGGGAAAATGGAATGTATGTGGAAATCTTAGGAATGCCTCCTAGGTCCAGTTAGTGAATACCTAGCTAGATCCCTTTGTTCCTACATGCATCTCCCTTCTTCTATAAGTAGGTGTGAGATCTAAGTAGCTAGTGTAAGTGTGATTAGTGCAATTGCCTAGAGTTTCTTAAAGGCTAGATGGCAAGTAACATGAGGTGAAACACCCTCATCTCTACTCCCATTCCTACCCTTTGCTCTCAATTTCCCTAATACCACTTACCCTAGAAACCTAGACTTGCCAAGTCCTATTAGAATTACACCTAGCCCTGGTTCTCCAACTAGTAGCATAGTGTATATTCCAATAGCACTTGCATTATTGTTTGGTTTGGTAATCTTGATTGAAATATGAGATTTGCATGCTATATTAACCTTCCCCCAACTAATATCAATTTTAATTCTCAAATGGCCCACCTATCCATATTATTTCTTAAAATCCACTCTTGCCTTCTTAGATTATTAATGCTATATTAGTCAATTTCCTTTGTTAATTGTTAGCTAATTGCTTAGTTCGTGATAGTTGGTTCTTGCTCATGTAGTTAGGGATCCTTTGAGCTTGTTTTTTTTAATCTGGTTAGATAGTGATAACTTAGAATCTTGATTGTCTTATTACTTAGCTTGCTTCTTAGTTGATAAATTGCCTTTCTAGTGTAGTGTAACTCCTTGCTCTTTAGTTTCTTGTCTTGCTTAGTTTCTTAGTCTTAACTTACTTAGGGTAATCTAGGGTTTCTGTTAATCTAGTTTCCTTCTTGTTATTGATACTTGAAATCATAGCATAATCGATCAAAACCAACTTTAAACCCTCAAACCCTATAATCCTCTTTAGGAATATAGCTAACATTAACCTAGCTCTAGTGCCCCCTATTTCCCCGAGGATCGACCCTAATCTTACCACTTGCCTATACTATAGCTTGACCTCGTGTGCTTGCGTGTACGTGTGATTAGTTGAGCCTGTGTGTTGGACTAGGTCCATCTATAAATTTTGAGAGTTCCTATTGTTTTCCCTTAGGGTTGCATCTAGTCACCTTTAGTTGGCTAATGTGTGGCCTTAAGGAAGATCACACCAAGCTTTCTGGTGTCGTAGTTGGGGATAGAAGCACTCAACCTTGCTAGTTAGTATAGCTTAGCTTTTCCTACTTCCCTCATCATTACTATTATTAATTCTTTGTTTACTTTTGCATACTATCATTCTAACTTGGATTTTGTTGCTTTTTTTGTATTGTGAAGGTGATAGTTGTGCATGCACAATACACATTCGACTTGTACTGACTTGGTTCTATACAGCCCCAAGGTAGGTAGAAGTAGATGCCAAAGCCACCACAAACAACACCAATCAATCGAAATGGACGGCAATGGTCCTCATGGTGAAGTTCATGGTGAAGCTCAACCACAACCCAATCGCCATCTCCATGAGTACTTTGCCCCGGGGAACTACAACTCACCAATTGCCAACCTTGTTGACCAAATGGCAGGTCAACAATTCTCCATTCCACCCACCCTTCTCAGACTTCTTCCTACTTACTATGGGATGGAGAACGAGAATCCCTACCACCATATCGATGCTTCCTTAAAACTTGCTCCACTTTCTGCACACCCGTCGCCACTAATGACTCAATCTGCAGAACCCTTTTCCCCTTCTCTCTGAAAAGAAAAAGCTAAGGAATGGTACATCTCCAAGACTGGGTTAGTGACATGGAACGCGGTGAAGAATGAGTTCCTTAAGAAATTCTATCTGATTGCCAAGTTGACCCAGATGCAGAGATGCATCATTGCCTTCTCACAAAAAGAAAATGAACCATTCCATGAAGCGTGGGAAAGGTTCCAAAAAATCCTACATGATTGCCCTCATCACGAGGTAACTTTTGATGTGTGTATTTTATATCACCTTTTGGACCACTTTTGGTTACATTTCCAAACCATTTTCACCCAATTATCACTCTTAATCATGCTAGATTTTCCACTTTATTATTGTCTTTACTTGCTCTATGGTTTGGTTTGTAGGTACAATAATTTGGCATCAAAATGGGGAGAAAACACCATCACAACAACCATCAACACATTTCCCAACCATCTAGACATTCATAAAATCAATGTTGTTGAAACTGGTAAAGACACCCTGTGTAATAAAGACACCCCATGTGTCTCAGTCCAGAAATTGAACATAGACAGAACACACCGTGTTTTACTAAAGACATGTTGTGTCTTATTAAAGACATTTTATTTCTTGTTAAAGACACATCATGTAACCTTCTAGAACTCAATCTAGACTTCAATTATTGCATAAGACACGTTGTGTCTTATAAAAGACACATCGTGTGACCTACATATTTCACTCAAACACGAATTCAACCATCTCACCCTTATATATACAACCCCAAGCCATCTTGGGATAGTTACCACAGACTATGTCAGACCTTTTGGGATGAGACTCAAGCAAGGGAGAACAAGGAGGAGTTGGAGGTGATCTAAGGGAGAAAATTTTGTTAATTTAGAGGGAAACTTCTTCTTCTTCATTCTTCTTCAACAATTACAACAAGGGTCTCCTCTGTTCTCTTCTCTCCACTTGGAAGTGAAGCTTTTTGGAGAGTTTCCAACAGTAAGGATAAATTTGTGACTCCTTGACCGGATTTCCAATTCTATCTTCCTTCTTCTACAGACATCAAAGTTTATATCCTTCTATTATGGTGTCTAGCACTACTTTCTACTATCTGTATCTACTTCCTACAGTAATGGATGAGTAGATCTCTTATTCTTGGGCATGGGGGAGTAACTCCCATGTCATAACATTGTTAAATATGGATTTCATATATAATGCTAGTTGTTTCACTATTCTAAGGTTCATCGATGTTTAATTCCTCTTACATGCTTTGCTGACCACTTTGTATGTATGATTTCTGCTCTTTGTATAATCTGAGAAGATGTGAATATGAGTAAGGAGATGTACCTTAGCTGCACTACCTTGACCATGGTAGTGGCTGGGATGTGTTGGGGAACAAAAGTTTGTAGTCTTAATCTAAGTATATCCACGAAAGTGGTATATAAAGTTAGGAGTATTCTACACTACCGAGAGGTGGGTGTAAGATACATGCCTCCCTTATGTTATTTCTAGTGTTCTTGATCTTTGTTGTTCTTCATGTTATGATGTGGATGTGAAACCCTATCCTCAAGAATCTCTTATCCAAATTGACCCTTAATATAAGTGTTTTCTATTTTAGTTCATTTTCTTTTAATTGATCAGTTAACATAACAAAACCTCTCTTTATAAAACGTTCTAGATTGTTAAGTTTTATACTCTTGCACCTAACAAAACCTTGCACCTTGGATGACCTCAATAATACTATACCCAGTAGTATACTTGTAGGGTAGTGTTTTAATTTACAAATATTAAAACTTGTGCACACAACTAACAAGTTTTTTGGAGCAACCAGCTAGTAGTGTAGTTTATTTTCCATTTATCATCTTTTAGTTTCTATTCTTCTTGTGAAAAACCCAGTATGATATGAGGATTATCTTTTATAAGTGGATTTAATCCTTTCTATGCCAAATGGATTGTCCTCTTTTGTTGAGAAATATCACTTGTAGAAATTGTAAAAGGCATGCATTAATCAAATGAAACCTTTTGTCCATCAACATGTACTTAACTCTAGTTTATGCTTCTATCTTGAACATTCATCTTTCACATCCTTGATTTCTTAAAACATGTAATGGTTTCAATTTCTAAGAGTAAATCAACTTTACAACATCATTTAGAATATGTGATGAACTTGCCAAGCTCTTAGTGTTTTAGAATATGTGATGACCTTGCCAAGCTCTTAGTGTATTTTCAACCACACTTTCAGTGAAAAATTTTCAAAACAAATGAATGCATCTAGATAATGTTGCAATTTATTTGACTCTCCTATGTTGTGGAAAATTAAAAAAAAAATCTTTTGGCTTATTTCATCCTCATACTCCATAAAAGATGGCTAAACTACCCACATATCATGCTAGACTAGTGTAAGTATGATCTGGCCACGACGGTTAGGTGGTATGTCTTAAAGGAGAGTAAAATAACCCAATCGACACTCCACATGTGCATAAACCTACATTAGCAGTCGAGTGTCGGAACCCGTAATCCATTATCATATCAGTTTTAGGAAAAAAGAGAGTACAACTAAAATTATCAATTTTAACTAAAATTTCATCATTTGTATCCTTAATAATTGAGAATTTGAGTTGCACATCCACTAATTGTTTGGCTTGGTCATACAAATTCTACTTAGTGTTGTTTAATTGATTGATTCATTTAATTGTGACCACCCCTACTGAACTAAAAATCTCTTTCTTAGGAGTTTAAGTTGAATTTATGGCTATGAGTATAAACATGTTGATAATGGTTGGTTTGGTCTTATACACATCTTTCATTTCATTTGATCTATGCATGAACTTGACAATTCCTTCATTTGTTTTTTTATGCTCTTTTTCTTGAGGACAAGCATGGTTTAAGATTAGGGGGATTTGATGTGTGTATTTTATATCACCTTTTAGACCACTTTTGGTTGCATTTTCAAAACCTTTTCGCCAAATAATCACTCTTAATTATGCTAGATTTTCCACTTTATTGTTGTCTTTACTTTCTCTATGGTTTGGTTTGTAAGAACAATAATTTGGCATCAAAATGGGGAGAAAACATCATCATAATATAAATCAACACATTCCCCATTCATCTAAACATTCAGAAAGTCAATGTTGCTTAAACTGACAAAGATACCCCTTGTAATAAAGACACCATGTGTCTTATTAAAGACATCATGTATCTCAGTCTAGAAATTGAATGAAGAACTCCCAGATTTATAGCAACACACTGTGTTTTATTAAAGACATATCATGTCTTATTAAAGACACGTTGTGTAACCTTCCAAAACTCGATCCAGACAATAGTTATTGCATAAGACACTCCATGTTTTATAAAAGATGTGTCGTGTGACCTACAGATTTCACTCAAACACGAATTTAACCATCTCATTGTTGGGTTTTACATGGTCGGAGTAGGCAGCAGAAGCAAAAATTTTACTTGACCATAAACACATAACCAACATATCACATAAATATCTATGTAATGGGAATGATGATTTTTGTGAGACATATCTGGTCCTGAGGCTTGCTCAGTGACTATACCTTATAGCTAGTGTGGTCTTCAACCACCTGTCTTTGATGGCATATGTGCTGCTCCTGGTCTTGACCCAGATTGCGATTAACTATCATCCTCCTGAGCGGAAGAAGTCTCCTACCTCTGTAGATAGTCCACACGGACCACCTAAAACTCTAGTCGTCCTAAAGAACGGACTAGATGGAGTTGTCCCATTCTTTGGCATACTAGTCACCGACACACTCTCCCATAATCAATTGTTGTTCTGTAGTTGTTTTTCCCTCACTGTTACTCCGTAGATGGGTAGAACTTGCATGGGCTCTCTCAGTTACCACAACCAGAGAGGACAACAATTTTGTAGAGAAACTGATATTCTAAGTTGTGTCTCTGGAGAAGCCCCCTATACCCCTCTATTTATAGTAAAGGGAAGGGTCAGGGTTCCTAGTCTGTGTGGGAGTAGAAGGGTCCATAATTTCTATGATCCATTTTTACTATGACAGGAGAACCGATCGTTTCACTAGTGAAACAGTCATTTGGGAGTGTGAGCCAATTGGTTCACCCAGTGAACCGGTCATTTCACTTCTCAGACTTGCCAGTAATTGACTTCCTTTATTCATTTCTAATTAGTGCAAAGATTAATTATTGTCCCAATCGAATTGAACAAGTGAAATGAAAAAACTTTTTCTCCCAAAGTGGGACAACTCAACACCATTCGTTTGGTCCAGTTGAACTTATCAGTTCACTAGAGTGAATCGGTCATCTCACTAAACATGAGTCGATGGTTCACCCAGTGAATCTGTCAGTTGGTGATCTAGATTGTGTAGAACACATTAAATTCAGTTCTAAATCAATTTAACACTCGAATTAGTTATTTCAACACTTAAACTTGATGATTCTGAGTTAAGTCTATTGATTGAATGTTTGATTGAGTACCTAAACACTTTAGTATTCAATCCAAACATCATTCATGGATAAACTCCTCTTAGAGGTTAATCCTTTGTGTGTGACCCTATCGGTCCCATTTCACATTGGCAGTGAATGTCGATAACTAGCTTATGACATCACAAGCAAAGAGTGGTACCTAATTGCACATCAGTGCTACCCAAGTGAGAAGGAAAGTTGGAGAACAACTTTCAATCCTATAGTTTGTGATTGGTGTTCTACTGAATGTATAATTCCTTTGTCTCTGATATCCTGAACGAACTCAAGGCATGGAGTTGTCATCCTTTCAATGTTCATTCATGTTTTCTGAACTAGAGCAGACTGTCTGAGATATGTGTGACACCAATATCATATATTGATTCACATGTGCATGTGCATGTTTTTCTCAGTATCGCTTATCAAGTGGCTTGGACATCATACTCCCCTAGGAGGGACAAATCCCATATATATCACTCACAGTGTATCTCATGCGTCAAAGCCACCCAATCATCACCTTTATAACAACCCATGTTTTAGGAATGTGTTTGATGGTGTCAAAGTGTACCCAACCACATTTGACAAGTGCAGTGATTTCAGGTCTAAGAATCACAATCACCACCATCACTATGAGAGATGATTCGGACTACCATGTCATGGTTCCATGTGTCACCCTCATGGTGGGTATGTTTGATATACTATTCTCTAACATATATCTATGTGCTTGGTTTGATATCATATATCATGACTAATGAGACACTATCATAAACCAACAGACACTCTAGTCTTAATGTGTCATTGTTGTCTATCAACCTTCCACAATGACATCTGACTAAGGACATAATAAGAATGTACATACTATTAACATTCATATGATCTCATTGTTCAAGTCACATACTTGAAGACATATGTCATTGAGTATTGTCATTCCTTAGACATTCATTCTGCTCCATCATATATCTCATAATTGATTGAGCTAAATTTGAAGCTTGCCTTTGATATTTATCAAATCAATCAGAACATATGCTAATCCAATCATAATATGATTAGATCTCTAGGCATACATACCAACAGACTCCCACTTGCACTTAGAGCCAATCACCTTTGTATCATATTCTTAGTGATATGTAAACATGTCCTACATGTTTTTGTTGTACTAGTGCTAATCCAGTGAGTCAACAACATTTTGATTTAGTCCTATATTGCATGTTTCACATCTCCTTGTTGTACGAAATTTCATATGAGATGGAGTTGTTGTAATATGCTATCTGATATTCCTTGCCTAATAATTTTCTCCATAGTTTGACTTAGTATTTCTACTTTGTCATCAATGGTTGGAATATCTATAAGTTCATGTGTATGAACTTCTAGATCCATATAGTATCATCTGGTGTTCATAACACAAGGATACTTGGAATTCCTTCTATAATTTAATGGCCTTTTAATTTTACTTAGAATATTTCCATTTAACAACTCTTGTTCACTTTACAATTGAATATAACATTTATATTTTGCTTTTTGTGATCATTTTTCTGTCATTTCAGAAGCCTGCATCAGTGTAACTCATTTACACACAACTCTTCCTTTTATTACCATAGAACTAATCATTTAATACTTCATAAGTACTTAAATAAGTTATTTATGGTCTTCCAATGACTCTCACTGGAAGTAGACAGGCATCGACTCATCATGTCCAATATATACGATATAACTGGATGAGCATATCATATTGTCATGTCCAATACATACAAGATGATGAATGCATATATATTTACTTGTCATGTCTGATACATAAAAGATAATGGGATGATTAGATACATGACAGATCCAATTGAGAATGCACAAGGAAACTATCTATGTGTTCCTATTATTCATAAGAATTTGGGACACTAGGTATCTGAGAGACTAACTCCGTGTAAATTGACAAGTTTTCTCCCACTCAATCTTTGCATACCAAACCCTTCAGCACAAACTACCAATGTGTGCTCTCTCTTTATCAGGTCAAGAGACTTTCAAGAACTATCTCTATAGATCTATATTCCTATCACATAGGACATTTCTCTTTATTCCTTTAAAGAAGGTATTTCCACACCAGTTTCATTTTATTCATCATCATCATGTAGAATATAAATACACTCCCACTAAATCTTTGTAATCACAGATCCCTTCTTTATTTTGATATATTACTCAAACCTTTTGACTATATAATCAAAGTAAAGACTCTAGTTCTTAAGATCTTGTATTTAATCAATCATATTGATTAATCTCTTATAACTTATACACCGCATTTGCATTAACAAAATTATAAAACCCTTTAGATTGTGTCACATACACAACCTCATGTTATTACTTCTAGGAATGTGGTTTTAATATCCATATGCCAAATTTCATAGTCTTCAAGTTCTAATAGCAAGCATGATCCTTTATGGCCTATAGACACTGCAATTGGTTAAATAAAATCATTCGATTCAACACTTTGAACTCATTTGAATTCATTTCAACCAATCAGTTCTTCAAATGTTATCCGTGATAGTCTTAACTCTTAAGACCCAATTGCACTTATGTGTTTTATCCCTATAAGTGCTACCATTAAGGTCATACCTTATTTCGTTCACATGGAAGTCATTTTGGATCTTATGGCTTCAAGCCATAACTCAAAATCTGGTTCCTCAACATCATATAGATAGATTATTGTCTCATCATCATATGACACTTTCATCACCATTGAGTTTGTAGGATATCATTATCCATCAAGAAGAAGGTGTTTTCTACTAGATATATGAGGTGTATATGTTACATAAGGAATTTGAGAATTCACAACACTTGTGATGTTTAATCTCCTTTTGTACCTTTATTTAGTGTAAAGCATGCTCTTTAGAAGAATTCCAGAAGATTAGTTATTTGTTTGATGATCATGCTCTTACTATTTAGAGTATGATTCCTTCTTTGACTTAGACATCATTATGCCTTAATCATGAGTTCTCTATGATACACTATCATAGTTACTCACAAGGTCCTCAAACATTTGGTTTAAGTATGTCATACATTGATCATATCAATGAATTAATACTTTTACCAAGTTTGTTCTTCATTTATGATATTTTAACACTTCAAGATATTCATATTGATATTTCATTAAATACCATATATGAAGTATTATCATTTACTCCAATAGGTATATATGCATCAATATGTATTATACCTAACAGAGTAGTCATTCTCCCACTACATCTAGTGAAGATTGACTTGTCATCATGCACAATAAACAAGATATTCATATCTCTTAATGGTTCATTAACCAAGAGAGTCTAGTTTATCCATCAACATGGAAGCTAGAAATGAATTTCTCATTCATTTTTGTAGATGACAATGCTAATTTATTGTTTGAATCATCAATAACTTTTAAGTATTATTATTTTACCTCATGCATACTAAGTACCACAAGATAAACAAGGCATTGCCATAATAGATCATATCTTTGAAATTGAAACATGAACTTTATTGATAGACATCCTTGTCATTACAAGATGCAGAAATAAAATGTTTCTATTTATTGGAAAAATGAAATAGCAGTTCATAACTCTATTACATGCCCTTTGGGCTGAAATAAACTTAAAAGGTACTACTATCTATGGAAGAAACACTTGCTCCAATGTTGATGAGTGTTCCTTCTTGGTCCTTTCATGAAGGCCATCATTTCTTTTCAGATGTTGCACATCATATAAGTCAGATCTTATATCTTGGTATCATATGCCTAAGATGAAGAAGCATTTTAGGTTTATTTCATGATACCTGAGGTGGAGACTTCCATCCCCTCCTTCTTATTTAGTTCATCTATGTAGAGAGGGCAATTTCTCTTCCAATGTCATGAATCATGACAATGGTGACATTTGCCTCCTTGTTCACCCCTCCCTTGGCTTCAAGAGTTGAAGATGACTTGTGCTGCTGGCTAGCATCATAACCTTTCTTTGCTTTGCCCTTTCCCTTGCCCTTGCCCTTAGACTTTCCCTTCTTTCTATTGATCATCATCACAAATTTGGGTTTGTCTTTCTTCATTTGTACCTTGGCTATCCTCAACATTCCCAACAACTCTGTCAGTGGCCTGTCAAAGTTGTTCATGTTGTAGTTCATCACAAACTGATTGTAGGATTCTGGCAATGATTGCAATATCACATCAGTAGTCAACTCTTGGCTCAGAGGGAATCACATTTGAGTTAGGTTCTCCACATACCCAATCATCTTGAGTGTGTGAGGGCCTACTGGATCTCCTTCTGTCATGACACACTTGAACAGTGCTTTGGAGACATCATATCTCTCTTGTTGTTCATGGTCTTGATGCATGTTCTTTAGATGTTGAACCATCACAATGACGTCCATGTTCTCATGTTGTCTCTGCAACTCATAGTTCATTGAGCATAAAATCAAGCACTTCACATAAATGACATCCTCAATATGCTTCTTGTAAGCATCCCTTTTAGCCATTGGTGTGGTGGGAGCGGGTTCTTCTAGCTCTGGTTTATCTAGGACATAGAGCTTTCACTCTTGAGTGAGAACAATTCTCAACATCCTAAACCAGTCGTGGAAGTTGTTCCCAATTAGCTAATCCTTCTCAAGGATCAATCACAACAAAAAGTGATTGTTGTTGGTAGCCATTTACTCTACAAAAAGGAAATTTACAATTTTAATCCAAAACTCTTTTGATTTGATTTGATTTGGAAATTGACGATATTAATTAGGTCTTTAATTAATTATCGCTCCCACTATTTTGATCAAACTGATAGCCCTCACCATCAATTTTGAAGATTGCATCGTACAAACTTCTAGTAAGCCAAGATCCAAAACAATTGAGTTGTTACCCAGCCAACGCCAACGTGCATAATCAATAATTAAGGTAAGTAACATTTACCAATTGCATCATATACAATTCTTGGATAGTTTTCATGCACAACTCCTTTCCATGTTCATCTTTATGCCTCAAGGTGCTTGATCTGATCAAGGTCACCTTGTTAAGTCTGACCCAAAACCTGACACAATGAATATGCACCCTGTGAAGGCAGACCCACATATTCACCATCACACTTCCACGAGATAGATGGTGCACCAAGAGAAGGCATGCCCACACTTAGTCGATCAATCTTTTCATGTGTGTTGCTTTTATAAGGCATCTTCAACTTAATATGTTTGTTGAGGGGTTTTAATATGCTTATATATGCATATATGTATCCAATCACACATATATAGTATGTATCACATACATGCTATATCCCACAAATGAAAACATGCAATAATGATAAAGTGATGATTATGGCCATCCTATTGTAGTTCCTTGGAGCCAAAAGGAACTACGATCATCTAAGATCTACATCACATGAAACATGTTATTGATGAAGATATGTGCTTGCCAATCCGGGCTGACTAGTTCGAACCGGTCGACTCGCCTCTTGGCCGGTCAGTTGATCTCCTCTATCCAGTCATCTGGCTCCTCCAGATGGTTGGATCGTCCGATCGTCTGGGCTTCTCGTCAGTCCACCAACTACTCCTTAGTCGGTCATCTCGGTCCATCAAGCGGTCATCTTCAGTTTCGTCATAACAAGAAATAAAGCTAATCCAATTTTACATAATCTCTGTGAAACCTCGAGTTACATTTGAGGGGAGCATAGGTAGGAGAGAATCTTGAGTTATGTCGAGTTACATTCAGAATAGAAGAAGAGGGCTCAGTGCGCAGACTGAGATGAAAACAACCATAACCAACCACGCACATGCACATAGGGTTTATAGGCCATAACCATGCTACACATCCAACATCAAAACCATTTTAGGGCAACGCGTATCGATTGCATATATACCATATTATATATGTATATGTTAGTTTGGGATCATGTGGTATTAAACAGATATTCACATTAGTCATTTAAATATTCACATCGTATGCAATAAATAAAAGACGGTAAAACCAAAATCCATTCATATCAATTATCCCAAAACATAGACTATAATGTGGTTGTGATACCACTGTTGGGTTTTGCATGGTTGGAGTAGGTAACAGAAGCAAAAAAATTACTTGACCATAAAACCCATAACCAGAAGATCACATCAATATCTATGTAATGGGAAGGATGGTTTTAGCAAGATATACCCAGTCTTGAGGCTTGCTCAACAATTATACCTCGCAGCTAGTGTGGTCTTCAACCACCTATCTTCGACAGTGTTTGTGCTGCTCCTGGTCTTGACTCAGACTGTGATTGACTATCGTCCTCCTGAGCGGTAGAAGTCTCCCGCCTCTACAGATAGTCCACACGGACCACTGGGAACTCTAGTCATCATGAAGAACAGACTAGAAGGAGTTGTCCCCTTCTGTTAGTGTACTAGTCACTGACACACTCTCCCACAACCAGTTGTTGTTCTGCAGTTGTCTTTCCCTCGATGTTCCTCCCTGGATGGGTAGAGCTTGCTTGGGCTCTCTCGATTACCACAACCAGAGAGGACAACAACTTTGCAAAGTAACTGATGTTCTGATTTGTGACTCTGGAGAAGCCCCATGTACCCCTTTATTTAAAGTAGAGGGTAGGTTTAGGGTTCCTTAGTCAGTGTGGGAGTAGAAGGATTCAAAATTTCCATGAACAATTTGCATTGCGGCAGGCAAATCGGTTGTTTCACTAGTGAAATGGTCATTGTGGAGTGTGAGTTGATCGGTTCACCCAGTCAACCGATCATTTCACTTCCCAGACTTTCCTACAATTGACTTTCTTATTCATTTTTAATTAATGCAAAGATTAATTATTGTCTCAATCAAATTGAACAAGTGAAATGAAAAACTTTTTCTCACAAATTGGGACAACTCAACATAGCTCATTTGGTCCACTTGAACCGATTGTCTCACTAACCATGAGCCGATTAGTTCACCTAGTGAACCGTTCGGTTGGTGGTCCAGATTGTGCAGATAACAGTCAATTCAGTTCTCAATCAATCTGACACTCTAATCAGTTAGTTCAACAGTTGAAGTTGATGGTTCTGAGTCATGTCTATTGATTGAATGTTTAATTGAGTACCTAAACACTTTAGTAATCAATCCAAACATCATTCATGGATAAAATCCTCTTCTAGGTTAATCCATTGTGTGTGACCCTACAGTCCCATTTCATGTTGGCAGTGAATGTCCATAACTAGCTTATAATATCACAAGAAAAGAGTGGTACCTAGTCGCATATGAGTGATACCCAAGTGAAAAAGAAAGTTGGAGAACAACTTTCAATCCTACAATCTATGATTGGTGTTCCAGTGAATGTATAATTCCTTTGTCTCTGATATTGTAAATGAACTCAAGGCATGGAGTTGTCATCCTTTCAATGGTCATTCATGTTTCTTGAACTAAAGCAGACTATCTGAGATATGTGTGACATCAATATCATATATTGATTCATATGTGCATGCAAATGCCTTTCTCAGTCTTGCTTATCAAGTGGCCTGGACATCATACTCCCTTAGGAGGGACAAATCCCATATCTATCACTCATAATCTATCTCATGCGTCAAAGCCACCCAATCATCACCTTTTTAACAACCCAAGTTTTAAGATTGCATTTGATGATGTCAAAGTGTGCCCAATCACATTCGACGAATGTAGTGATTTTAGGTCTAAGAATCACAATCACCACCATCACAATGAGAGATGATTTTGACTACCATGTCATAGTTCCATGTGTCACTCTCATAGTGGGTCTGTCTGATACATTATTCTCTAACATGTATCTATGTGCTTGGTTTGATATCATATATCATGACTAATGAGACATTGTAATCAACCAACACACACTCTAGTTTTGATGTGTCATTGTTGTCTATCAACCTTCCACAATGACATCCGACTAGGGACATAATAAGAATGTACAAACTCTTAGCATTCGTATGATCTTATTGTTCAAATCATGTACTTGAAGACATACATCATTGAGTATTGTCATTACTTAGACATTCATTCTGCTCCATTATATATCTCATAATCGATTGATCTAGAGTAAATTGGAAGCTTGCCATTGATATTTATCATCAAAACATATGCCAATCCAATCATCATATGATCGGCTCTCTGGGCATACATACCAACACTCACACTTATATATATGACCCCAAGTCATCTTGGGATAGTTATAGCAGACTATTTTGGACTTTTTGGAATGGGACTCAAGCAAGGGAGAGTAAGGAGGAGTTGGAGGTGTTCCAAGGGAGAAAAGTTGATTTCTTGGGAGGGAAACTTCTTCTTCATCCTTCTTCTCCAACAACTACAGCAAGGATGTCTACTGTTGTCTTCTCTCCACTTGGAAGTGAAGCTTTTTGGAGAATTTCCAGCAGCAAGAATGGATTTGTGATTCCTTGACCGGATTTCCAAGTCTATCTTCCTTCTTCCATAGACATCCAAGTTTATTTCCTTCTATTATGATGTCTAGTACTACTTTCTATTGTTTGTATCTACTTTCTACAGCCATGGATGAGTAAATCTCTTATTCATGGGCATGGGGGAGTAACTCCCATGTCATAACATTGTTGAACATGGATTTCATATGTAATGCTAGTTGTTTCACTATTCTAAGGTTCATCGGTGTTTAATTCCTCTTACATGCTTTGATGGCCACTTTATATGAATGATTTCTACTCTTTATATAACTAGGAAGATGTGCATAGGAGTAAGGAGATGTACCTTAGTTGCACTAGCTTGACCACGAGAGTGGTTGGGATGTGTTGGGAAACAAAATTTTGTACTCTAAATCTAAGTATGCCCACAAGAGTGGTATACAAAGTTAGTATTGTTCTACACTACCAAGAGGTGGGTGTAGGATACATGCCTCCCTTATGTTATTGCTAGTGTTCTTGATCTTTGTTGTTCTTCATGTTATGGTGTGGATGTGAAACCCTATCCTCAAGAATCCCTTATCCAAATTGACCCTTAATATAAGTGTTTTTTATTTTAGTTCATTTCCTTTTAATTTATTAGTTAACATAACAAAACCTCTCTTTATAAAATGATCTAGATTGTTGACATTTAATACTTTTGTGCCTAACAAAACCTTGCTCCTTGGATGACCTCAATAATACTACACACACTTGTATACTTACAGGGTAGTATTTGAGTTTACATATATTAAAACTTGCACACACAACCAACACCTTTGTGGCAGCTTGTTCAAGCATTCTAAATCAGGCTAGTTGAGTTGAGACAAAACAAAGTTGATTTTTCATGTGGAGGCACCTTCATGGAAAAGCCACCAGAGGAGTCTTGGCCCTTATTCGAGCAGATTGCTGAGAATTCTCACCACTAGGCTACTACTAAAAGGGAGCACTGTAACTGGAACTACATCCCTCCACCTCCTCCTATAGCTCCAGTCAGGGTAGAAGCCAACCTACAAATGATCAAGATGATGGCGGATATGATGAATATGATGAAGAACCAAACTAGTGGTTTTTCCAGGCAATCCACTATGGCAGTTGATGTTGAGGAAGAAGAAGTGGAAACTTTGCAAGCCTTTGGCAACTGAAACAACCAAGGCCAATGTCCAACTCCTATACTCCCAAATGGAGGAATCATCCAAACTTCTCATGGAAACAACTAAATGAGGAGGGGCAAGGGCAGCCAAGGCAACACTGAGGTCCCAAGTACAACTCCAAGTTTGAGGAAGAAATCTTAGTTAGGATATGGAGCCTTGAAGAAGTGAAAAAAGAGGTGTCCTCTCAAGGACAAAACATTAGCCTCCTTGAACAAAGGCTTGATCAAATTTCCCTTTAACTTGCCTACCATGAAGAAGGGAGGCTCCCATCTCAACCCATGGCCAACCCAAACAATGATGGTGGTTATATGAGCACTACTCAAGGTGCTTATGCCCCACCACAAGGCCAAGTACCCCCACTTCACCAGTACCAAGGACCACCACATCCATATGCTCCTCCACCTCAACAACCCCATTACAACTACCAATACCCTCCACCTCACTCATACCAGCAGCCCCCTCTACAATATCACCCCCATTCACCACAAAAACCACAATCGCAACCCCAACCACAATTTATCCTCCAAAACCCAAATCCACGACACTCAAGGCCACCACAATCTCAATAGTCACTGCCACCTCCACAAACTTCCTCTTCTACTACCCCTGAGCATGTAAAGGCAGTGATAGTTTTGAGGAGTTGTTACAACCTCAATTGTGCATAATTGAAATGTAATGATTTTATGAATATGTACTTAATTGAAAAGGTTGTATGCTTTGCTTCAAAGGATGGATTTCTTTGCAAATATCCCTTTGGATAGGAATTTCGTGATTCTTATTATTATGTTAATCCAATAATGGATAAAAATGAAAATAAAATAAGAACAATTCATATAATAAAGAAAGATAAAAGATAATGGATTTTTAAGTAATGCATTTATGAGAAATGTATAGAAATCTCAAGAAAGTGGCATTAATGGCCACAATGAATAAATTTCGTGTATATGTGAGTCCTAATTGAAGAAATAGGAAAAGAGGAAAAAGGGAATAAAGGATAAAGAGAAATCCTTGAAAAGAAATCTTTTAATAAAGAAATAAGTAAGATAATGAGAAATAATGGGTGTAGATGCATCTATAAGGATAACAAGCATCCGTAAAAAGGAATTTCGAAATCTTAGGATTTCTTGGGGTCCAAGGAGTCCCAATGAATAAGAAGAAAGATAAAATGCAAATAATACAAAATAAGAGGATAATGTGATTAATGACTTTTTGATATTATCAAAAAGAGATATTATTTTCTTTAAGAAAGTAGAATTTCATGGACAATGGATTAAAAGTCAAGCCTAGAGATAATGAAAGAGATAATTTTCGAATTCCTAATATCTAAAGAATATAGATAATCAAAGAGATATTTAAGAGAGAGAAGATTGCTTCTTAATGAAGAAATATGGTTTCCTATTGGGGACATGTCTTGGATCTTGTGGATGGGCATCCTAGGGATTTGCTACCCACACCTATATAAGGGGTAGAACCCTTGGTCGAATCCAATAGGATTCCATACATTTTTCTCTCTTCTCCTTCTTCTTTCCATACAAAGCCTAACCATGAGAGCATAGGGCTATCTCGGAGGCAACAAGTGGTTGTGGTGGGATCTCGGGGGAGGCACAAAGCTACCACGAAGACATGGTATGGACGGCTTTCATCCCCTTGCTCCTGACATCACTCAAGACGCCTAGAAGGCCTGCAAGGTCTGCCACACTGGACGCAGCTGCCAACCCGACTCCATCCACCTTGGCCACAGCTGGGGGCTTCCGCAGGTGCAGCAGAGGATGGCGGAGGCAAATGGGCCATCGTCAGTGCTCGAAGGGTCCATGGAAGGGGAGGAGGCCCCCTTGAGCTGCTATCGCCAGCAGCATTAGGTCTGCCTGAGGTTGAAGAAGGAAGGAACCGTTGGACGGTTATACCCCTCCCTGCTATGAAGAACCAGTGACTTAAGTGAGGGCAGTATGGTAATTTGGTTATGTTTTGAGTCAGCTGCGGCTACGTTGCATGAGTAGGATGACGTGGTAGCCTGCCATTGGTCCAAGTAAGTAATTCTTACAAAAATCTTATCTAAATATTGGTAGATTGGAATGGTACATATAATATATGTATTTTGCTCAAAAAAATGTGAGGAATCCACTAAAAATATATTTAGAAGCTAATTTCTCTTAGAATTATAAAAGTAGTGGAAGTTATCAACTTTATTGCATTAATGATTAAGAAACCCTAATCCAAGATGATTAATGAATTGAGAAGGGTTATGTGGATGATTAAAGTTGATATTAACCTTTTGATTATAAAAAGATGCATTAGATCTAAAAGGATGAACTTTATGCATAATTTGATTAATTTAGGGTTCCATGTACATAAATAAGCTTTAATGGGCCTTGAAACCCTAATGTTAGTAATTATGATTCTTAATGGCTTTAATTGTTCAAATCCATGAATAGAACTAAGATTTAATGGTTCTAAGCTATTTTAAGTATAAAAGTTCCTAATCGTGGATAAATACTCTTCATTTGGTAATTAGGGTTTCCTAGTGTATAAAAGTGGAATTAATGATAAATATGGATCATATGTGAATCAGACTATAATCATTAATGGAATACAAGTTGTAAATTCAAAAAGAACTCGAACATGATAATTGGGCTTAATGGTCTTAACATGACTTAAAAGAATAAAGATGGTAGTTTTAGTATAAAAGAGATATATTAGATTTAATTGACATTCAACTATGCTTATGATGTTGAAATTAGGGTTTGTGATCTAAAAGAGCATTAAATAGGATAAAAGCATTATGGAGGCTAAAACCCTAATGAAACCCTACAGTTGGCCTAGAAATCCTAGGATGGCATCCAAGCCTATCTTGAGAATATTTTGGATAACTCAATGATACTTGGCTGTTATGCATTGAATTCAGGATATTAACGATTGCTTGTTTGATTGTTCTTGAATATTATTGCTTGGACATCAAGTTACTCTAGAACAGGTATGTGGTTATGCTTATGAATATCTCGAACTAGTTTTTTGAGGATTTCCGAAGTTTTCATCGGTGGCTTGAACTAAACTGTTGGATGAATTTAATTCATGTGTACTATAATGTGGATATGACTATCACCTAAGATATATGCCTACTAGCTCATATCCTAGTCCCCTTTGTAGCTTGATAGATTGACCTAGTACATGGCTACCTATAGGGTAGGTCCATCAGGTCATTGGATGACTTAGTACATGGCTACCTATGGGGTAGGTCCATTAAGTCACCATGAGTCAGAGATTGTGCTACCTTTGGGTAGGGCCATGCGACTCCACAACCCTAATTAATGGCTACCTGTGAGGTAGGACCATGGGGGTAAGGATCTACCATATGAGAGAGGTAGTATCCAAGTCCACTGTAGGGACATCACCGAGATAAGGGGATAGGTATGGATTGATTAGTATTGCTTAAAACATAACCTTGATTGTTAAATGATATTTGGTTGCTTACATCGTTACCATAGTTGCATGATTATTGTTTCCCCCACATACTGGCATAATCATTTATGTTGATCGACATTTTGTTTGTCAGTGTTTTAGGTACAAATTGAAAAGGACAAATAGTAAAGTGGCATATTGTGAAATTAAGAAATAAAGTACAAGGAGAATTAGTTAGAATAGAGTCCAGAGGTGGATAGAAGTTAGATATCCAAGTTTTTGAAGAAAAAAAAGGTATGCAAAGTTTTATTTTTATTCCTACTTTTAGTATAGTCATGGTAGGATTTAATAATTATTACTGATTATTTGTCGAACCTTTGATCCGGGAAATTGGGATAACGGCTCTGACCTCTTGGTCTCCCTTAATTGGGGGTTACCGGGAGGCGGGTTCATTACATTTGGTATCAGAGCGTTGGTACCTCGTTTAATCTTTAGTAATTATTAAATTTTACAAATTCCATAGAACTGAGGGAGTTATTAGAGGATTTTCCAAAAGATAGAGGTGTCTAGAAAAGGATCACGTCTGGGTGCTGGCAATATTTTCCTCCGCACCGCTAGTCGGAATACGAGGACTCCCAGATCTATGTGACTTCCTGGCCAATGTCTTAGGATCTGACTCGAAATAAGATACCTTTAGGACTCTCTCATCTATTTTTGTCCCTTCTCAACCCTAATTCTATTAAGATTTTAAGGTTTAGGGTTTTTCTCTCTCTTCCTCACCCTCTTAAGGATAGGGTATGTATGATAAGGTTAAGGAATCCTCCACTAAATTAATGAAAAAGCATGTAAATAAGATGTCATGGACATAAGCTTAATAGTTTAAGAATAAACTAAAGAATAGTTGCATGCTTAGGTCATATGGCATGTGTAGTCATGCCCTCAGGAGAGACCTGAGGTTAGACCTTCTAGTTAGGAGGATGAATAGAGAGTTGGTCTTAGAGGTAGAAACATCCATTAAAGGTAGAGACCTGGAACATCCTCTGAGAATGATGCTAACCCTAACCCTAAGTGGTGGTTAGAGAGAGAGAGATGGCATGATGAGATGGAAGTCATGGTCGACCTTGTGTGTGGGTCAACATGATGTTGGTTTTGAATCCCTATGATAGTGTGAGCCATGTGAGGTTGGTTGACCTAGTACCTTTGGCGACCCAACCCTGGGAAGGGTCGTGCATGTTAGGGTGCAGGATAACTCCTTCATTGATGAGGCTAGTGATGACCCTATAGAAACCCTATGGGCTAATATGAGAATGGCATAGTATGCATTTAGAGTATGTTAGTAAGTGTTGGTAGTAGGTCGAAACCCAGGCTAGAAGGGCATGATGGACAACTTATGAGATAGGTATGAAGAGATCTGGATAATCTCGAGCGAACGTAGGTGTCACCCATGTAAGTGTATGCATGTGAGCTTGATCCACCCTTTTATAGAGAGAACCTCCAATGGCAAGGTTGTTTGTAGGGTTATCTCTAGAGAGAGAGAGCAAGACCCGAATAAGAAGTTTGGAAGCTTAGGCTCTAGGATATGAGGAACCCTGAGAAGTTGGGTATGTTGCGACCTAAGTGGATGGTTGCGGTTGCCTCATGCATGACCCCTGGAGGCATTTGGTATCTTAATTGCCTTTAGAGGAACCAAACCCTAGAAGAAAGATGAGGTTGCTGGTACCTATGTGCAGAGGATATAGGTGCTTACCTGTTAGGGATAGGAAGAAGAGTTCCTTAGACCCTTAGGAGGTTTAGTAACAAGTTGTGAGGCCTTAAACCTAGTTGGTTGTCCTTGAGGAGGACTCAACTATGAGGTGTTGCTTGAGTAGAAGGATAATAGGAAGTGGATGCCATACCTTATACATGCTTGGTTCGTGGTTAAAAGGTTGAGCATGCAGTTGGACATTAGAAAAGTGAACCTAGGGTTCCTAGACCTAAGAGGGGAAGTGGTGTACTTGATGCTCATGATGAGATTTGAGTTTCAATAGATTCGAGCATGGCACTCCTCATGTTTAAAGGAAAAGGAAACCCCTTAGATTAATGTGTATGTTTGATGAACCCATACATATAGTTTGGGACATAGACATGTATGTATGATGATGATCCAATGTTGAGGAATGAGAACAAGTATGACCTATCATGGAGGCCTAGCATGGTTTAATAGGTGGTCTGCTTGTTACCTACGTGCCTTAGTAGCTTGACTAGGTTAAGCATGCTCATGTTGATGTAAAACCTAGATAGAAGGAGGTTTGTGACATTTGTTGCTATCAAGAGATAGTTTCCTCCCATCTTGGGAGAGGACCCTTTTGTAGAGTATGTATCAACTTTTGTTGGGTTTGAGGTAACCTTAAGAGGTCTCATAGGATCTTGAGAAGCTAAGTGGAGAGCACATAGTATAAGAATGAACATGTAGACCCATAGATAACCATCTCTAAGTGCATGTGGATGTGTTACCATGAGGGTAACCGATATGGGGCCTGGCCAAGGTAGGTAGGTCGCCATGACCCCTATGAAAGGATGTAAGTCAGACCATGATTGTAGAGAGAGATGATGGAGACTTGGGTAAGGTTATAATTTGGACATGTACTATGTTAGAATCCTAAGTCTAACCTAGGTCCAGGTAGGGATAAGACCGATGAGAGTAGGAGTTGCCTAATTCCCTAGTTGCACATGACCATAGGGTCGGGAGGTAACAACTATCATTGTATGAGAGCCATGGGTTAGGAGATTGATCACCTTAATGAACTCATGGGACCCAAAGGGCAAGTGAGGAGGGCACTCTATGATGCATAAGGGAAGAGGGATGACCCCAAAAGTGCTAGCACCCTATAGACCTAGAGGAGATGACCAAGGATGGTATGACGACCCAAGTGGGTTCAAGACTAGTTTTCCATGGAAGTGACTTTGATATGGAGATGATCATGATGTAGAGACATATGTTGCATGTTTCAACTAAGATTTTAAGGTGTACTGGAAATGTGGGATGTACCATCTCTACTCTTGGAATAGGAAGAACTTTGTGTTTGTATGGCCGCCAAATGCTTATTTCCTTGTGTTATGGGGGTGAGAGATAGGACAGTACGCATGCCATACACCAAAGATAAAGATGATGTGAGTAGAAATATTGCTATGATGTATGAGGATAGAGATAGTATCATACCCTTGTGGAGTGTACGATATGTGGATGGTTTACAAACATCAAGAGAACTAAGGTAGTCATCTTATGAGTATTTTTTTATCATGAGCTATGTGGAATATATGAGTTATACAAGGTTGAGTTCGATAACCAAGAGGATGAGCTTAGAGTTTTCTTGATGAAGATAGACTTATAGTCCTAGATGAGATAATAAGTGGAATACATGGAGGTGTATGTCTTCAACTTTACCTAACACATAAAGATGAAAGGTGGTAATGGATGCTCTTGTTGAGATGCAGTTGCCTAGTCTAGGTAGTTAGGTGAACCCTAAGTGGTGAGATATGTTTGGTTAACACTCATATATAATGAGATTTGTTAATTGAGTTAGTGGCTGTTTGGTTAGCCATCCTAGGGCTTGTTATGATAGAAGTATGGTTGTAGAACCTCAGATGTACTTCTCTGGAAAAGAAGGTGATCAAACCCCGACTAAGTGTTTTAGGGTTTCTGAGGGATAAACTTTGAGGAATCGTGACATACATACACCTTGATACTATTAAGATAGTAAGTGGCAGTAGTACTTGGGATGCCCAAGATGAAGTTGCATGTGTAATGTTGCCATGTATGCCAGGAGGTGAAGGACAAACACCAGTAACCTAATGAGTTGATATAGAGGATAAAAATTCCCTGAGAGGGAATGGGAGTTCATCACTATGGATGTTGTGGTAGGTCTCCCTGGACTGAGGAAGGTCAAGATGCAATATGGGTTATGATAGATCGCCTTACCTGGATGACATAATCTAAGAAAAGAGAGAATAATGTCGGGAGACAGATCTGGTTGAATTACACGTAAGAGAGATGGTTCAACTACACCATGTTACGAGTTCAAAGGTTCTTGAGTGGGACCTAAAAATTCACTTCCATGCAGTGGAAGTAGGTACATGAAGAACTCGATGTTAGTACAGTTTATCACCCCTAACTAATGGTTAGTATGATCCAGACTAGAGGGTCTGAGGAGAGCATGTGTGCTCATTTAGGGTGATACATGGAGATAGTTCTTGTCCTATGTAAGATGTGATGATAACCACCATAGCCAATATTGGGATGTAAAGAAGCTCTATACGAGAGGTTTTGTCAGTCACCACTTCATTAAGATGGTGTTGGTGAAGGGATCTCATGAAGGTCACAAAAGACCACAGTGTCTGCAAATGAAGTCATTTTGATCGTGCAATGGCTGGAAAAGAGAGCCCTGGGATGACATGAGTCGTGAGCTGATGTAATGTAGACTGACATGCAGTTCATTGTGGGAGAATATGTGATATGAAAATCTGACCCCTCTGAGCTATAGCTGAGAAAGTTGAGTCCTTGATACATGGGTCCATTTGAGATGGATTGGTGGAGATGGTTATGTTTAGACTTACCCCTCAGGATAATGTGATGTGTGATGAGTTCCATGTGTCCAATTTAGAGCACTATGTGAGGTACCCGAGTCATGTGCTGAGCAATGAACCTAGTGAGCCCCAAGTGAGGTTGAAATGACCTGAGTCAACTATAAGGATTATAAATGCCAAGGTGAAAGAACTCAGAGAAAATAATATGTGATGATAAAGGTTCTTTGGAAGCACCATGGATAGAGAAAAGCCACATAGGGGCCAATGATGGACATGGAAAAGTCTTATCCTGAATGGTTTGTATGCTTGATGGAATTTTGAGGACAAAATTCTTATAAGAGGGGAAGGATGTTACAACCTCAATTTTACATAATTGAAATGTAATGGTTTTATGAATATGTACTTAATTGAAAAGGTTGTATGCTTCACTTCAAAGGATGAATTTCTTTGCAAATATCCCTTTGGATAGGAATTTCAAGATTCGTATAATTATGTTAATCTAATAATGGATATAAAAGAAAAGAAAAGAAGAAAAGTTCAAATAATAGAGAAAGATAAAAGATAATGGATTTTTAAGTAATGCATTTATGAGAAATGTATAGATAATTTCTAGAAAGTGGCATTAATGGCCACAATTGAATAAATTCCGTGTCTATGTGAGTCCTAATGGAAGGAATAGGAAAAGAGGAAAAAGGGAATAAAGGATAAAGAGAAATCCTTGAAAAGAAATCTTTTAATAAAGAAATAAGTAAGGTAATGAGAAATAATGGGTGTAGATGCATCTAGAAGGATACCAAACATTCTTAAAAAGGAATTTCAAAATCTTAGGATTTCTTGGGGTCCAAGGAGTCCCAATGAATAAGAAGAAAGAGAAAATGCAAATAATACAAAATAAGAGGATAATGTGATTAATGACTTTTTGATATTATCAAAAAGAGATATTATTTGCTTTAGGAAAGTAGAATTTCATGGCCAATGGATTAAAAGTTAAGCCTAAAGATAATGAAATAGATAATTTTTGAAATCCTAATATCTAAAGAATATAGATTTTCAAAGAGATATTTAAGAGCGAGAGAAGATTGCTTCTTAATGAAGGAATATGGTTTCCTATTGGGAAAGGGTCTTGGATCTTGTGGATGGGCATCCAAGGGCTTTGCTACCCACCCCTACGTAAGGGGTAGAACCCTTGGCCGAATCCAAGAGGATTCCATACATCTTTCTCTCTTCTCCTTCTTCTTTCCATACAAACCCAAACCATGAGAGCATAGGGCTATCTCAGGGGCAACAAGCAGCTATGGTGGGATCTCAGTTGAGGCACAAAGATACCATGAAGACCTGGGATGGTCGGCTTGCATCCCCTTGATCCCGACTTCGCTCAAGACACCTAACATGCCTGTAAGGTGTTCCGCATTAGACGCAGCTGCCAGCCCGACTCCGGCCACCTTGGTCGCAGTTGGGGGCTTCTGTAGGTGCGGCGGAGGACGGAGGAGGCAAAGGGGCCATCGTCGGTGCCCTAAGGGTCCAAGGAAGGGGAGGAGGAGGGCCCCTTGAGCTGCTACCGCTGACATCATTAGGTTTGCTCGGGGTTGAAGAAGGAAGGAATCATTGGACGATTATACCCCTCCCTGCTATGAAGAAACGACGACTTAAGTGAGGGTAGTATGGTAATTTGGTTATGTTTTGAGTCGGTTGCAGCTACGTTGCATGAGTAGGATGAGGTGGCAACCTGCCATTGGTCCAAGTAAGTAATTCTTACAAAAATCATATCTAAATATTGGTAGATCGGAATGATACATATAATTATGTATTTTGCTCAGATAAATGTGAGGAATCCATGAAAAATATATTTATAAGCTAATTCTTCTTGAAATTCGAAATGTAGTGGAAGTTATCAACTTTAGTGCATTAATGATTAAGAAACCCTAATCCAAGATGATTAATGTATTGAGAAAGGTTATGCGGATGATTAAAGTTGATATTAACATGTTGATTATAAAAAGATACATTAGATCTAAAAGGATGAACTTTATGTGTAATTTGATTAATTTAGGGTTCCATGTACATAAATAAGCTTTAATGGGCCTTGAAACCCTAATGTTAGTAATTATGATTCTTAATGGCTTTAATTGTTCAAATCCATAAATACAACTGAGATTTAATGGTTCTAAGCTATTTAAAGTATAAAAGTTCCTAATTCTGGATAAATACTCTTCATTTGGTAATTATGGTTTCCTAGTGTATAAAAGTGGAATTAGTGATAAATAGGGATCATATGTGAATTAGACTATAATCATTAATGGAATACGAGTTGTTAATTCAAAAAGAACTCAAACATGATAATTGGGCTTAATGATCTTAACATGACTTAAAAGAATAAAGATGGTAGTTTTAGTATAAAAGAGATATATTAGATTTAATTGACATGCTTATGATGTTGAAATTAGGGCTTGTGATCTAAAAAAGCATTAAACGGGATAAAAGCATTATGGAGGCTCAAAACCCTAATGAAACTCTAAAGTTAGCCTAGAAATCCTAGGATGGCATCCAAGCCTATCTTGAGAATGTTTTGGATAAAATAATGACACTTGGATGTTATGCATTGATTTCAGGATATTGATGATTGCTTGTTTGATAGTTCTTGAATATTATTTCTTGGACATCAAGTTACTCTGGAATAGGTATGTGGTTATGCTTATGAATATCTCAAACTAGTTTTTTGAGGATTTCTGAAGTTTTCATCGGTGGCTTGAATTAAATTGTTAGACGAATTTAATTCATGCATACTATAATGTGGATATGACTATCACCTAAGATATATGCCTACTAGCTTAGATCCTAGTCCCCTCTGTTGCTTGATATATTGACCTAGTACATGGATACCTATGGGGTAGGTCCATCAGGTTATTGAATGGCTTAGTACATGGCTACCTATGGGGTAGGTCTATCAAGTCACCATGAGTCAGAGATTGGGCTACCGTTGGGTAGGGCCATGCAAATCTACAACCCTAATTAATGGCTACCAGTGAGGTAGGACCATGGGGGTAAGGATCTACCATATGAGAGAGGCAGTATCCAAGTCCACTGTAGGGACAACACATAGATAAGGGGATAGGTATGGATTGAGTAGTATTGCTTAAAATGTAACCTTGATTGTTAAATGATATTTGGTTGCTTACATTGTTACCATAGTTGCATGATTATTGTTTCCCCCACATACTGACATAATCATTTATGCTGACTGACGTTTTTTTTGTTTGTGTTTTAGGTAAAAATTGAAAAGGATAAATAGTAAAGTGGCATATTGTGAAATTAAGAAATAAAGTGCAAGGAGGATTAGTTAGAATAGAGTCCAGAGGTGGATAGAAGTTAGATATCCAAGTTTTTGAAAGAAAAAAAGGTATGCAAAGTTTTATTTTTATTCCAGCTTTCAATATAGTCATGGTAAGATTTAATAATTATTATTGATTATTTGTCGAACCTTTGATTTGGGAAATTGGGATAACGGCTCTGACCTCTTAGTCTCCCTTAATTGGGGGTTATTGGGAGGCGGGGTCATTACAGGAGTGGTAGGACCTTAGAGAAGCCACATGGTACTTCTGTTGATAGCACAGCTAGTGATAAAAAGGTTGATACTATGATCAGGGATGTTGATAATGAGATTCATGCTGATGATATTGTAACAGGAATCCAGGTTGATATTGTGATATCGAGAGATGATACCATGATTCCAGTGATACCGCTTGATGATAATGTTGACTTGAGTCAGTTGGGACACAACTCTCTCCATTCTGTGATGCACTTGAAGAGCTATCCACAGAAAGAAGGAAAAAGAAATGTACCAAGGACATCAAAGAAACCTTTAAAAAGGTCAAGATTAACATTCCTTTGCTTGATGTGATCAAGAAAATTCCATCTTACACTAATTTCTTGTAAGACTTGTGCATGTTCAAGAGGAAGACCACCGGAAAGATGATAAGGAAAGTCAAGCTCACTGAGCAGGTGAGCTCAATTCTATACCACATTGTGCCAAGGAAGAGGAAAGATCATGATGCTCCCATCATCCAATGCTACATTGGAGCATATCATTTAGACCAAGCTCTTCTTGACTTGGGTTCTAGTGTAAATTTGATGCCTTATGATGTGTTTGCTGAACTACAAATGGGACAACTGGGTCCTGCTCACTTTACTTTGTAGTTGGCTGATAGATTGGTGAAAATGCCCAGAGGGTGTGTTGATGATGTGTTGGTCAGACTTGATGATGAAACCTCTGCAATCTTTACTACTAATTTAATTATTTTGGACATGGAAAAAGGCTTGAGGAAAGTGACTATCATCTTAGGGAGACCCTTACCGGCTATAGCTGATGCAGTGATCCATGTGAGGACCGGCACCATGTATGTGACTTTCATGCACATGAAGATTCGGCTAAACATCTTCAAGTCTTCTACTAAGGATGAGGTGATAGGTTCTATAGAAGAGGATTGTCATCTGATTGAATGTCTTGATAAGATTGTATAAGAGTGTCTACATGCATGGATTCAAACTGCCACACAAGGCAGAGGTTTGGAGCCCATTGTGGAATTTCTTGATGATGATGATGATGAGGATGAGGAAAAAGAGTTCGCCTTAGTGGCTGCAAGTGAGGACGTCCTATTCATTTCTGAACCATTGAAGAATTCCCATGAAGAGCCTCCAGTTCTTGAGCTCAAGTCTCTTCCCGAAGGATTGAAATATACTTTCTTAGGCTCCAATGCTCTTCTGGTGATCATTTCTTCTATTTTCTCTCTAGAGCAAGAAGATGCATTGATGGCCATTTTGAAGAACAACATTTAGGCCATCGGATGGTCCATTGTTGATTTGAGGGGTATTGACCCCTCTATTTGTTTCCACATAATCTATCTTGAGAATGATGCTATACCAACCCATCACATTCAAATAAGATTGAATCCAAAATTGAAAGAGGTTGTAGCAAAAGAGGTTGTGAAGCTACTTGATGTTGGAATTATATATCTCATTTCTGACAACCCATGGGTGAGTCCCATCCAAGTTGTACCCAAGAAGGGTGGGATCACAGTTGCCGAGAATGAAGATGGGGAATTGATGCTTGTGAGAGAGCAATCTGAGTGGAGAATTTGCGTGGAATACAAAAAATTGTATGAAAAGACCAAGAAAGATCATTACCCTCTCCCATTCCTTGATCATATCTCAGAGAGATTAGATGGACAAAGTTTCTATTGTTTTCTTGATGGGTACTCTGGTTATTTCCAAATAGTTGTTCATCCTGCTGATCAATAGAAGACAACATTCACTTGCCCAAGTGATATTTTTTCTTACAGAAGAATTCCATTTGGGTTGTGCAATGCTCCTTTGACATTTCAAAGATGTGTAACATCTATCTTCGTTGATATGCTTGATGTCGCTTGAAGTTCATGGATGAATTTTCTATGTTTGGTAAGATGTTTGAAAAGTGTTTGGTCCACCTAGAAGTTGTGCTTGAAAGGTGTGTTAAGGTATGCTTGGTGCTATCTTGGGAGAAAAGCCACTTCCTGGTACCTGAAGGCATTGTTTTGGGGTGACCGAGTTTCTAAAGCTGGAATTGAAGTTGATAAGGCCAAAGTGGGCCTAATTTCCAATCTCACTATTCCCTCCACTGTAACACATGTCAGACCTTTCTTGGTTCATGTGAAGTTTCTATCGTCACTTCATTAAAGACTTTAGCAAAATCTTGAGGCCACTTTGTCATTTTCTTAATAAGTATGTGGAATTCAATTTTTATGACAAGTGTGTTGAAGCTTTCAGCCACTTGAAGAATAAGCTTGTCTCTGCTCCTATCATGCCACCCCAAGATTTCTCCTTGCCATTTGAGATCATGATTGATGCATCTAATATGGCAGTGGGGGCTATGTTGGGCCAAAGGATTGGATGAATTCCACATTCCATTTACTATGCAAGAAAGACTCTTTATGAAGCTCAAAGGAACTACACTACCACAGAAAAAGAGTTTCTTGTTGTGATTTTTGCTCTTCACAAGTTTTACTCTTATCTCTTGCAAAACAAGGTGGTGGTTTATACATATCATGCATCCTTGAAGTACCTTATGATGAAACCACATCAAAGAAATAATGTCACATAAGCAACTCTTCTTACTTTCATCCACCCAAAGACTATGGTATAAGCACATAGCTAACTTCTTATCTAGTGGAAGGATATCGAGTACTTGGACAAGAGAGGAGAGCAAGAGACTATTTTCTATGGTAAAGAACTATGCTTGGGATGACCCACATCTTTTCAAATATTTTCCCGATCAACTCATTAGAAGATGTGTTCTAGAAAGTGAGCAGCAATATATCCTTGCCATGTGCCACTCTAATGCATATGGAGGTCATTTCGGCGGGAAATGTACAACCACCAAGATTCTTCAAAGTGGATTTTATTGGCCAACTTTGTTCAAAGATTCTCATGAGTTTTGCATATGTTGTTTGAAGTGCTAAAAGATGGGCACTATCTCATAAAGGTACATGATGCCTCTATCACCCATTCTTGTGGTTGAGGTGTTTAATGTTTGGGGAATTGATTTCATGGGTTTGTTTCCTTCCTCCTTTGAATATGTATACATCTTGGTGGCCTTCGATTATGTATCAAAATGGATTGAAGCTATTACTACTAGAACCAATGATCATAAAGTGGTGTGTGATTTTGTGAAGTCAAATATCTTCAGCCGGTTCGGTGTGAAGAGCCATGATTAGTGATGGCAGAAGCCATTTCATCTGTTGCACATTTGAAGGATTGCTAAAAATACATGGAGTGAATCATTATGTGGCTACTCCTTACCACCCTCAAATGAGTGGTCAAGTCGAGTTAGCTAATCGGGAGTTAAAGCTCATTCTTAAGAAGACGGTGAGGCCAGACCGCAAGGATTGGTCTTTACGTCTCAATGAGGCTTTGTTGGCATATAGGACTGCATATAAAGCCCTGATTAGCACCGCACCATTTAAGCTTGTTTATGGAAAAAGCTTCCATCTACCCGTAGAAATGCAACACAAGGCTTTCTGGGATTTGAAAGTCATGGATATGGATGGAGACACTATCAGATCAAAAAGAAAATTGCAACTACATGAGCTTGAGGAGATGAGGCATGAGACCTATGAATTGTCCAAAAGCTACAAGGAAAGAAGAAAGTTCCTTCACAACAAGCTGATCAAGAAGAAGGATTTTGAGCCCAGATAATGGGTATGTTTGTACAACTCTAGGGTGAAGTTCTTTCCCAGAAAACTTCAGTCTAGATGGGAAGCACCTTGTCTAATCAAGAATATATATCTAGCCAGAGCTGTTGTGATAAGTGAGAAAGATGGAGCAATAGAGTTTATCATGAATGGACAAAGATTGAAAGTATTCATTGAAGTAGGTCTGATTAGAGCTAATAAAAGGTTTGATATGGTGATGTTAGTTGAGGAACACCAACTTGATAAAGAGATGTGCTTGAATGCACATGAGAAGGATATTTACTACAAAGATGATTTGAGAGTTCTGAGAGGATGAAATTATTCAAGATTCAATAAGCCTGGCTAACGGCGTAAAATTTAGCGCTAGTGGGAGGCAACCCACCTAGGTTTGGGAACTTTTTCACCCAACCTTCACTTTTTGATGCTTTTCCTTTGTTTTCACATGATTCCAAGAATACAGACACACACGCTTGTGCTTGATAGTTTTTTTTGTTTAAGTTTTGATGAGATGCATGTGATAGGTTTAAGAGAGAGAAAGAGAGATCAAGGCATGGTTCTTGAAGATAAAATGTGCTAATGGGTAAAAATAGTGCAAAAAATATCAAAGTTTTTGAAATTGAATTGACAAAGTATAGAATGAAGGCCCACCATGGTCGTGGTGCTTCAAAATGGTTGTGGTGGAATTATTTGAAAAGTTATAGTAAAAATGCCCATTTTGTGAAGGAATGTCCATGACCATGGAGCTCAAAATGGTCGTGGCACATGCAGGACAACACAACCATGGCCACCACTACAGGCATGGCCACACCAAGTCAACATGACCGTGGTGCCCACCATAGCTGTGGCAATTTAATTGCAAAAATGCAAGGAAGTTATAGTGATGGAGGTGATTTTATAGATGAACGCCCACGACCGTGGTGACCACCACGGTCGAGGCGAGAGGAGGTCACCACGACCATGGCACCCACCACGACCACTACGAGGTTCGAACTGCATCCTCCTTCACCAACCACCATGATTGTGACATCCATCTTGGTCGTATCTCCAAACCCCCACCACGGCCGTGGAGGGGCTTGACCCCACCTATTTTTCACTTGAACTCCCAAAAAAACACCATGACCCCATGTTCTAACTCACTTTTGTGAGTGTCCCTCGGTCGTGGCGACCTGCGCTGGCTCCAGAAACCCCAATCTTACTTCTCCACCCCAAATCCTCCAACCAATCGACCTCCAATCACTTCCTACACCTCCTCCACCTCTCCCTCTTCCATTTCCACCCCAAATCCTCCATCAATCTAGCCACCATCTCCATTTTCATCCTCCACCCCACCTACATCCTCCCCACACAAAAATCCACCAATTTTGCCCAAAACTTTCAACCAATCCATCATCCACCGTCACAACAACCATCCTAACCCATTCCACCCATTTCTCAAACTCCATTTCGCCTTCTCTTAGAAAATCCAAAAATTACAGCTCTACCACCACCGCCACCTCCATACAATGAAGGGGATTACTAAGGCTGTGAAGAAGGGGGATCAAAAGAGCCTTTAGGTGATTACTGGAGGCAAAGTGTGCACCAAGAGAGGCTCTTCTCAAGTCTCCATGCCATCCCACACTCCATCACCATCAAACTCCATTTCCCATTTGCACCATCATTCAACATCTGTGAGTGCCTCCCGCACCCATTCGTCAGATAGCCACCACATCATCGATGAGACATATAGGGAGGAGGAGGAGGCATTCGAGGAGAACCTCTATGCCATGATTGATGAGGTTGAGTCAGAGATCAAAGCTCACTATAAGTGGGGCAAGGGGGTTGTGGCCCCATCTTCATTGAGATTACCTCCACGGGTAACACCCCCACACCACTCTACATCCTAATTGGGGGAGAGACCACAACAACAACTGCATACAAGGTGGAAATTAATGATTGAAGAGGAGGATCAGCTAGAACGATACCCCAAGCACCGAGTACCGCTCGATCTTGACATGAGCTCGGGGTCAAGATCCTACCAGGTTGAGGAAGAAGAAGATGGAACGGATGAGGAGGAGTTGGATTCTGAGCCAAAGGATACTTTGGCCTACCTAGAGGTAGACAAATTGAAATGATTCTTATGGTAGAGGGGAAAGGAAGATGCAAATAACACCCATGTATCCTGAATGCATGTCAAGGAGAGTCATCTCCACAAGGTATGGGTGCAAGAAGGTGATTGAAGACCTAGGCATTAAAGTAGAGGTGGAAAGCAAGCTGAAGAAAATTGGTTTGTGGAAGGTGCCTTTCACAGCACAAACCACTTATGTGGAATCGACTCAACAGTTTTTTGCCACACTCGAGAAGGTCAAGATAAAAGGGGAGGAAGCCATCAAGTTTGGAATGTTCAATAGAATACACACATTGACTGCTTCCAAATTGAACTACATCTTTACAAAGGATCCTAAAGAATCTAAAAAAATGAATGACAGCATAATTGAGAGGGAGGTTGACTTGGACTATGGTAAATTCTAGTACAATTTGACAGGGATGTTGGGATACACATCTGGCAAGTCAAAGACTATGTTATTCAGCAATCCCTTGTTCAAATATGTGTAGAAGGTCCTTGCCAACATGATTGTGGGGAGGTATGATAACTGAGGTAGCATTTAACAAAAGGACCTCTTGGTTTTACATGGAATAAATAAGAAGTTACACATTAACCTAGGGTCACTCTTGATAGGTCACATGAGGACAATCCCCTTTAAAATCAGAACTCCATTTGTTATGGGAGGGATTGTGACCTCAATTTCTCTAGACCTAGGTTTGATGTCACTGGACTTAAAGAGGTCTAGGGGGCTAAATTTTTAAATTTGAAGTACCTTGTTCACTCTCAAATGATCATGATAAAAAATAATAGGTTGTTATATAATATGAAATCCATGGAATCAAAAAAATTTGAGCTTCCATATCATGCTATCCCACTCCTCTCACGCTTGGGACCTCTCCACTTACTATGAAAAGAGCTATGGCAATGGGAGGAAGCAAACCACTGGGAAAACTATAACCCCACAGCTGCACATGAAGAAGAGGTGTGAGAGTCAAATGCATAGCAGTAAGAAGAAGAGGGAGAATAGTAAAGAAGACAACCTCGAAGGGTGAGAAGAAGGGATGAGGCAACATCCCAATGGCAGGAGTCTTTAGTTAATTCCTATGACATGTCAACTATCTAAGCAGAACTTGAAGGTATTCAGAAGACACAGTAGGCCATGCAACTCATCCAGTAGTACATATGGCAGGACCAACAACGGATGCATCATCAAGTCAACCACTTGTAACAATACCACCATGCTCAAGCATAGAGAACCCTGAATGGGGTGAAGACTTCTTGGGTGGTATTTCAAGATATCAAGAGACCTACCCTCCCCCTCATGACACATATTGGGGCCACTATTTCCAATTCCCTCCTGCTTGTCCAAGTCCTCCACCTCCTCATCAACACCATTCAGAGCAGACATACCAGCCACAGTAGGGAAACATGCCTTTTGATCCACAACATTAGCCTTGATCTTCACCCTACAAGCCCTAAGCTTTAGTTTCATGATGAGGACAACATGATTTAAAAGTTTTTGGTGGTAGGGCATTATACACCACCCTGACTCTATCTCTCATTTTGCTTATACCTATACCACCTGATTTTGGATTGTTTTACTTTACTCTTTTTAGTGTAGATTTCTTCCTATTAGTATTCATGCATACTTGAAGTTTAATTTCATGCATTTTTGTGTAATTTTTCAAAAAAAATCTCCATTTTCTCTTCCATGTCATGCATTGCATTTCCATGTAGATTTTAGTAATTTGTGTGTGTTTTAACTAGGATTTGCTGCTTTATGTTTTAAATTTCCCTAAAGTAGGTTTAGATGTGATTGAATGCAAAATGGCACCATTTTGGCCAATTTTGTCCAAATTTGAACGTTCTTGCCTAAAAGCATGTTTTGACTTAATATCCACTTTTTGAACTAAAAATGTTGATCTTTGACAAATGCATGCCACATTGTTAGAGTTTATTGCTATATGGTCTTGATTGTTGACTTTTTACATGTGCATCACCTCTCTCAAGTTTGTGAATGTTTTGGTTGAATTGTGAATTGAGCAAGCTATGAACGCTTAGAGCCTATGGAATCACATGATATAAATGTGAATCTCATGTTATTAAATCATGTGGTGTGATATCATTTGATGAAGTGTTTGATTAGCTTTCATGTAGGAGATTTTATGTTGAGGATTATATAATGACCCCTCTTTGTCCCGACTCTTCTTTCACCATCTTCATAGCTCTCCACCTCATGAAAGAATGCCTTAGTGCACATATTTAGCCTTGGCCACATCCAAAAGATTGGGATGGCCATATCTACATCTTCCTGCTTTACACTATACACCATATGCCCTATCTACACCAAGGGAAAAAAAGTAAAAAAGAAAATAAAAGGTGCTCCTATTTAAGAGCATCTAAATAAAGAAAAGATGACTGTGTAAAAAAACTCGAATCTCTTACCACAATAATTTCTTCCTTTTTCATACCCATTGAGCTAGAAAACATCAAATGTAGTTTACTTTACCCTTTTCTACAACCATGTGGGTCATTTGGTGCAATTTGAAGCATAAGATTGAATGCATGAAAGTGAATCCAACACTTCATCACACCACATGATTGAACAACATGAGATTCACATTTATATCATATGATTCCATAGGATCTAAGCGTTCGTAGCTTGCTCAATTCACAATTCAACCAAAACATTCACAAACTTGAGAGAGGTGATGAACATGTAAAAAGTCAACAATCAAGACCATATAGCAATAAACTCTAACAATGTGGTATGCATTTGTCAAAGATCAACATTTTCAGTTCAAAAAGTGGAGATTAAGTTAAAACATTCTTTTAGGTAAGAACATTCAAATTTGGGAAATATTGGCCAAAATGGTGTTAATTTGCATTCAATCACATCTAAACCTACTTTAGGGAAATTTAAAACACAAAGTAGTAAATCCTAGTTGAAACACACAAAAATTACCAAAATCTACATGGAAATACAATGCATGACATGGAAGAGCAAAAGGAGCAAAATTCTTGAAAAATTACACAAAAATGCATGAAATTAAACTACATGTATGCATGAATGCTAACCAGAAGAAATCTACACTAAAAAGAGTAAAGTCAAACAATCCAAAATTAGGTGGAACATGTATAAGAAAAATGAGAGATAGAGTTAGGGTGGTGCATACCGCCGTACCAAAGAAAGCTTGGTGCGATCTTCTCAAGGCCACACACAAGCCAACTAAAGGTGACTAGATGTAACTCTAAGGGAAAACACACGGATCCCTCAAAATTTATATATGGACCTAGTCCAACACACAGGCTCAACTAATCAATTGTACCCACAAGCGCATAGGGTCATGTTGTAGTATCGACAATGATAAGATTAGGGTCGATCCTTAGGTAAAGAGGGGGCGCTAGAGCTAGGTTAATGTTAGCTATGTTCCTAAAGAGGATTCTAGGGTTTGAGGATTTAAATTTGGTTTTGATTGATTATGCTCTACGATTGCAAGTAATTAACAACAAGAAGGAAACTAGATTAACAGAAACCCTAGATTACCCTAAGCAAGTTAACACTAAGAAACTAGGCAAGACAAGCAATGAAACGAGAGCAAGGAGTTACACTACACTAGCAAGGAAATTTATCAACTAAGAAGCGAGCTAATCAATAAGACAAATAAGTGTAAGTTATCACTGGCTAACCAAATTAACACAAGCAAGCTCAAAGGAACCCTAACTACTTGAGCAAGAACTAACTATCAAAAACTAAGGAATTAGCTAAGAATTAACAAAGGCAATTGACTAAGCTAGCATTAACAAACTAATAAGGCAAGAGTGGATTTCAAGCAATAAGATGGATAGGTGGGTCGTTTGGGAATGAAACTTAATATTAGTTGGGGGAAGGTTAACATAGCATGCAAATATCATATTTCAATCTAGATCACCAAACCAAACAACAAGGCAAGTGTTATTCCAATATACCCTATGCTACTAGTTGGAGAACTAGGGCTAAGTGTAATTCTAATAGGACTTGGAAAGTATAGGTTTCTAGGGTAAGTGGTATTAAGGCAATTGAGATCCAAATGTAGGAATGGGAGAAGAGATGAGGGTGTTTCACCTCATGTTACTTGCCTTCTAGCCTTTAAGAAACTCTAGGCAATTGCACTAATCACACACTACCTACTGAGATCTCACACCTACATGTAGAAGAAGGGATATGTATGTAGGAACAAAGGGAGCTATTTTTTCATCTAATATGAACTCTAGTCTCATCTATCCTATCTTGTAAATTAGTAGTACATTGATGTAATATCAACTATGGGCCCAAGGTCAGCCCCCCCTTCTATATTATCAATGAGGTTAGTCTGTCTATACATCACTATATTTAAGGTTAGTCTATCTACTAGAGTGTGGGGATTAACCATGTTGCATGTAGTTTATAACATTACATTGTGAATTATTGCATGTTTGAAACTATTAAATTCTTGATTTATTATTTAATAATGATGTATAGATTAGGATTAACCATGTTGACTATAGTTTATACACATTTATTATATATATGAATGACATCACATGTATTTGTTGGCCTAGAAACCCGTCCAAGATTTACTCATTAGGAGTAAATCTTGGATATTCCCTGATTTAGGACTATTCTTGAACACCTAATCTCACTTAGGATGTAAGTGTATAATGTGTATTGGGTTTTCTAGAAAATTTCAGCAGCATTTCCCCGTTTGTTCTCTAAGTACATATGTACTTGGAGAACAGCGGGGAAATGCTGCCGAAATTTTTTTGAAAACCCAATACACATTATACACTTACTAGTGAGATTAGGTGTTCAAGAATGGGATAGGTGGTACACATTTATTATATATAAGAATGACATCACATGTATTTTTTGGCCTAGAAACTTGTCTAAGATTTACTCATTAGGAGTAAATCTTGGATAGTCCCTGGTTTGGGACTATTCTTGAACACCTAATCTCACTTAGGATGTAAGTGTATAATGTGTATTGGGTTTCAAGAAAATTTCGGTAGAATTTACCTGTTTGTTCTCTAAGTACATATGTACTTGGAGAACAGCGGGAAAATGGTACCGAAATTTTCTTGAAAACCCAATACACATTATACACTTACTAGTGAGATTAGGTGTTCAAGAATGGGATATGTGGTACACATTTATTATATATAAGAATGACATCACATGCATTTGTTGGCCTAGAAACCCGTCCAAGATTTACTCCATAGGAGTAAATCTTGGATAGTCCTCGGTTTGGGACTGTTCTTGAACACCTAATCTCACTTAGGATGTTTTAACCATTAATTATATATAAGACCTTAAACCCTAAAGTTTTAACCATGCTTAAACTCTAATCTGTTAACCCTAGACCCTAATCTTGTTGTAATATACACTTGTTTTCTCTTTGATCATAGAATGGATAGATCATGGATGTCCATTTGCAATCGTTGCACCCCAGAGTTTATTTCTGGTCTTGATCAATTTATTAGATTTGCTGAGGAACATAGGAAACAACCTAGAGATAGGTTCTACTGTCCATGTAGGCATTGCAGTAACAACTTGAAAGTCAGCACTGATGACGAAATCAAAAGTCATGTCATGTGCAATGGGATTGTACAAGGTTATATAGAATGGCACTGGCATGGAGAGATCTCAAACCCAAAACTATTGGATGTCGATACCAGTGCTTGTGTGGAAGAAGTTATTGCCTTCGATGACGTAGATGTGAACAAACTAGTTCCAGTAGACACCGTTGATGCGATGTTGGATAGTGTGGGGTAGAGCACACCGAAATCGATCCACCTCCCATGTTTAGAAACATTGTGCATGATGCTAAGATACCATTATATACAGGTTGTACTAAGTTTACGAAGCTTAGCGTTGTGTTGAGATTGTATAAGCTGAAAGCTAACAATAGATGGAGCAACAAAAGCTTCACGTCATTGTTGTCTTTGTTGAAAGAAATGCTTCCTGAAGGAAATGAGCTACCAATCTCAACATACCTTGTAAAGAAATTGTTGTGCCCAATGGGAATGGAGGCCAAGAAGATACACGCATGCCTGAATAATTGTGTATTATTTCAAAAGGACTATGTGGATTTGAAAGATTGTCCAAAATTTGGTGCGTCACGATATAAATTGACGACTTCGGGGGAGTCCAAAACTGGTTCTCCTACCAAGGTGATGTGGTATCTACCTATAATATCACAGTTTCAACGCTTGTTTGCCAATCCGATAGATGCGAAGAATTTGAGGTGGCATGCAGATGTTAAGAAAAGTAATGATGGGATCGTACGACATGAGTCTGATTCCCCATAGTGGAAGAAGATTGATCTATTGTACCCTAAATTTGGTGAAGAAGTCAGGAATCTAAGACTTGGGATTTGTACAGATGGGATGAATCCATACGGGACATTGAGAAGCCAACATAGCACTTGGCCAGTGATGCTAGTTATATACAATCTTCCTCCATGGCTGTGTATAAAAAATAAGTACGTTATGTTGTCGTTGTTGATATCAGGCCCTAAACAACCTGGAAATGATATCGATGTTTATCTTGAACCTTTGATTGATGACTTAAAGAAACTCTGGGACACCTATGATGCTTCACGAAGAGAGACATTTCATTTGCACGCTATGTTGTTTTGCACTATTAATAATTTTCCAGCATATGGGAATTTGTCAGGATATAGTGTCAAAAGAGCTAAAGTGTGTCCTATATGTGAAGAGAACACTGATTCAACAAGACTAAAACATGGCGGCAAGACTGTATAGCTTGGTCATCGAAGGTTTCTTCCAAAATTCCATCTGTATCGTAGGAAGCGCAAAGCATTCAATGGATGGAATGAGGAACGGAGTGCACCTAAACCTATACCATGGGAGGTTGTTTATGAAGGAGTAAAAGACTTTGTCAATGAATTTAGTAAGAGATCACAATGTACTATGGCCACACGGAGTGACATATCTTTATTCAAGAAGAAGTCAATATTTTGGGATCTTCCTTATTGGAGTTCTTTGATAGTCAGGCATTGTATCGATGTCATGCACATTGAGAAAAATGTCTGTGATAGCGTCATTGGTACTCTGTTGAATATACCAGGTAAGACTAAAGATGGGATAAAATCCAGATTGGACCTACGTGAAATGGGAATAAGGTCAGAATTAACAGAATTACGTGAAATGGGAAATCAGAGAACATACTTACCTCCCGCTTGTTACACGTTGTCTAGAAAGGAGAAGAAAGCTTTTTGTGAATACTTGGTAAATGTTAAGGTGCCACAGGGTTACTCATCCAACATCCGTAGATTGGTATCAATGAAAGATATAAAGTTGATAGGTCTTAAATCTCATGATTGTCACACTCTAATGCAACAAATATTGCCTGTGGCAATTCGATCTATATTGCCGAAGCATGTAAGGTTTGCAATCACCAGACTTTGTTTCTTTTTCAACAGTCTGTGCAACAAAGTTATTGACCCTGATACTCTCGATACTTTGCAAAGAGAAGTGGTCGTTACCCTATGTCAGCTTGAGATGTATTTCCCTTCTTTGTTCTTTGATATCATGGTACATCTTGTTGTCCACTTGACTAGGGAAGTGAAAATGTTGGGACCAGTTTTCTTACATTGAATGTATACCTTTGAACGATACATGAGTGTTTTTAAAAGTGATGTTCGAAACCATTATAGGCCTGAAGGGAGTATTATTGAGGATTATGTGGTGAGAGAGGTTATGGATTTTTGCAATGACTTTCTGAGTGGTAATGACACTCCTGGTAATGACAAGAATATTGAGGAGCAATTTGGCAAAGGAATTTTGGGATCACGGGTGAAAGTAATCAACCGTGAGAAGTTGGAACAAGGTCACTTGTATATTTTACACAACATGGATGAAGTGAGTTTTTATATCGAGGAACATACCAATTTCATCAAGAGACAATATCTTCGAGCCAATTCAATGTGGCTTGCTAGATTGCATAACAAGACATTTATTAAGTGGTTTGAAGATAAAGTCTTACATAATCTATCTCAAACACCAGATGATATTACTGAAACTATCAAATTCCTCACCTTTAAACTAAAATTGAATGTTATGTCTTATGAAGGGTATGACATTAATGGATTCACATATTACACAAAGCACCAAGATGATAAGAGTATCGTCCAAAATAGTGGGGTCACCCTTCAAGCGTCGACTATGTTTTTTGCAAGTGCAAAGGATAAGAGTCCACGTGAAGCTAAAATGTCATATTATGGTGTCATTGAAGAGATATGGGAGTTTGACTACATAGATTTTAGAATTTTGCTCTTCAAATGTAATTGGGTTGATAACACCAAAGGAGTTATAGTGGATGAATTGGGTTTCACTTTAGTGAACTTTGAAAAGATTGGCAAGAAGGGTGAATCATTCATATTGGCATCACAGGCGAAATAAGTATATTATATTGATGATCCTACAAATGATAAATGGTCAGTTGTTCTTCATGGTAAAAGACAGTTCATTGAAGATCCTATAGATGAAGAAGAGTACTATGATAAGTATGATGACTCCAGTTCATTCTCAGTTGGGTTGCCAACACCACAAAATATTGAAGCTAATGATGACTTGTATGTGCACAGAGATCATAATGAAGGATTGTTAATTGATAAATGATCGCAATATTAGAGGCATGCATGTTTATATTTTTTATATGTTTCATTTGTATATGTGAACTATACAATGTTTCATTTTTCAATGTTTCATTATATTCTAGTTATGTCAAATGCTAAATGTTTGATTTTTTTAATGAAATTTTCAGATGGCTGAGCATGGGCATGATGACCATGATGTCCATGATGAGCATGGTGAGGATACCAATGCACTGCCTCACAATGTAAGTTTTAAAAATATATCATATATTTCTATCTATATGTCCATTTATAGTTATATCCTATAAGTGTGTTTATTTTGTCAAATTTTAGGTTGATGATGCACATGTACCCTCTGAAGCACTTGAGGCACTTGATGAGCAGTACCAAAAAGTTGACAAGAGAAGGGGCATCACTATGATGAAGAAGTTAACAGCGCTAAGGGGCAATGGACTCAAACTGGTTGTGGATTTTGATAATGCAGGAAATGCAATTGGAGTGAACCACAATTCGTTTGTTTCATATCTTGGGTTTGTTACTCGTAGCCATTGTGGTTGTAAGATAGATTCTTGGCATAAAGTTCCTAAGGGAAAGAAAGACTTAATATGGAAGGATTTATGCGTGATTTATTATTATTTGCAATTCTATTTTGTAGATTACTAATTTTTTGGATACTAGTTAATAGCAATTCTATTTTGCAGAGTATATTTGCGTTGGATGAAAAGTTGCATCGTAAATGCGTGATGCAATGCTGTGGGAGGGTCCTAAGGAACTATAGGACAAATCTCACCTGAGAATACATAAAATATGGTAAGAAGAAGAAGAAGTCAATCACTGAACAGTGGAACTTCCTGGACCCAGAAGAATGGGACGTGTTTGTTGCTTCAAGAAAAATTGATGAATTCAAGGTATTAGGTGTTACTCCCTATTTAATTAATATATGTTGTATTCACCTATTCAATATTAACCTTTAGTGTTACTAACCAAATCAATGTGCATACTAACTAGGCTATCAGTGAGGCGCAAAGAGCAAGGTGTGCACTGAATATGAATGACCACACAATGGGTCCAAAGGGCTATGTAGGCGTTCGCCAAAGACTACAGGCTGAGTGTACTGCTCAGTCTACTGCTACTCAAGAGTCCTCTACTATAGGCACCGCACCTCTATCTCGCCATGATGTCTGGATAGCTGGGAGGAAAAATAAGAAGGGAGAAATAAAGAAGCCCACAATTGTTGAGGCGACTGCAAAAATGGTAAAATACAACTCTTAGAGTAATCGTTCGAATATTGATTATTTGTGGTGTTTACTTACCAATTTCTATTGATGGCGATTAGCGGGAGCTGCACGAGCTGAGAAAACAAGGCAAGTTTATCCCTGAGGGCACAATGGATGAATTGACAGTTGCTCTGGGTAACCCAGAGCATCCTGGACGTGTTAGGGGTGCAGGCGTTGGTGTGGGAATCAAAGCATTCTTTGGGCCATCCCAGCGCAAACATGTCCCAAAAGCGGGAATTTCACAAGAAGAGGTAACATATTCTTTTTTTAGAATGTTACTGTAAAAGGAAATTCAATAATCAGAAGCTAACATTTCTTTTATCCATGTATATGTAGATAAGATAGTTGATAGGAGAGTCGATGAAGTAGTTGATAAGAGAGTCAAGGAAGCAGTTGATAAGACACTCCATGAAGAAATGAGCAAGTGGCAGGCAACTCTGACTGCCACTCAGACAGTACATATGGCATCCCGCTCTACTCATACTGTAGAGGTTGGGAGTAATCTTGTAGACCCACCACCTAACACATCCGCTGTAAGTATTTTTATGACATAGTAGCTAGTCTTTTCAAGATGATATGTTTTCAACATGATATTAATATATGTATATAACATTCTTTACATAAATTTGTAGGGGTTGAAGCCATGTCGTCTGAAAAGTAAAGAATATGTCATTGTAGAGGTGTCGGCTTACCCATCCCTTCCAGGAGAAATGTTTCATGGGTCTCCATTACCAAATGGTTGGGTTTATGTGAGCCCGCTACATATATTCCCTAATTGGATAGATCTTCTATTGCCATATGTCCACCCAGATTGTGAAACACTTGATGAAGCAGAAGGTGGAGTGATATTGTGGCCGAAAGTGGATGTCATCTATACTAAAATTGTATGGTAAATTTACATTACATTAAATTGTTAGTGTGTATATATGAGGTCAATTGATCTGAAATTATATATACAGGCTAAAACAAAGACACCCAGAGCATCTAGGCCTCCACCTCCACCTCCTACATTACCAAGTTGGGTTCCACAGGACCTACCTGCCCCGTTAGGTCCTAATTGTAGGGGTATGGCAGTATGGTTAGGCGAACATGATATAAATTGCCCTATAACTGTTTGTATAGATGTGGATGTTGGAGGTCAATCATACAAAAACAAACTATTTATACAAGATATTTTGGAGTTGTTTGGCTATGATTGGCTCAATACATCTATGATAGAGTTATGGATAAGGTAAAATCTTGTTTATACATCCATATACCTTGTGTAGGATCTGGTGATCTGGTTTCTTATTTATTAATGCATATGTAATACATGTTTTACAGCTACTTACACAAGATATGTGTAGATTTTTAATTTGAACATGTAGGATTTTTGATTTCATCTTTGATTAGTCTAGTAGCTAAAGACCCTTCATCAGTTCAACAATACTACTGTGATGCTTTTACAAATTTTGGTCAAAATAAGAAGAAGGTGATAATAGCTCCATTCAATGTGGAGTGAGTTTACTTTGCTTATAATTTGGACTTAAGAAAATTACATTTTTATTATGTATTTTGAGTTATTAATTTTTAACTTTTTTACCTCTAGGGGTACGCATTGGGAGTTACTAATTATTGTCCCTGGGACGTTCACTGTCTATTATCTAGATCCTAAGGGGACTAAATTGAATCTAACATATGGACACACAATGAAAATGGCATTATTTCGGTGAGAAATATTTCATTTTTATATCTATTAACATCTGTTATTACATTACTATTTAATTATGCAATTTACTATGTTACATTAACATGTAGGGGTTTACATGATTTCAAAAAGGCTGGAAGAAAGGTCCCCAGGAAAAAGAACCAGCCAATAATTTGGGAGAACGTGGAAGTAAGTTCCCGACTCCAATGTATATATTATTTATATAAACTGTGCTTAGTTGTATTTTTTAATATTTTGTATGTTTCAATTTATAGTGTGTTACACAAGACAACGGCTAGGCATGTGCATACTATGTGATGTGATTTATGCACATGATTATCAAACATGCCGCAGTGGACATCAATACCATACATGACGTATTATATATAGTCTCATTAAATAATATGAAATATATCAATCTTATTTATATATTATTAATTATATATATACATCATTCTCTTTACAGGTGTTTAAAACTGACCCCACTATAGGTAAGGCCTAATCAGATGTACATGTTCCCTATACGACGGAAGAATTAAATGATGTAAGAGAAGAATGGGCAAAAGCCATACAAGTAGTGGGGGTTTTAAAATATAATTGAGACGTTGATAGCGATAATAACTAAAGAATGTTTATACATGTGTGAATGTGAAAATGAATGAAACTGCAAGTTGCTACATGAATGTGTCTACATGTGTCTGAATATTTCTACATGTGTGAATGTAAAAATGAAAGGAACTGCAGGTTGCTACATGAATGTTTCTACATGTGTGAATGTGAAAATTGAATGGAACTGTAGGTTGCTAAATGTGTGAAAATAAATCGTGTTAATTTTGTAGGTTTGTGGCCTGTTGTTGGCTGATATCAATAAATGTTGTAAACCTACAGTTCAGAACTAAACTGTAGGTTCTGCATCCTACGACCAGCCATACAGTAGGTCTGCAAACTGATAAGAAAAAAAAATCAAAATATAGGCGTCGGTTATTAGTTGAAAACCGACAACAAAAGATTACAATGTCGGTTAATAGAAAAAAACCACCGTCTAATGTGGCCAGACAACACGCTGATATGGCGTCAGTTATTACTAAGAAATTGACGTCTATGATGTCCTAGATGGCACCCTTTTTGTGGTGTGAAGGGTTTGGGCGTCGATTAATAGAAAAAAATCGACGCCTAATGTGGCCAGACAACACGGTTATATGACGTCGGTTATTACTAAGAAATCGACGCATATAGTGTCCTAGATGGTGCCCTTTTTGTGGCGCGAAGGGTTTGGATGTCAGTTTCCCTACTAATAACCGACGTCTATAATGCCCCTGCTGGCGCCCTTTTTGTGGCGCGAAGGGTTCTGGCGTCGGTTTCCCCACTAATAACTGACGCCTATAGTGCCCCTGCTGGCGCGTTTTGGGTGGCGCGAAGGATTCTGGCGTCAGTTTTCAAACCGACGCCTAAGGGTTCACCTTTTAGCGCCGCCCACATATGTGTCGCTTTTTAACAGTCGCCAAAGGCCTTAAATAATCGACACCAAAGGTCGGTTCTGGACTAGTGTGCATCTTCATAAACAGTACCTCACTCCTCATAAAAGGATTGGAAGAAGGATGCAGCAGCCGACGCCATCAAAGATTGATCATCCACCAACGTGCCATCCGGTAACGTAAGTTGTGGAGTTCGTCTGGCCTTGCATCTGTGATAAACCACATCATGATAAAAATGTGTATTGTGTTCCCTGTCTAGCAGCCAATCCACCCTAGCTTTCTCTTTCCATAAGACTCCTCCTGGTCTAAGACTTCTTTAAAGCTCCATTTCAGCCGCACAGAAGGTGCATTCATTGGCTATGGAAGGATGTTCATCAAAGACCAGCTGACTGGTGTAAACAAAATCTTCTAGGTCTCTCTTTATTTGATGGATGTTGTCAGACGTGGCTTTATTCCAAGCCCTCAAAGTCGAGTGGACATTCTTGAGCTTACTGTAAAAGATGAATGAGGGATGACCCACTATGTCAGATCACCATTCTCTCCTGATCAGATCGATGCAGTTTGGGTGTGTCAACCATGTAGACAAGAAAAAGAAAGGGGAGGGTTGTCTCACAAGGTCAGCGCCCCCTATCTTGACTAGGATAGGACAGTAATCAGAGACCTAAAACCTAGTTAGATGAACAGATGTCAAAGTCGCAACAGCATTCTGCCAAGCATTGTTGTATAGAACTTGGTCTAACCTCTCCTAAGTTGTTGGAGTCAAGTGTTGTTTATTCACCCAAGTGAATCTACAGCCATCAAAATGGCATTCAGCAAGGCTGACATCAGTAATGAAAAAATTGAAATTCAGCATGTCCTACAAAATCGGTGGTTCTCCACCACATTTCTCCTCCAGGGATCAGATGACATTAAGATCTCCATCTACTCAAGACATCACATATCTCTGATTCTCTCAGATAATTGTAACAAGGATCTCCAAAGATCTAGCCTATTATTGCCATCACAACTAGCATACATAGTCGTAGTATAATGAAAATGTCCATCTACCCCCACTGTTCTCATCGTGAAATGTTGTCTATGGAAGCATATCGCCTCAGGTGCAAGCGTGGAATCAACAAAAAAACCAAACTTTTCCTCTGGCGTCATGGTTGACAGCTTCCCAATCAAGACGGGCAATGTCAAGGAGTTCCTCTACTCTTTCTGTGTGCAAAAAAGGTTCCAGCAAACACATTATAGAAGGCTTGTGTCTAGCACATAGTCTACGGAGCACTCTGCGTGTGGCACCGTTGGCGGCACCCCAGATGTTCCAAAAAAACTTACTGAAGTCCATGACGATAAAACCGCTACATCGTTAGGAAGGCTCGAGCATCAGAAGATTCCTGGCATGTCATGGTCATCCAAGCTATCTTCATCCCAAAATCCACACCCCCCCTCAGAGAACTGTCGTGACGGTGATCTCTGACAAATCCTGGATCGACGTGTTGATTGGGACCGTGTCTGAGGAACAACCTCAACATGTTTGTTTCTCGACCGCTCCATTCTAGCCCGCGCATTCCTTACGTGCTCCTCGAACCTGATAAAAGCATCAACACTAGTAAAAAAACATATCGTCAACTACTCCAATACTTGTAGCAAATTTTAAAACAACTACGAGAAAACTGGTAGCGAACTGAAAGTTTGTGGCCAATTCTTGGCAGCCATTGCCTTTGTAGCCGATTAAATATTGCTACAACTCAACTTGTAGCGGGTTGGATACTTTGTAGCGAATTTTACCTATTATATTTTAATATAAAAATTGAAATTCGCTACCACAATATATGTGGCCTAACAACATTACTGCATCACAAGATAACAACATCATATTGTAGATTTCATCTCCAAACCCATATATCGGGTCTAAATACCTGTTACATCCAAGGCAATGGGAGTTTATAAAACAAAAATGGTACAGCTGATTGTAATGTTATTTGGCACAGTCACGTTATAGTCTACTTTATTTCTTTAGTAGTTAATCGAAAATGATATATGCAAAATATATAATCATCTGCATTTGTTTGTATGCAACATATAGATTGTGGATCATAAATTTTCTGGAGTAAAAAACACCATATAGAGTATTAAACAATATGCATTGCAGGTCATTATACGTTTTGACCAACACATCATAAATATGTCTTCTAGATTTCTTACAAAAGAAAGGGCGTCTAGAACATTGTACATCCATACTGTTTTTATCTGCTGATCATGTACAGTTTTGACCAACACATCATATAACTGACTTCTTTTCTGGAGTCAGACAAAAACTAGCAGCTCCAGGAACTATATGTACACCAACACCTATTTTACACAACATATGGACAGTTGATCCTTGAAGTTTTTGACGAAAACATCATGCAAACAGCTTCATTCCTGGAGTGGGTGACAAAAAATTGCAGCTCCAAGAACATAAATACAAGCACCAAAAAGAGACATGTAGAATTTCCTTCTGTCAAACCTGAATTTCATACTAGAAACTACACATAAGAATACTTAATAGCTCATTATCTGCAACATTTATTCAGAAACTATGAATATAAGCTAAACTTCTTGAATATATCACCTAATCAACAAGGTCGTGTAACATGTTCCTCAAGCATGCATTGTTCATCAAGCTAGAGATAAAACAACATTGAAAGTGGAATAGTATCAAGATATGATACTCAAAGACATGTAATACTTAAATACATTATAATTTACTATTAAAAAAAGGAGATTTGTATAGTTCTAGTTGTATAATAACAGTTCTACAGAGATATCTTAACATAGTAAGACTTCAAAAAATCTTAGGGGTTGTTTAGGTGACGTATTTCAGCGCAATATTGTATTTAGTTTTAGTATTCTAAATACTATCATTAGAAAGATATCATTTGGATGGCCTGAGTATGTATACGTCAAATTTCGGTAATCTGAGGCCCGGTATTTTCCTGTATACTCGACGGGCTTCTTAAAATCTGCCAAAATTGGCAGGATTTAGAATACCACACTGTCTCTTCTGAACATGAAACCCCCGATATCCTTTCTCTACCGCAATGCATCTTCTAATTTCCACTACGCATGGTCCACCTTCCACCACCGTCTTCGTCTTGTTCCCGTACATGGTGGGAGGCTTCCACATCGTGTCGCTTCTAGATCTGGGCGCCGCCTCCAAACACGGCTTTGAGTAAAGGATGGGGCAAGCAGCAGAGGCTATTGAGGTCTAGCTAGATCTGCTGTGGATTTTGGTGAGGACCATGTCGGCGCTCGGTCATTGTCCTCATTCAAGTCTCGTTCAGCCCGCCACTCTCATCTCTGTTCTATAACTAGGACAGTCTGGATGGGTCCTCATCATCCACGACGTCCGCTACCTGGAGGTTTTTGGCATCATCGTCTCTTCGAAGGGCGGAGGCGGCACGTTCCTAAGGAGGGTAGAGCGGGTGATGATGTTCTGGTGGCGGCGGCGCCCGTACTGCCTCTGCTGGTGCCTAGCGGCAAGCATTCTGGTAGATCCCATTATTCCATGGCTTTCTGACAACAACAGTCAGTCGAAGGTCACCGAACTTACCTACGCCACAACATCAAGAAATGGCGTGTCTATTTCAAGGAGCAGATCCATCTCAATGAGACCCATTGCTACGGAAGGCATCCCGGTGCCAATAGAGGTCCAAACTTCAACCTCCTCTGATCTGGGGAACAGAGGAAGTGTCTTCGGTCTGTCTTGTACATCTCACCTCCGGTAATCAGTCCTCCAAGCCGCCATTAACTGCTTTAGGCTGCCGTTAATCAAACGATATAATTTAGAACTGAGGCATTCATTAATTTCTTCATTTCAACTCCCACAACTTATAATTATAACTGTAGTTATGAAGCTATCATCCAAATGACTCCTTAGACATCTAATCTTTCCCCTCTTGAAGTTCCAAGCATAAGAGAGAATATCTTCTTATAAGACAAGTCTCTCAGGATGAATGTTCTTCATGTTTTTGTGTCATCATTATGATATAAACATCCTTTCTCATTCAGAAATGCATCATTGTCATAACAAGGGCACACATAAGAAAACGTCCATTCTAAGAAAGAATGGCTTTCACAGATGGAGAAGTATCTCGGAGAGTCTTTGAACTACATGGACATGAAGCAAAGGCAGATTGAATGATAGGTTCATCTTTACAAAGACACAAATCAAAAGCAGTAGCATCTCTAATTTGATATGACAAATCAGGTTCCAAAGTACCATCTTGTCTTGAAGGTTGGGAGCATGGTCAACAACAAGAACAAATTGAAGGCATCAAATTTATGGGAAAATGTCTTACAGAAGTTTGAGGATCCCTAAAGCTCAGGCATCAAATTTATGATAAAATGGTTTACAGATGTTTAGAAATCCCCAAAGCTAAGGCATCGAATTTATGAAAAAATAGTTTATAGAAGTTTGTATCCCTAAAGCTAAGTATGGAGAGAATGATCACCTTTGAAATACTAGTGAATATGTAATCATTTGAGTTGATTCAATGTATAAATTACTGATGGAGGACCAACTAACCAACATGACTAGTGAGTGGAATCTATTGTGGAACATAGACATCCCTCAGTTCATAAGTTAATTCTCTTGTTTTTGATATATAAGAGATTGGTGACAAGTACATTAAGATGTATGTGGATGAGTCATCATCATCGAAAACTAAGCCTCAATCCCAACTATGTTGGGGTCGGCTACATGGATCCTTCTTTTCCATTCAGCTCTATCATGGGTCATATTATGGTTCAGATGTAGAGATCTAAAATCTCTCTTTATAAGCTCTTTCCATGTTAATTTAGGCCTTCCTCTTCTTCTATTAATTGTGTTTGTCCCGGTAGTATTGCTTTGTATAGGCGCATTAGTCGGTCTATGTTGCACATGTCCATACCATATAAGTCGGCCCTCATGCAACTTGTCCCCAATGCTCATCACCCACACTTTATTCCTGATATAGTCATTTCTCAAGCGATCTTTTCTTGTCTTCCCACACATCCATCTCAATATATGCATTTCAGCCACGTTCATCTTGTTAAGTCCTAGTTTCTTCACTGCCCAACATTCACTCCCATAGAGCATAGCTGGTCGTATAGCAGTTTTATAAAACTTGATTTTTAGTCTGAGAGAGATTTTCCGATCACATAATACTCCAGTTGCACTCCTCCATTTCAACCATCCTGTAGTGATCCCATGACAAACGTCAATTTGGACATCGCTGTCTATTTGAATGATAGAACCCAAGTAACGAAATTTATCACATTTTGGTATATTTACTACGTCTGACTTGGCCCCACCATTCACACTGCAAGATTGGTTGAAATTGAAATGCATATATACTCAGTTTTTCTCCTACTAGTCATCAATCCATTTGATTCCAGTGTCTCTCTCCAAAGTTCAACTTTATCATTCAAACCATCTTTAGTTTCATCAATCAATAATATATCATCAGCACGTATGTGGATGAGTATGGATAGAAAATGTGGGCACTACCAATGTGATCTATTATCCAACCTTCATACTAAGAGATCACATCATAATAGATCGCAGTGCGTAATTTAACATAGACCATGTATTTTTGGTATGTCTGAACAAGATCCATAAATGGAGTACAAATAACATAGACCATGTATTTACTTTTTGTATTAACCTATAAGAGCAACATATTAACCTTTACTCCTTCTGGTTCTCAATTTATAATAAATAATTAGCACATTACATCTTTATATTCATGATAAATTCTTATTCTTAAAATTTTCACTAGTGTTAACATAAGGATATTTATATTGAAGATTAAAATGTACAATGCAAGTTTTCTTAAGTAAATCAACATTGGCAACCTTTACAAAGAAAGTACGATGCATTTGATGATATGTCAAGCAAATGATTCATATTGAACGGTCAAGGACTTCAACATGTAAGGAGTGGATCATAATAAAAAATTAAAAAGTAATAAATGAAACAAATAGACATCAACTTGTTATTAATAATAAGCAGCCTAGACAAATTATTTCAACAAAAACAAGTAGAATGTTAAATTATTCTCTTACAAGGGATGGGTAGCATCTTGGCCTACGAAGAACCCATGGAGTTTGACCATAAGTAGTTGATGGTCCTAATCTTCCAAACTAAAAATAGAACAAGTAAAACATAACATGCACACACCTTGCAGTAAAACATCTAATTTTTCAAAAATATATACACCACAAAGGCAAAGACTTTGTATGTCACCTGTCCGCACTGCGATCTTTTTCTTATATCTCACGATCTTTATCATGTAATTCCCAATCTTTGTCTAGTATCTCATGATCTTTAACTTGTAGTTGACTTTGAAGATTATCATGAGCATCCTTATTTACTGATTCATAGTAACTTCATCTCTCAACAACCTTCTTGATATCCCTTCACCAAAACCTCTTTCACATCCCCCACGATGTCGTCCAAATGTGTTATCCATGGCTGGGATAAACTCCAATGGTTCATTTTAAGGTAAATGTGGCATTTCACTTCTATTTGGAACACCTATCATGGAGTATCATCAAAATTACATACACAATATTATTAACTTCTAAATTTATGTCATTCATACACATCATATTACTTAAAACATGGTATTATTCAAAGCCTACCTTCCACATGGTCATCAAAGTGAGTGTCATCTAGTTGCATAGTTTGTAAACAAGGAGTTAGTACTTTGGAACCTTTCATACCTAGAGAAATGTATTTGTATTATTTTTCCTAAAATGTTTACATTTGAAAATATATATTACAATAAGAGTAACTACCTATATAAAAAACCTCCGAGTTGTGATCCTTTTTGGGGTTGGGCACTTTCGGAATGAAATTCTGCCAATGGATTTCTATCTAGACCACCTATCAAAAAGTGTCAATAACATTATTTTAACAAGATTGTTATTTTGAATAAGTATTGTTAACCAAAAACAAAAAATTCCTAACAAAAAAATAATTTCAAAGCATACCTTCATCATTATCATCCAAGTGAGTGTTATCTTGTGGGTTCGTCTTCATATGGAAAGGAGCTTGCACTTTTGAACCTTTGACATACATATTTATATGATGGAATGTTTATAATAGAATTCAATTAAAATTATATATTATGATAAGAATAATCACCTCTACATGACAAATCTTTGGATTCTTTTTATAAGTTGCCTCTCTTGGAAGGAAAATGTAGAATTTCACTTCTATTTAGAACACCCATCATGTATTATCACTGAGGGTAGTAACATAATTTAGGACACAAATACCAAATTTATGGACAATATAGAATTTGATAAATAACATGAAAAAATACCTTCTCTTAAAGATTAAATTTCCATTGCCCTTCTCATGTGCAGGTGGTCTTTTTTGGTACTAACAGTAGGCCCATGGATTTCTGCATCTTGGAAAGCTATTCATTAAATTATATCATATGACAAGAATGTCTTAGTGGCATACAATTAAACAAAATACATAACTAAAATATGATTATCGTCCTTATTATGGTCAAAGTGGTTGTACTTGCAGGGTGTATTATCCACACAGACTTGACCTTGCATTTTAGAACCTTATATAGGTTGCATAATAATATTAACATGCATTCCCTTGAATAATTGATATATACCAAAATGTGCATAAGCTAGAGACAAAATAAAAATTACCTTCTCTCTTCTTAATTGACACTCGGTCTACATAAATTTCACTGTTATATATATATATATATATATATATATATATATATATATATATATATATGTATATATATCTTCATTTAAAGAAATGAATTTAAATATTGATAAATTCATTTATACCCAGAAGTTTGTGGAATGGCTTCAAGAGATGGATCAAAATGAATGCTTCTCCATGACATTATTCAATGACATCCTTTTAGGAGGCATGCTCTGCAAAATATTGATATGCAACATTAATGGAATTTAAGGGAAAAAAACTAGGCAAGGCAAGCATATATATATATATATATATATATATATATATATATATATATATATATATATATATATATATATATATATATATAGAGAGAGAGAGAGAGAGAGAGAGAGAAAGAGAGAGTCAGGCTAGAATACACTCGAGTGTACAAAATACACCGTACACCTCAATGGTGTTTGCCTATCTAGACCTTGTCTTTCTAAAATCCAATCCATTGATCTTCATGGTTACAATAATAATAGGCCACATACAAAATTTGAGCTCATTTGGATGAGTGTAAGTCAAACATCCAAGGACAACAAAATCAATGCACAAAACTAATTTGAAATGCATGATTCTTACCTCCTTTAGATGCACGACCTATAAGTATCTGAATGAACTAAAATTTATTATATAGTATGTTCTTAAGATATTTAAGAAGATCAATGGTTTAGAATTTTTTCATCCTACATTGCTGACAGGATTACAGGATGTTGCTGCCAACATTTTGTTGTGTACGCGGTTGAAGATAGATGGTTCTCTACTTGGTACCCCTTCAATAAGTCTGAGTACAGGCCCCGGTAGAATTTTTTCATCCTACGTTGATGTATCTGTTCTATTTGTGGGTGGGCTTTATTGTATGTGCAACTCTTCATCAGAATAGGGTGTGAGTTATTCTGCGTGGGCTTGTATGATTGTTTTTTGGTGTGTTGGTCTAGGTCAGAGTCCTTGTCTTTTTGTTTGGGTCTTCTGTGCAAGAACGTTAGTTGTCCTTTGGTGTTTTTTTGGTAATCCTCTTATAGGATTAGGGGGTGTGTTTATTTGTACCTAGAGTTTTGGTATTTCACAATAGTAACACGAGTTTTTTGCCGACTAAAAAAATATTGCTTTAATTGAAGGACCTTATGAGAAGCTTTTAACTTTATGAAGCACATCACAATGATCAGATATTTTTCTAGCATGTAGATAGAAATAACATTATAGCATAATATATTGGTCAGATAGATTATTAATATCATAAATTATGCATATAATTGTTTAGGAACAAAGAATTCAATTTCATTCTCTAATACCTTTATGGTACATTAATTATCCTTTAGCACTGATACGAGCTTACTGATTTCCAGAAAGTTACAAAAAAGTAGTCTTGATTCAACTTTTAAGAAGACTCCATATTGTATTGTATCTATTTCCCCCACTTAAACAACAAGGGTGACAGTAGTATAAGGATACACTAATTTTTTATGTAATTTTCTTCTACAGGTTTTAGTCCACAACCATCAAACTAATGTTATGCTTGTTTTCATCAACACTCAACCAAAACAGTCTAATGTTGTTACATAAATTGCGTACTGAAAATCAATTAAACTTCATTTACCAAATATGTATTATTTTTATGTTTCAAAATCGATCATTTTTTATTGAAAACAATCATGAAAGTTTAGCTTACGTAAATATTCAAATTGTAGTGAATTTTATAGAAGGGAGAGTGAGGAAAACATTGATTTCAAATACCAAACAACCAAATATACAACATTGTATATGTTAAATTCAATAGTGTGTGGTGGATAAAAAGATATAAGTTTGTCTTCTAAAACATTCAAATTTAAGAAATATCAAAGGATAGAAGGACAGACAAATGGTGTAGACATAAACTCAACACACCAAACAACCAAATATAGCATTTGCATATCTCAGAACCAGTTAGCATCTACTATAGATTGAACATCATAATAGAAAAAAATAGATAATAGTGACCAATGTGTGGTGGAAAAATAGACAGAAATTTGGCTTATGTAAACATTCAAATTGAACAACTTCTATAGATGGAAGGAAGAAACAACGATGCATGAGGGTTATCAATCAATAATGTACATACCTTAGACTTTGCTAACACCTAAATTAGCAAAGTGCCAAGATTATGCCAGCACTCAACCAAATGAGGACTTCACAAAACTCTACTTTTGTTTGAGGTAGGTTTCTTGAAGAGTTTCCACAACCTATGAGGATTGCACAATGAAGTCAGTATAAGAGTCAAGAATTAAGAGTATAACCAGAAGTATATGAGACAATACGTTATGCATCATGTATATTAGGAAAAGAAAAGAAATTTTCATGTCATCCATTTTATTTTGAAATCAAGCACATAATTGACAATTTTCAAATCTATCGTAAGACTGCTAACTCCTTTGTTACATCTATTTTGTTCACCAAATAATAATTTTTGAACGTTATGATTTTTTTTTTTGCATTTGCAACTGATTTCTATATAAGAGAATGACAAGCATGAGAAAGTAATGAAGAATAAATTATTCAAGTAATGTCATAATAAAGAGGATAACATATGAAGAGAATGATCAACAACATTGTTTTATTTCTTAGTAAAAGAATTGGTTAGGATTCATGGATATTTTCCCATTAGGATTTTGTGGAGCCAAAAGAAGGCACAACTATTGTGTACATGTAACGAGAAGCAATATTAAATTTTAAACTTGTTATAAGGACATTACTAAGTCATGTCCTTAAAATTTGTTCTAATGTAGATGCTCGTATTCCTAGTGTTGTTTTGCTCAAAACAAGTAACATAATCAAAGAAAAATAACTGAAAATAGATCAATAAAAGGCACAGTACAAACATGTAAAGAGGCAAACATGTAACATGAGCAAAAAAAGAGAGCAAATATGTACCCGTTATTGATGAAAAACTCCTAAAATCAGAAAATGATGTTTGTAGGATGTGCAATGCTGTACAAGAAACTATATTGTGTGCACTGATTGACAGTACCAATTCGTAAAAGGTTTGATCCTATAGTGATTTGAACTTAGCAAATGACTAAAATGCAAAGAGAAAAGGTTGATGAAGCAACTAAATCCATATGGGTAGCCTGGAGTTGCCGTTTTAGAAGAAACCTCATGGCATTTCCTTAGTTGGCATGTACCAAAATTTGGTCACTGACTACTATGAGATGGTGTAGACCACCGCTTATGCTAGTGAGCTAAATTAGGATATAACATTTAACATTCACGAAAACTCTCATCATCATATGTAAAGGCACTAATAACATGTATTACAATACGTTTTTGTCTTCAAAAGAACAACTTTCTGAAAAAGCTGTAAACTAGCCACGAAATAGTAGTTTATTTTTATTTTTTTAAGTTACGATGAAAGCCAATCAGTATACGTGAAGTAGTGTCATTACAACCATACATCCTAGATAATCTTGCATAAAAATAGCAACAAAATTGTGCTGAGGAACATGACGCCCTGAGGCTGCAACAAGTCAACATTGTAAACCAGACAACATACTTGGACCATGAGGTTTTATGACATTATTAGTCATACTAGAAAATTTATAATCAAGATGAATGTTGCAAAACAAGTTGATCACACTAAAGGAACCACCTGGGCCAGGAAGATCGATCCCCAAACGGACTCCCCTTTTCTTACTTTGCTGCAAGCGAGGAAGCTATATTTGTACCTCCTGGGATGAGTAACTCTAGGTGACGTACAGACGGCTCTCGTAGAAGTTGTTCAGCCTCCCTGAGATATGCATGTCCTTCCTTGCGCTAAGCCTCTCTACGGAGAGAAAGATGGTGGCGGAGGAGTCGGACCAGAGGAGCAAGGATCTAGAGAAGGAGCTGGTTGGGGACGATGAATGGGGTTTGGGCGCTGCAGGCGTCGTAGCGGTGAGCAAGGTTTGGAAACCCCTGGCGTTGCCACGATGAGGGGGTTTATCGGGGGCTAGGGATTCGGGACCAGGGGAAACAGGGAGACGGTTCCAGAAACTAATTTGTGCTGCGGAATGCCAATGTCTAATTATAAGGGTGGGGACGGAATGCCCGCCCAACCTTTTTCGCAGCCCACCCGAAACAGGTCTGTAGCAAAATGCAAATATAAAATTGGAAAATTTGTAATGGTAGCTAATGATTTGCTGGGTTTGTAGCGACTTTTTGGGCTTGTAGCCGAAGATGGGATTTTTTCTAGTGCAAGCCTTCTGTGAGGGATCACCACCCTTGCCCCGTCCTCGTCAAATATGAATCTCCCGAGAGACCTACAGATGTTTCTAGGTCAGGGTCCTCTGCTATCAGGTTGGGAAGAAGGCGACAGAGGAAGAAGAGGGGGTGGTGGAGACACAAGCAGAGATGAGACCAGAGGCTGATCTAAGGGTCTCCCCACCATCAATGCCTGTATTGGGATGCCCAACGTCCTGGCTTCCTCGATAAGCACAAAGTAAGCAGATCTCAATGGTCTCAAGCCACCATGTGCAAATGGGTTGATATTCTGAAATCTCCAAAATTCAAAGAGACAAACTGGGGGACGTCATCTCTGAATGCTTCAACCAGAATCAAAATCACTGATACATCGTCTTTTTCTTCTGCCATCCCGAGACAAAGACCAAGTTCCCAAAGGATCGGACAATGGCTTCAATGCTATCTTTGTCGCGACAAACGATCGACATCCCAGAAAGGAAAAACAAATAGGCCTCCTTCTTGTCACTGGTCAGCCCCAGATCCATGGGCTTAAGGAGGATTGTCAATCCCGAGAATAACAATAGCTCATTGTCTAAGATCCTATAGGCATATCTCGATCGGGGAAGAAAGCAATAACTTTTCTATCATGGAAGCGGTAGATGTCAATCGTGTGGGGCATGTGATGTTTGAACAAAGTGAGGTCGTCCCACTGCACCCTCAGAGGCCACAAAATTTCAATTGTGTTCTGGAGGGAATGAATCTTGTACTTACCGGCCTCATCGTCCGGACCCAAATCTATAACAGTTCTTTTGGGCACGTGTTAAGGAACTCCACGAGTCGGGACTCCAACTGGCAGAGGGGAAAAAGCGGTTAGGGGTCCAAGGTCCCAGGACGGCTGCGGCGGAGGGTGATTAGGGCAAAGACGTGTGAGGTGCCCAATGCTTTTGCACACATACCAGAACTTTTGTCTAGAGCATTGTACCTGCCAATTTGGCCTGGCAATGGGTCGGGTTTCTCAAACCCAACCTGAGGCCCGACCCAACCCGGTTGTCTTTAGGTCCGGACCCGACCCGACCTGAAAAAAAATGAATTTAAAGACCCAAAAATGTCCGACCCATTTTTACACGATCGTAAAGGTTGGACGCGACCCTACCCATAATACTCGAATTTTAATTTTTGCCTGGCAGCGACGGGGTTCCAGGTCGAGAGTTTCGGGTAAGAGGCACTCGGTGGTAGGAGGGTATTGCTGAGGAAGTGTGACAGTCACTGGGAGATGTGGCCTGTGGAGGTGGAAGACGGAGTAGGGGTTACCTATGTGTGCTTGTGCTGGAAAGGAGTTCTACAGGCCTCGAACTCCGCACTCCTCTAGCACTTCCCTTGCAGCCTCCCCCTCCATTAGTTGTCGCTCCTCAGACTCGCAACTTTGGACATTGTGCTTGTCGAGTCTAGGAACTTCCAGAGGAAGTCCACCCCTGGCGTGAACCCAGGAGCGAAGGCGCCGTCAGTCTATGTAAGGATTGTGAAACCACGCCTTCATCAGCTAGTTAATTACACTGTAATGATCATGCATCTTTACGACTGCATATCTTGTATTTACTTCTGCTCTTTGCTTCTGTCGCTTGATGTACCCAATGCGCCTTGGGCGTCTGTACTCAACTGGATATAATTTCTTCTCCTCCCTCAGCTGGAGTGCAAGGTTGTTTCCCTACTCTCTTAACTATCCTAAGCTAACATGGTATCAGAGCTTTAAGTGCCTTAACTGAATCCTTCCTTTCCACCTTCCTGTCCTCCCTTCCCTATCCTCAACCTAACCTCTCTCTCTCTCATCATTCCTCCATGGCTGACTCTAACACTTCGTCTTCAACCTCCTTCTACCCATATCCTGTTGGCCTAAACATCTCTAACTTCCTCTCGATCAAACTCAACCTCAACAACTACCTCCTCTGGGAATCCCAAGTGAAAAATGTTGTTGAATCCTACTGCCTCGAGGGCTTCCTCGATGGAACAGAAGCTCCTCCACCAATTGTCATCCCTGGAACTGATGGCCTTCCCGATTCTAACCCTAGACACAGAGATTGGACCCGCACTGATCGTCTCCTCAAGGGGTGGATCTCCAGCTCCCTCACGGAAGAGGTGATGAGCGACATCATTGGTTGCTCTACTTCTCATGATGTCTGGACCACCTTGACGAAAAAATTCTCTCAGTCCTCCCAATCGAGGGAATTCGAGCTAAAATCCCAGTTTTGCTCCTTCACCAAAGGGCCTGATTCCCTCTCCGACTACATTCGCAAATTCAAAACCCTTTACGATCAGCTCTATGCCATAGGTTACGAAGTAAATGACCAAGAAAAGGTCTTTGCTCTCCTAAATGGTCTGGATAGCAACGACTACGAAGGCTTCGTCGTTTCAATGCTCAAACCTCATGCTCCCTCCTTTGTCGAGCTCATTCCTCTTCTATAAGATTTCGAGCGTCGCAGGTCCAGGCGCTCTTCACCTTCCCCTCTGTCTTTCTACTCAAACAAAGCCCCTAACAATCAACTCAATGTCACCAAACAACAGTTCTTCAAACAAACCACCTTCAATGGTCGAGGGCGCCCTTCCACTCGCGGCCGCGACTGACAGTCCAACAACTATATCCAAGGAGTCCTTGGCAACGGTCCTGGAAACACCACAACCCATTTTAATCCTCAGGGTCGAGGCTTCAGCTCCACCTCCCAGGCCAACAAGAACCAGCTCAACCCGTCTCTCCCTCTCTGTCAGATCTGCAATAAGCGAGGCCACACCGCTCTCAAGTGTTGGCACAGGTACGATAACAACTATCTCTACACCTTCTTCACTTGCAGTGAACACCAATGTTGCCGCCCTTACTGCTCTCTGGTTCAATGATCTGAGTTCATCAGAATGGCACATCGACTTCGGTGCTACTGATCACATCATTCAGAACTCAGGTACTCTCCATAACCTCCGCACCTTCAACAACTCAAACTCTATAATGATTGGCAATGGTGATCTCCTGCCTATTTCACACATTGGTGATATTGTCATTAACAACTTAACCCATGTACCTTTGTACGATGTCCTCCTCGTTCCTGACATCAAAAGAAATCTTCTATCCGTTTCAAAGCTGACTTCTATGCTTCGCTGCTATGTCATCTTTACTGATAAATGTGTTTTCATCAAGGACTCAAGGACGAATCAAGTTCTTGCCAAAGGAACATGCCGTAATGGGCTTTACCGTCTACCTACCTCAATGTCGACGGCTCTCTTCTCCAACAGACTTACCAAGACCACTGGAGAAATTTGGCACAGAAGACTCAGGCATCCAAATCCGACAATCGTGAAATATCTAGCTAAACATAATTTTATTTCTAGCTCCTTGCATGGTTCTGACTTATGTAATAGCTGTGAACTCAGCAAAAGTAGGAAATTACCAAACTTTCATAGCCATACCAAGGCTACTTTTCCCTTTGAACTGCTTCATTGTGATGTTTGGGGCAAGGCCACTGTATCTTCCGATCAAGGTTATCAGTATTATGTCTTGCTTATAGACGATTACTCACATTTTAATTGGTTTTTCCCTATGAAACATAAAAATGAGTTTTGTTCGATATTTATTGCCTTTTGTGCTATGGTCTCAACTCAGTTCAACGCCAAGGTCAAGAAATTACAGTGCGACGGTGGTGGTGAGTTTGTAAATCTTTCTCTTCACACCTTCTTATCCAACTCAGGCATCCTTCACCAACTATCATGCCCTCATGATCCATCTCAGAACGGCATTGCTGAGAGAAAACACAGACATGTCGTCGAGCTTGGCCTTGCTATGATGTTCGATGCTCAAGTGCCAAAATCATACTGGCCCGAGGCTTTCCACACGTCCACTTATCTCATCAATCGACTTCTCACTCCCTCACTTCACATGAAATCCCCTTTTGAAACCCTTTTTCACAACCCTCCTTCCTACTCCCACCTTAGAATCTTTGGTTCACTTTGCTTTCCATGCCTTCGTGACTATGCTCCAGACAAGCTCGATCCTCGCTCCCTACCTTGCATCTTCTTAGGGTATAGCACTCAGCACAAAGGTTATAGATGCCTTCATCTTCCCACCAAACGCATTTACATCTCTAAACATGTCGTCTTCCACGAGACCACCTTCCCCTTTGCTAACCCACACCCACCTACACCAGACATGCAACCTTCCCTGTCTACCTTCCAAGACTTCATTCCTAACCTTCATCACGACATCAACACTCATCCTGATCCATTCAACCAACCCACTCCGACTTCTCCTTCCCCCATTTCCACGCCCGGATCTCCGTCCCTCCCTGAATCACCTAGTTTCGTCACCACACCTCCCTGTCCCAACCCTACTTCCTCCACTCCTACCTCCCCCTCTTCGATCGATCCCTCCATCATTGATGCACCTCCAGATGATATCCCAGCTGATACCCCCGATACCAACTTTCACTCCATGACAACCAGGGGCAAAAATGGCATCCACAAGCCCAATCCCAAATACGCTCTCCATATTACTCTCCACCATCCCACCCCAAGAACCACCACACAGGTGCTTCGCCACCCCAGCTGGCAGCAAGCCATGCTTGATGAACTCTCTGCCCTTCAACAAAACTACACTTGGTCTCTTGTCGAGCGACGCCCTCACATGAACATCGTCGGCTGCAAATGGGTGTTCAAGACTAAACTTCACACGGATGGTTCTCTCGAACGCCTCAAGGCTCGCCTTGTGGTCAAGGGCTTTCACCAGGAAGTGTCGACTTCACTAATACATTCAGCCCTGTCGTCAAATCACCAACGATTAAGACTGTTCTCTCCATCGCTGTCTCTAAGGGCTGGGTTGTCCGACAATTGGATGTCTGCAATGCCTTCCTCAATGGCGATCTTGATACAACCGTGTACATGGCTCAACCTCCTGGCTTTGCTGACCCTTCCAAACCTAATCACATCTGCCTCCTCCACAAGGCTCTCTATGGTCTAAAACAGGCCCCTCACGCCTGGTACAACCGCATATCCCACTTCCTTACCGAGCTCGGCTTCTCCTCCAGTGCCGCAGACTCCTCCTTATTTGTCCTACAACATGGCTCCTCTATCGTCTACCTCCTTCTCTACGTTGACGATATCCTCGTCACTGGCAACTCCCCCTCCGAAGTAACACACATTATCACTCAACTAGAAAACGAATTCTCCTTACGAAACCTTGGTCCCATCCATTACTTCCTAGGCATTCAGGCAGAGGTAAACTCGCAAGGCATGCTCCTTCATCAAACCAAATACACCATTGATGTCTTAGACCGCGAAGACATGCTCCACTGGAAACCCGTCTCCACGCCTATCAGTGCTTCCTTCCTTCGTGACAACATACAAAATCCCAGCTCCCCCCTCACTGATGCCACTGCCTATTGCCGCATTGTCGGCTCTCCCCAATACCTGACACTCACAAGGCCGAACTTATCCTACGACGTAAACCTGGCCTGTCAGTATCTGCATTCCCCAACCACCATGCACCTCACTCTGGTCAAGCGCCTACTCCGCTATGTCAAAGGAACGATCCATATGGGGTTACAAATCTACAAGGATGATGAACTTTCCGTCACAGGTTTCTACGATGCTGACTGGGCTGGTTGCCCCCTTACGCGCCGAAGTACCTGTGGTTACTGTATCTTCCTCGGCCGCACCTGCATCTCCTGGTCTTCCAAGAAGCAACCGACTGTGTCCAAGTCTAGTGTCGAAGCTGAGTATTGCGCCCTCTCTCTCACCGCCGCTGAACTCACCTGGTTCTCTCAACTACTACGGGACCTTCACCTACCTCAGCATCAGCCGTCTTCACTCTACTGTGACAATCGCAGTGCGATGTTTCTGGCGACCAACCCAGTTCTGCATGCCAAGACCAAGCATATTGAATTGGACTACCACTTTGTCCGCGAGAAGGTTCTTCTTGGTCACATTGCAATCCATTATGTCTCCTCCAACAATCAGATCGCTGACATTTTTACCAAAGCTCTTCTCAAGAACGCCTTCCGCCGTCTCTTGCCCAAGATGGGTCTCACATTCTCTGAGTCCCATCTTGCGGGGGCTGTGAAACCACGCCTTCGTCATCTAGTTAATTACACTGTAATGATCATGCATCTTTACGGCTGCATATCTTGTATTTACTTCTGCTCTTTACTTCTGTCGCATGATGTACCCAATGCGCCTTTGGCGTCTGTACTCAACTGGATATAATGTCTTCTCCTCCCTCAGCTGGAGTGCGAGGTTGTTGCCCTAGTCTCTTGACTATCCTAAGCTAACAAGGATCACAATTCACAAGGTCAGGCCGCATGCGTCGGATCAAGTCAAGCACCAGATCCCTCTCCCCTCCCATCCCTTGTTGGTGTTGATGAGTGTGGCTGAGCTGGTGGAGCTAGAATTTGGCGCAGACGACAAGGGTGAGTTTCACGTCGTCGTCATCGCCACCACTCGCCTCGATAATATTGTTGAGTGTGCCATTTTTGGGTTCCACCATGGTCGGCGATAGAGGAGGTGCTAGAGCTATGGAGGAGGTGCTAAGTCTGTGGCGCTACGGCGCGATTAGCGCTGCTACCTCTCCCAGCACCTGCAGTCGCGGGAGCGGGGTGGAGCGGGACGCCTGTGGAGGCGAGATGGTGCATGATTGTTCGGAGCCCGTAGTCGGCAATCCGGTGGTTGGCATCGCCACAGAGGGAGCCGAGCTTGACGTTGCACCGGTGTCAATCCCCTTTCACAATCGCACCCATCCACCCCTTTCGTTTTTGTTCGAGTGTTCGCTCCCAACGTCGGCGGGTGTAAAGGGACACTGCTCATCCACCTCAAAATCGAGCCTCTCTGCCGCGTGCCCAAGCGCAATAGACAAACCCCACCGCCTCGCCCGAGGAGAAGTCCGGAGATAGAGACGGATAAGGATTGCAAATTTTAGGGAGACAAATAGGGGATAGACGCACCCTTCCAGTTCCGCTCTGGCAGAGGGAGAGCTGCGTCAAACTTCCAATCCTGAGCCTAGCCAGAACCCTAACCAGGAACCCGACGACAACGAACCCAGCTCCGCCGTTGGGGTCATTAGGGATGAGGACGAAGAGGAGGAGGAACAGGATCACGGCACACTGACGCAAGCTAGGAGGAGGAGCAACGGCGGTGGCGGCTGCAGCCCCGTTGACACTTGACAGTGTCAGCGGGTTTCTCGCCTGGATCCATCTCGGGTCTTAGGGTGCAGCTACGCCAGACTCGGCCCGACCCACAAGCAAAAGATATGTAGACCTATACCCTACTTTTAGAGATACGCTACACACAGTCCCTCCTATACCCGGCCACCCACCCGTGTATCGGGACTCCACAAAAATGTGGTCCCAGCCGGCTTTTAATACACGTCAATTAACTCCATGCAACATGCTTTTACTTCCCGTCAATTAACTCCATGCAGCCGGCTTTTATTATCCAGCAATTAACTCTCTCCACTCCTTCACGCCAATTAACTCTCTTCACGCCAATTAACTCCATGCAGCCGGCTTTTATTGTCCAGCAATTAACTCCATGCAGCCGGCTTTTAGTACAGTACGTCTGTTCTCCAGTTCTGATCAATCTTTCTACTTCGGTCGTACAGTACATCATGTAAAAGTTGCGGTGGTCAGAGAGTTGAAGCACAAGTACAGTACTTGCCCAACACTGTTTATGAGTATGTCCAAAACAAGTACAGTACTTCCCCAACACTGTTTATGAGTATGTGCTCATGATGTGTAGTACAGTACATCATGTAAAGGATGCGATGGTTAGAGAGTTGAAGCACAAGTACAGTTTTGCCAAGCATTGTTTTATGAGTACTTGCCCAACACTGTTTTATAATTCAATAATAAGTACAATACTTATTTATTATTCTCATATCAGTAACAAATATATTCATTTCCGCCAAGTACAATACTCACTCTCCCTCCCTATTCATTTTCGCCAAGTACAGTTCTCACTTGATAATTTTAACTCATTTACTCAAGCATAAGTACAATACCTACCAATTTTAATCCATAAGTACAGTACCTACGAAATCCAATAACAACATTTTTCTTCTGGACATAATTTTTTTACAAAAGTACAGTGCACATCTGGTCAATAATCAACTATAAAATACATCCATAAGTATTGTACCCAATACTTAATTTCCAACCCAGTTTGTCAAACATAAGTACAGTACCTATCAAATTCACTTGTGAATGTATATGTATTTATTGTAGGTACAGTACTTACGTAATCTGCAGTGGGGAGAAATATGCAGTTGCAATCCCCTTAGGCAATGGACAATAAATGTCATTTGCATGCCCGTTGAATGCCTTTTGCATGCCCGTTGCATGCGTTTTGCATGGGCAATAACACAAAAAAAGGCTGTACATGCTATATCTATGAAATGCATTAAATTTTGCGTTTTTCCAGATTCCGGGTATGTGAACGGGTGGGTAGATGACTGTGGCTAGAATTTTTCTACTTTTAGTTCAAAAACCCAAATTTTGGGTCGGGTTGAGTCGGGTCCTAGATTTTCTGCCAGGATTACTGCCAATGGCCTTTGCCAAGGCAAGTGAAGCAGACGTTGTGTGGGACTCCATACAAAGGTTGTCTCCGCTTGGGGCAGAGGCACCGTCGATGCCATCTCGGGCTGGTCTACACTCGGGGGACACGGCCTTTTTGTTCCTGTCGATCAGCAGTGTGCCACAAAGGGAGAATCCTTCTGATGTCAGGAAGAGTCTCTTCTGGAGACACAGCAGAGGCCGCGGATTCAGAGCATCTGGCCACCACAAATCGCTGGGCGTGGAGGCCAAAATCAGGGGGAAGCAGCGAGCGTCGTAGACTAGGAGCCATTAGCGGGCGCGGGAAAGGGGGATCCGCCATCCAGCAGTAGAGACCCTACATGGAACCTGGGCGCTAACCAGAAAGGAGCAACTAGCCCCACGACTCTGGGAGAGAGAGGAAGGTGAACGCCTGTCTGTATGCCTACCTTGTCCGACTCAATGAATTATCAGCAAACAGAGGGCGCTCTCCTTATCGACGGTAGTGAAGGCAGTCACACAACCTATCTTGACCGGCTGCCCTGGGTATCAGTTGTGTGGTACCCCCACAGATGCCTATCTTTCACAACCGTGGTAGCAAGCGAACCCTAATTCACTCAGGAATCAACGAGGGTTAGTGAAGCGTCGGTTCAGAAGCAGTGGGACTCGACGACCCTCTCCATGGTAGGAGGTAGCCGAGTTGAACCACAGCCGAGACTGAGAGGTGACCCCGGTGGGAGAGGTTTACATCAAGGCAACTCGTAGCCGTGGCGGATTCAGAAATCTATCCGGGCGCTTGAGTAGAATCTTGACTATATATATAAACAGACAAAATAATACTTATTTACATTAAAAAAATACACAACATAATTTCTCATTTCATCTAAAATATAAAAATAGTCTACTTATAAAATATTAAAAAATTAAAATTCAATGACATGATATAAATCACCATGTCAAAGTCCTACATTTATTTAGATGTCCAAGATCATAAATTTAAAATTATCTCCATCTCTTTCAAATTAAACAGATATATGATAAATGGTATGGCCATTATTTATCATTACTTGATTAATGTATAATATTATTAACACATATGAAGTATACCAATTATATAGAAAGTTAGAACCAACACACCTTTTCAGTGAAGAGCAGGCACCAAAATATAATATGACAATGTTAGTTGATGGGGTCATATGGGAAGATCCAAATAATTTGTGTAGTAGTCAAATTTTATACTATAGAGGATATAAGTACAAAGTACTAGGCAATGCCAATTTATTTTAAAATTTTGACACAACAATTGGTATGAAAGAAACTTCAAATAGAAAGAAGAAGCAAAACATTAGTTGAGTTTGTATAAATACCAATTATTGAGAAAGAAAGTTGATACTAAAAAGTAAAGAGTAGGAAAGATCCATCCATATATTTATTTCTTATTAAAAAGTTGGAGAAGAGAGGACACAAAGAAATAATAATATGTTTCTATCAACTTTCATTTACATGGTATCCTTCTTTATCTCCCTCTATTTGTTTTAATTATGTCTACAAAATAGATTTCCCTACCTTTTCTTCTCCTTATTCCACACTCCAAATAATTACCCTATAAATTTTTTATCTTAGGCCAAAGATAAAAAATTTGATACATTTTTTCCTTTTTCTTTATAGACATAATATTGGCTCATTAAGTTAATAAATGGTATTGGAATAAACTTTAAATACTTATATATTATATAATTAAGAGTGCATAAAATATCATGTATCAATAAATATTGTTTGGATTTACTATTATATAGAAATATGGATATTTTTTATTTCGATATTGATTGACTAATAAGAGATTGAAAGAACAATTTTCAAATAAAAGGTGTCTTTATGTGCATGTGTGTAATTATAACTTAGTGAATCATGTTCTACTTAATTATAATTTTAACTAACTACTCAATAGCATCATATTAGATTCTACTTAATATGTCAACATATTGAATGGGAATTTTTTTATAAATTTAATATTATATTATAAATTTTCCATGTTTTAGGGCTAAATGCCTCCAATATTTTGAGAGCCATGCTTGTAGTATGTGGATAAGTAGCATAAATCTTGACAAAAATTGATACAAAATTATTAAGTAAAAATTTAGTATGAAAGGAACAAAAGATAAAATGTCTTAATCTCATAACTAAAAATAGTAATTGATGGTATTACATTAGGAGTATACATTTTATCATTTGTAAGAGAGAATAGACATCATCCTCAAATATATTTAGTTCAAACCCTAAGTAGTTTACATAAAGAAGTGTAATACAATCAGTTTCATTAATAAGATTAAGTTTCATATTTTGTATAGTGTAATAAGATAGTTTTGTAATATTTTAATGTTTACATGGTATCATAGTAATAACATAAATAATTTTTTTGAGAGGGGGGCTTCAGCCTGGGCAGCCCCCCCTCTGGTTCCGCCCCTGCTCCTAGCGGCGTGACCTTCAGTGAAACTAGGGGGAGACACCCTAGAGGAGCGATCAACAAGAGCAGTTCGTCAAGGAACTGATTCCTACCTGTGATCCAATCTTAGGATAATTATATATATAGCCAAAAAAACCTAAATGGGACATTTTCCATATTTTATTCCCTAAATGGCACGTTCTTGAATCTTGTGGGACCAATGTGTCTGCTGCTAGGACACATTGCACCAATGAGTCCCAACCGGGGACGCATTGTAGCAATACGTCCTCATGCAGGACATATTGCTTTTTTTTCAAATATTTTTACAGTCACTGATATTCTTTCATGGTTATTGATATGTATATTAACAATATTGATTATATTTATACATTTAAAAATCGTTCACTTGTATTTGGATGTCTATAATATACCCAATTATTATAAATATGTCAATTTCAATAGCTCGTAACATGCATATGGAATATATAAGTGGTATTACAACCAACATCAGTTGGTTCCTAATTAATTATATAATAAGAACTTAATCCCAAAAAATGAGATAGCAATTAAAAACAAGGTTAAAACATGAACCAACATGACGAGAAAATAATACACAACACACAACAGAACAATATGATAGATCTAAAATGAACCAATGTGATATCATAATATGATAGATCCACACACAATAGATGTCTTCACAAAGGCATACATACAACACAATACAATATATAAAAAACTAAGCAAGTCCTCCTCACTCATGACGTCCTCGCTCACCTCCCTCTACATCTGGCTCATCTGTACCGATGTCATCTGGAGACGCCTGAACTGGGGACAATTGCATAGGAGGATGCTGGCGAGCATCAGGGTAGAAATGAAAATGTGGATGTGGGGTGAGGGGTCTCTGAAAACTAGGATATGATGCATCAGGTAGGGTGCATCCTGAGAAATCAAACGGAGTAGGTGAATATGTGGCATAAGGTGGTGGTCGGCTCTCATGAATAACTGGTGGTGGGAATGGAGTGTAAGGAATAGAAGAACTTGCTCCATGGTAGGATGCTGGTTGAGGTAGGGTGATGAATGAAGAATAATAACCGGCTCCTCCAAAGTATGGGCTTGTATGTCCCCATCCCATGAACTGAGAAGTGGGAGTGAGCTTAGGAGCAGTAAGTACAGGAGTAGGAGTAGGATTAGGAGTAGGAGTAGGGGAGTAGGAGTGGGATCAGAGGCTGTGGTATGAGTGGGTATGAGATCACACGACCGAGAATAGTCGGGAAGACTGTCAAAGTAAGCCCCCTGGATGCTATAGATGTCATCTCTGATCTGTGTAGGGATCTGCTCTAAAGCCGCTCGGATCGCCACTTGTGTTTGCACATGTAAAGCAAAGTATGTACACATAATAAAGACTAATTACATATATCACAAATAACAATGATAAAAATAACAGTTTGTAAAAGAAATAATAATGATACTCACAAACTCTTGCTAGTGATAACTTTGTAGGTAGTATGTGGCTGGAGGCATACTTGGAGGGGGCACGATGTACTGGGGATGATACCATGCATAGTGAACCTGAGGACTGAAGATTGTATCAGTTGGTGGAGAGGGAACTAAGCTCTCATGTCTATTGTTCCATAGCTGTACCTCCCGCCTATAATGAAGTAGCCAATCCTCAGCCGCATGACCCCTCCCATCAATCCGACTAAGCTACGACGGCTCAAGAGTAGGTTGTACTTGAACAAAGCCGAACTGTCCAAGTACTCTGTCGGGGAAGTGTCACTCCACTATTGTGTAGCACAACAAAGACACTCGTGCCAACCAAACATCACTACCCTCTCTACAAATGGCAGGCAATCTCTCAAGAACATCAGCAGTGTAAGCAGTCAAATTTATCTATTATTCATATAGACAACATGTATCATATAAAATGGAGTAAATTGCAAATAAATAAAACATATATCATACAACATGTTAGTAGAGGTAAGTAAGTTATACATGCGAGGGCAAAATCTGGTCAAATGATGAATCGTAAAACTGGATTGTTCCCCTGATAGTGTAACTCCTTTAGACAAAGGTAGGCCACCTATTAAATTGACAAACTATATTTAGATAAACACTATATAATGTTTGGACAAATATAAAAATTAATTATGTAGATCTTTACCTGTAACCCAAGGGAACATCTTCTGGCCACTCCCCCATTGCATAACAATGAACCTGGGCGTCCAATTCCCAACTTCTCCTAATACCACAGCTGCAATAGATAAACACAACATGACAAATGGGCAGTTCTCCTGGACGGGGTGGTAGCCTTATACAACTCCCTATATAAGTAAGCTAGAGTTGCAGCACCCCAAGATAGAGTACCACAACGTGCAAAATCAGACACAAGAGGGAGGTACCTAACATGCACTCTATCCTCGGTACTCTCTGGGATAAGGTAACTACCTAAGAAGTATATGAGATATGCCCTGGTGTACCTTGTTCTCAGTTCTAGTTATTTCTCTTCATCACCCACGGTCAGATCCATATCCATGAAGTTCTCACGCAGTCAAATCAAGGAGATATGCCCCTTAGACATCCCATCTGGTGCATCTCTTAAGAAATTCTCACAAAGGTGAAACCAAGAGGAAAATTGCCCCTCATTTACACCTATAGGATAAGAAGCTATAACAGGTGGGCCATCAATCCTAAGACCTAGAAGCACTGTAACATCCTGAAGTGTTACAATCATCTCAAATGGGGGAAATCTAAAAGTATTGCTAGTATTGTCCCACCGATTAACTAATGCAGTGATTAAAGTGGGGTCAAGGTGGATAGAGGGTAGCCTATGAACAAGCCCAAAACCATCCATGGAAATATTTTCTAAAACATCTGGATCAATAATAGGCCATTGTGCCAACATGATGTGGTGTTGGGAGAGTCAGAAGGTTGCTTGTCTAGGAGCCATATCTATGAAAAGTACAAATATTACATTAAATGAAAAGTGCAAATATTGTACAACATATAAGTTTGTCAAGATTCTTCATTACATAAGATGAAATTAATTCAAATACATGAACTACCAAACAATATTAAAATACAAAATGAACTACTAAAAGAGAAATATTACAAGAATTAGTTACTATATTTGATTCAATATCTGATCTAGAGGTTCATAAAATGGCCACATTTGAAGTACAACTCGATGTATCTCTGGATGTGATACAACTAACTAGTTTTTAACTTGTTCATTGATTGGCATTGCTTTCTGTTTAGTGTGATACCAATACCAACCAAGTAGCTCAAGAAGTTCTTCATACATGTAAAACATTTGCTTTAAAAATTGCCAATGAAATTTTACTTGTTCTTTTGTCACTATAAATCCTAACTTGTTGTACAACAAATCTGGTACGTCATTCCAGTCATCATCCAATGGAGTTTGATAAACCATTTTTCCATGTAGGCTCTTTGTAGCTATTATTCCGATTAACTCTACTGACATGTGAAATGTCTATGTCCTTCGATGAGCCATCTATAAAAAAACCCATTATAAATTCATTCTTTTAGTGAAATTGCAAACATTGCATGATGTGATTAAATTGTAAACATTACATGACTTGAGTAAATTGAAATTACAAACATTATATTACGTGATTAAATTGAAATTGCAAAAATTACATGACTTGAACAAACTAAAATTGCAAACAGTACATGCCTTGAGTAAATTGAAATAGAAAACATTACATGACCAGACATCATATTACATTAGGATTAGTGTGTCTATTATGGCCCCTTCTACCACACTTATGACAGTGATATGTATACGGATTTGGATCAACATCCATAGTTGAAGGCCTTCTCTTTTTCTTTGGTCTTCCAGCTTTCCTTCGTTTCCTAGGGGGTAATAAGGGATAAATACCTCTACTTTCATCAAATTGAGGCCAATACCTCTTGTCGGAAATACCATAAAATTCAGTTCTGTATGCATTTAGATAAGCCTCATTTGTATAATATGCGCTCACAAAACCATCAAGATCCCAATTGACAAAGTGTGCAGCTACCCAAATATGAGAACACGGATAATGCCATTGTTGTGGAAAACCACAACTGCATTGACTGCCACCATTTGGACGTACTATTACTTGAAATCTATTTCCATCCATATCACCAACAAGCCATTCATCATTGTTTACATGGATGTGTATTGTCAGTTTTTTTGCATCCTCTCAAACATTATAAAGCTTATCATGAACATTATATTAACATAAATTAATATTTTAGAATAGTGACATCATTTTTAAAAGAGTAGTTAAGATTTTAGAACAATAATTTTGAATTTGGAATTAAATTTATTTTACTATTTTTTCTATAACATTAACTTTTTAGAACAACAATTCTACTATTTTTTAGTAACATTAACATTTCTATTCAACAACAATTTTGCTATTTTTTCAGTAACATTAACATTTCAGAACAACAATTTTGCAATTCGAACAATAATTTTTCAGGTATTAATTAACCTTCAATTGTCATTTTCGACATCATTATTTCACTAATGTGGAATTAAGGAGTAGCAATACAACTATTTCAGTTGTAATATTGCATACTAATGTTAAGTTCAAGTTTTGGGCATTAAAATTTTGGTAGAAAAAATACCTCAAATGGAGAGTTCTCCCTTGTCAATCAAAGAATACAAGAAGAGAAAGAAGAGTAGCAGTAGAATCACCTCCAAGCAGTACAAGAAACGAAGAAGATAACAGCTCCAAGATCGCCTGAAATAAGCTAGAAATCACCTCCAAGCAGTAAAAATATGAGCAAAAACTCCTGAGCAATGGGAGTAGAGAGCAAGAGTAAGGAAATGAAGAATGGTGTGAGTTTGGGGGGCTGATTTCACCTAATATTTATAGGAGAGCAATGCGTCCCGATTGGGGATGCATTGCTCCCACGTGGCACCGCGCCGCTGCCCAACGACAAAATAGATGTTGGGCTACACCGATCCAAGTGATGTGTGGGAGCAATGCGTCCCTGTCCCGGACGCATTGCCTGCGTGACAAAATTTAGCCGTTGGGGCATCTCCCCACGTGACACATTGGCCCCACAAGAGGGCAATGCGTCCTGGTTCGGGATGCATTGCCCTCCTATGGGGCCAATACGTCCTGAACGATGATGTATTGCCCTCCTGTGGGGCCAATACATCCCAAATCGGGACGCATTGCCTCACGGGAGGGAAATGCATCCCATAAGGTGACACATTGCTCTGCAAATGTGCCATTTTGGGCAATAAGTTCAAGAACGTGCCATTTAGGGAATAAAATATGGCAAATGTGCCATTTAGGTTTTTTTGGCCTAAATATATATTTGATATTAGAATAGATATGCGGCCAGACAAGCAAAGTGTATGGACAGTCGATGAATGAATTTGGTTTCATATGAGTATATCCAATCCATTTTGATCCCCACATAACACATTACTATTCTATATATTCTTTACTTTTGGAATCATGTCAATTTATGGGAAACCACTTCCATTGTTTTATTGTTGGAATACATGGTTTGAGTCATTCCAATGACACAATGTTATAACCATGTTCATTGTGTTGTGGTAGCTTAAATTGAAGATATGCATGCTCTCTCCCTACTATGTTCTCAATTCTATGGCTACTACATCTTTCTCTCCAATTTTCTCTGCAAGTCTGGGGTAGAGTCAAAATTTGTTCAAGACACGGTTGTCGGTGTTGAATGTACAACCCTGGGTAAAAGGCATTAACCTACATGAACCTGTAGAAGGACACTATTTTCTCTGAGGTAAGTCGTTATGAATGAATACTTCTCATAAATATTTAATTTTGTTTCCTTTTTTGACATCTATATGTGAAGAACGGCTAGACACGGGTATCACTTTTAATTTAGTGTTGGTTCATTAATAAACAACCGACGCCTAAAATCGACCACAAAATCCAAAATTTCCAGTGCAAAAAATTACCTCCAAAATTTAACATACGGTGTCGGTTGTTGACTAATTAACCGACGATTAAAGTTTTTGGCGAGACAGAAATTGGGCACATTTTTATCGTCGGTTGTCTTTCGATAACCGACGCCGATGTGTTTTTCCGCACTGTCCACGTGATTTTTTTCACCCCCCTTTGGCGTCAGTTTTCTAAGGAAACCGACGACTATGGTCAGAATTCGAGAACATTTTTTTTGTTGGCCTATGTAGATAGACGTCATTTTTTCAAGTAGAAACCGATGACTATAATTGAGCATAGGTGTCAGTTTTTTAGTCGTAACTGACACCTATTTTTATTAGCGTTGGATTTTTTGAATACCCGACGCTGATGGTTAACTTAATAGCACCCGCACGAAGCCGACTCTTCCTGTTTCTCTGTTTTATTTCTGATTGAAGGTTAGGTTCTAGCTCTGGCGATTCCACCCCCTGCTCCCTCCTCCTTGCGCGCCACCGCCACCCTTCTCCCTGCTTGCCGCCGTCGGCCACCCTCTCTCTGCTTGCCGCCGCTGGCCACCCTCTATCTGCTCATCCTAGCTGCTCGGCCTGCTCCCTGCCCTTCGATGTCCTCCTCGGCCTACACCTGGTCAGCACCTGGTCATCCTCCTCAGCCTGCTCCCTGTCCTCCGCCACCCAAGGTCAGCACCTGCTCATCCTCCTCTGCCTCCGCCTGCTCCATGCCCTCCGCTACCCAAGGTCAGCTCCCCCTCTTTTCTATATCACTATTTTCTCCTATTCCATCATTTTTTGGACACCGTTGAGGTGATGCTAACTAGTCCACACTACACATCACTTGCTAGCAACTTGGGCCTCCTTGCTTTTGATCATATTACTAGCATTAAGATCATAGTAAGATGTCCAAGGTTTCAAAACACTAAATCATCTAGGGGCTGTTTGCATTCTACTTTCCCAACTACATGTATTCAATGCATAAAATGTGCTTGAGTGGTATTTCGATTTGTTAATTATACTAATTTTGCTGCAATAATGTAGTTGATCTCATCCTGTAAGCCCCAATGCGACGGAAATGTAGTGATTAGAAAAGCTTTCGTATATGACGTGTTTTGCAAATGCTACCTTTAGCTATTAAATCTGAATAACATAGCATTTGTTATTACCACCTTATAAATATAATACAACTGCGAAAATATATGAATGTGGCATTCTGAAACATCTCTCTCAAACTAGTCCCTATTGTTTGCATTTATTTATGTACTGATTCAAGAACTAATTGATCATCTACTGATTTATATTAGTTTATCAACGAATTTGTATTTATTCATCTACTTATTTGTATTTTTTGTCTACTATTTTTTGTTTAGTTATCTACTCATTTGAATTTATTTGTGTACTGCTTTTGAAATTATATAATCATCTAGTGATGTAACTTTATCACAGGCTCGTTATGAACCATTAGATCTAGATCTTAGGGTATCTCTACCATCCTAACTATGAAATTGGTAACTTGTTTCCTTATTGAGTATATTGAGAATCCTAATCACCCTTCTTGCTTAATGATGAACTCTAATGCACACATATGACATGCTTGGAATGTAAATGATGAACTTTTCCCTAGATTGCCAATCATGCTTCTAAAGACATCAATAATCATCCTAACTCGAAGAACTAGGATATGAATGATGAAACTAGGATTGTAGGTATAAGAATGACAACACATGTATTTGTTGGCCTAGAAACCCATCCAAGATTTAGTCATTAGGAGTAAATCTTGGATAGTCCCCAGTTTGGGACTGTTCTTGAACACCTAATCTCACTTAGGATGTAAGTGTATAATGTGTATTGGGTTTTCAAGAAAATTTCAGTAGCATTTTCCCATTTGTTCTCTAAGTACATATGTACTTGGAGAACAATGGGGAAATGTTGCCAAAATTTTCTTGAAAACCCAATACCCATTATATACTTACTAGTGAGATTAGGTGTTCAAGAATGGGATAGGTGGTACACATTTATTATATATCAGAATGACAACACATGTATTGTTTGCACGCTATGTTGTTTTGCACTGTGAATGACTTTCCAGCATATGGGAATTTGTCTGGATATGGTGTCAAAGGATCTAAAGTGTGTCCTATATGTGAAGTGAATACTGATTCAATACTACTAAAACACGGCGGCAAGACTATATATCTTGGTCATTGAAGGTTTCTTCCAAAAGTTCATCTGTATCGTAGGTTGCACAAAGCATTCAATGGACGGAATGAGGAATAGAGTGCACTTAAACCTATATTATGGGAGGATGTTTATGAAAGAGTAAAAGACATCGCCAATAAATTTGGTAAGAAATCACAATGTACAATGGCCACACGGAGTGACAAGTCTTTATTCAAGAAGAAGTAAATATTTTGGGATCTTCCTTATTGGAGTTCTTTGATAGTCAGGCATTGTATCGATGTCATGCACGTTGAGAAAAATGTATGTGATAGCGTCATTGGTATTTTGTTGAATATACCAGGTAAGACTAAAGATGGGATAAAATCCAGAATGGACCTACGTGAAATGGGAATAAGGACATAATTAACAGAAGTAGTTAGTAGCGATCGGAGAACATACTTACCTCCTGCTTGTTACACGTTGTCTAGAAAGGAGAAGAAAGCTTTTTGTGAATGCTTGGTAAATGTTAAGGTGCCACAGGGTTACTCATCCAACATTCGTACATTGGTATCAATGAAAGATCTGAATTTGATAGGTCTTAAATCTCATGATTGTCACACTCTAATGCAACAAATATTGCTCATGGCAATTTGATCTATATTTCTGAAGCATGTATGGTTTGTAATCACCAGACTTTGTTTCTTTTTCAACAGTCTGTACAACAAAGTTATTGACCCTGGTACTCTCGATAAATTGCAAAGAGAAGTGGTTGTTACCCTATGTCAGCTTGAGATGTATTTTCCTCCTTCATTCTTTGATATCATGGTACATCTTGTTGTCCACTTGACTAGGGAAGTGAAAATGTTGGGACAAGTTTTCTTGCATTGGATGTAACCCTTTGAACGATACATGAGCATTTTTAAAGGTGATGTTCGAAACCGTTATCGGCCTAAAGGGATTATTATTGAAGGTTATGTGGCGAGAGAGGTTATGGATTTTTGCAATGACTTTCTGAGTGGTAATGACGCTCTTGTGAATGACAAGAATATTGAGGAGCAATTCGGAAAAGGAATTTTGGGATCACGGGTGAAAGTAATTGTGACGATCTGACCACAAATCAGATTGTCACTGCGTAATTAATTGTGGAATTAAACATAAACAACAGATTAACAAAAATCACTAAAAATTAAAACCATTTGCAAAGAGATCCAATTCCAGGAAACTCTTATAAGGAGAACCAACGTATTATATATACATTCTGGTCCACAAAGTACATACCATGTATCTTCTCTTCTCGAGGATTACATACAATAGTTGTTCCGTTAAATCTACACATAAGAAACATAAAACCTCAAGGCATTCAATGCCAAAATCTCAGATCGATCATAAAACCACTAAGTACTAACTCCAAGGACCTGAGAGTACAGAGACGATACATAGGAATCATATCTACAAGACACGAGAGTCAGTATCTCCACCTGAGATGTTACTACTGTCCCTGATGCTGTTGTCCTTCCCCTGTTGTATGGTCCCTACCTCCTCACCCGTGTCCACCTAAAATGTTGGTGACTAAGAGAGTGAGACCCATGTCCCAGCGAGAGATATAACTCTCCGCCATAAATATTATTATTGCAAATAAATAGTAATAAACTCAAAAGAGGATTCTCTATTAAAAAACATGATTTAATCATTATTAAGAAGAATAGAGCAATATCATCTTTTAAAGTAACACAACTATAAATGATAAAGCAATAAATCATCTATCCATTTTCATAAGGAATATGAAGAACATGTATAACATCTATCCATTTAGGATACAGTAAGCAATGTAACAACAACCAATGATATTCGTATTTCATTCTTAAGAAAATACACTACATGGTTGATTACATTTTACAATCATACTTATGTCCAGAGGAAGTGAGCTGTACCGCTCAAATCCAACCTTCAGTTGCGAAACCCAAAGTCGGTGCCATACAAGATCAAAGGAAGAGCTGGACTCCACGATCTCATCTGTCTCAGTCAGTGCGACACCACAAGTAGGACCACAATCTCTTTCTTAAGTGACCTCAGTCACAGGGTTAGCTCCCATAGGCTACCCATTCTGTAGCCCACCTTGGTACAGGTCCCGACACTAGTAAATGTGAGCCACGGGCCAGTTCATGCTCTCTGAGCCATGAACGCATTCATGCTCTATCACACTGAGTCATGGGCCTGTTCACCATGCTGTTATACATATCTTGAGTCTACAACCGAAGTTGCACTCTAATCCTCCTATTTTTGTCTAGGAGAAACCCCGCATATTCAACAATATATGCTCCAAATTAACCCGTAGGAGAATCCGTTTCACCATCACCAGCTACTAACGATGATGGATCTATGGCCAAGTCTCTACATGATAAAATTCCACTAGATTATTTATGTACATTACCATATTCTTTTAGCATCAGTCAAGTTTTCAAACAAGAATTATTATGACAAATGCTACAAAGAAACATGTAATACTTCTATCAAGTACTTTTTAAAACTTTATAAAACATTGGGATCTCAATCCCTTATCTCATTACTGGGAATTCACATCCCTCAACCATACCATCATCATGTTTACTGGATTCGGTTATTCAAACCCTTAGTTCATCACTGAACATGGTTACCACTATCAGGTAACTATTACCTCCAAGTCATATGACCAAGGTATTCATGATACTTGTTACACAAGCATCTCACATAGTTCACCAGGCATATTTAACTTCTTGTCACCTCTCACTGGGCAAAAAATAAAATAATGGCCCACAAGGCCCATTAACATCATAGCTCATACCTGGTTATGCTCATCATCTCATGATACCTACATGGTTAGTATACTTGATAACAACCATATCAATTACATATCAACATTATACAATACAAAGATAACATCAATATTCCCTCATTAGGGTTAGGGTTTCCCATATTTATCAATTAGGGTTTCACATAACATCACCCTATATTAGGGTTTCACGTAACATCACCCTATATTAGGGTTTCATATAACATCACCCTATATTAGAGTTAGGGTTTCTCATCTTTATTAATTAGAATTTCTCATACCATCACCCTATATTAGGGTTTCACATAACATCACCCTATATTAGGGTTTCACGTAACATCACCCTATATTAGGGTTTCATATAACATCACCATATATTAGAGTTAGGGTTTCTGATCTTTATTAATTAGAATTTCTCATACCATGACCCTATATTAGGGTTTCACATAACATCACCCTATATTAGGGTTTCACATAACATCACCCTATATTAGGGTTTCACATAACATCACCCTATATTAGGGTTAGGGTTTCCTATTTCATTTCAATTAGGGTTTCTCAACCCAATACCCAAAATTTGGGTTAGGTTTTCTCATCCTTCTCAATTAGGGTTTCATGATCACATTATCAAAGATCAAACCTTAATTTGAAACTCTATGCATCTTGGAGAATGCATTGATATTACAATTAATATCCAACACCTAACTCATTGTTCCACATGTCTAGAATTACATAATACCTTCATAAGTATTCAATTAAACTTATGTATTGTAATTTTCCTTATTGATTAGGGTTTCCATTCTCCATTGATTTGTGTTTTATGATTACCTCATTATTCCAAACCCTAAGTCAGTGCTTCCACATATCTTGGAGCACATAACATTATTTAAGTATTAAATCTTACTTCTCATTGTTCCATGTACTAGGAACACACATCACCATCATACCTTATTCAGTTGACTTAACCTTTCACTAAGTACATGCACATATGCTTATCATAGTGCATTGAATTTATTACCTTCATAGGCATCAATTGATAATCACTCTAAATGTATTAATCACCTAAATACTTTAGAAGTACTTCCATTGAAATCGTCTTTGAGATACTCTTCAACCACTTATGGGTTATTAGTACTTACATGGTTTGAATCAATTGAACCTTCAAACGGTTTGAACCAATTGAACCTTCAAATAGTTTGGCCCTAAACCTTCAAATGGTCTGGTCCTAATCCTCCAAATGGTTTGAGACCGTTTAGACCTTCAAATGGTCTCGTCCTAAACCTTCAAACGGTTTGAGACCATTTAGACCTTCAAACGGTCTGGTCCTAAACCCTCAAATGGTTTGAGACCATTTAGACCTTCAAACGGTCTGGTCCTAAACCCTCAAATGGTTTGAGACCATTTAGACCTTCAAACGGTCTTGATCTTTATATCCTTAAATGGTTTTGAACGTTTTGCTCATCAAATGGTTTTGAAACCGTTTCAACCCAAGACCCTCAAACAGTTTGAAGATCGATTAACTCTAAACGGTTTGAGACCATTTGGTCAATTCAGAGATGAAACCGTTTGATCAAATCAACTTTGAAAAATGTTTAATCCTAAACAGTTTGAGATCGTTTGGTCAATTCAGAGTTGAAACCGTTTGAACCTAAATTAAGGTTTTGACATCAATTAATCTAGGGTTTTAAAACCAATTGAGTTCTAAACATTTTGAAATCGTTTGGTCATCCAAGGTTGAGACCATGTGGACTAGATTAGGTTGAAACCATTAAACATTTACACATTCTTGAAACCGTTTAGCCTCTAATGGTTTGAAACCATTTGACCTCTAACGGTTTGAAACTGTTTGACCAACAAAATTGAAACCGTTTGTTTTTTATATTCTTGAAGTGTGTGCTAAGATGATGTCATCATCATCAAGCTTCAGACCTCTAAATTCTACTATCATATATATAATGATTTCATCAATTATTTAAGAAGAAAATAAAAGATCAACATATGATGAGAAGTTGAAATCAATAATAACATTGATGTGTAAAAGTTATATAACCTACCTTCAAAGTAGCTTCAAAGCTTCAAGCTTCTCATCTCTAATGGTGAAAGAAGCTCCTTCAACTATCCAAGGTTCATTTCCAACTCTTTGGATGTAAAAGATAGCCAAGGTTGAGCATTGGATGGAAGAGAGAAGAAAATGAATGTTGAAATCCGATTTCAACCATTAATCCTTGGTTGAAGATGATCATGGAGCTTACCTTCAGCATGGGGAATGCTTTCCTCCTGCTCCTAATCTTCTTGTTTGTCGGCCAAAGCAAGGGAAGAAAGTGGTTTGCAAAAGTAGCCTTTCAAGTAAGGAGAAAATTGAGTACATATAATTGATTTTCTAGGAGAGAGAAAGTAGAAGAAAATTCATCCACTTTCTTGCCACATGCCCCCTCCCTTCCTTGCCTCCGAAGCAAACTTCCTTGCCCTCAATATCCTATCAATTATCCTTGAATTAAAAGCAACCACTTAAGCACCTTAATCATTATAATACTATTATCCATTTTTAGTGGACATTACTTTTTAATTAACAAATGTGAGTGGATTTCTTCACCTACTTAAGATATTTCAGTGCCACTCAAAGCATTTGGACGTCCTCCCAATATAGGATTTCAACCACAGCCTTTTTAATTGATGGGCACTTCAATTAATATATTTATTTTTGCTACAAAATAAATTAGGGTTTCATTTATGCTTATTTCTTGATTATTTTATTATTAAGATTATCTTTCCTCAAATGTGGTTCCAACAAGACACCCCTTTCTTTTTATTTTCTCTAAATGATATCAAGAAACAAAAGGGACATAATAGAGGTGGTATTTTGCATATCCAACCCTAGGTTTTGGGTAATTTGCAAATTACACCATAACTAGCATTCAATACACAAGCATTACTCAAACAAGCTCCTTCTTGGAACTTAGGCTTCCACAAGACATACCTCAGCATCATTCTCATTCTTATGATGCTATAACACTTGAGGAACATTTATCATGTAACATTTGCAAGGTAACCCCTTAAATTGGGTAAATTGCACTTTAGTCCAAAATAGGTAAAATATTGTTTCAACATTATTCAAATAGGACCAAAATTGAAACATAATATCTCCTTTAGTCTTAATTACTTTTCAAAAGATAAATACAAGAATCTAAATGACTTACTTAAGAAAAACTTCTAGGGTTAAGGCATAACCCAGGTCAGGGATGTTACAATTATCCACCCCTAACAGGGATTTCGTCCCCGAAATCGTCAAGAGAAAAGAGAAGGGTACTTCCTCCTCATCTCTTCCTCGAGCTCCCATGTAGCCTCTTCAATGCTACGATGATGCCAGAGAACTTTCACAAGCATTATGTCTTTCTTTTTCAACTTTTTGATTCTCCTGTCAAGAATCATCATTGGTCCTTCTACATAGGATATATCTTCATTTAATTCTACCTCCACAGGTTGCAAAACTAACTCCACGTCAGGGTGACACTTTCTCAGCATGGATATATGGAATACTGGATGCAAACTATGTAGTTCAGGTGGCAACTCCAACTTATAGGCTACCTTTCCAATCCGTTCAGTGATTGGATAAGGCCCCATAAATCTAGGAGCTAACTTACCCTTTTTCCCAAATCTAAGAACACCTTTCCAAGGTGAGACTTTGAGATATACTATGTCTCCAACTTGGAATTAGAAAGGTCTTCACCGTTTATCAATATATGATTTCTGTCTATCCTGTGCAGCTTTTAACTGCTGTTGTATTACTTTAATCTTCTCAGTTGTCTGTTTCACTAATTCATGACCCAAAATTTGATATTCCCATGTTTCATACCAGCATAATGGAGATCTACAACGTCTACCATATAATTCTTCATATGGTGCCATATTAATATTGTGCTGATAACTATTGTTGTAAGTGAATTCTATTAAGCTCAAGTGTAGATCCCAACTTCCTATAAACTGAAGGACACATGCCCTAAGCAAATCCTCCAAGGTTTGTATAGTTCTCTCAGATTGTCCATCCGTCTGTGGGTAAAAGGCGGTACTGAATCTTAACTGTTTACCCAAAGCTTTATGTAGTCATTCCCAAAAATGACTAGTGAACTGGGGACCTCTATCAGAAACAATTGTAGCTAGAACCCCGTGTAAACGCACTATCTCATCTATATAGATCTGTGCAAGTTTCTCAGCAGTATAGGTTGTTTTGACAGGAAGAAAATGTGTTGACTTAGTCAACCTATCAACTATCACCCAAATGGAATCATGACTTTTGGCTATTCTGGGTAAACCAACCACAAAGTCCATGGTCATGTGATCCCATTTCCACTGTGGTATAGGTAAAGGTTGCATTGTTCCTGCGAGCTTTTGATGTTCGGCTTTGACATGCTGACATACTGGACACCGCATAACAAACTCAGCTACATCTTTCTTCAATTTGGGCCACCAATACATATCTTTCAGGTTATGATACATTTTGGTGCTCCCTGGATGGATTGCATACATAGACAAATGAGCTTTCTCCAAGACTAACTTCCTTAAGTCATTGACATTAGGTACTACCATCCTACCATGGTAACAGACTACCTCATCATCTGACTCATGAAACCCATTCTATTTCTCACTACCATACTCTGATCTAATCTGCTGAATCACAGTATTAGCCTGGTGTGGCTCTTTGATTTGTTGTTTCAAAGTAGGTTTTATGTGCATCTCAGCTAACAGTCCAGCTAACAAGGATACTTTAAGTTGTACATTGTTTTGCCTCAAAGAGACAAGCATGTCTCGTTTAAAGCACACTAAAGAGTTCAACTGTGCTTTGTCTATGATTGGCGACAATGATTTTCTACTTAGTGCATCAGCCACTACATTAGCCTTTCCCAGATGATAATCAATTGTACAATCATAATCCTTGATTAAATCCATCCAGCGACGTTTTCTCATGTTCAACTCATGCTGTGAAAGGATGTATTTTAGGTTCTTATGGTCTGTGAAAATCTAGAATGTCTCTCCATAGATATAATGTCTCCAAATCTTCAACGCATGAACCACAACAACTAATTCTATATCATGTGTTAGATAATTTTCCTCGTGTTTCTTAAGCTGTCGAGAGGCAAAAGAAATCACTTGATTCTCCTCCATTAACACACATCCTAGTCCATTCTTAGAAGCGTCATAAAAAACAATATACCCCTTCCCTTTCTCAGGTAACACTAACACAGGTGCACTTGTTAACCTTTCTTTCAACAACTGGAAAGAATGTTGACACTTGTCATTCCAAAAAAAAGGAACCTCCTTCCTGGTCAACCTAGTTAGGGGTAATGCTAAATAATTGAAGTTATTAATGAACCTCCTATAGTAACCTGCCAGTCCTAGAAAACTACGTATCTCTGTTGGTGTCTTTGGCTGTTCCCACTCCAAGACAGATTCTACCTTTTTAGGATCAACATGGATACCTGAGGTAGATATTATGTGTCCTAGGAAAGACACTTCTGATAACTAGAATTCACACTTGCTAAACTTAGTGTATAGCTTGTGCTCTCTCAGTAAAGTCAGGGCCTGACGAAGATGTTGCTCATGTTGTCGTGCATCTCTACTGTAAATCAGGATGTCATCTATAAAGACTACTATGAATTGATCAAGGAATGGCCGAAAGATTCTGATCATGAGTTCCATGAATGCAGCTGGTGCATTAGTTAGTCCAAACGACATAACTATGAACTCATAGTGACCATACCTTGTCCTGAAGGCTGATTTAGGTATGTCACTCTCCTTGATGCGTAACTGATGGTATCCTGACCTCAGATCTATTTTAGAGAATATAGTTGCACCACGTAACTGGTCAAACAAGTCATCTATCCTTTGCATAGGATATTTGTTCTTTATGGTTATGTGCTATGTTCTGAAAAAGAAAGAACACAGGGAGAACATACCTCCCACAACACTACAGATCCAACTAATGGAGTTTCTAATTAAAAATTATCTTCTCTATGACTGATAGTCATATTGCAGTCATGAATCACTTCCCGAGTGATAAAGGAATGTGTAGCACCCAGATCAATCAAAACAGATACGAAGCAGGATGAAGACATATCAGAATGAAACAATTCCATCTGACCTATTACAACTTGTGGGTTGACCACTACTTCTGGCTGATTCATAGCATAGAATCTTATTGTTGTTGGTTGTCAACCACTCACCCTGTTGTTGGATGCAGATGAACCATCTTGGGATGCATGTCCACGTCCTCATGTGACACTACTAAACTATCACTTCTGAGAGCCTTGTTGACTCTACCTCGGTGGTTGGGTTACACTCACATCTCTAGCTAAACAATCTTTCATCAGATGTCCCATCTTCCCACATTTATAACAAACTATGTTCTCCCACTGTGGTCTAGATGGTCCTGTTACTAACATTGATGCTGAGCTGTGGGCTCCCTTTGGTGGTAAACTATGACCTCTAGCCTTGTTGGATGTCCACTGTGTCTGAGTATTAAACCTCAGTGGTGTTATTGGTGCAGAAAACCTTAGTTTCTTAAAACTTTCGGACCTCTATCCTTGGAACCGTGTATACGCTTTCTTACTATTGGCCTGATGCTTCTTAGTCACAGACCTTTCTATCTACCTAACAAACTCCACAAAGGTGGCAAACCTCTCTCTATTCTCTAGAGCAGATACTGGTGTGGTTAAATCAGCGTTCAAACCCTTCTCAAAATGCCAAATCCTCTCCTCATATGTAGCAGCCATGTGCAGACAGAACCATAGAAGCTCCATAAACTTAGCTTCATACTCACTAATGTTCATTGGTCCTTGACTTATCCGCTCAAACTGAGAGATTTTTTCATCCAGGTAAGTCTTGGGAAAATATCTATTAACAAACTCTCGTCAGAACTCTTCCCATCCGACTACAACACTTGGCCTTTTGCCTTCTTCTATAGCCCACCAATGGCCAACACTCCCCTTTAATAGGTACACCGCATGCCTAACCTTCTCCTCTTTGAGGATATTAAGAATTCTGAAGGCCTTTTCCCACTCAGTCAGCCACAAGTCTGCATCTACTGGGTCAGCTGTACCAGCATAATCAGTGGCTCCTACCCATCGAAGCCGTTCAAAAGTCTTTCCAGCTCCATGTCCCTCATTGTGAGTTGGTGCCCTAGGTGCAGGTGGTGGCATCCTATCCGCCATATGTGTCATAGTCGTCATGAACTGCCCAAATAGAGCATGGAAAGCTGGGTTTTCTAGTGTAGCTTGGTCAAGCTGGGGATGTTCAGGTACTAGTTCTTCTCTAGCATGATCCCTTGCACCTCCTCCAGGTGCAGCAACACTGCTTTCAGCAGCATGTTCTTTGTGTGATCCAGCCATCTTCAAGCTTTACTTCTTCTCCTAAGAGCAGAAGTCACTATCAAATAAACTGAAAGATACTAGAACAGACTCAACGACCTTAATTCTATGTCTCTATAGACTCAGCGAACCTTAAGCTCTGATACCACTAAATTGTGACGATCTGACCACAAATCAGACAGTCACTGTGTAATGAATTGCAGAATTAAACATAAATATCATATTAACAAAAATCACTAAAAATTAAAACCATTTGCAAAGAGATCCAATTCCAGGAAACTCTTATAAGGAGAACCAAAGTATTATATATACATTCTGGTCCACAAAGTACATACCATGTATCTTCTCTTCTCGAGGATTACATACAACAGTTGTTTAGTTAAATCTACACATAAGAAACACAAAACCTCGAGGCATTCAATGCCAAAATCTCAGATCGATCATAAAAACACTAAGTACTAACTCTTAGGACCTGAGAGTATAGAGACGACACATAGGACTCATATCTACAAGACACAACAGTCAATATCTCCACCTGAGATGTTACTACTGTCCCTGATGCTGCTGTCCTTCCCCTACTATATGGTCCCTACCTCCTTGCCCACATCCACCTAAAATGTTGGGGACCAATGGAGTGAGACCCTTGTCCCAGCGAGAAATATAACTCTCCTCCATAAATATTATTATTGCAGATAAACAATAATAAACTGAGTAGAGGATTCTCTATTGAAAAATAGGATTTAATCATTATTAAGTAGAATAGAGAAATATCATCTTTTAAAGCAATACGGCTATAATTGATAAATCAGTAAATCATCTATCCATTTTAATAAGGAATATGAAGAACATGTATAACATATATCCATTTAGGATACAATAAGCAATGTAACATCAACCAATGATTTCCGTATTTCATTCTTAAGCAAATATACTACACGACTGATTACATTTTACAATCATACTTATGCCCCGAGGAAGTGAGCCGTACTGCTCAAATCCAACCTTCGGTTGTGAAACCCAAAGCGAGTGCCATACAAGATCAAAGGAAGAGTCGGACTCCACGATCTCATCCATCTCTGTCAGTGCGAGACCACAAGTAGGACCACAGTTGATGTGCGTCGTTGTACACACAACAATCACTAGGTAAAGTCCTAGAGTTTAACCTTCTAACCCGGTTGTCAACTTATTGTGAACAACTAGTCAACTTAGTATAGATAGGTATCAATCCAAGGGACGGAGGAAAAGAAAAGTTGAAATCCAAATCTGATCACAAGTACAAGAATTAAATCCCGATCTGAGAGAGTTGTTAATACTAAGAACAAAAATAAAAGTGCTGAAATAAAAATTAATTAATCAAGAAATAAAGATCTGGGGTCCGAAAGATCACCACAAAAACCACATTCCTATTCAACTAATCAAATTCTAAACTCCAAGGATCAAATCAGGACCTTATGTTTACATGTCCTTATGGACAAACTCACAAGGGTCGGACTTCCCGTGAACCCGTTGGTCCCGGCGTTCACGGATCATTGCCCAACCATTCAACATGCAATTATCCACGGTCATATCAAAAAGTATGTGAATTCAAACTGACATTCAAACCCAAGGCTCAGGTGGTCGCGTCACCAAGGATTATAACAAGAATAAGATTAAATATATGAAAAGATGATAATCTCAATTAAGGGACTATTGTTTCATTCTTACATAGATCCACAATCATATCACTCCATAAGAATATATCAGATCATCCAAATAACCACAAAAAAATAGAGAGAAGACATTTGTTCGATGGAGGAATATAAATAATTATATTGAATAGAACCGGGCTAAGGGGCTACTTCCATACCCCAGGGAAATTTACTCAGACATAACAAGACTAGAAGAAACACAAACTAAAATGAGATCCAACATTATACAAGATGTGGTCTACAACTAAAATTTGGATGAAATGGAATGAAGAATGAAATGCTTTTATAAGTGAAGAGTCCCTCCTTTTATAGGAGGGGGAGGGGGTAGGCTACCCTAAAAAGGGGGAAAAAAGACAGGGAGACCAATTTTTGAATTTTCTGGATCTGGTCAAATCGAAAGTTGGTTGTCTTTAATTATCTTGACCATGTAACTCCCTTTAATGCAGATTCTCACAGCAGCGATTTCGAACATATTTCTCTCCCGTGAAAAGTACAAAATAGGTCCAAATATTAGAATTTTATTTTAGGAAATTAAATTTCCTTTCCAATGAATACTTGTACACTCAATTTGGAGTTCGAATGCAAGAGTTATGTCACTTTTGGCGGAGGGTATATATGAATTTCAGGACTGCTACAAATTGTGTAATTTTTCTACAAAACTCAAGAAAATAGAATTAAAACTCCAATTAAAGAAAAAATCTAAAATAACACAATTAATTATGAAACTAAGAGAATAAATAACAAAATAATCCTAAACAAATATCAAAAATATGTAAATAAAAGAAATAAATACACATTTATCAAAATACCCCAGACTTGAATCCTTGTTTGTCCTCAAACAAATAAAATCACAAATTATTCCAATTTATACTAACAACATGTCTATCCTCACCCTTGTAACATCACTTTATTCCTTACCTCCAAATTTGGCCAAGCAACCCAATTTCCTAAAACAACAAAATACAAAATTTTATATTCCCTATTGAAAACAAATATCATATCTTGTTTCTAAATCAAGATTTTGTAAAAAAAATGCTTCATCTTACTTTTGCTTTGACACTCTCATTTTATTATTGTATTTTTTTATGTGAGTTGTTGTACAAGAATAGGATGAAATTGAGGGGTGTGAAAACAAAGAAGGAAGTGATGATTTTTTTTATCCCTCCTCTATTCGACTTGGGATTTAGATTTGTGGAGTTGTGGCTACATTGGTCACAATTTTTTTCATGTGCACTTTTGGCATCTTTTGATGGTACGTCCCTTTGTGGGGTATGGCATTTTTTTTATTTATGGGAAGCATGCCACCCCTGACTTGATTTTTGTCTGGTGGTGATTCTTTGTTTCTCTTTTTTTAGAAGGGGTCCTTGTGCTTATAACTTCACACATTTATTTTCTACTTTTATTTTTTGAAAGTGTCCTTACATCAGAAAGAACATTCATGTCAATCACATTATACAAGATTTATATCAAGTTAATCAACAATTTAAAAATAGATAAAATTTGTGTTTGGTTTTGATTGATTTCATACGGCTTGCCAACTTTTCTAAGGAGTGATGCTATTTTGGGATCCTAGGTGACATGGTGGTTTCAGACATGGCAATTTGTAACAATTTTTTGCAAAAGATTTACTAAATTCAAAGGGTACAATGATAAACATCTATTCATATTGTCCGACTAGATAAAGGCCATTTAGCAACAAAAGAAATAAAAACATGGCCGACTAGATAATGGCTATGAACAAAGCAACTATATGCAAAACAAAAAAGGTAGAAATAATGCAAGAATAAAAAAAGATAAGGGGGTGGAATAGAAACATACCACCCACCTCTACCCCAGACTTAGATTTTTGCTCGTCCCGAGCAAAATCGAAACCTGAGATGGAGGGAAGAGAAGAGCGAGGATTTCCAGGTGTCCCAGGTAGCTCAAAAAACGTCAAGCTAAAGGGGATGTGCATGAGGGCTGGGACCTTTATCTGAGGAGCTTCATAATGTACCATATGATAGGGTAATTGTAGAAACTCAGTGGGGTGCTCATATTTTCTTTCACCTCGCATTCCCTCCAATAATATCCATAGATCTTCCTTTGATAGAAAGGGAAGTGTTGAAGATGGATGTGGATTGGGGGAGGTTGGTGGGTACCCGACCAATAATGCCAATAGAGCATGATGAACTGAGTTGGGTGGAGGATCTAGTTCATATTTTCCACCATCATGATGGCCTGCATATGGGAGAATTGATGCTAATACAAAAAAATTAAAATCATTTACAAAAGTGTTTTGTTTCTCCTTAAAATTAATTCCATCGACATTGGGTTTGGTAAGTTTCATTGTTGATATAACATATGTCTCTAATACTTTTGTACAAGGGTTCCCCAAGTATTTAGGATGGATGATGATGTCTTCCTTGCAAAAAATAGAAGGGGGTGTGTGGGCTTCTTCCAATGGTGGTATCTCCCCTTCTAGATCAGCCATGTGTGGGATGGAAATTGGCTGTGATGGCATAGGAAGAATCATAAAGGGGATTAGATGCTCATTATCCAAAATAGACTCAAAAGAAGGGTATTGGTCTATGGTATCATTCAGATTTATGTTGAGGATGGGAGGAGTTGTTAGATCTTCAGAATGACTCTCCTGCTTTGACATTTCATATTCAAGTAATAGAGTCTCTAAAGGAAAGATAGGGATACCAACGTCCTCATCACACACAAAATATGGCTCCATGGTTTGTTCTATTTCTTCAAGATTTGACATATATGACACAAAATAAGGATCACCATCGTCGTCGTCAGGAAGAACCATCTTGGGTTGCTCAAGCTCTATAGGGGGAGTTTGTGATTGATCCTCTAGTAAGGTAGCTAACATGGCTTGACTGGATTCAAAATTTTCTTGTCCTTCTGCTACCATCTTTTCTAGGGCCTTAAGTCTCTCTTCCAGTTCAAAATTAATTTGCATTTCACCATAGGATTTATACACCCCAAAATTTTGGTCATCCTCGCCACACTCCCCATAGTACTCCTCATATTGTTTTGGGTGGCATTGCTCCTCATAATAATCTCCAAAAGATTGTGGATTGTAATTTCCATTGCGTCCATCTTGGTAGGAAGATTCAATATTATAAGGTGTCACCAATTCATGAGCAAACATATTTGATCAATCTATATTTTGGGTTTGGGCTTCTAGCAGGGCGGTTAATAAGGCTTTGCTGGTTTTTAGTTTTGTTTCTCCTTCTACTGCTATCTTCTCTAACGCCCAAAGTCTCTCTTCTTGTTGAGGATTACATTGGGTTTCATAAACATGTTCATAACCCCCAAGGTTTTGTTGGTTACACCCCAAAAAATATTGTTGATCATATCCCCCATTAGAATATGGACAACAAGGTTCCCCATAATGGTTCTAAAAAAATGTGGATTCACATTGTACCCACCAGGATGAAAGGGCTCACAATTAGAAGGGGTGTTATCATAAGCATGGGGTACTGTCGGGCAGGCAAGAGATGCATGGTGGTAAAGACCACAGTAATAACATTGTGGGGGATATTAGGATACCCACTCCATTTAAAAAGAAAAGTTCCTGAAAGATATGTCAATCAAAAAATGAGAGAAGAAAGATTACGAGATAAGAGGTTCGTCAAAAATTACAAAGAGAACTAAAAATTATAAATCTAAGAAATTATGAAATAAACTAAAATTACTAAAAAAGTAACTAGAAAGCAGTACTGGTGGAATAAAAACTCAGCAGAAAGAGGAGATACACTTCCAGAATTGTGCTCGAAAGACAAAAAGAAATTAAAAATCTAAAAGAAATTATAAAAAAGACTAAAGTTATGAAAGTTAGAGAATATGAACAAGGATTATACAAGATATACAGACAACCAGATCTGAAAAACAACAGTGTCGTCCTCGGCAATGATGCCAAATTGATGCGTGTCGTTGTACATGCAACAATCACTAGGAAAAGTCCTAGAGTTTAACCTTCTAACCCGGTTGTCAACTTATTGTGAACAACAAGTCAACTTAGTATAGATAGGTATCGATCCAAGGGACGGTGGAAAAGAAAAGTTGAAATCCAAATCCGATCACAAGTACAAGAATTAAATCCCGATTTGAGAGAGTTGTTAATACTAAAAACAAAAACAAAAGTGCTGAAATAAATTTAACTAATCAAGAAATAAAGATCTGGGGTCTGGAAGATCACCACCAAAACCACATTCCTATTCAACTAATCAAATTCTAAACTCCAAGGATCAAATCAGGACCTTGTGTTTACATGTCCTTATGAACAAAATCACAAGCGTCAGACTTCCCATGAACCCGTTGGTCCCGACATTCACGGATCATTGCCCAATAGTCTAACATGCAATTATCCATGGTCATATAAAAAGCATGTGAATTCAAACTAACGTTCAAACCCAAGGCTCAGGTGGTCGCGTCACCAAGGATTATAACAAGAATAAGATTAAATTGATGAAAAGATGATAATCACAATTAAGGGACTATTGTTTCATTCTTACAGAGATCCACGGTCATATCACTCCATGAGAATATATCAGATCATCCAAATAACCACAAAGAAATAGAGAGAAGACATTTGTTCGATGGAGGAATATGACTAATTATATTGAATAGAACCGGGATAAGGGGCTACTTCCATGCCCCAGGGAAATTTACTCAGACATAACAAGACTAGAAGAAACACAAACTAAAATGAGATCCAACATTATACAAGATGTTGTCTACAACTAAAAATTGGATGAAATGGAATGAAAAATGAATGTCTTTACAAGTGAAGAGTCCCTCCTTTTATAGGAGGGGGAGGGGGTAGGATTCCCTCAAAAGAGGGGGAAAAAAGGTAGGGAGACCAATTTTTGAATTTTCTAGATCTAGTCAAATCGAAAGTGGGTTGTCTTTAATTATCTTGACCATGTAACTCCCTTTAATGCAGATTCTCATAGCAGCAATTTTGAACATATTTCTCTCCCGTGAAAAGCACAAAAGTGGTCCAAATAATAGGATTTTATTTTAGGAAATTAAATTTCCTTTCCAATGAATACTTGTACACTAAGTTTAGAGTTTGAATTCAAGAGTTATGTCACTTTTTGTGGAGGGCATATATGAATTTCAGGACTGCTGCAAATTGTGTAATTTTCCTACAAAACCTAAGAAAATAGAATTAAAACTCTAAATAAAGAGGAAAATCTTAAATAACACAATTAATTATGAAACTAAGAGAATAAATAACAAAATTATCCTAAAAAAATATAAAAAATATGTAAATAAAAGAGATAAATACACATTTATCAGCAGTCTCTTGCTTAAATGACCTTAGTCATAGGGTTAGCTCCCATAGGCTACCCATTCTCTAGCCCGCCTTGGTACATGTCCCGGTGCTAGTAAATCTGAGCCACAGGCCAGTTCACCATGCTCTCTGAGCCATGAACACATTCATGCTCTATCACACTGAGTCATGGGCCTGTTCACCATGCTCTTATACATATCTTGAGTCTACAACCAAAGTTGCACTCTAATCCTCCTATTTTCGGCTAGGAGAAACCCCACATATTCAACAATATATGCTCCAGATTAACCCATAGGAGAATCCGTTTCACCATCACCAGCTACTGACGATGATGAATCTATGGCCAGGGCTCTACATGATAAAATTCTAGTTGATTATTTAAGTACATTACCATATTCTTTTAGCATCAGTCAAGTTTTCCAACAAGAATTATTATGACAAATGCTACAAAGAAGCATGTAATACTTCTATCAAGTACTTTTCAAAACTTTATAAAACATTGGGATCCCAATCCCTTATCTCATTACTGGGAATTCACATCCCTCAACCATACCATCATCATGTTTACTGGATCCGGTTATTCAAACCCTTAGTTCATCACTGAACATGATTACCACTATCAGGTAACTATTACCTCCAGGTCATCTGACCAAGTTATTCATGATACTTGTTACACAAGCATCTCACATAGTTCACCAGGCATATTCAACTTCTTGTCACCTCTCACTAGGCAACAAATAAAATAATGGCTCACAAGGCCCATTAACATCATAGCTCATACCTGGTTATGCTCATCATCACATGATACCGGCATGGTTAGTATATTTGATAACAACCATATCAATTACATATCAACAATATACATTACAAAGATAACATCACTATTCCCTCATTAGGGTTAGGGTTTCCCATCTTTATCAATTAGGGTTTCACATAACATCACCCTATATTAGGTTTTCACATAACATCACCCTATATTAGGGTTTCATATAACATCACCCTATATTAGAGTTAGGGTTTCTCATCTTTATTAATTAGAATTTCTCATACCATCACCCTATATTAGGGTTTCACATAACATCACCCTATATTAGGGTTTCACATAACATCACCCTATATTAGGGTTTCATATAACATCACCCTATATTAGAGTTAGGGTTTCTCATATTTATTAATTAGAATTTATCATACCATCACCCTATATTAGGGTTTCACATAACATCACCCTATATTAGGGTTTCACGTAACATCACCCTATATTAGGGTTTCACATAACATCACCCTATATTAGGGTTTAACATAAACGTCACCCTATATTAGGGTTTCACATAACATCACCCTATATTAGGGTTAGGGTTTCCTATTTCATTTCAATTAGGGTTTCTCAACCGAATACCCAAAATTAGGGTTAGGGTTTCACGTCCTTCTCGATTAGGGTTTCATGATCACATTATCAAAGATCAAACCTTAATTTGAAACTCTATGCATCTTGGAGAATGCATTGATATTACAATTAATATCCAAAACCTAACTCATTGTTCCACATGTCTAGAATTACATAATACCTTCATAAGTATTCAATTAAACTTATGTATTGTAATTTTCCTTATTGATTAGGGTTTCCATTCTCCATTGGGTTCAAAGTTATATAACCCACCTTCAAAGTAGCTTCAAAGCTTCAAGCTTCCCATCTCAAATGGTGAAAGAAGCTTTTTCAACTATCCAAGGTTCATTTCCAAATCTTTGGATGAAAAAGATAGCCAAGGTTGAGCATTGGATGGAAGAGAGAAGAAAATGAATGTTGAAATCCGATTTCAACCATTAATCCTTGGTTGAAGATGATCATGGATCTTACCTTCAGCTTGGGGAATGCTTTCCTCCTACTCCTAAGCTTCTTGGTCATCATCCAAAGCAAGGGAAGAAAGTGGTTTGCAAAAATAGCCTTTCAAGTAAGGAGAAAATTGAGTACATATAATTGATTTTCTAGGAGAGAGAAAGTAGAAGAAAATTCATCCACTTTCTTTCCACATGCCCCCTCCCTTACTTTCCTCCGAAGCCAACTTCCTTTCCCTCAATATCCTCTCAATTATCTTTGAATTAAAAGCAACCACTTAAGCACCTTAATCATTATAATACTATTATCCATTTTTAGTGGACATTACTTTTTAATTAACAAATGTGAGTGGATTTCTTCACCTACTTAAGATACTTCGGTGCCACTCAAAGAATTTGGACGTCCTTCCAATATAGGATTTCAACCATAGCCTTTTTATTTGATGGGCACTTCAATTAATATATTTAGTTTTGCTACAAAATAAATTAGGGTTTCATTTATGCTTATTTCTTGATTATTTTATTATCAAGATTATCTTTCCTCAAATGTGGTTCCAACAAGATGCCACTTTATTTTTATTTTCTCTAAATGATACCAAGAAACAATAGGGACATAATAGAGGTTGTATTTTAGATATCCAACCCTAGGTTTTTGGTAATTTGCAAATTACACCAAAACTAGCATTCAATTCACAAGCATTACTCAAACAAGCTCCTTCTTGGAACTTAGGCTTCCACAAGCCATACCTCATCATAATTCTCATTCTTATGATGCTATAGCACTTGAGGAACATTTATCATGTAAAATTTTCAAGGTAACCCCTTAAATTGGGTAAATTGCACTTTAGTCCAAAATAGGTAAAATATTGTTTCAACATTATTCAAATAGGACCAAAATTGAAACATAAGCTCTCCTTTAGTCTTAATTACTTTTCAAAAGATAAAGACAAGAATCTAAATGACTTACTTAAGAAAAACTTCTAGGTTAAGGCATAACCCAGGTCAGGGATGTTACAGTAATCAGTCGTGAGCAGTGGGAGCAAGGTCACTTGTATATTTTACACAACATCGACGAAGTGAGTGTTTATATCGACGAACATACCAATTTCATCAAGAGACAATATCCTCAATCCAATTCAATGTGGCGTGCTAGAGAGCATAAAAAGACATTTATTAAGTGGTTTGAAGATAAAGTCTTACATCAACTATCTCAAACACCAGATAATCTTACTGAAACCATCAAATGCCTCACCTTTAAACCAAAATTGAATGTTATGTCTTATGAAGGGTTTGACATAAATGGATTCTCGTATTACACAAAGCGTAAAGATGATAAGAGTTTCATCCAAAATAGTGGGGTCACCCTTCAAGCGTCTTCATTGTTTTTTGCAAGTGCAAAGGATAAGAGTCCACATGAAGCTAAAATGTCATATTACGGTGTCATTGAAGACATATGGGAGTTTGACTATGTAGATTTCAGAATTCCGCTCTTTAAATGTAATTGGGTTGACAACAACAAAGGAGTTATAGTGGATGAATTGGGTTTCACGTTAGTGAACTTTGAAAAGATTGGCGAGAAGGGTGAACCATTCTTATTGGCATCACATGTGAAACAAGTATTTTATATTGATGATCCTACAAATGATAAATGGTCAGTTATTCTTCATGGTAAAAGGCAGTTCATTGAAGATCCTATAGATGAAGAAGAGTACTATGATAAGTATGATGACTCCAGTCCATTCTCAGTTGTGTTGCCAACACCCCCAAACATTGAAGCTAGGGATCACAATGACTTGTATGTTCGTGGGGATCACAATGAAGGATTGTTAATTGATAAAAGATCACAATATTAGAGGCATGCATGTTTATATTTTTTATATGTTTTATTTTTCTGAATGTGAACTTTACAATGTGAATGTGAACTTTACAATGTGAATGTGGACTTTACAATGTGAATTACTTTACAATGTGAACGTGAACTTTACAATGGGAATGTGTACTTTACAATGTGAATTACTTTACAATGTGAATGTGTACTTTACAATGTGAACTTTACAATGTGAATTACTTTACAATGTGAAATTTATAATTTGAATGTGAACTTTCAAATGGCTAAGCATTCGCATGATGACCGTGTTGATGATCACCGTGAGGGTGAGGACGTGCCAGTGCCGCCTGACAATGTAAGTTTTAAGAATATATCCATGAGGTTTCTATCTATATGTTCATTTATAATTATATCATGTAAGTGTGTGTTTTTTTATCAAATTTTAGGTTGGTGATGTACCCCCTAAAGAAATTACAGCACTTGATGAGCAGCAAAAGAAAATTGAGAAAGTGAGGGGCATCACAATGATGAACACGTTACTACAATAAAGGGGCAATGGACCCAAATTGGCTATGGATTTCGATCATGCGGGAAATCCATATGGAGTGAACCAAAACTCATTTATTTCATATCTTGGGGTTCTTACTCGCAGCCATTGCAGTCCTAACCTAGAATCCTGGCATAAAGTTCCTAAGGGGAAGAAGACCAAATATGGAAGGAACTATGCATGAGTTATTATTATTTGTAATTCTATTTGTGTAGATTACTAATTTTTAGGATACTAGTTAATAGCAATTCTATTTAATTTGCAGAGCATATTTGATCTGGATGAAAAGATACATCGTAAATGTGTGATGCAACACTGTGGGAGGGTCCTAAGGAACTATAGGACCAATCTCACCCTAGATTACATGCGTGATGCTGAGAACATGTTCTTGATTGATTTCCAATTCTAGACAATGATCACTATTTGACTAACTCTACACTAATAATTTTTGTTTGTATTCTCTTTAAAAAATAAATTTAGGTAGAAGGAATCCACAAAGCAATGGAACTACTTGGACCCCAAAGACTGGGAGGAGTTTGTTACCCAAAGAAAAATGGATGAATTCAAGGTATTAAGCGCCACTCCCAATTTAATTAATATACGTTCTTATGTATTCACCTATTCAAGATTAACCTTTAGTGTTGCTAACCAAATCAATGTGCTAACTAACTAGGCTATCAGCGATGCTCAATGAGCAAGGCGTGCACTGAATGCGCACGACCACACAATGGGTCCAAGAGGATATGCATGCGTTCTCCAAAGACTACAGGCTGAGTCTACTCAGCCTACTGCTACTCAGGAGGCTGCATAGTCCTCTACTACTGTTCCCACACCTCTACCTTGCCATGCTATGTGGGTAGCTGGGAGGAAAAACAAGAAGGGAGACATACCGAAGCCCGCAATTGCTGAGGCGGCTGCAAAAATGGTAAAAATCAACTCTTAGAGCAATCGATCGATATTGATTATTGTTATGTTTACTTACTAATTTTTGTTGATGGTGATTAGCGGGAGCTGCACGAGTAAAGGAAGGAAGGCAAGTTCATCCCTTAGGGCACAAGGGATGAACTGACAGTTGCTTTGGGTAATCTAGAGCATCCTAGACGTGTTAGGGGTGCAGGCACTGGTGTGGGCATCAAAGCATTCTTTGGGCCATCCCAGCGCAAACCTATCCCAAAAGCGGGACTTTGACAAGCTGAGGTAACCTATTTTTATTTTATAATGTTATTGGAAAGGGAATTCAATAATCAGAAGCTAGTGTTTCTTTTATCCATGTATAGGTAGATGCATTAATTGATAGGATAATCGAAGAAGCACTTGATAAGAGACTCCATGACGCAATTAGCAAGTGGCAAGCGTCTCAGACGGACACTCAGACAGTACCTGTGACGTGCCACACTTCTCCTACTACTCCTACTGTGGAGGTTGGGAGTAATCCTATAGACCCACCACCTACCACGTCATCTATACATATTTTTATGACATAGTATCTAGTCTGTTCAAGATGATATATTTGTGTATATATGGATATAACATTCTTTACGTAAATTTGTAGGGGTTGAAGCCATGCCGACTAAAAAGTCAAGAATATATCGTTGCAGAGGCGTCGACTTACCCACCCCTTAGAGGGTGCATGTTTCATGGGTATCCAGTACCAGATGGTGTGGTACGTGTGAGCCTGATACATGTACTCCCCAATTGGAGGTATCTTGCACTGCCTCATGCACACCCAGATGCTGAAACACTTGGTGAGGTAGTAGGCGGAGTGATACTGTGGCCCAAAGAGGATGTCCTCTATACTAATATTGTATGATAAATTTCCATTATGTTAATTTGTTAGTGTGTATATATGAGTCAATTGATCTGAAATTATATATAAAGGTAAAAAAGATGAGACCCACTACATCTCGGCCTCCACCTCCTCGACTACCAAGTTGGCTTCCAAGGGACCTACACGCCTTGATAGGTCCTAATTATAGGGGTGTGGTTGTATGGATCGGCGAACATGATCCAAATTGCCCTATAAATGTTACTATTCTAGAGGATGATGTAGGTAAATCATATGATAACAATCTATTTATACAAGTCTAGCATACGTATTAATGCATACGTAATACAAGTTTTGCATACGTATTAATGCACATGTATTAATGCAGGTCAATCATATGAAAATAAGATATTTATACAAGATGTTTTGGAGTTATTTCATTATGATTGGCTGAACACATCTATGATAGAGCTGTGGATATGGTGAGATCTTGTTTATACATCCATATACCTTGTTTTATATACGATGATCTGGTTTCTTATATATGAATGCATACGTAATACATGTTTTGCAGCCACTTACACACAATATGTACAGATTTTGGGTTTTCCCATGTGAGATTTTTGCTTCCATCTTTGATTAGTCTTGTAGATGCAGACCCTTCGTCAGTTACATTCATACTGTTGTGATGCTTTTCTATATTTTGGTAAAAATAATAAGACGGTGATTATAGCTCCATTCTATGTCAAGTAAGTTTACTTTGCTTAAAATTTGGACTTAAGAAAATTACATTTTTATTGTGGATTTTGAGTTATTAATTTTCTACTTTCTTACCTGTAGTGGTAAACATTGGGAGTTACTAGTTATTGTCCCCAAGACTTTCACTATCTATTATCTAGATCCTATGGGGAATGATTTGAATACATTATATGGACATGCAATTAAAAGGCCATTATTCTCGTGAGAAATTTCATGTTTTTATATCTGTTAACATCTGTTACTACATTACTATTTAATTATGCAATTTAATGTGTTACATTAACATATGTAGGGCTTTACAAGAGTACAAAAAAGCTGGAGGAAAGGTCCCCAGGAAAAAGAATCTGTCACTAATTTGGGAGAATGTGAAAGTAATTTCCTAACTCCAATGTATATATTATTTATGTGAACTGTGCTTATTTGTATTTTTGAATATTTTGTATGTTTCAATTTATAGTGTGCTACACAAGACAATGGTTGGGCATGTGCCTACTATGTGATGCGATTTATGGACCTAATCATCAAACATGCCGTAATGGAAATTGATATGATACAACATGTATTATATATAGTCTCATTAGATAATATTAAATATATCAATCTTATTATATATTATTAATTATATATATACATCATTCTCTTTGCAGGTCTTTAAAACTGACTTCAGCACAGGTGGAAAGCTATTAGATGTGCATACTCTCTATATGAGAGAGGAATTAGATGCTGTAAGAGAAGAATGGGAAAAATCCCTACAAAGAGTGGGAATTTGTAAATATAATTTTATTGACAATGATGCAATGATGACGATGATGAATAAAGAATAACTTTGTTCTCATAATTATTTTTGTGTGAATGTAAATGAGTTTTTATGAATTGTCATATGTGTGAATGTGAATGTGAATGACTTTTTCTAATCAATACATGAATGTTTCTACATGTGTCTGAATGTGAAAAAGATGAAATGAATGGAATTGAATGTGTATGTAAATAACTTTGCAGGTTTCTACATGTATTTGATCAATACATGTGTCTGAATGTGAATAACTTTGCAGGTCTGTGGCATGATGTATGGCTGATATCAATGGATGTTGTAAACCTGTAGTTCAGAACTGAACTACAGGTTTTGCATCTTGCTGACCAGCCATACATCAGGCCTGCAAACTGATAAGAAAAAAAAAGTAAATAGGTGTCGGTTGTTTATAAACAACCGACACCAAAATCATACTCCGTCAATTATTATAAAAAAAATGACGTCTTTATCCCATCCTGGTGTCGGTTGTTAGTAAAAATCGACGCCTATTACCACGGTCGTGTTGGCCAGTGCGGCCATGCTGGTAGTGATATGGGGTCAGTTATTTGCATAAAACTGACAATTTTATCAAGATATAATGTCAGTTATATACAATAACTGACGTCGATAGTGCCCTTGCTGGCACTTTATTGATGGCGGGAAGGGTAATGGCATCGGTTCTTTTAATAACCGACGTCTTTAACCACTCTATAGTGTCAGTTTTCTTAAATAACTGATGCCTATAGTCCCTTTGCTGGTGAGTTTTTGGTGGCGGGAAGTGTTTTGGCATCGGTTAGGGAACCGACGCCGAAGCGGTCCACCTTTAGTGGCGCCCACTTGGGTGTCGCTTGGAAACCGACACTAAAGGCCTTAATTAACCGACGCTAAAGGCTATTCTATAGTAGTGCATGTGTTCAAGACTGTACACATGGTCCTACAAGACTGTACACATGGTACTATAAGACTGTACATATGTGTACAAGATTGCATGCCACACATGGTCCTACAAGACTATAGACATGGTCCTACAAGACTGTACACATGTGTACAAGATAGTACATGTGGTCCTACAAGACTGTACACATGGTCCTACAAGACTGTACACATGGTCCTACAATACTGTACACATGGTCCTACAAGACTGTAAACATGTGTACAAGAATATACACATGGTCCTACAATACTGTACCCATGGTCCTACAAGGCTATACACATGGTCCTATAAGACTGTACACATGTGTACATGACTGTACACATGGTCCTACAAGACTGTAGACATGATCCTACAAGTTTGTAGACATGTGTACAAGACTGTATACATAGTCCTACAATATTGTACACATGTGTACAAGACTATACACATGGTCCTACAAGATTGTACACATGGTCCTTCAAGTTAGGATGTCGAGAATCTTTGAATCTAGGAGGTTGTCACATGTAAACTTCTTTCTCAAGTACCCAATGTAAATATGCAATTTTCACATCTAGTTAGCTAAGACCGTAACCGCTCCACCTCATAACAAATAAAGTCAGCAGTGGCTTCAGTCGAAGAGGCAGTAGGAGCAGTCAGAGTAGTACCCTATGTAGTAGCATTAGCCCATGCAGGAGTGACGTGTTTCTTCCAACATTTGTCTTCAGTATGATTGTTACGGCCATAGAAATCACAGTACTACTGAGGAGCGACTCCAGCAGATGAATCAGTAGACGATCCATAGCCAAAAGTACCGCGACCAGAAGATCCTTGACCCCGACCAGGAGCAGTAGGATGGTGGCCGCGACCACAACCACGACCCCTGCCACCCATGACAGCAAGAGCAGTGGGGTCAACTATATTAGTAGACAGGTCAGTAGAAGAGGTTGGCAGGTGTTGAAGGCACTAAAACGCACTCTCCAATGTGAGTAGTGGGTCGCCGGAAAGGATCTGGTCAACCACTCTAGCATAGGAGTCATGAAGACCACAAAGGAACTGGACCACCTGAAGTTCCTGTATCTGGAACTGCATGGTGACCAAGTCTATGGACAAAGGATGTAATGTCTCAAGTTCAGTCCAAACGTCTTTAAATGTGGAAAAATAGTCTGCAATGTCCGGTCCAGTAAACAATAGGTGAGCGAGCTATTTGTTTAGATCAAACACCTTATTAAGATTCTTATTATGAGAGTAGGTGCTCGTAAGCTGATCCCACATCTCTTTCGCTGTCGGAAGGGGTAGGAGAGTAACACTGATGTGAGTCTCATTGCTGTTCAGAATCTAAGTCATCATAGTAGAGTCATCCTTGACCCAATCATCATAGATCTTTTTATCTTTGGACTCCGCAGTGGCAGGTTGAGCAGGTGGCGGATTCTCAGTCAGATGGGAGTGCTTTCCCTGGGATTTTGTAAAAATCTCCATGGAGCATGCCCAGTGTTGATAGTTGTGGCCATCGAGTTTCACGGTGGTCACCTGACGGTGGTAGTCCTCATGTGAAGAAGCCATTCGAGCAATAGAGAGTCGGGTCCAAACAAGAAGCAGAAAATAGCAGCAGCAGGAGACTGTCTAGATCTGCCAACTAGTCGGTAGTAGACAGAGCAGAGATCCACAGAAGGATCAGCCTACATAAGAGCTACGCCTAGACACAGCAAAGAACTCGGTGGCTTAAGAGCCAACATGGGCAGATAGAAAGGGAGAAGCACAAAAGCCCGTCAACTCCCCAGACAGAAGTAAATCAACGATCCTCCGAAGACAAGCAACCGGCCAGTACGTGCATGAAAGAAGAGATCAAATAGATCTGGCCACAATCAACCAAAGATACATCACCATTGCTCAGAGAGGAGTACGGCTACGGTGGCTAGTCGACCAGCTAGTGACTACAGTAGCAGCCTACCGTGACGCAGTGGGAAATGGCCAGTGGTGGCCGACGCTGGGGGGAGGCGGGGGAGAATGAGGGAGGGAGGGGAAAAGAAGGTGGCTAACGTGCCTGCCCTGATACCATGAGAAGAACAATGAAGAAAAAAGAGTTCTTAGGGTTGCACTATGAGTGCACCCTTCTATTATAGATAGAACAATCATGTCACTGTACCAGCGTCGATACTATCGACAGTATGTCGATAGTATCGACTCTAGGTCAGGTAGCGAGACAAATACAATGGTGTATCTGCACCAGTGTTGATAGTATCAATAGACATGTCTATAGTATCGACACTGGGTCAGTATTCAAATAAAGGAAAAACATAACAGAAGTATATTATCTAACAAATAGAATGTCGCCATATATTATTGGCAATAAGATTCCAGTTCAGGTTCTCAGCCTGATGTAACCCTATTTTCTATACCTCCATGGATATTTGGCTCTACTGGTTTTATACGATTACTTGGACCAAACTATGATAAATTATCTCCTAGAGCAAAAAACTGTATTTTTTTGGGTTATTCTCGTACTCAAAAAGGTACTGGTGCTATAGTCCTACTGGGAAAAAATGGTTCACAAGTAGTGATTTAGTCTTTTTTGAGGATACACCTTTTTATTCTTCTAAAGGAGATACACTGGATTTTGATATAATCACAACATCATTGCATGTCATGAGTGATTGTACCTCTGACACTTCACCTACTAAAACTACTACTCCTACACTTATTGTGTATAAACACAGGAATAGGTCCCAAAGTACTCAAGATCCCCCCATGCAACACCAATATTCTCCTCAATAAGGTCCCACTCCCGCTGAGGTACACTCTGACTTAGATCTACCTATTACTCTGAGAAAGGGCACTCGTTCCTGTACTTCACATAATATTTCTAATCATGTTTCTACTGCACATCTGAGTATTCATGCTAGTAACTTTGTGGCTGCTCTATCTGCTATTACTATTCCTAAGACTATCCATGATGCCTTACAAAGCTCAGCCTAGATGACTGCCATGAAAGAAGAGATGACTGCTCTTACTAACAGAGGAACTTGGGAGTTGGTGGATTCACCTCCTGAGTGCAAACCTATTGGCTGCAGATGGGTCTATGCTGTAAAGTATCAACTTGATGGAACGGTGGAACGTCTGAAGGCACGCCTGGTTGTAAAAAGCTATACTCAAACTTATGGAATTGACTATTTTGAGATGTTTTCGCCTGTTGCCAGACTTAACTCTGTCAGAATTCTTCTTTATGTTGCTATTAACCTTGATTGGCCTCTTATTCAATTGGATGTTAAAAATGCCTTCATGTATGGGGATCTTCAAGAAGAGGTTTATATGAAGCAACCTCCTGGGTTTGTTGCTTAGGGGGAGTCACATAAAGTTTGCAGGTTAAAAAAAATCTATTTATGGACTCAAGAAAAGTCTTCGGGCATGGTTTGATAAGCTGAGTAAAATCTTGACTATTTTTAGTTTTCTGAGGTCACAGGTTGATCATTCTGGATTTGCAAAAAAGGCTTCTTCTGGTATTGATGATATTGTTCTATCTGGCAGCGATCATTCTGAGATTTAGGCCACTAAAGCACACTTGTGCAAACATTTTGCTACTACAGATCTGGGAAGGCTACGATATTTTCTGGGCATTGAGGTATCTAGGACTTCTAATGCTCATGTTTTATCTTAGAGGAAGTATGTTCTAGACCTGTTACAGGAGACTGGGATGCTTGGTGCATGTCTTGCTAATACTCCACTAGATGCCAATATTAATTGGGATGATGATTCTTCTCCTATGTTTCCATATAGTAAAAAATATACGAGACTAATTGGTAAGATGATTTATCTGAATGTTACTAGAGCCGATATTTGTACTGTAGTTGGTCTTCTTAGCAGGAACCTGGATAAGCCTAGACAGTGTCACTGGGATGCTCTCTATAATATTCTGAGATATCTTAAGAAATCACCTGGCAAAAGCCTCTACTATAGAAAGCTTGGACACTATTCTCTGGAAGGCTACTCTGATCCTGATTATGCTGGAAGTAAGATTGACAAAAAATCTACTTCAGGCTACTATACTTATGTTGGAGGTAATCTGGTCACTTGGAGAAGTAAAAAAGAAAAATGTTGTTGCCAGATCTAGTGCTGAAGCTGAATACAGGGCAATGGCCCACATTGCTTGTGAGCTCCTATGGGTACAATCTCTTCTAAAAGACTTCAGGGTCGAATCTTCTACTTCTATCCCTATGCACTGTGACAATAAAGTTGTTATCTTCATTGCCAATAATCCTATATATCCTGAGCGCACAAAGAATATTGAAGTCAATTGTCATTTCATTTGAGAGACTATCTTACCTGGCAAGATCTGCACTCCATTCACTCGCTCAGAAGATCAGGTTACTGATATGTTTACAAAACTGCTGGCTAACAAACATTTCAACTTGCTTGTAGACAAGTTGGGCATGATTGATATCTATACTCCAACTTGAGGGGGTGTTAATATATGTCTTTATTTACTGTCCTGTTATTTTACTTTTCTATTTGGACCTACATGTAATTGTTTCGCTAATATTTATATAAGGGTACACACATTGTGTAACCCTACGCTTCCTCAATTTGTTTATTCTTAATATATATGAGGGTGCATGACGTGGCAAATATCACACTAGAAAATTCACTCGGGGTTGAAATCCCCAAGCTTTTACCAAAACCTCATGCAATAATACCACCCACAAGAGGATGGGTCTTATCGCAGTATAGTTAAGGATCGAATCCCAAAGGACAACGTTTTTAAGAATCTTTGTCAGTCGAATCTAGATCAAGTGAGACTAATATTTAGAACGATTGATTTGTTTGAGGTTAATTAAACTAATTGCAGGAAAGTAAACGAGAAGAATGAAAGTTTGTTTTAGATTAAATGATATGGAATCGCTGGGATGGTATCGAGTTTCACCACCACTGCACATGCAAACACATCCAAACATATAACATCTAGGCAAGCATCTAACTATCCAAATGGAACTACTACGAACCCTCCCGGAGGGATGTATAGGCTCGCGTAAGCATCCCCTTAGGCATCCGATTTCTTGTCACCATCCGGATCATGCATTTATAGTTCTGAAGATACAACATCCAACTAAGGCTGTGGTCCTCCCTGAGGGATGTTTAGACCACAGAAGTGTCACCGTGGGCTAGATGGCTCATCCCCTCATAGATCATACACTTACGACCTCAAGGAACCCCATTTTATTTCTAGTCTGGGAGTCAACTGCGCTAATTGACAAGCATGTAGGCGATAAGTCTGCAAGCAAACATCGATTATTAACAAGAAGATACAACATCCAACTAAGGTTGTGGTCCTCCCTGAGGGATGTTTAGACCACAGAAGCATCACTGTGGGCTAGATGGCTCATCCCATCACAGATCACACACTTACAACCTCAAGGAACCCTATCAGATTTCTCATCAAGGATTCTACCTCATTAATCAACATTCTATGCTACAAACAGAAGAACAAGATGAAAGCAAGCAGGTAATCAACTACAAGCATATCAATTAGTAATGAAATGAAAAGTTATATACATTTCCTTGGAATGTTAAATGAAAAGACATGAATGCATGGGCAGCGGGGCTAGTCCCCGCATCCCAGCGAAAAGGAACTACTTGCTCATGATGTGAGAAACAAGAAGAATATGAAAGAGAGAGGATTCTGCCATGAGCATGATGTAGAAGGTGGTCATAGCTCTGTGAAGATGATGTGGTCTCCTACGTTGTGTTAGAGCAAATCTAGACAAAGAACGAGGGATGCCAAGATAGATCGAGTAGTCTTTCTCGCTCCATCTTCCTTCTCTTCTTGATCTCCTTGATTGCAACATGGGCAGTAGGTGAAATGACAGTAGTGTGGATGGAACTGGATCAGACCTATGTACAGGCATCCTGTCGGTGTCCCAGAACCGATGCCCAAATGAGGACCCCCCTATTCCTATTTATAGGCTCAGGTCTGGTCTCATGCTTTGGGCCCAGTTGCAATTTTTACAACTTTCTTAAACGGTCTTGAGTTAAGTGACCATACGGTTTGGTTGCTTTAAGTGTCCATATGATCTTGGTTGCATGTGACCAAACAATTTTGATAAGTAACTTTTCCAAATAGTTTTGTGCAAATAACTTTTCCAAACGATTTGCATTGCATGCCTTATCGGTCTCGCGGCCCAGGGCGATCAAACAGTCTCATGACCTAGCCTCCAAATGCCTTATCGTTACTTTTCCAAATGGTTTCACATTCTTTTTCATACGGTCTCTTTTCCATATGGTTTTACAACCAAAAACATCAAACGGTCTCGCACAGACCTTTTCTAAATGATCTCGCAATGCCACCTTTTCCAATCGGTCTCGTACAAGTCCAGCCTCCAAACGGTCTCACACAAGTCCAGCCTCCAAATGGTCTCGCACAAGTCCAACCTCCAAATGGTCTCGCACAAGTCCAGCCTCCAAACGGTCTCGCACCCTTGGCTCTATCGGTCTCAAGGACCGTTCTCAGCCAATCAGTTTAAGACCTCCAATTGGTCTCGAGTAGTGACCAATCGGTCTCGGCACTATCTCCAATCGGTCTTCAGGTTTGTTCCATCAGTCTGTAGTTGAACGCCACCTCATGGTCTTAAGACCGTGAGGGCTTCCTTGCAGCGGGCGTGGAGTGGGCGGCGGAGCTTCCATGTTTGTTATAGGTGGGCGGCGGAGGCAAGCGGGGCGGTGAGGACACTACTTTAGGGTTGTAATGCAGGAAGGGGGTCGATTGAAGAAGACCGCGAGGAGACACACAAGTGGTCAGGGCAAAGGAGGTGGTTGCAGGTCATCGAGATGCCGACACTGTAGGTGGAGCTAGGGTTCCTGTGGTTGAAGATGACAGACAAAGAAGATTAAGGCGGAGGCGGCAATCGGTCCAGGTTCGATATTACTCAAATGGTCTTGAGATGAGGCAGCTCATACAGTCTTGAGGGACCGTTAGGAGGGGAACGATAGGGCAAACCGTTTTCCCAAATGAACGGGGGCCGTAGATCCAAGATCCGATGTTGTGGAGAGATAGAAGCCCAAACAGTCTTGAATGATAGTGATCCAAACAGTTTTGAGGTGAGGTTGCCCATACGGTCTTGAAACTGTATGGATGAAACTGTATGGGTGAGACCGTATGGTCAAGACCGTATGGACAAGACTGTATGGTCAAGAATGTATGGTCAAGACCAAGGATGAGTAAGGGTAGATCAAGGGCAGATAAAGGTGGGTGTCACTCATTTGGGTTTGATGTGGATGATGGTTGATTGAGATGAAGATCGAATGGTGGTGATTTTTATGGATTAGGGTTGAAGGGAGGTGGGTGCCAGCTGATTGTTCAACCTCATCAAGACCTACATAAAGTCAACATAAACTTAGTTAAAAACCTTGATAATTGAACCAATTAGGAAATTTTGCACATTTTGATATTTAGTAACTAAAATGGGATGTATTGAATCAAAAAGTGCCCAAGGAGGTGACTGAAAATCATGATGAATATGCATTCATGAAAACACCCCGAACTTAAATGTTGCTCATCCTCGAGTAACACAAAATTTGAAACTGTCACCAAATGAATACTTTCTAGTCATGTGATTTCCTCCTCTTCACATCACGATTGTTTCCTTTTTTGCTTGGTATGACTATGCATCTCAACTTCCTGAGATCACCAAACACATCTTACCATATCTTCATTCCTGAGTTTGCTTTCCAACTTCACTTCCTCCTCACTTTTTCCAACAACAAGCATGTCAAAGAGGTTCATAAGAGTCCAGAGATACCCATAGAACAACAAGTGTGCATCTAATCTGACACTGGTGTATTTCAGGGTGGTGGAGGCATTTATTTGTTCCTTTAGGTAGAAAAGGGAGTGAAGGGAGGTATGGAAGGAAGAAATAAATCTCTCCTCTATTCAACTCAAGATTTTTATTATTTAATTTGTAGTTTCATTTATTGCATTTTTTTGTGCGAATCTCTCCTCTATTCGACTTGAGATTGCATTTCTTTTTGTGTGTGCTTTGGCATCTTTTCTTGGTGGTACGCCCTATTTATTTGCGAGGGGTATGGAAGAAGCAGACATAGAGGGAAGTGGCGTGCCACCCCGAACATAGGGTTTGGCACTATTTTTGCTATTTTTGTTTCTTTTTGATGGACGGAGGGGTACAAAGATGATAGAAAAAGTGTATAAGAGAGTTCAGATCAGGATACAAATTGATTTATAGTTCCATGCATCAGGTTGTTCTCTTTATCGTACTCTGCTCAAATAATGACTTGATGAGGATCCGATGGGGATTCCATGTTGTTGTTCCACTAGTTTGTTAGGAAGCACGATGTGTTTGATCTCTATCAGTTCGACAAACACTAGCCACTTTTGCATAAAGATCATGATGTTAGGATTCATAAGCTTCACAAAATGATTTCAATCAAAAGGTTAGTTTTCATAAGAAGGTCCTTTTGAGGGTATGCTTTGAATAAGGAGGATATAATGATTCGAAATGCATAGAGATTGAAAAAGTGTCAAAACTTCATCCAATACTTGTTCAAATTTCTTTTGAAAACTTTAAAATTTTGAAAATTTTATTTGAAAATTTTGAAAATAATTATGGTAAAAAATGCAACGATGAAATAGATGGATGAGGGTGGGAATACGTACCAGCAACCATCCACCCTGAACTTAGAAATTTGCTCATCCCAAACAAACTCTAAATCTGAGATGGAGGGGAATTTAGTGCTATTTGGACCACCGGATGTGGTTGCATTACAATCAACGTATTTCCTTCATATGAAAATTTCAAACATAAAGACCATTCAGAACTTAAAATAGCATCTCACGATGCAATTTTATTTGGTGTAAAATTATCTAAAAAGTAAAAACAAGATTAAGGAAAAATCCTAATTCAAAATTAAAATGTAAATTTATTTATCGGGTTGCCTCCCGACAAGCGCCTTTGTTTTACGCCGATGGCTCGACTTGATTCCTTCAACTTTTACAGTGGATATGTTGGATTGGTGAGATCCAGCATTATTTCAGAGCATGTGTCGGACGAGGTGAAATATATCTTCAATCGTTGACCATTTGCCACAAATTCACCCGTCTTTTCACTCCATAAAGAGAAAGCAATGCTTTTGACAATGTACGGTCTTGACCAGTGAGAACGGAGTTTTCCTGGGAATAACCTCAATCTAGAATTAAATAGAAGAACTTGGTCTCTATTCCAACCCCAATTTTTGGATTCTTTGGGTGAGAAATGTAATTTCTCCTATTAAAGATAATTAAACAAATAACAATATAATTTGTTTTGAATAAAAGGATTTTGTTTACAATAGCCTTGTTGGTTGTTTTGTGGGCTTTATTGGCTATTGGGCCCAATAACAAGGAAATTCAATTAGTAAATGAATAATTGAGTTTTGGAGGAAAGGAAAATGTAGAAACCTCTAGAAGGCAAGAGAATATAATACAAAGGTGGATTTCGTACCTCTTGGGTTCCTTGGTGCCCAAGGAGTCCAAAGTTGCAAAGATAATGCCACAAGAAAAGAAAAGATCAATTAAATATTCCTTTATTAAGAAAGAAATTGAAAATAATGATAAAATGTGGAAAATAAGTGGAAAGAAGTATAATTGAGTTGTCCTTGGTGGATTTTCGTATCCAAAGGATTCCTAATGTTAAAAGGAATGACAATGAGGAAAATAAAAAGAGAGATACAGAGAAATCCTCAAAAAGAAATATTTTGATAAGAAATAAATAAGATAATGGATAAAAATTAAGTAAAAGGCTAAAGGTATATCCCCAAGATGGGATTTTGAGCCATTAAGGTTCCTTGAGGATCAAGGAACTCAGAATAATAATTTAATAGCAAGGGAAAGAGAAAATAGGTGAGAAATAAATATAATTAAGTGATATTTTGCACCTAAATAAAAGGCACGTTTTCTTTTAGATAATGAGCCCAAATTTGGCTGATAGGTAGATAAAGATGTTGTTAAGTTTCCCTAGAAATTTGGTATTAATTAGATAATCGATTTGAGAGTTATGATTTTTACAAAATATTCTAAAGTGGAAAGGGAAAAGGATATATATTAAATATCACAATACATGGTTTAAAAGAGAGTGACACAGATCATTGGATCGTGATCCAACGATAGTTGTGTGTCATCCAGTTTTGACCAAACTGAGAAACAAGCTGTCGTTTGATGATTTTTCAAATCCGATTTTCTCATGTTATGATGCATGTGCGTTTGAGGGAATTGTTCCTGTGAGTTTGGGAGAGAGTTCTGCACCTTTTAGATCTATATTTTTCTAGGTTTTGTGATTGTTTCAAGAAACGCCTAAATCCTATCAGGACAAGGCTTGGCGGTGGGTTGGGGGAGCCATCCCTAGACCCCCACACCTATATATAGTGACCCCTCTCAACTCCTCTCACCTCCGCACACCCAAACGACACCTTTCCTTGTTCCCTCATGCCCTAGATCAACAAGATCGAACTTGCTCCGGTGAGCTCCAGGTCTGGCGCCGCCACGGGAATTGGTAGCTGGGTCATGTTGGCGCGAGCTACAGGCGTCACCCGATCATGGTCGACCGTAGACCATGAGAAGCAGATCAACGACCCATCTCCTCCGCGTCTGCAATAAGTCACTAGTGGGTGCGAGCAGTGTGCACCGCCCGATCTCGCTAGGTCAAAGGCGACTAAGGATCCAACAGTCCAAAGTTTTCCGAAAAACAAAAGGTTAGTCGTCTCTCTAACCAATATTCAAGAAAAAGGTTGAATTTTGTATAAATAGTTAAAAATAGATCCTTTGGCCAAAAAATACAAATAAGTAGTGATTTTTTATCAGAAAAATGCAGGGAATGCAATAAAAATATAATTGACGCCTAGTTCTGCTTGCAATTTAAAAAGTATGAAAATATGTTATCTTTAATAGTTTAATCAATGAAAAACCCTAATCTTTGATGATTAATGAATTAAAAAGGGTTATATGGATGTTTAAAGTTGATATTAACCTATTTATTATAAGGAGACACATTAAGATCTAAAAGGATGAACTTTACACATAATTGGATTAATTTAGGGTTCCATGTGCATAAATGAGCTTTAATGGGCCTTGAAACCCTAATGTTAGTAATTGTGACTCTTAATGGCTTTCATTATTCAAATTCATGAATAAAGCTGAGATATGATGGTTCTTAGATATTTTGAGTATAAAGATTTCTATTTATGGATAAATACCCTTAATATGGTAATTAGGGTTTTTCTAATAGATAGAGATGGAATTAGTGTTAAATAGAGGTAAGTTGCTAATTTTAAAGGAACCAAAGATGGTAATTGATCCTAATGATCTTGTCATGAATTAAAAGGATAAAAATGGTAGTTTTAATGTAAAAGAGGCATAATAGACTTAATGGACATTTCATTGTGCTTTTAATATAAAATTAGGGTTATATGTTGTTAAATGGTAACCTTAATATCTTTCGTGAAGACTAGATGAGATAATTAGGGTTTAAAAGAGTAAAAATGAGGAAGAACCCTAATTGCAATGAAAATCCTAAAAGGGGATTAGAAACCCTAGGAAGCGAGCTATGTATAATAGATATTGATGGCATAATCAATGACGGGAAGTTGTATGCATATTTCATGATCTTGTTGTATGTGCTTGCTTGCTTGGATTTCTTACTTGCATGGAATTATCTATCTCAAATTAGCTGAACAGGTATGTGGTTAATTATGGTTAATCGCATTAGTTTCCCAAAGAGTTTCTCAGATGATTCATCGCCTTGAATACAACTTATCAGTTAGATGTTCATACTTGCAAATTATAAAGTCACTATGATTATCACAATTGTAAAATAAGTGTGTATTCTTGCACCTACATGCCACCTTGATGGATGATGCAAAAAGGTCAAGCCCAGGAGGGAAGATCAATGGGCACCATGAGAGGTGACCCCAGACACCAAGCTCGAGATTGAGAAGGTGGCCTTAAGTCAATGGCAAAAGTGAAACCCGAAAGGGGGTATGCCAGGGTTAGGGAAAAAGCGGTGGAGAAAGTCACACTAAAAGCGTAATTTGTCCTATTAATTAACTTGATAGTAATATTTAGATTGTTAGCCATATTTGTGAAATTTTGGTTGTCCCCACATACCTGCATATTTCTATATGTTGACCGATATTTTGTTTGTCGGTGTTTTAGGTACAAGATTGAAAAGGACCAATAGTAAAGTAGCATATGTGGAATTAAATAAGAGTTAAAGTACAAAGGAGGATTAGTTAGAATAGACTCCAGATGTGGATAGAAGTAGATATCCAAGTTTTTGAAAAGGTATGCAAAGTTTTATTTCATTACATCCTTTCATTTTTGCTGGTAGAATTTGACAATTGCTATTGATTATTTGTCGAACCTTTGATCCAGAAATTGGGATAATGGCTCTGACCTCTTGGTCTCCCTTAATTGGGGGTTACCGAGAGGTGGGGTCGTTACATTTGGTATTAGATCATAGGTTCCTCATTTAATATTTAATAATTATTAAATTTTACAAACTCCGTAGGACCCAAGGGAGTTATTAGAGGATTTTATGAAAGACTGAGGTGTCTAGAAAAGGATCACGTCTGGGGGCTAGCAAGATTTTCCTCTGCACTGCTAGTCAGAATACGAGGACTCCCGTATTAGTGTGACTGCCTGGCCAATGTCTTAGGATTTGACTCAAAATAAGATACCTTTAGGACTCTCTCATCTTGTTCATCCCTTCTCAACTCAAATGTTGTTAAGGACCTTAAGGGTTAGGGGTTTCTCTCTTTTCCTCACCTTCCTGAGGGATGGGTAAGGTTGATAAGGATTAAGGAATCCTCCACCAAATTAATGAAAAGCATGTAAATAAGATGTCATGGACATAAGCTTAATAGGTTAAGCATAAACTAAAGAATAGATACATGCTTAGGTTGTATGACATAAGTTGTCATTGCCCTCAGGAGAGACCTGAGGCTAGACCTTCTTGTCAGGAGGATGAGTAGAGAGAGTTGGTCATGGAGGCAGAGATCTCCATTATAAGTAGAGACCTAGCACCTCCTCTGAGGATGATGCTAACCCGAACCCTAAGTGGTGGTTAGAGAGAGGGATGACACGATGAGTTAGATGTCATGGTAAACTAGGTGTTTGGTTGGACATGCCTTTAGATGCCATACGAGCCATGAGAGGTTGGATAACCTAGTACCTTTGGTGACCCAACCTTGGGAAGGGTCATGCATGTTGGAAGGATAGTTCCTTCATTGATGAGGTCAGAGAAGGACTTATAGAAACCCTATGGGCTTATGCGAGTAGGGCATAGCATGTACCCAGAATATGTCAGTAGTGTGAGCAGTAGGTTGAAACCCTAGCCAGGATAACTATGGATAATCTTGTGCAACATAAGTTGAACATAGGCTTCACCCAGGTAGGGGTATGCTTGTGAGCTTGATCCACCTTCATGGAGAGAGGACCTTTGGTATTGAGGTTGTTTGTAGGGTTAGCTCTAGAGAGAGAAGGACTCAAGCGTGAAGGTTGGAAGCCTAGACTCTGAGATATGAGGAAAAGTGGGGAGTTGAGTATGATGCGACCTAAGTGGATGATAGTGGTTGTCTCATGCTTGACCCTAGAGGCTGATGATATCTTAGTTGACATTAGAGGAACCAAACCCTAGAGGGAGGGTGAGACTGCTGGTACCTATGAGGCTATGGTATAGGTGTTTACCTTCTGGGTTAAGAAGAAGAGTTCCTTAGACTCTGAAGAGGTTTAGTAATAGGTTGTGAGGCCTTATACCTTGTTGGTTGTCCTTGAGGAGGACTCCACTATGAAGTGTTGATCAAGCAGAAGGACCATGGGAAGTGCATATCATTGTACAAGCTTGGCTCGTGGTTAAAAGTTGAATAGGCAATTGGACACTTAAAAGTGAACCTAGGGTTCCTAGGCCTAAGAGGGGAAGTGGTGTACCTGATGCTCATGATAAGATTTGAGTTTCTATAAATTTGAGCATGGTACTCTTCATGTATAGAGGAAAAGCCCTTAAGTTTGAGGTATGTTTGATGAACCCCTCACAGCTAAGTTGACGATATGGGGAGGCATGGTCTTGATCCAATGTTGAGGAATGAGAACAAGTGTGACCTAACATGGTTTAGTAGGTGGTCTTCTTGTGCCTTAGTATCTTTCTAGGGTTAAGCATGCTCATTTGGATGTAAACCCTAGACATAAGGGTGTTTGTGATCTTGTTATCAAGGTGTAGTTTCCTCCCATCCTGGGAGAGGGACCCTTTGTAGGGTGTATACCAATTTTGTTGGTTTGAGGTAACCTAAAGAGGTATCATAGGGTCTTGAGAAGTTAAGTGAAAAGTACATGGTAAGAGAATGAACCTGTAGACCCATATATAACCATCTCTAAGTGCATGTGGATGTGTTACCATGGAGGTAATTGGTATGGGGTCTGACCAAGGTAGGTAGGTCGCCATGATCCCTATGAAAGGATGAAAGTCAACCCAGGAAAGCAGAGAGAGATGATGGAGACTTGGGTAAGGTTCTGAGATGGACATGTTCTGCACCTGAATCCTAAGTCTATCTTAGGGTTTGGAAGGGATAAGACTGATGGAAGTAGGAGTTACCTAATTCCCTAGTTGCATATGACCATAGGGTCGGGAGGTAACAACTATCATTGTCTGAGGGCCATGGGTTAGGAGATTGATCATCTTCATGAACTCATGGGTCCCAAAGAATAGATGAGTAGGGAACTCTCTGGATGCCTAAGGGAAGAGGGATGACCCCAAAAAGTGTCAGCACCCTACAGACCTAGAGGAGATGACCAAGGATTGTGTGGTGGCCTAAGTAGGTTCAAGACCAATTTTCCATGGAAGTAACTTTGATATCAAGATGATTGTGATGTAGAGGCATAAGTTGCACGTTTCAACTTAGATTTGAAGGTGTACTGTCAATGTGGGATGTACCATCTCCACTCTTGGAATAGGAAGAACTCTGTGTTTGGACAGCTGCCAAATGCTTATTTCCTCTTGTTATGGGAGTGAGAGATAGGATAGTACGCATGCCATACACAAAGGATAAAGATGATGTGAGTTGAAACGTTGCTATGAGGTATGAGGATAGAGATGATAACATACCCTTATGGAGTGAATGATACATGGATGGTTTACAAACACTAAGAGTAATAAGGTAATCATCTTATGAGGATGTTTTATCATGAGCTATGTGGAATTTGCAAGTCATACAAGGTTGAGTTCGAAAACCAAGAGAATAAGCTCAGAGTTTTCTTGATGAGGATAGACTTAGAGTTGGGATGAGATAATAAGTGAAATACATGGAGGTGTATGTATTCAATGTTACCTAACACCTAAGGATGTGAAGTGGTAATAGATGCTCAGGATGAGATGCATCTACCTAGTTTAGCTAGAGGCTAGAAGAGGATGTTAGGTTAACCCTAAGTTTGACTAACACTTAGATGCAACGATATCGGTTGATCAAGTTAGTAGTTGTTTGGTTAGCCAACCTAGGCCTTGATGCAATGAAAGGATGGTGGTAGAACCTCAAATGCACTTCTTTGGAAAAGAAGGTGATGAAACCCCAACTAGAATGGTTTAGGGTTTCTAAGGAATCGATCTTAAGGAATTATGACATATAGGAGATCATGATTTTAAGGTCACCATACACCGTACCATGAAGATAGTAAGTGACAGTAGTACATTGGATGTTTAAGATGAAGTTGTATGTGGCTTGTCGCCATGCAAGCCAGGAGGTGTAGGACAAACACCAGTAACCCAATGAGTTGATATAGAGGATAAATAGTCCCCGAGAGAGAATGGGAGTTCATCACTAGGGATGTTGTGGTAAATCTCCCGTAGACCAAGGAAGGTTAAGATGCAATTTGGGTTATGGTAGATCGCCTTACCTCGTTAACATGAGAAAGAGAGAATATTGTCAAGGGACAGATCCGGTTCAACTACATATGAGAGAGATGGTTCAACTACACCATGATGTGAGTTCTTGAGTTTAATCTAAAGATTCACTTTCATGCGGTGGAAGTAGGTGCATGAAGAACTTGATGTTAGTACAGTTTATCACCCCTAACTAATGGTTAGTGTAATCCAGACTAAAGGGTCTAATGAGAGTATGTGTGGTCGTTCAGGGTGATACCTAGAGACAGTTCTTGTCCTCTGTAAGATGTGATGATAACGACCATAGCCAGTATCAATATGTAAAGAAGCTCTGTATGGGAGGTTGTGTCAGTCACCACTTCATTGAGATGATGTTGGTGAAGGGGCCTCGTGAAGGTCAAAAAAGAACCACAGTGTGTGCAGATGAAGTCGCTTTGATCGTGCAATGGCTGAAAGAGAGCCCAGGGGTGACATGAGTCATGAGTTGATGCAAAGCAAGACTGACATGCAATTCATTGTGGGAGAGTATGTGATGTGAAAATCTGACCCCTCTAAGCTACAACTGAGAAAGCTGAGTCCCCGATATATGGGTCCATTTGAGATGGATTGGTGGAGATGGTTGTGTTTAGCCTTACCCCTCAGGATAACATGATGTATAATGTGTTCCATGAGTCCGATCTAGAGCACTATGTGAGGTACCCAAGCCATGTGCCGAGCCTTGAACCTATTCAGCTTTTGAGAGGTTGAAATGTCCTGAGTCACCAATGAGGGTACGATATACCAAGGTAAGAAAGAACTCAGATGGAAGAATATGAGATGATGAAGGTTCTTGGGAAGCACCATGGAAAGGGTGAAGCCACATGGGAGCCCTGATGGACATAAGAAAGGCTTATCCTATTTGTTTGTTTGCTTGATGGAATTTCAGGGGAAAATTCCTATAAGAGGGGAAGGATGTTACAACCCCAATTTTTGGATTCTTTGGGTGAGAAATGTAATTTCTCATATTAAAGATAATTGAACAAATAATGATATAATTTGTTTTGAATAAAAGGATTTCGTTTACAATAGCCTTGTTGGTTGTTTTATGGGCTTTATTGGCTATTGGGCCCAATAACAAGGAAATTCAATTAGTAAATGAATAATTGAGTTTTGGAGGAAAGGAAAATGTAGAAACCTATAAAAGGCAAGAGAATATAATCCAAAGGTGGATTTCGTGCCTCTTGGGTTCCTTGGGGCCCAAGGAGTCCAAAGTTGCAAAGATAATGCAACAAGAAAAGAAAAGATCAATTAAATATTCCTTTATTAAGAAAGAAATTGAAAACAATGATAAAATGTGGAAAATAAGAGGAAAGAAGTATAATTGAGTTGTCCTTGGTGGATTTTTGTACCCAAAGGATTCTTAATGTTAAAAGGAATGACAATGAGGAAAATAAAAATAGAGATAAATAGAAATTCTCAAAAAGAAATATTTTGATAAGAAATAAATAAGATAATAGATAAAAAAAGAAAAATTCTAAAGGTATATCCCCAAGATGGGATTTCGATCCATTAGGGTTCCTTGAGGATCAAGGAACTCAAAATAATAATTTAATAGCAAGGGAAACATAAAATAGGTGAGAAATATATATAATTAAGTGATATCTTGAACCTAAAGAAAAGGCACGTTTTCTTGTAGATAATGAGCCCAAATTTGGCAGTGTGGTAGATAAAGTTATTATTAAGTTTCCCTTGAAATTTGGTATTAATCAGATAATCGGTTTGAGAGTTATGATTTTTACAAAATCTTCTAAAGTGGAAAGGGAAAAGGATATATATTAAATATCACAATACATGGTTTAAAAGAGAGTGACACAGATCGTTGGATTATGATCCAATGATAGCTGTGTGTCGTCCAGTTCTGGCCGAACTGGGAAACAAGCTGTCAGTTGTTGATTTTTCCAATCCGATTTTTTCATGTTATGATGCATGTGCATCTGAGGGAATTGTTCCTATGAGTTTGGGAGAGAGTTCTGCACCTTTTAGACCTAGATTTTTCTAGGTTTTGTGATTGTTTCAAGAAACGCCTAAATCCCATTGGGACAAGGCTTGGTGGTGGGTTGGGGGAGCCATCCCTAGACCCCCACGCCTATATATAGTGATCTCTCTCAACTCCTCTCACCTCCGCACACCCAAATGGGACCTTCCCTTGTTCCCTATTACCCTGGATCAACAAGATCGAACTTGCTCCGGCGAGCTCCAGGTCTGGCACCGCCGCAAGAATTGGCAGCTGGGTCATGTTGGCGTGAGCTACAGGCATCACCCGATCATGGTCCATCGTAGACCACGAGAAGCAGATCAACGACCCATCTCCTTCGCGTCTGCAATAATTCACTAGTGGGCGCGAGAGGTGTGCACCGCCCAATCCTGCTAGGTCAAAGGCGACTAAGGATCCAACGGTCCAATGTTTTCCGAAAAACAAAAGGTTAGTTGTCTCTTTGACCAATATTCAAGAAAAAGGATGAATTTTGTATAAATCGTTAAAAATAGATCCTTTGGCCAAAAAATACAAATAAGTAGTGATTTTTGATAAAAGAATGCAAGGAATGCAATAAAAATATAATTTATTCCTAGTTTTGCTTTCAATTCAAAAAGTATGAAAAGATGTTATCTTTAATAGTTTAATCAATGAAAAACCCTAATCTTTGATGATTAATGAATTAGAAAGGGTTATATGGATGTTTAAAGTTGATATTAACCTGTTTATTAGAAGGAGACACATTAAGATCTAAAAGGATGAACTTTACACATAATTAGTTTAATTAAGGGTTCCATGTGCATAAATGAGCTTTAATGGACCTTGAAACCCTAATGTTAGTAATTGTGACTCTTAATGGCTTTAATTATTCAAATTCATGAATAAAGATGAGATATGATGGTTCTAAGCTATTTTGAGTATAAAGATTTCTATTTGTGGATAAATATCCTTAATATGGTAATTAGGGTTTTTCTAATAGATAGAGATGGAATTAGTGTTAAATAGAGGTAAGTTGCTAATTTGAAAGGAACCAAAGATGGTAATTGATCCTAATGATCTTGTCATGAATTAAAAGGATAAAAATGGTAGCTTTAATGTAAAAGAGGCATAATAGACTTAATGGACATTTAATTGTGCTTTTAATATGAAATTAGGGTTATATGTTGTTAAATGGTAACCTTAATATCTTTCGTGAAGACTAGATGAGATAATTAGGGTTTAAAAGAGTATAAATGAGGAAGAACCCTAATTGCAATGAAAATCCTAAAAGAGGATTAGAAACCCTAGGAAGTGAGCTAGGTTTAATAGATCTTGATGGCATAATCAATGATGGGAAGTTGTATGCATATTTCAGGATCTTGTTGTATGTGCTTGCTTGCTTGAATTTCTTACTTGCATGGAATATTTCTATCTCAAATCAGTTGAACATGTATGTGGTTAATTATAGTTAATCGCATTAGTTTCTCGAAGAGTTTCTCGGATGATTCATTGCCTTGAATGCAAATTATCAGTTTGATTTTCATACCTGCAAATTATAAAGTCACTATGATTATCACAATTGTAAAATAAGTGTGTATTCTCACACCTACATGCCACCCTGATGGATGATGCAAAAAGGTCAAGCCCAGGAGGGAAGACTAATGGGCACCATGAGAGATGACCCCAGGCACCAAGCTTGGGATTGCAAAGGTGGCCTATGAATTGCATGACTAGAGGGCACCATGAAGGGTGACCCCAGGCACCAAGCTTGGGATTGAGAAGGTTCCCTTAAGTCAATGGCAAAAGTGAAACCCGAAAGGGGCTATTCCAGGGTTAGGGCAAAAGCGGTGGAGAAAGTCACACTAAAAGCATAATTTGTCATGTTAATTAACTTGATTGTGATATTTAGATTGTTAGCCATATTTGTAAAATTTTGTTGTCCCCACATACCGGCATATTTCGATATGCTGATCGATGTTTTATTTGTCGACATTTTAGGTACAAGATTGAAAAGGACCAACATTAAAGTGGCTTATGTGGAATTAAATAAGAGTTAAAGTACAAAGGAGGATTAGTTAGAATAGACTCCAGATGTGGATAGAAGTAGATATCCAAGTTTTTGAAAAGCTATGAAAAGTTTTATTTCATTACATCCTTTCAGTTTAGCTGGTAGAATTTGATAATTGTTATTGATTATTTGCCGAACCTTTGATCCAGAAATTGGGATAACAACTCTGACTTCTTGGTCTCCCTTATTTGGGGGTTACAGGGAGGTGGGGTCATTACAGTATCCCACTTGTATGTCCTTTCTTTTTAGATGACCGTCATGCCAAAGTTTTTTACATTATTTATAGATTTGTGCATTCTCATAAGCTGTCATTCAGAGTTCTTACAGCTCCTAAAGTTGTAGAATCCTAGCTTGACCTGCTTCCTTGATATCAAAATTAAGTTGTTTAATTTCCCACCATGCTTTGTGTTCAAGTTCAACAGGCAGGTGGCAAGCCTTTCCATATATTAATCTAAATGGTATAGTTCTAAGGGGAGTTTTGAAAGTAATTCGGTAGGCCCACAATGCGTCATTGATTTTTACCGACCAATCCTTCCGATTGCGGCCTACAGTCTTTTCCATTTTAGCCTTGAGTTGACAGTTAGAAACCTCTACCTGTCCACTCATTTATGGATGGTAGGGTGAGGCTACCTTGTGTGTTACACCATACTTTCTTAGTAAAGCTTCAAAGCTTGTTTCAAGGAAATGAGACCCTCCGTCAGATATCACAATTTGTGGTACTCCAAAACAGGGGAAAATAATGTCTTTGAACATCTTGATGACAGGTTTCGAATCACTAGTGACGGTTAGTATGGCTTCAACCCATTTTGAGACGTAGTCCACCGTCACTAGGATGTATGAAAATCCATAAGAAGATGGGAATGGACCCATGTAGTCCACATCCCAAGCGTCAAATATCTCGACTTCTTACCACAGATTTAGTGGTGTCTCATCTCTCTTTGATATGTTACCTGTTCTTTAGCATTTGTCACATGATAGAACAAAATCATAAGAGTCTTTGGATATGGTTGGCCAAAAGAATCCACATTGAAAAACCTTCAAGGTAGTCTTCTTAGAGCTCATATGTCCTCCAACTGGTCCTGAGTGACATTGCTCCAAGATAAGTTGAGCTTCTTCCTCAGCAATACACCATCTGTATAAACCATCAGCACATAGTTTGAAAAGGTACAACTCATCCCAGTTGTATTGTTTCACATCATGCATAAATTTCTTCAGCACATTTCCGGTGTATTCAGGGTGGATAATACCAGCAGCGAGGTAGTTTACGTAGTCTGAGTACCTGGGGTAACTTCTAAAACTTTCATCAGTTGGTCATTTGGAAGAGAATCATTAATCAGGATCTTCTCAGTATCCAGAGTGTGGATTCGAATGAGGTGGTCTGCCACAACATTCTCTGTACCCTTTTATCTCTTATTTCTAGGTCAAATTCTTGTAGTAGGGGAATCCATCTTATCAACCTGGGTTTTGCATCTTTCTTCACCAGGAGGTAACGGATAACTACATGGTCTGTGTAAACAATGACTTTTAAACCTATGAGGTAGGATCTGAATTTGTCAAAGGCATACACAACTACAAGAAGTTCTTTCTCAATAGTTTCATAATTTCTCTGGGCTTCATCGAGGGTCTTAGATGCATAGTAGATCACATAATGTTTATTTTCTATATATTGACCCAAAATAGCACCCACAACATAATCATTGGCATCACACATAATTTCAAATGGGTGATCCCAATCGGGAGCTCTAATGATAGGTGTTGTTGTAAGGGCTTGTTTCAAGTTATTAAATCTTTTGATGCATTCTTCATTTAAATGGAAGTCAACGTCCTTTAGTAACAAATTCATCATCTGCTTGGTTATCTTTGCGAAGTCCTTTATAAACCGTATGTAAAAACCTGCATGACCCAGGAATGCATGAACTTTTCTTATATTTGTCAGAATAGCGAGTTTGGAAATCACTTCTATTTTTTCTCTGTCAACTTCAATTCCTCTACTGTCAACTCTATGTCCAAGGACAATGCCTTCATTTACCATAAAGTGACACTTCTCCCAATTTAATACAAGATGTGCTTCTTCACATCGTTTAAGGACAAGGGAGAGGTGCTTTAGGCACGAGTCATATGAATCTCCATACATAGAAAAATCATCCATAAAAACATCCATAATGGTTTCAATGAGACCAATGAATATAGTTGTCATGTAACGTTGGAAAGTTGCAGGCGCATTGCAGAGTCCGAATGACATTCTTCTAAATGCATATGTTCCAAACGGGCAAGTAAAAGTAGTTTTCTCTTGGTCATCCGGATGTATGGGTATTTGATAGAATCCAGAGTAACCATCGAGATAATAAAAATATTCTTGGTGAGCCAATCTTTCTAAGACTTGATCGAGAAAAGGCATTGGGAAGTGGTCCTTTCGAGTCGCCATGTTTAACTTCCGGTAATCAATACACATCCTCCACCCTATGACTATTTGAGTGGGGATGAGTTCATCGTTTTCATTTTGTATCACAGTAGTTCCACCTTTCTTTGGGACAACATGCATGATACTTACCCATGGTGAGTCCGAAATTGGATAGATTATTCCAGCAGTGAGCATTTTAATGACTTCACGACGAACTACTTCCTTCATATTTGGATTCAATTTGCATTGATGTTCAATAGTCGGCTTGTGATCTTCCATTATGGGGATTTTGTGCATGCACAACGCTTGACTGACCCCAGTGAGATCGCTCATCTTGTAGCCAATGGCTTTTCTTCTTTCTTTTAATTCTGTCAAGAGTTTTCTTCTTGTTCTGTCGTTAGATCTAAATTAATGATAACTGGACAGACTTTGAGGTCATCTAGAAATGTGTATTTCAATCCTTCGGGTAGGGGCTTCATTTTTAGATCTTGTGGCTTTTCACATGGCTCTTCAGTAACATTTGCAGCTTTAAGTTCTTCAAAAGTAGCTTCAACATCTTCTTCCACTGAGTCAAGAGATTCGATGCAACCTTTCACTTGTTCATCAATAGGTTCTTCAACTGATAGATCCCTTAGAGAAACTTCTAATGGATCGTCTGATTAATGATTCTCTTGAGTGAGAAGTGACATCTACTCTATGCAATCGATAAGATATACTTCTTCTTGCATGCTTGGTCTTCGCATACTTTCAAAAACTTTGAATTCGAGAGTTTGTTTACCAAGTCCGAGAAGCAAAGTTCCTGCTTCAACATCAATTAGGACTCTTTCAGTGGTAAGGAATGGACATCCAAAAATTAGAGGGTATCTAGCATCTTCTTTTATGTCCATGGTGATAAAGTCACACGGAACATAGGAATCTTTTCCCACCTTGACAGGTACATCCTCAATAATTCCTAACGGGTGTTTGATTGAATTATCTGTGAGTTGTGTATTCATGCCAGTTGGGAGAAGTTCAGCGAACCATAGCCTTTTGCAAAGGCTGAGTGGCATAATGGAGATGCTAGCACCAAGATCTGCCAGTTCTTTCTTGCACAAAGAATCACCGATATGGCAAGAAATCCCAAAGGATCCTGGATCTTTCTGCTTCTTTGGCATCTTACTCTGGATGATATCTGAAGTGGTTCTAGCTAACTTGACTATCTCATATTCTTCAGTTATATATTTCCTGGTGAGGAGTGACTTTAAGTACTTTGTCCAGGCTGGTATCTCAGCCAGTGCATCCAAAAAAGGTATATCAACATGAAGTTTCTTCATAGCTTCTTTAAACTTATTGAACTGATTATCAAGCTTGGTTTTCCTTAAACGAGTAGGGAAAGGTATACGAGGCTTGCATATAGGGATATCATGTTTTGGTGTTTCAGTTTCTTCATCAATAGGTTTCTCAGGATCTTCCTTGTCTATCTTATCAGTAGTTACTGACTGTTTTGGTTGAGACTCAGGTGTTGTTGAGTCATGGACAATCACCGGTTCATACTCATTTGTAATAACCACACGTGTCTTGATAGGAGGATCAAAATAGTCTTTTCCTAACATGGTGGTGACTGCTTTCAATTGTTCGGGATGCTTAGGATTGTTCTCGGGTTGGCCAGCAAGTGGCTTCATGCTAGCTGCAAGTTGAGCTAGTTGAGACTCAATGGCTTTCTGGTGGGCTTGCTTGTTAGCTATCATAGTCTGTTGCGATTGTAACATCTTCTCAATTGTTGTTAGTTTGTCAGCTGGAGAGACGGGACTGGCTTGTTGCCCTTGCTGTTGATAAGAGACATGGTTGGGATTTAGAAACTGAGAATTGTTCTGATAATTGTTGAAGTTCCTATTATAAAAATTACCCCTGAAATTTCCTTGATTTCCAAAATTCTATTGCTGATTATACTAGAATCCTAGTGGGCCCCTTTGTTGATTAGTTGAACCAAGTTGTCTCTAGTTTTCCGCTCCTAAAGGGTTTCCATATTGAAATCCAGGATGGTTCCTATTCTGATTCGGATTGTAATATCCTTGACCAGGGATGGTATTGACATCATTGAGATTTTCAATTTGACTATTATAACCTTGACTACAAACATTTCTTAGAACAACATCGTATAGATCATTGCATGGTAAAGTGGAATGATCAGTACCATTACATGTTTCACAGAACAGTGAGGCAGACTTGATCTGTTCTTGTTGTTGAGGGGGTGAACATCCTCTTCCAAATGCAGCAAGGGATGATTCGATATGGTCTTGCTTGGCTACTAAGATCTTGAGGGTTTCAATGATAGTCTTGTATTCTGAAAAAACTTCATCCATAGTTACCTTCAATACTCCTTTACCTAGAGACCTACCCCAATTAGCTTGATTTTCAGCTCTAAGGGTGACGACTTTCCATGCGTTGTCATAACTTTGATGCATGAAATTTCCTCCAGATGAGGAATCTTAAAACCTTTTGATATCATCATCCACGCCCCTATAGAAAATTTCGATGAGTTGATTCTTAGGAATTCCATGGTGTGGACACTTGTGTAGAAGCTCTTTGTATCTATACCATGCTTCAGCAAGGGTTTCTCCAGGGACTTGAGTAAAATTTGTTATCCGTCCCCTAATTTCATAGGTGAGAGAGGGAGGGTAGAACTTTTCCAGAAATACATTTTAAAGTTGTTCCCAAGTGGTGATGGGTTCACTTTGCAATGAATTGTACCAGCTTATTGCTCTATCAGCAAGTGAATAATTGAAGACATGGAGACGCATGGCATCCTCGGATACTCCATTTTTCTTTGTCATAGCACATAGATCGATAAACCTCAAAAGATGTTCCTAACTATCCTCTCCTTATTTGCCATAGAATGGGCTACTTTGAAGCAATGTGATCTAATGTGCCCTTATCTCCAAATTGGCAGCATTGATGGGAGGAGGTTGTACTGGGTGATGAACATTAGCAACTTTGGGGATTGAGAACTCTCTAAGATCCTTTTGTAGTTCTGCTACTTGCGCTGCTGCTTGTGCTGCTTGGATTTCTTCTTGAATTGTGGCCCTAGCTTCTTGCATGAGCCTTTCTCTCTGTACATTGATGGCTTGAGCCACCCTTCGAGCTATTTCCTCCTCTTGAGCCATTCTTGCTTGGTTGTCTCTATTTTGATGATGAAAAGTTTTGTCTATCTCTGGATCAAAACTGGCAGTGAGTCTGATACTGTTCAAACGGTGCATGCACTAGTCCTTCCTGAAGTACCTGAAATAAAAAGATTTGAAGTAAGATTGATGGAGTTGAGTGAAATTCAAGTAGATGATCAATGGTTTCAAAAAGAAAAAGTTAAATCCTAGATGAGCCTTAAAAGAACTAGATTTGACTAACTGATTATGTTGTCCCCGGCAATGGTGCCAAAATTTGACGTGGCAAATATCACACTAACAAATTCACTCGTGGTTGAAATCCCTGAGCTTTTACCAAAACCTCATGCAATAATACCACCCGCAAGTGGACGGGTCCTATCGCAGTATAGTTAAGGATCGAATCCCAAAGAACAATGTTTTTAAGAATCTTTGTCAGTTGAATCTTGCTCAAGTGAGACTAATATTTAGAATGATTGATTTGGTTGAGGTTAATTAAACTAATTGTAGGAAAGTAAAAGAGAAGAATGAAAGTTTGTTTTAGATTAAATGATATGGAATCGTTGGGATGGTATCAGGTTTCACCACCACTGCACATGCAAACACATCCAAACACATAACTTCCAGGAAAGCATCTAACTATCCAAATGGAACTGCTGCGAACCTTCCCAGAGGGATGTTTAGGCCCGCGTAAGCATCCCCTTAGGCATCTGATTTCTTGTCGCCATTCAGATCATGCACTTACGGTTCCAAAGATACAACATCCAACTGAGGTTGTGGTCCTCCCTAAGGGATGTTTAGACCACAGAAGCATCACCGTGGGCTAGATGGCTCATCCCCTCACGGATCATACAATTATGACCTCAAGGAACCCCATTCTATTTCTAGTCCGGGAGTCAACCGCGCTAATTGACAAGCATGTAGGCGATAAGTCTGTAAGCAAACATCGACGATTAACAAGAAGATACAACATTCAACTAAGGTTGTGGTCCTCCCTGAGGGATGTTTAGACCACATAAGCTTCACTGTGGGCTAGATGGCTCGTCCCCTCACGGATCACACACTTACAACCTCAAGGAACCCTATCATATTTCTCATCAAGGAGTCTACCTCATTAATTGACATGCTATGCTACAAAGAGAAGAACAAGATGAAAGCAAGCATGTAATCAACTACAAGCATATCAATTAGCAACGAAATGAAAAGTTATATACATTGCCTTGGAATGTTAAATGAAAAGACATGAATGCATGGGAAGCAGGGCTAGTCCCCGAACCCCAGTGAAAAGGAACTACTCGCTCATGATGCGAGAAACAAAAAGAATATGAAAGAGAGAGGATTCCACCATGATCATGATGTAGAAGGTGGTCGCAACTCGATGAAGATGATGCGGTCTCCTACGTCGTGTCGGAGCAAATCTAGATGAAGAATGAGGGACGCCAAGACAGACCGAGCAGTCTTTCTCACTCTGTCTTCCTTCTCTTCTCGATCTCCTTGATTGCAACATGAGTAGTAGGTGAAACGATAGTGGTGTGGATGGAACTAGATCAGACCTGTGTACGGGTAGCCTGTCGGCATCCCGGAACCAATGCCCAAATGAGGACCCTGTTGGTCCTATTTATATGCTCGAGTCTGGTCTCATGCTTTGGGCCCAGTTGCAATTTTTACAACTTTCTTAAACGGTCTTGAGTTAAGTGACCATACGGTTTGGTTGTTTTAAGTGTCCATACGTCTTGGTTGCATGTGACCAAATTGTTTTGATAAGTAACTTTTCCAAATAGTTTCGTGCAAATAGCTTTTCCAAATGGTTTGCATTGCATGCCTTATCGGTCTTGCGGTCCAGGGTGATCAAACGGTCTCATGACCCAGCCTCCAAATGGTCTTGATTCGTTATTTTTCCAAATGGTTTCACATTCTTTTTCATAGGGTCTCTTTTCCATACGGTTTCATAGCAAACATCGTCAAACAATCTCGCACATACCTTTTCCAAACGGTCTCGCAACGCTGCCTTTTTGCAATCGGTCTCGTACAAGTCTAGCCTCCAAATGGTCTCGCACAAGTTCATCCTCCAAACGGTCTTGCACCCTTGTCTCTATCGGTCTCAAGGACCATTCTCAGCCAATCGGTTTAGGACCTCCGATCGATCTTGAGTAGTGACCAAATGATCTTGGCGTTATCTCCAATCGGTCTTCAGGTTTGTTCTAATAGTCTGCGGTTGAACGCCGCCTCATGGTCTCAAACCCGTGAGGGCTTCCTTGTAGCAGGCACCGAGTGGGCAGCGGAGCTTCCGTGGTTGTTGCAGGTGGGCGGCAGAGGCAAGCAGGGCGGTGAGGATGCTAATTTAGGGTTGCAATGCAGGTAGGGGGTCGGTTGAAGAAGATCGCGAGGAGACAGATAGGTGGTCAGGGAAAAGGAGGTGGTTGTAGGTCGCAAAGATGCCGACACTACAGGTGGAGCTAGGGTTCCTATGGTTTAAGATGACAGACAAAGAAGATGAAGGCGGAGGCGGCAATCGGTCAAGGTTCAATATTGATCAAATGGTCTTGAGATGAGGCAGCTCATACGGTCTTGAGGGACCGTTAGGAGGGGAACGATAGGGCAGACCATTTGCCTAAATGAATGAGGGACGTAGATCCAAGATCTGATGGTGTGGAGAGATAGAAGCCCAAACGATCTTGAATGATAGTGATCCAAACAATTTTGAGGTGAGGTTGCCCACACGGTCTTGAGACAGTATGAATGAAACCATATGGGTGAGACCATATGGTCAAGACCATATGGACAAGACCATATGGTCATGACTAAGTATGAGTAAGGGTAGATCAAGGGCAGATAAAGGTGGGTCCCACTCATTTGGGTTTGATGTGGATGATGGTTGATTGAGATGAAGATCAAATCGTGGTCATTTTTATGGATTAGGGTTGAAGGGAGGTGGGTGCCAGATGATTGTTCAACCTGATGAAGACCTGCATAAAATCAACATAAACTCAGTTAAAAACCTTGATAATTGAACCAATTAGGAAATTTTGCACATTTTGATATTTAGTAACTGAAATGGGATGTATTGAATAAAAAAGAGCCCAAGGAGGCGACTTAAAATCATGATGAATATGCATTCATTAGTGCACACATTGTGTAACCCTCTGCCTCCTCAATTTGTTTATTCTCATGGTATCAGAGCCAGGTTCTGATGATGAAAATCATGATGATGGTTGATTGAGATGAAGATCAAATTGTGGTGATTTTTATGGATTAGGGTTGAAAGGAGGTGGGTGCTAGATGATTGTTCAACCTAATCAAGACCTGCATAAAATCAACATAAACTCAGTTAAAACCCTTGATAATTGAACCAATTAGGAAATTTTGCACATTTTGATATTTAGTAACTGAAATTGGATGTATTGAATCAAAAAGAGCCCAAGGAGGCGACTGAAAATCATGATGAATATGCATTCATTAGTGCACACATTGTGTAACCCTCTGCTTCCTCAATTTGTTTATTCTCATGGTATCAGAGCCACGTTCTGATCCTATCACGAGTGATTGTACCTCTAACACTTCACCTGTTGAAACTATTACTACTCCACTTATTGTGTATAAATGCAGGAACAGGTCCCAAAGTACTCGAGATCCCCCCATGCAGCACCAATCTTCTCCTCAATAAGGTCCCACTCCCACTGAGGTACACTCTGACTTAGATCTACCTATTTCTCTCAGAAAGGGCACTCGTTCCTGTACCTCACATAATACTGCTAATCATGTTTCTACAACACATCTGAGTATTCATGCTAGTAACTTTGTAGCTTCTCTATCTACTATTTCTGTTCCTAAGACTATCCATGATGCCTTACAAAGCTCAGCCTGGATGACTGACATGAAAGAAGAGATGACTGCTCTTACTGAAAGAGGAACTTGAGAGCTGGTGGATCCACCTCCTGAGTGCAAACCTGTTGGCTGCAGATGTGTCTATGCTATAAAGTATCAACCTGATGGAATGGTGGAACGTCTGAAGGCACAACTGGTTGCAAAAGGGTATACTCAAACTTATGGAATTGACTATTTTGAGACGTTTTCGCTAGGGGTGAGCAAATAACGGTCCAGACCGCAAAACCGGACCGGACCGCTCAATTCGGTCCGGTTCAGTCTGGTCCATTTCGATTTCGGTCCGGTCCGCGGTCCGGGAATTTCAATAAATTTGGTCTTCGGTCCGGTCCGGTCCAAAACTGGTCCGGTCCGGTCCGGACCGCAGACTAACTTTTATATAAAATCCATATATATTTGAAGGTGTATTCTATAATAACTACAAATAAAGTACATATATAAGCACTACTAGTATAAATGTTTGATACTAAAGTTATATAATTGTTAGAAGTGACTAAGATTATCAACTTTGTACAATTAAATAAGTTGTAAAACATGTAAAAAAGGCTGATTGCGGTCCAAACGGTCCGGTCCGGTCTGGTCCGTGGTCAAAACGGTCCGGTCTCGGTCCGGTCTGACCACCAAACGGTCCGGTCTACGGTCCAAAAATTATTGATATTCGGTCCTCGGTTTGGTCCGGTTCGGTCCGGTCCGGTCTGGTTTTGGACCGATGCACACCCCTAGTTTTCGCCTATTGCCAGACTTAACTATGTCAGAATTCTTCTTTCTATTGCATTAAACCTTGATTGGCCTCTTATTCAACTGGATGTTAAAAATGCCATCCTGTATGAGGATCTTCAAGAAGAGGTTTATATGGAGCAACCTCCTGGGTTTGTTGATCAGGGGGAGTCACATAAAGTTTGCAGGTTAAAAAAATCTATTTATGGACTCAAGTAGAGTTCTCGGGCATGGTTTGCTAAGCTGAGTAAAATCCTGACAGTTTTTGGTTTTCTAAGGTCACAGGTTGATCATTCTGTCTTTACAAAAAAGGCTTCTTTTGGTATTGTCATTTTGATTGTTTATGTTGATGATATTGTTCTATTAGGCAGTGATCATTCTGAGATTCAGGCCACTAAAGCACACTTGTGCAAACATTTTGCTACTAAAGATCTAGGAAGGCTATGATATTTTCTGGGCATTGAGGTATCTAAGACTTCTAATGCTCTTGTTTTATCTCAGAGGAAGTATGTTCTAGACCTGCTATAGGAGACCGGGATGCTTGGTGCACGTCTTGCTAATACTCCTCTGGATCCCAATATTAATTGGGATGATGATTCTTCTCCTATGTTTCTAGATAGTAAAAAATATAGGAGACTAATTGGTAAGATGATTTATATGACTGTTACTAGAGCCGATATTTCTACTGTAGTTGGTCTTCTTAGCAGGTACCTGGATAAGCCTAGACAGTGTCACTATGATGCTCTCTGTAATATTTTGAGATATCTTAAGAAATCATCTGGCAAAGGCCTCTACTATAGAAAGCATGGGCATTGTTTTTTTGGAAGGCTACTCCGATTCTGATTATGCTAGAAGTAAGATTGACAGAAAATCTACTTCAGGCTACTTTACTTATGTTGCTGGTAATATGGTCACTTGGAGAAGTGAAAAGAAAAATGTTGTTTCCAGATCTAGTGTTGAAGCTTAATACAGGGCAATGGCACGCACTGCTTGTGAGCTCCTATGGGTACAATCTCTTATGAAAGACTTCGAGGTTGAATCTTCTGCTGCTATCCCTATGCATTGTGACAATAAAGATGCTATCTTCATTGCTAATACTCCTATATATCAAGAATGAACAAAGCATATTGAAGTTGATTGTCATTTCATTTGAGAGACTATCTTATCTGACAAGATCTGCACTCCATTCACTCGTTCAGAAGATCAGGTTGCTGATATGTTTACAAAACTGTTGGCCAAGAAACATTTCAACTCGCTTGTGGACAAGTTGGGCATGATTGATAACTATGAGGGGGAGTGTTAATATATGTCTTTATTTACTATCCTGGTATTTTACTTTTCTATTTGGACCTACATGTAAATGTTCCACTAATATATATATATATGAGGGTACACACATTGTGTAACCCTACACTTCCTTAATTTGTTTATTCTCACTATGTATTCCTAATAATGCTCTTTACAATTTACTTTTTTGGGAATTACATGTCGATGTTCTAGCTAGTCATTTTGGTAGGACTAAGGCCACTGCTATTGTAACTAACAAATTTTATTGGACTTTTATATACCATTATGTTGAGTGTATGGTTTTTCAGTGTACTGCACTATTGTAACTAATAGATTTAATTGGCATTTTGTATACCGTGATGTTAGTATTTGGTTTTTCAGCACAATACATGCTGATTGGCCAAAGCCAAAAGGCAAAATACGTAACTATACACTCCCCTTGACATTCCCTATAAGTCAGAAATATTTCGTATGCATTTCATTCTTAGACTTCCCACATTTGTCGTAGACACATTATTGACCACTTTTCCAAGATGGTTCATTTCATCCCTTGTAATAAGAAATATGATGTTGGCATGTTTCTGTCTTTTCTTCGAAGAGTAAGTCAAGATACATGGCATCCCCACCATCATAGTGCTTAACCACAATTGGAAAGTTGTCAACATTTTTAGAAGAATCGTATAAATCTTTGCACCCAACTGAAGTTTTATTTGGCCATCGATCCTTAGACTGGCGGTCAAACTGAGGTGACCAACAAGAGTTTTAGTGAACTTTTGCAATTCATGTGCATTGTCTTTTGAGAAACTGAGGCTTGCTTTTATCGAATTTTGAATTTTCTTGTAACAGTTATGTAAATAGGTCCACTGGGATGAGCCCCTTTGAAGTTGTTCATGGTTAAAAACCTCATTAGATTATTGACTGCTTCACAACCTACCTATGCCTAACCTTCTGACACCATAAATGCCATGCCTAACCCTTCTACACCGTAGAACTTTTAACCCAATACTCATGATTTACATGCCAAGATTTGTCCAGAACTTACATTTTATTATCTAAAGAACAAGATTTTTGTAGATGCAGACCGCATATTCTCGGAATTCAAAGTGGAAGACTATGTGCTACTAGCTTAGTACATATCATATGTTAACACTACCCTAAAAATTCTTTTAACAAACTTCAAGCTAGAACATTGAGACCCTTCAAGATAATCAACAGACAAGGACCCAATGTATATGTACTGATTCTGCAGCAGATTGGAGCTTCAGTCATATTCAATGTGGAAGATCTATTCCCCTATCATGGTATGTTGGAGCCCCTGCCACCACCTTTCATAGCTTCTTTAGATCATTCCAATGTCTCATTTCCTTTAGTAGCTCAACCTCCTCTCCCTCAACTTCCTCATTAGTCACCTGAGCGCCTTCACATAGTTTTTTAGGACTAGGGCACTATGTAACACTTCCTAGTTTGATGGCATGACTGCTTACCTACTAACGCCACATTGATCACCACAGACAAATTTTGCCGCATTGATGTCAATCCTTTCACGCAGGCACCTCTCTGTCGACTTGACAAAGTCGAGTCTTCTACAACCTTGGGGAGCCAATTTAGTACAAATACCACATCTGCGTACTTATGAATGTAGATGCTAACAATCTAATACTCATACTTTTTTCCCTTTCATTTGCTTTATCTAGGTTTTGTTATATTTCCTAGTAATTTGAGTTTTTATAGAGCCACGTGGTTTAGTTCACAGTGGCTTTTTCCTTAGTCATCTTGTTTTGCACACTTAAATAATATAAACCATTTTTTTTGACATTAGTTGTGTTTTTAATTATATCTCCACTAGGGTTTATCTCTTGGCCTTTCCTTCTTTTTTCTCTTTTCACTTACATTCCCCCTTTGCAGTTCAACCTCTCTTGACTCTATGTTTATGATTTCGTAATCGATGTAGCCCATGGTGGCCTTGTGGTATATGTCATTGTGCATATTATGGTCGTTGTTTGGAGGAGGCCTTTGTGGGTCTAGAGATAGCATTTGATGGAACTACAATAACTAAAGTTGGCTTAGAGAATGATGACTAGCCCTACAGACCAGACTACACACTTTCCTCACTCATGTGCAACCTAGGCTTAACTTCCCAAAAGATCACCCATCATGTACTGCTTACCGAGCATGCTTAACTGCGGAGTACCTATTAATAGGCTACCTGAAAATGAGATGCATCTTAGTGATATTGTAGTTCAATCATTACTTTTAAGATCATTTTCATTGGAGGCCTCAAATCTTGGGATGTTACAATCTCCCTCACTTATATTTGAACTCATTGTCAAGGCTCAATGTTATGGCATCATGATTGCAGCCCATGCCCAAAATGGCCCATACACACCCAACTCATGTTCATGGCTACCAATGCAAAGGATGCTCCATCTCTCCTCAACTGATAGCCCTTTCCTCATACATGGACCACACTACAACGCCACATCCTCTGATACCATTTGTATCAATAGGTACTCTGTGGATAAGCGTGCTTGGCCTGGAGTATTACTAGGATGGTGACTTGTTGAAAAATTGAATTCAAGCTTTGTGTGAGGACAATGTGCAAAGTCAAGGATAGTGATATTCTATGGGGCCAGTCATCACTCCTAAAACTCTACTAGAGCCTTGGGTGGTGGGCTCAAACATTACATTGGTGCATGCTATGTAAGCTTATTGGATTGTCATACTTGATATTTGGTCGATCTATCATGTGATTGCAAACCATTTGGTTTTCGATGGGTCTTTTATGTGAAATGTCATCTTGGTAAAGCTATTAAACACATAAAGGTCTGCTTAGCTGCTAAAGGCTACACACATACCTATAGTGTGCGTTATTTTGAGAAGTTATGTCCAATTGTACGGTAAAACTATATTTAAATCATGTTATATGTTGAAGTGAAATTTCATTGGCCACTTTTTCAACTTGATTTTTACAATGTCTTCCTTTATGGTGATTTGGATGAAGTTGTTGTTATGGAGCACCTTTGTCGAGTTTTTCCAAAGGGGAGTGTCACAAGGTTTTTCACACAAAAAGTTGTATGTGGTTGCAAATAGAACCCGCGTTCCTGGTTTGAAAACCTAAGCCAGATAATTTTATGACAAGTTTTCTTCACTCAAGTGGATAAAGAGTGCTTGCACACCATACTCTAACTTGTGTTTGTTGACTATATATTCTTTCTAGAGGTGTAATTGTCAGTTTGAAACTGTTAAACAATACTTTTGCAAGCATTTCGCTATCAAGGATTTGGATAAACTCAGATAATAACACCATTTGATGCTAATATTCCATGGGACGATGGCTCATCACCTGCATTTTTTTATACATCGATTTCAAAGAACATTCTACAAACTTGTCTATTTGACATCCACTCGACATGTCATTGTTGCAACAGTTTGCAAGGTGAGTGCATATCTTGGAAAACTTCAATAGTGCCACTCATCTGTTGTGTATCATGTCACTAGCAACCTCAAAGATTGCCCTGGAAACAGACTATTTTACCGCAACCATAGGCATTGCAATCTTAGTGGTTCTTCTAATTCCAATTATGCATACAATCCAGTAGATCTGAAGCTGAGTGCATTTTTTTGTACATTTGTTAGAGGTAACTAGTAGTTGGCATACTTAGAAGTAATCAGTTATTGCAATATGTGTGCTGAAACTGAATATCAAACGATAGCTCAGACTACATGTTAGATGATGTGGATTAAAACCATCCTCTATGAACTTGGCCCTTCAATGCAGATGTTAATGTTTCGTGACTATGTTGATGGTTTGATGCTATATTCAATGCCAACAATCTTGTCTTCCATGAAAGAACCAAACATATTTAGGTTGATTCTCACTTTGTCAGAGAAGCAATTTAGTCAAAGATCGTATATACTCCCTTCACCAGATTTGAAGAACACGTTCCTGATCTCTTCACTATACATCTGGGAAGTAGACCTTTACTACTCTATTGGACAATCTGGGCATCATTGATGCATATGCTCTGGCATGAGGGGGAGTGTTAGAGAGGATTTTCTTGTACGGAGTTATGTTTAGTTCCATATTGGGGAGTAAGCAGTAGTGGATTGCAACAAAACTCCTACATAGTATTGTTGTGTACCATGCTCTATTCATTAATAAAGTTTCTTTCCTTCCATTTCTTGATAGTTTGCAAAGATGAAGATCAAGAGACCAACAAGCATTGTTGGCAAGGGGTTCAATGTGACATGGAATGACTTCGTTAGCCTCCAATCAAAGTTTAGAACAAGACCGTAGTTGTCAAGGTGCTTGCCTAGACATGCCTAGTGGCCTTAGGCGTTGTGCAGTGGGCCTAAACTAGGCGCCAATGTCCTTAGGCACTTGAAGCCTTGTAGGCCCAAATTAAGCAACTTAATGCCCAACATAGCATGAATTAGGTCTCAATTTGGCCAGACGAGACCAAATTGAGTCAATTTATGGTTGAAATAGATTTGATTTTGGACAAACCATATTTGATTTGGGAAAACATGTCTGATTTGAGGTTGCTAGGTTTTAATTTGGAGAAATTGGATTTGACATAGCCATATTAGGTGTTGTTTAGGCCAATACATGGCAAATTAGGGAATGATTTGGTTTTATTAGGTCATTTTATGCCAAATAAGGGCAAACTAAGAAGAATTAGGTGTAATTTAGATCAAGTTAGGTCAAATTAGGACCAAATGAGGTATTGTTTAGGTCATGTTAGACTTGATTCAGGTGAAGTTATGAAGTATGAAGCTTATATATAACAAATATAAATATACATAGTATGTCTTTGCTTACATTTTTGTAGTGCTTTGTGTTATAACTTATCATGCATTGTCTTATCTGTTGTTTTTCTTTTTAGTTTAGTTCCTATTGTTAATCACTACAATTAGCCTCTCTCTAGTCAAATCACTACAAGAAAGTAAGGCATTAACAACCGAAATAACAACAAATTAAATTTTTTCTCATGTTACCCTAAAAATGACATTCTTTTTGTTGTCGTATAGATAAAATGGAAAAGTATATAATCCATATCAAATATGATGATCATTCTGTCATTAAAGATTCTCTTTCTCTTCCTATACCTATCATTAACTGAAATATCATTTAAAGAAAAAAATAAAAACACATTTTAGCTTTTTATTTACTCAAATTTCCCTTTTTCGGTCTTCCTCACCCAACCCCACCATCACCGAATCCGATCTGCCCCCTTCATCCCTCTTTCACGGTGACATTCTCCACCCTACCCCTGATCTCACCGATCTCATAGCCACAATGTCAGTGACTCTTCTTCTTTCTTAAACTTGCTCTAGCTGAAGATCCAAGCAGGAGGAAGGCTGACAGAAGGCAAGAGGAAGGACGGTGGAAGGTAGGAGGTGACTACGCAAGCCTAGGAAGCAACAACGATGAGGAAGGAGGTGATGGCTTCATGTTTACTACAAACACAACAATATCAGAGTAATACATTTTGTATTCATCTTTCCCTGGATTTGCAATGCCCAATTCAGTTCTGATTTCCATTTCAATAGCATTTAACAATTATCAATAAGAATTTGCATTTGTGACTGATCTCTTCTTTCTCCCCACCTAAGTCTAATGACACAACCCTTAGTTTTTATGCCTGCTAATCTAGATCTTCTTGCTAACCCATGTATCCTCCATCTACTCAGATCTCATGGGGAAGAACACCATGGTGAATAGGTCCAGCAAGATGCACTCCGAGAAGATGGGCAGTGATGCTCATCGTAACCTACTCCCCTTGCTTGTCGGAATGTAGGCCTCATCTTTACCCGGGGATCTCAAGGAGATCAGGGAGAAGGTTTCCCTTGTTGCCAAGCTCGACATCAGGAAATTCTTATATGGTCTCCTTTTATGATAGTGGATCTGTCTTCATCTGTGAGGTCCTTGACCTGATTGAAGATGACCATATTGAGAAATTCACTACTGGTGCCTCCTTGGTGACATCACTGTCACTGGCAGTCTCTTACCCCACACTAGTTGCTTACTTACACTTAAGATCATTGGCAAAAAAGAAGAGAGAAGAGCCATCTTTTATTCAGCTTGCCTTCTATTACCTAATCTAAACTATCATTGACATCTTTTATGTCGTGTGAATTAGAGATTTCATGATTAGCATAAATCAGAATGGATAGAGGGGAACCCCTGACTGTACCCTCTTTATTCTATATATTTAAATAGCAGAACTAAACCCCACAATGAAAATTGTAAACCATGAGATTATGGCTACATTAAATAGAAATCTAATCAAATCATACATGAAACTAGACCGTAAGAAGTATCCAAAAGAGGTATTCTTGAACACAATTGTTCTTTGCACAGATTCTCCAAGAACTAGGTTTTTTGTTGCCATATTTATCATGTAGACATAGTGGTAATTGCTGATGTTGATGTTTCATAATTTTTTTTGCTACCATGTTCCTGATTTCTATCACAAACTGATGGATCATGGTTGAAGTGGTTGCCATCTAATCTCTATGGCATTGTGCTTCAACATAGAACAATAGTTAAAAAATGCAACAGATATGACACATGTTAGGGCACTCCACATTTTAGGTTATACTGGTATATTGACTTTTCTTGATTAGCAAGATACATCAATGTTGGTTAGGTAAGGCATGTGCCCTCCCGTGTGTCAATGTGTCTCCGTCAATGTGGACATACATCTTCTTTGGGTGGTAAGGTTGGTGAGAAGGAAGACTAAGGTAGTGTTATGTTAATAGTTGATCTTTGTAGGCTTTGATTATAAGTGTTTTGATTAGGGCAATTGTTGGCAGGGGTGATGTTAGGGTGTGCTGCATATGGGGCACCTTGTTGACAGAGTTTGGAGTATAGAGGTGGAGCAGTGTTTGGTCTAAGTGATAAAATTAAGGGGTTGTCATGGTTTTTGTTTAAATTTTCTATCACAATGTTTAGACTGCTTCTTCATGGATGTTGAACACTGATGGTATGACTATTTGGAGAAGGTGATAAATGTTAGAAGTGGTCATAATCTCTCTTTTTTGTGATTTGTGGAAATTTTTATCTCGTTTTAGTTTTTTTATGGACAATATAAAGACACATAGTAAGATAGATGATGAAACATTACAATTCTATTTTCCTTTCATTTTGATGTATACAATTGGGTGGTTTTTGTGGTTGGCTTGGTGATGATTCAAGTGGTGGGGAAAGACATAGATCAGATCGAGGGGGCTTTGGTTAATGATGTATCTACTTATGATGATCCATTTTGTTTGATGAATGAGATTGACCCCATTCTAATTTATAAATAAAATCTCTCTCCTCACTCCTTCTACTTAATAGATCATGTTGTAGCGTGAAGGCTTACATCCTTAGGCCTTTAAGAGTTTCATGTCTAACCACCTAAAAAAAGTGAAATGGATGGTTCATGATTTTTCAGTTGGGTTTGATTGGTCAAAACATGCTTTATTTTTGGATCTTTACCTAATGGGCATGAGTCCATTGACATGGAATCATGGATTTGTTGTTGTCGTCTGCTGAGTCTACTATGCATCTAATTTTTCTAGAGGTTTAGCTTCTCTGTTCTTTGGTTTGAGTTTTTATTTCTAATTGATGAGATTTCTGTCATTCAAAGTTGTTATTCTCTTATTATAGACTATTTTGTCTCTTTAGAATATCTACAGGATAGACTTTAGTTGTTCAAGCAAAGTATTTTGTAGTTCTCTTCTGCTGTTACTATCCTTTTTCCAAGGTGATGTTGATTCCTTTGAAATCTACCATGCTTATCATTTGGATTTTAATCTACTTAAACAAAGATCCATCTTTCTTTCAGCTGATTTGTGTGCAACATTTTTTCTTTGGGACTTCAATGGTCATTTTTTTTTGTAGAGAGAAAGATGCCAAAGGGTCACCTGCTAGTTTTATATATGTATAAGGAGATTCATTATTTTTTACTCGTTTCATAGATTTTTGATGTTTATCTACTTGAATTTCAGCACTCTTGCTGATTTCTACTTTGAAGAGATTCTGATCATATGAGAAAGTTGATAAATACTCTCAGAGAAAATTTCCTTTAGTCAGTATGGGTTATGTCAGTCTGAGGTCCCCTTTGAGGTTTGGTTCAGTAGTGGTTTCTGATTCTTCGTTACTTATGTTTCTTAATTTGCTTGTTTACTGGCAAAAGGTGCAATAGTACCACATTATAGATTTTTACATAGACCAAATAAATGAAAAGAGAAAAGAAGGAGGTTGAGATACCCAAAAAAGGTGAAGAAAAAGAGAAGAACATATAGAAACTAACTTTCAAATCCCGAATCCACACTGCTCGTTGTGTCATACGAGCTATTTTATGTTTTGTAGTAGTATGATTATGGAACTACTTTTGTCATGACCACAATCACAATCCGTTGTCCTCACTAGGGTAAAAAATATAAAAGCAAACCATTAGTGCGGCTATGCTTATGGATGATTTAGTTTCCATGATAAAAAAACAACACCAATTTTATGAATTGATTCTTTATTATCGTTATACCAACAGGATCTGATTTTCTTGGTTTCATGCTTATATTTGTAGCCTCACCATTCTTAAAGTAATTGGTTCGATCTCTTTAGGTTTTTATCATGAATTATCCTTTGCACCTATAGTAATATTTCTATTAATACACATTGTATTAGTGCACATTAGTCATACACCAAATATTGATCTTTTTTTTCACCGTCATGTATAAGTGTCCATATTTATAGACACAATTAACCCTCATCATAAACTATTTGTTTCATGTTGATTATACTATCACTCAAGAGTTTTCCATCTACGACCACCACTTAGTTTATACAAAGAGAGAATTGGGTTGCCTCAAAGGTCTGGTAGCGTCTACCTAAATTTCAAATTTGTATTTGTAGTGGTAACAAAAATACATCATTTACAATGATCAGTCTCAAATCACAACTGTGAATCTCAATTCACCGAACTATCTCCTCTGGATGAATGCTATCTATATGGTCCTTGAGTCTCGAGAGAAGGTCGATTTTATTGAGAAAGAACCTCCTGGTGTAACCAACAAGGACTATCCTATTTGGAGAAAGCATAATGGATTGGTAAAGTCCAGGTTATGGAATAGCATGGAATCACATATTGCGTCTAGGTTCATGTTCTATTCTACTGCAAAACAAGTATGGGATGTTGCAAAGAAACATTTCTCCCATGAGAAGAATGTTCTCCGTCTATATATTGTATATGACTGTCTCTTTGCAGAAAGGCTAGATAGTCGCTCTCTAGAGGATTGCTTCTGTGATATACAATCTCTCTCTTAGGAACTCAGCTTCTATCAGCCATTGAAAACAGATGATAAGTGAAATATAGGGTTGACTTGGTGACAACAAGATATCTAACTGGACTAAATCTTGTACATGCTCCTTCTAGAAGTGTTATTCTCGCCACAGATAAATTGCCCAGTCTCAAAGAAGCCTTTGTGAGGATTCAACAATCCTCCTTCGAGTCCATATCTACTTCTTTTTCTATCATTGGAGCACAACCATCTGAGAATCACACCTCTATTTTTGTTCTAGTCAGAGGATTTGGGCGTGGTGCAGGACATGGATGAGGTTCTCACCCTAGAAACAAGTGCTCTTTCTATGGGAAACTGGGACATATAGAGGACTGATGTTATTCTAAGCATGGTCACCCTCCTATTGGTTTGCTCATTGCACTACTACCTCTTCATCTGGAGTGTCAAAACTAGAGGTTACCATCCCCGAGAAGAATATGACCGTTTTCTTCAAAACACTCAACAAGCGTCTCCCAGCTCTTCTGCTTTCGCCAATCTGGTCTCAGATACATGTAACCGGGGGACTTTGCTTGTTGCTTCACATCCATCCTCTACTTGGGTGGTGGATTCTGGGGCCTCTCAACATATGACAGGTATACGATCTATGCTTCTTTCTTTTAACTGGTATATCTCGCATTCTTCTGTGACCCTTGCTGATGGCTCTTTCAGGTGAGTACAGGCTTGTGGAACTCTACATGTATCATCTGATTTGACTCTACAATATTTACATTATGTACTAGATTTTCCTTTTATTCTCATGTTTGTTGCTAAGATTGTTGACTCTTTGAAATCTTTGGAGACTCATTTTTTGTGTTACATGATCTCAAGAGTTGGAAGACGATTGGTAGAGTAATATACCTCATATCCATGGAACTTTGAGCTTCTCTGATTTAACTAGTATCATAATTCTGGAAATTTATACATGAATCAAGATTCAGAAAGGAAGTTTTTAAATCACTGACTCAGACCTTTTTGTGAATCCTACTCAACAGAACACGGAGGTAGTACTTATGGAAGAACATGACAATCTGGTCTTTCACAATAAACTGATAGATGGAGCGCCCAAAAATGACTTATTATCATATTAATCGATCACTTTGGAATGGCATATACATCACATATATTACATCCATTGAAAACTCTAGGTTTCCAGCAAGCTACTGGTACATCTATTTCATTAGGAATTGATGGACTAGGAAAGGTGATCTCTACTTCTTCAAAGGTGGTCACCCAACACATCAGATCCCATCTACCGGGTAAGGGACTTACCTACTTCAATGGGAAAAATTCCTACACATACTCCGTTAAAGCTCATTGGTTATACAAATGCAGATTGGGCAGGTGATGTCAGAGACAGACGGTCTACCTCTGGCTACTGTGTGTTTATTGGGTCACACCTGGTGACTTGGAGAAGCACGAAGCAAAATGTAGTAGCACGATCTAGCACAGAGGTTGAGTATCAAGTTGTGGCACATGCTTGTTGTGACTTACAATGGGTCGTGTCTATTCTTTCTATTAAGACACCTATCTCTCTTATGTGTGCAACAATCCACATTGCCAATAATCATGTATTTCATGAACGTACTAAGTGCATTGAAGTGGACTATCATTTTGTTCATTATTTAGTACTCTCCAAGAAGATACAGACTCCTCATGTTCGCACTGGACAACAAGTGGCAGATATCTTCACCAATCCACTTATATCTTCGATCTTTAATTATATGAATACCAAGTTGGGCATGCATGATGTGCATGCTCTAGCTTGAGGGGGAGTGTTAGAAATATCTTTAATTAGCCTTAGCAAGAATTGATCTGGCTTCACCAATAGAATGAGGTTCTACATCTTTATCTTGCAAAGAATTTCCTTTAATAGTTTGCATTTGTGAAGCAAGCATGTCTAAAATATGAATTCATACCCGTTACCATTTTTCAGTTTTAAATGTATGGTGCCACGTAATAAAACTTTACATACCCCATCCTAAGAAAAAGAAAACTTACACATATAGAGCATACTTTGTAGCTTCGTGCCAAATCTGATTTTCTTTTTTGCTTAGCATCTAAGTGGTACATTATATTTTTAGCGAACTTATATTCCAGGATCTTTAGTTCAGTTCTTGTAAATCGAGTACAGATGATTGGTTTGTATTATTGTGCATGCCAATTCTGAACTAGACATAATACATGCAACACATTACTAGAATACACAATTCTTAAAAGATCAAAGGAATAAAATCTAACCTATATATGATAGATTAAAGGAGATATCTTTATAACTTATGTACAAGTGGACTAAAGTGTTGATTGATGCCAATGCAGATGTGAATTTATTCTTTTGATCCTTTTGAGATATACTAGAAGACGTATAACAATAAGGCATTGTCGATGAGGTTGAACAGGGGATTAAGACATCGACCAATCATGAGGAAATCCTCCCAATGGTAGAAGATGAATGTGGTGAGCGAGTTCTGCTTGCAATAGGAAATGTATGTAGCATGTATTGTTAGATTTAATCCATTGATGACAAAAATTGTTCTCTTGTGATAATTGTTTTTTGACAAAGGAGTTCCTTGTGAGATATAAAGATCCTAACTTGGTATTCAGATGAGTCTTGTGACTTTCGACGCCAAGGATGCTGATGGGGACAAAGGATCACAGTTGGTAATTCCAGAATAATCGTATTATTTGACGCCACCGGTAGAGAAAAGGCTAATTATCAAAGAACAACAACCATTATTACAAGAGGAGGAGGTGGAGAGGGAGGGGTGGAGGCAGCCGATGGGTGATGGGAGGAAGGTGCTACGATGGAAGTAGGAGGGGGGTGGTGGGTGGTGGGTGGGGATAGGGGGCGGCAGTGGGTGGTGGAGGCGGAGGGGCGGTGGGTGGTGGTGGAGTTGGGTGGCGGCGGCGGTGACTGGGTGGGGGTGGCGGTGGGACTGGGGGGAGGAGGGTTGGCGGCGACGCTGGGGGGAAGGGGGTGGCGGCGGTCCTGTGGTGGCGGGAGGGGTCGGGTGGGAAGGAAAAATGGGGATTGGGCCTGCTCTTGATACCATATAGATAAATCAAGGTCTGTTTATTGAATGAGTAAAACAATGTACAATGCAGTCTCTTATATAACAGAAGAGAATAGAGACTAAAGAAGAGGTGAGCAATATGGGACTAAACTACAGAAGTAAACAACATAAGTGAGGCACATGCTATGCACATGACACTCAACAAAACATAATAGAAAACACCATATCTCTATACATAACAACAATTCTATCAATCTATTCCCTATAATGTGATAAAATCCAATATATGGAATATTATTTTCTCGAGCATATTTGGCAGCCAAAATTTTTCCTTCTATATCTCTATCCCTAAAATCACATGGAACTATAATACCATCAGCTTTCTGGTAAAATAAAATGAAATAAGAGTTATATATCCACCATCCCAAGAAGTATACATAAACAGATGTAAATGATCTCATATAAAAAATAAATCGGTTTAATTTGTTTAAATCTCCAATTTGTATGTGTGAAGAATTATTCCATCTTGATCTAACATAGGTAAGAATCTGAAAGGGATGTATATTTACCAACCATCATTTTTACTTGTAATTAAAAGATACATTAGATGTTATTGACAACAAATCCATCATGCACATAGTAGAAGGTTGGGCATAGATGATCTCAACATTCAAACTCAAAAGAGAATGGATGGTCTTCCTTTGTCCCATAGCTGACTGAACCCTAATGGCATGGGTAACAAACTTCTACAATGAAACTCCGATGGAACTCAACTCACTATTCAAGATGCCAGAAGACACCGAATCCATGGATACATACTTTGTAGATCAACTCTTTGTCACTGAGGAGCATCAACCAAAATAAAGAACGATAGAAAATCCGATAGAGATCACCTCAACACTATAGAAATACTGTGTTATCTTCTATTTATGCCGTGTTATCTCTTATACTGCTCTATTGTATTAGTCCCATATTTCCTGCTTGTGTGTGTGTCTCAACTCTCACTAGCTATATAAGAGAGTACCATGTACCCTTTTTACTCACTGAATAAACAACTCATTTTCCCTCTATATGGTATTGAGAGTAGGTTCTCCATTTCCCCACCCATGATGTAAGTCCACCCTCCCCACCCCCTCCCCTGGCCGCCCTCTGCCCCCCCACCCACCACCCTCTCCCCCCTACCTGGCGTTGTTGATCCCTCCTCCACCCTCCCTGCCCACCGCCCTACCCTCCCTCTCTCCCCCGACCACCACCCTCCTCTCCCCTCCACCCTCACCCACATCCGCCTACCCCCCTCCCTGCCACCTACCGCCGCCCCTTCCTCCTCCTTACACCCACCTACCACCACCCTCCCTCCCCACCGTCACCTCTCCTCCCACAGCCACCTCCTCTCCCCAACAAACAACCCCACCCAAAACCTTCTTCCTCCTCCGTGCTTCTACCCTTTCGGGCAGCTGCCACTGGTTTTTACCTCCCTTCTCCCTCTACGTCTGGGTTTCTTCAGATGTACGTTCAGACATCCAATGGCCAGCTAAGTTGAGATTCTTTTCATCTCACCGTCCTATCTACCTAGGACTCATGCTGGAACGTTGAGTTTTCCTCATGACGACATAGGTTTCTCTTTGCATATTCTGCCCAATACGGGTTTTCTGATCTGACACGTCAAATCCCTACTACTGTTATCTGCCCTTTGTGGGTCTCTACTCTAATCAACTACTACACTGACTACTACTTCTACAATGGCTTTTCCTGAGCCTCCCCGATCTCTGTGTGCCACCACAATGAAACTCGACAGTGGCTCCAACTACCATCTATGGTCGGCGTCCTTTGTTCTCTATGTTAAAGCACAAGGTCGGTATCACCATCTTACGACTGAGCCTCCTCCTGTTCCTATCACTGATTCAGATGGCAAAACCAGACAAAGCTATGTGCAATGGTCCAAGGATGACTCTGGCATCATTTCTTAGATCCTCAATAGCACCGAGCCTCGAATTATCCAATCTCTTCTCTGCCTTCATGATGCTAAGGCTATGTGGGATCAACTGTCCCACATCTACTCTCATCAGGAGAATCCAAAGCGTGTCTTTGAAATTTTCAAAACTTTGGCAAAAAAGTAGTTCTTCACTAACACTTCCATTGATGTTTTATACAATCAATGCTCGGCTCTGTGGAATGAGTTTGAACTCTACCACCACTTGATGGAGGACATCAAAATTTCTCAGAAGTAGCTTAACGAACTGTTGACTCAAGGTCAATCAGGTCAATGTTGACTCACATCTAAATTGACTAAACCCATGTTTTGATGATGACTAACCATTCCACATATTGGTGTCTAATGTCTCTACTTGAGTGATTTCAGATTAGGTATAGACACACTCCAAATGCCCTATCTTGCGCATATCAACTTGGACAAAAAGACAAGTCAACATCAATACAAGTGCACATTTTTGTAATATGATGTAAATCCATTAGAATCATGTTGTAAATCACTTGTAATGATTATGTGACTTGTAATTAAGCTTAGAAAAAACCAGGAGCACTTAGATCGAATGTTTAAGCACTCAAAAGCCATTTTCCAAAATTTACATTAGGTTGTTCATCAGTCGAGTTATGTGAGTTGCAAACTCAACCGATCTTGAAAATGAATTTTGATCAATCGAGTTTACACTTCACAGAACTCGACCGATGGAGTACCTGACCAATTCTATTTTCATTGGTGGGTCGAGTTTCCCCAGGACAAACTCAACTGATGGTTTGAATATCGGCTTTGCTATTTACTCTATCGGTCGAGTAACCCTTATAGAAACTCGACCGATTGCAATGTATGGAAAAGTGTTGACAAGTGCTTCTAGTCATTGTGGATTTGAAACCAGTGAAAATATATCTGTTGCAAGCCACAAAATGGCTAGTTTTCATTCTCAAGTGTTCCCAAAGGCTAAGAGGCATCCCAAGCTATAAATAGGACCCCTTGGGCTTCATTCCAAGGTGGAGCATTCAATGCAAAACTCTATGTGAGGCTCCTATTCCATAGTTGAGTGTTTTTCTATAGCCTCCTCTCTCTCTCTCTAAGCTTAATCACTTGCTACATCCATTAGAGTGAGTAGGAAATCGGTAAGAGAGCTAGTCCTACATGTATTTCTTGTGAGGATCTCACTTCCACCACATCCCTATCTCTATTTTCAACCATGAAGATGAGGGTTCTCTCTCTTGGCTAAAGAGAGGTGAAGAAGAACAAGGGAAGGTGTCCCTTGGTGAAGATCAAGGCTGAAGACTTGGAGCAAGAGTGGGTAAGCCCTTGGTGAAGGCAGAAGACTCCTTGCTCATGTGGGTAAGTCCATGGTGGAAGCTTCTCCGAGTGAAGATGAAATCAAAGGCGGAAGATTCAAGAAGAGTGGGTAAACCATGAAAGGTTGAAGACTTGTGCAAGAGTAGGTAAGTCCTTGGAAGAAGGCGAAAGACTCCTTGCAAAGTGGGTAAGTCCTTGGTAAGGTTGAACACTCTTTGTATTGGATAGGTAAGTTCTTTGGTTGGCCATGTATTGTAAGCCTTATGAATGAATATAAGAATGCAATGGTTAGGAAATCCTAGAGGCTGACCTCTCTAGGTAAGTGGATTGACTCACTTCTAGTTTGAAGTGAGGAACCACTCTAAATAGCTTGTCCTCTTGTGTTTTCTCAATCTCTCTCATCCTTTCTATGCATGTTTTATTTGCACTCAAATTACCTTTTTAGCAACCTTATCTTGTGATATATCTTGAAGGTATAATGAATTTTGTTTAAGTGCATTCAGCTCTTTTTAACCCCCCTCTAGAGCATCTAATCACCCATCTAGGATCCAACACAAACTGCAACTGGTGCAGTTCTTGGCTGCACTTCCTGCCTCCTTTTCTGGCATGGTTAACCAGATCCTGTCAAGTGATCTGATGCCAACCCTTCAAGATGTTCTAAAAAGAGTCCAACGCCTGCCATCTATGACCCCTACTCCTGTTGTTGAGCACCCTATGCTTATTGCTCGCTCTACTGATTCTGGTCATGGTCGTGGTCGTGATCGTGGTCATGGAGGTCACCCTCCTCCCTCAGGAGGTTGCGGCTCATCTAATCTTGGACGTAGTGCTCCTATCGACTCTCTCTATTGCAACTGGTGTGGCCAGGACAATCATACTGAAGATCACTGTTGGATAAAGCATGGAAAGCCCGCTTGGGCTAACCAGGATGCTACAGAAACTACTACTGACTCTACCGTTGATGCGCCTGCTGCTCCTGTGAACACAGATTGGTTATGGTCTAAGTTCGAGAAGATGTTCCAGGAACGTCTCACCCAGATGCCATCCCCATCTACACCAGGACCCTCTACCATGCTCATCTCTCCATCATCTAGTAACAAACAATGGTGCATTGACTCAGGTGCATCCACTGATATGGTTGATCAGCTTTATCTTTTTTCTATTCTCAATAAAACTGCTCCTATATCATCTGAATTGTTACAAATGGATCCAAAATTGCAGTTCATGGAACTGGCACAGTTCATCTTTCACCAAAATTGCAGTTGCATTTTGTTTTATATATTCCAAAGTTTCCTATTAATCTATTGTCAGTCAGTAAGATGACAAAACAACTCAACTGCTCTATTAAATTTGATCCTTCTGGATGTGTTTTGAAGGATCTCCCCACAAAGACAAGGATTGGTTTGGGCCGTGAAGGACCATATGGGCTGTATTATCTGGATGGACCTCCTCCTACTGCTGCTATGGTATCTACTTCAGTGACAGGACTACAGTGGCACTTTTGATTGGGCCATCCCTCTACTGCTAAATTGAAACATTTATTTCCTACTTTATCTGAGCACAATTTTTCCTATGAAACTTGTGTTTTAGGAAAACAAACTCGATCTATTTTCTTGCTAAGAAAGTTATTGTTTCTAAAGAAATTTTTGATCTTGTTCATGCTGATCGTGTTCCGTATCAAGTCACTCGGGTGTGAAATATTTTATGACCTTTATTGATGACTATTCACACACCACATGGTTGTTTTTACTAAAAGGTCGAGATACTATGTTAGACACTATTCACACCTTCTTTGTTGAAATTCACACTCAATTTAATTGACCTATTAAAATTTTTCATATTGATAATGCCCTGGAGTTCATGCAACAATCTGTTACATCTTTTTGTGTTGCCCGAGGAACCATGCACCGCACCTCTTGCCCTTACACTCCTCAACAAAATGGCATCACTGAAAGGAAAAACCGCCATCTACTTGAGGTTGCTTGCACCCTTCTCATATACTACAAAGTACCCCATCACTTCTGGCCTGAAGCTGTCTCTACGACGTTCTATCTCATCAATTGCATGCCTTCCTCTATTTTGAAAAATCAGGTCACATACACCATTTTGTTTCCTGATAAACCCTTATTCTCTCTAACCCCTCGCATTTTTGGGAGTACTTGTTTTGTGAAAAATCTTCATCCTAGCCTCACCAAACTTGATGCTCGCTCAGTCAAATGTGTTTTTCTAGGATATTCCCATACACAGAAAGGCTACCGCTATTTTGATCCTATTAAAAGACAGTGGTTTGTTAGTTCAAATGTGACCTTTTTTTAGCATATGCCTTATTATTCCACTGATGGTGAAAAATTGTCGCCTGATATATTCAGACGTATGGAGTTGATTATTTTGAAACCTTTTCCCCTGTCGCATGCTTAAATTCTATTTGTATTCTAATATCTATTGTTGTGAATAAAGACTGGCCTTTGTTTCAACTTGATGTCAAAAATTCTTTTCTATATGGAGATCTACAGGAGGAGGTCTACATGGAGCAACCTTTGGGATTTGTTGCTCAGGGGGAGTCTGCTTCTAAAATCAATAAACTCAAAAAGGTGATCTATGGTCTAAAACAAAGTCTACGTGCACGGTTTGACAGGCTTAGTCAGATCTTACTTATCTTTGTCTTTCAGCATCCACAATCTGATCATTCTGTATTTATTCATAAAACTACAGTAGGACTTTTCATCCTTATTGTATATGTTGATGATATTGTCTTATTTGGCAATGACATTGTAGGAATATAGGCAACCAAAAAGTATTTAGCATAGCACTTCCTCACCAAAGACCTAGGGAAACTATGATATTTTCTAGGTATTGAGGTTGCTAGATCTTCAGCAGGACTATGCATGTGATAGAGAAAATATGTTATTGATCTTTTACAAGAAATAGGCATGCTGGGCTGCAAGCCAACCAACACTCCTCTAGATCCCAATATGGATTGGGATAATGATACTTCTCCTCCTTATGCTGATCGTCACCAGTTCAGGAGACTGGTAAGCAAGCTTATCTATTTGACTGTCACTAGAGCTAACCTGGCAGCTGTTGTAGGATTCATAAGCTGGTATCTTGATAAACCCTGACAATGCCACTGGGATTCTATATGTCACATCTTACGATATCTCAAAATCTCTCCAGGGAAAGGTCTTCTATACAAAAAGAATGGCCATTGCAATTTATCTGGATTTTCTGATTCAGACTATGCAGGAAGACGATCTGACAGGAAATCTACATCTAGATATTGCACTTTTGTCAGAGGAAATCTGGTTACTTGGCACAGCAAAAAATAGACAGTTGTTGCCCGATCTAGTACAGAAGCAGAATATAGAGCCATGGCTCATACTGTGTGTGAGCTCCTATGGGTCCGAGGTCTTCTAAATGAGTTTGATATCACTTCTTCTAGCCCCATTCCTATGTTCTATGATGATAAGGCTTCCATTTTCATTGCGAGCAACCCCACCTTTCATAAAAGAACAAAACATATTAAGGTTGATTGCCACTTTGTTCGGGAGAAAGTTCCATCTGGACACATCTCCACTCCATATCTCAACATTGAGAAGCAGCTTGCAGATATCTTCACCAAAGTTCTACCTAAAGCTTGCTTCTAGACTCTGATTGACAAGCTGGGCTTATTCGAAATCTACACTCTAGCTTGAGGGGGAGTATAGAAATACTGTGTTATTTTCTATTTCTATTGTGTTATCTCTTATACTGCTCTATTGTATTAGTCCCATATTGCCTGCTTGTACGTGTGTCTCAACTCTCGCTAGCTATATAAGAGAGTACCATGTACCCTTTTTACTCATTGAATAAACAACTCCTTTTCCCTCTATAAACACCAACATCACCTACACTTACAGATGAGGATGATATTGCTACATAAGAGATGCATTGCAACTCTATGGCAGAAAGGTATGTAACCACAAACTCAACAGTCTCTATATCCCTATCATCTCACCTGAAAACCAAAACCTATTCTACTCAAACCCATTTTTTGAACAACCTGAACATACAACAAAATTATGATTCAAATTTTCCTCACTACAAAAGGTCTTTGCGTCAGATCTTTCTAAAGCATCATTTGAGTGGGATCATAATCCAAACGCATGGACCCTTGTCACCTTCAAATGAAACCCCAGTTTCAGGCACTGCAATGTCGCAGATGCAATCACAAAGGACATTCTAAGTCCTGATGCAAAACACTCCCTTGATGCTTCATATGCAATCAGTTAGGACATCTTTTCTACAGGTGCCCTCACAATATATGCCCTTCCTAAGGACGTCGCAGCCCACTTTACTTTAAAAAACACACTTTACATGCAAAACATGTGATTACTGATAGATCTTGTCACTCCACAGGTTTTGTCAAATATGTGAAGTATCCAAAACCCTATAAGCTCTCGACTATTGATCCTAATCATTTATCCTGTCTTTACATCCCTGAACAAGACGTATCATCACCTCCTCCTGCACATGAACCCTCTAAATTGTGCACTTTGACTTCCCCCCATGCAAACCTCACATTTTTCCCACTATATATCCTACACCCTCTAATACCATTACAACCATCCAACTACACCAAAGCCCCCTACAACACATCTCCCTTTACTATGGCTCCAGTCATTCACCTGGAATAGGAATTCCCCATCGACATACCTGCTAACTCCATGTGTCTCCTAAAAGTGTTCACTGGTTGCAGCATTCTGGTATCCATCACCAAAAATATTGATAATAACACTATCAATATCCTTAATGTCACACAAGCCATTACTCTTCTTCTCCTGGGACATACTGTCCTAAAACCTAAGATCATGTCACCTTCACAACTTTTTTACTCTGTTCCTAAAGGAACAAAACTTTATCACCTTTTTGGGCAAGTCATGACCATCCCTTGTGGTACTAGCTTTGTGCAATCTAATATTACTAAATGGACACCTGAAAAAGGCTCCTCTCTTGCTGGCTCTAGTGGATCGGGATGGGTTGTCATTTTTGACCTTCCTCCACATTTATGGGAAGTGGAGGTTTGTAGAGCTATAGCCCATTCTATTGGAACCACACCCCAATTTGTCAGCCATAACACTCTCCATCCTACTCAATACATCAAGGCTTTCTGTGTCTTCTGTGTCAAACAATCCATCACCTTACCAACCTCTATTCAAACCAGGCTTGGAGAAAAGATCTATAAAATCAAACTCACTGTAGAGAACCCCTCAACGATTTCCACAACTTTCTCTGACATTGGGAATCATCCCCCATCTTGGTTTTGCCTGACTAACTCCAAAAAAACCTATACGGTGACACGTAAGCCAAATGATAGAAATATGGTATGGGAGAGGAAAAATACTACAACCCTTTCATAGACTGACACAAACCAGTCTACCCAAAATAAGAGACCTAGAACATATTCACCATTTGTGGACAACAATGACCATGCACTCCATGACTCCTTCAAACCCTTCCTTTTCCACAACACCACAGATAACACCACCAACATAGACTCTAATACTATTCAAAAACTTAAAACTGCTATCATTGAAGCAATTTGATCTTCTCAGAGTCTAAAGCAAAAGAGTAAGGGGAAGGCACGTGTCATGGTCTCAACCATCAACTCACTTTCAACAACACTAGAGGGATGCACTCCATGACTCCTTCAAACCCTTCCTTTTCCACAACACCACAGATAACACCACCAGCATAGACTCTAATACTATTCAAAAACTTAAAACTGCTATCATTGAAGCAATTCGATCTTCTCAGAGTCCAAAGCAAAAGAGCAAGGGGAAGGCACGTGTCATGGTCTCAACCATCAACTCGCTTTCAACAACGCTAGAGGGATTAACCAAGAAGAACTACTTCGCCACTAAAGAACTAGGTACAACCTCTACATGACAAAAAGGAGCCGCATAAGCAACATACGCTTGTCATCTCCGCCTGTTGGTGGAGTCTAACACGATCCCTGCATCCATGCTCCAATGTTGTGCCAATGATGGACACGTCAGACGATCTCCCTTCAATGTAGAAAGCACCCCTCCGTTTGTCCTACAATGTAGACAAGCACCCTGGGTCTACAATCACGTAGCCACTTCTTTTAAAATGGTCAGTCTTGTCGCCATGGTCCTACCCCTCCCGGGCTCCACATTCTTCTTCAATCTTCACCCCTCATCATGTGAGTTGTTACTGCCCGCTCCTTGTAGCCTCACCCGTCAGGATTCCTCCGGCCGCTCCAGGCTAGGCATGGCAGAAAAACTCTGTCTGACCCGACCCGAACCTCAATTATCAAGGTTTATTGGGCTTTAGGGTGACACGGGATAACACTTGGGAGTATGTTTTGAGTAATCGGGTTTTGTTTACAATCAATATACACACAAGCACTTGTGCTTGATCCTCACCCTCAATGACTATGATATTGAATATACCCACAACACCTCTTATTTCAATCATTATACTCGCAATACACGTTGGGAGCCTCGCACTCGCTGCACTCTTCATCTCTGACAAGCATCATCACGACCTGCTCATGGTGGTGGCAGGCTATGCTGGATAGAAAGGGTACATGATGGGAATTTCGTCGCACCTAGCCAGAACATAGTTGGGATAGGATAGTCAATCGGTTGCAATGCAGAGGTGATCATAGAAGAAATTGATTATAACAAGGAAACCAGTGGGTAAAGGAGATGTGCGTACACCTCCCTAGGTTACGACTGCAAAACCTTCTCCATTAATCACATTTTCCTCACTTCACAACTGATCTTCAATATCATCTTGTCAAAGTCCAAAAAGCACATGACCTATCACCAATGCTATTGACCTCTCCGATCATGATGTTGTAGTCCTCGGCTAAGCACCTCTCGTCACTGAATTTCCAGTGCCACACACATATGCTCGCCGATGATCTTCCTGTCACGTTAGCATCAAATACAAAAAATGCCACCACGAGCTCATCCTTGACTGACATCTGTGTTGAGAACAACTTGAGGTCCTCCTCACTGAGGGCCCTGATGTCAACGTCGACCTCTGCCGGTGTGAGGGAGTCCATGTTCTCATCATGGCAGTGGAGCACCCATGCCAGGCCGTCCTTGGTGATCGAGCTACTGAAGAGTGCCTGCACAAGCATGTCGGGTGGACATCAACAATGAAGGTTGCACTGCCGCCAAGGTTGAAAAATGTGTGACGCGTAATGAGGAATTTTTGTCTCAGTGAGGTGAGGCATAAGCCTCGAGGCGTAAGCCTCAAAATATGTATGAGGCGGTCATAAAAAAATAAATTTATACATGTATTTACATATATATTTTTATAGGTTGTGTATCAATATGTTATAACAAAAATATGTATATACAAGCACAACAATATGAAATAGTAATTATTTTAGAAACATAAATAATGATAATAGAGACTAAGGACCCACCAGAATACCAAAATGAATATGTAAAAAAATAACAAGATATCAATTCTTTATACTACTAGAATAAAAGATGTCAATAGATAAACTAAAGGAGTTAAAATTTTAAATTAGTAGGAACGAGGAACCAAATTTTGTTAACAATGATATGAAATTCACCGACATAGTGAATAAGAAGGTAGCAAACAAAGAAAAATTTAACAATGAAGATTGAAAGATGTTACTTAGAAAATGATGATTATTTTTATTAATGAAAAGTAACAATCAACTATAACTTTGATTTTTATGAAGAAAGTGTTTTTAATAAACTTAAAAGTAGACAATTTGGTGGTTAACATAAGACATCATCATTCAGAATTGAGGTGTGTGCCTCATCTAAGCCTCAGAGCCTCAGTGCTTTGAGGCGGGCCTCAAACATTGTGAGGTGTAAGCCTCAGTCCAAGACACTATGGAATAAGTGTTAGGGCATAGAGGAGGCAGAGAAGGTAGCGGAAACAGAACTTTTCTCCTCCCAAACTCAAAATAAAGGAATCGTGTCAACGTCTATATAGTAGGAAGGATGGTTTGTATAGGAATACCTTGTCCCGAGGCTTGCTCGACAATGTTACCTCGTGGCTTACGCGGTCATCACCTCCGGTCTTAGACGGTGTCTGTACAGCTCCTGGTCTCACCGAGACTTTCGGGATTAACAATTGTCCTTCGAGCGGTAGAAGTATCCCGCCTCTGAAGTAGTCCATATGGACCACCTGGAACTCCAATCTCCTTGTCCCACAAGGAATCGGAAGGAGTCACACCCTTCTCTCAGCGTACTAGTCACTGACACACTCTTCTGCAACTAGTCGCTTTTCTGTAGTTGTCTTTCCCTTGTGGTGCCTCCCTTATCAGGTAGTACTTTCTCTGGCTCTCTCAGTTACCACAACCAGAGAGAATGAAAACTTTACAGAGCAAATGGTGTTCTGAGTTGTTGTACCTGAGAAGCCCCCAATACCCTATATATAGGAGGGTCATGGGACAAGGTTCTCTACCCTGGGCAATGTGGGATTAAAGCAGGAGTAGAAGGGTTCGATATTTTCCACAAAACAACCAACTGCGCCAGCTGAACCGATCGTTTCAAGCATGAAACGGTCAGTTGGGGACCTGAGCCGATCGGTTCACTCCTGAACCGATCGGCTGGGACACCTGAGCCGATCGGTTCAAGCATGAGTCGATTGGTTCGTGATCCTAGTCCAACTCAAATTGACTTTCATGTTTATTTCCAACTAATCATATATTAGTCCTTGTCCAAATTGAATTTGTACAAGTGAAAAAAATATGTTTTTGCAAAAAGAGTCTTCTAATTTTACAAATGATCTCGGTTGGTCACACGAATTGACCGGTTCAACAATTGAGCCGATCATTTCATTGATGCATGAGTCGATCGACTCACCACTTGAGCCGATCAGTTCATCAACTTGAGCAGATCGGTTCATCACATGAGCTGATCGGTTGGGAATACAAACTATGTAAAATCAGTCAATTGCAGTTTCAATCAATCTGTTACTCTAATCAATCGGTCCAACACCTTGAACACTATCATACTGAGTTGTCAATTGATTAAGTGTTTAATTGAACTACTAAACTCCTTTAGTAATCAATCTAAACATCATTTGTGGATAAACTCCTCTTCTAGGTTAAATCCTATGTGTGTGACCCTACAGGTCCATTTCACATTGGCAGTGAAAGTCCATAACACTTATGACTTCATAAGAAAAGAGTGGTGCCTAGTCGCACATCAGTGCTACCCAAGTGAAATAGAAAGTTAGAGAACAACTTTCAATCCTACAATCTATGAATGGTGTTACAGTCAATGTATAATTCCTTTATTACTTATATCCCAAATGAACTCAAGGCACGGAATAGTCATCCTTTCAACGTTCATTCACTTTCTTGATCTCAGAGTAGATTGGAGGAGATATGTTTGACATCAATATCACATACTGATTCACACATGTTTGCACACCTATCTCAATCCTACTCATCAAGTGGCCATGGATATCAAACTCCCTCAGGAGGGACAAATCCCATATCTATCACTCACCCCTCAAAAGCCCCATGTGTCAAAGTCACTCAATCATCACCTTTATAACAACCCATGTTTCAGGACTGCGATTGATAATGTCAAAGTGTACCCAATGACATGTGTTGAGTGTAGTGATTTTAGGTCAAAGAATCACACTCACCACCATCAATGTGAGAACTGACTGTGACTACCATGTCATGGTTCCATGTGTCAAACTCACGGTGGGTCTGTCTGGTACACTTGTTCTCTAACAAGTACCTATGTGTTTGGTTTGATATCTCCATATCATGACTAATGAGATTTTGTCATCAACCAACACCACAATCTAGTCTTGTGTGTCATTTCTGTTTATCTACCTTCCACAATGACATCCGACTAGGGACATAATTAACATACATATGATCTCATCGTTCAGTTCCTTAACCTAAAAGCATACATCATTGAGTATTGTCATTCTTTAGACATTCAATCTATTCCATCATTATCTCATATGACTGAACCAAAAAGAATTGGAAGCTTGCCTTTGATGTTTATCAAATCAATCTTAATGTATCCCACCAACCATCCCATGATTGGCTCTCAGGGCATACATACCAATAGACTCCCACTTGCACTGTGAGAAAATCACCCTGGAATCATATTCATAGTGATCTTCAAAAATGTCCCACATGTTGCTATGCTCTAGTGCTAACAAAGTGAGTTATGGCAACACTTTGCCAAAATCAGTATTAAGTGAATGTCTCTCATCTTTTTGTTGTACGTCACACGTAATAGATGGAGTTACCATAATTTGCGATCTAGTATTCCTTCGATAACCTTTAGCCATATTGCATGACCAAGTACTCCTTACTTGTCATCAAAGATCATAATATCTATAAGTTCATCTCATGAACTTCTAGATCCATATAGTATCCACTAATGTTCTCTAACACATAGATACTCGGTTTTTTTCTTTTAAACGACTTTCTTAAAACGTTTCCATAAATAAACAAACATTCACTTTTATATATCTCATATATATTTTGCGATTAATTTCCTGTCCTTTTCAGAAGTTCGCATCAGTGTAACTCTTTACAGTGAACCCTTCCTTATTTCCATAGAACTAGTAATTCTCAAGTTCTTATCAAGTTCTTATGGTATTCCAGTAACCCTTACTCTCAAGTTCTTATCAACATCCTATCAATAATTTATGTTCCTCTGACAATCTCTGTGGTAGCTTTGCTTGCTTCAATTTGGTTTTGTCTATTGTGACAATTCCCAAATCAGTCGAAGAGGCCCTTCGCAATCCTACCTGGAAACATGCTATGGAGCAGGAAATGCATGCGCTAGGTGATCGTCAGACATGGGATATGGTTGACTGTCCCTCTTCATGCCATATTGTTGGCTGCCGCTGGATATTTACCATTAAATATCAATTGGATGGTACCATTGAAGGCCTGAAAGCCCGATTAGTTGCGAAAGGGTATACTCAGACGTATGGAGTTCATTATTTTGAAACCTTTTCTCCATTTGCACACTTAATTAGTTCTGTTTGTATTCTGATATCTATTGTTGTTAATAAAGACTGGCCTCTATTTCAACTTGATGTCAAAAATGCCTTTCTATATGGAGATCTATAGGAGAAGGTCTACATGGAGCAACCTCCAGGATTTGTTGCTCAGGGGGAGTCTGCTTCTAAAATCTATAAACTCAGAAAGGTGATCTATGGTCTGAAACAAAGCCCATGTGCATGGTTTGACAAGCTTAGTCAGATCTTACTTACCTTTGGCTTTCGATGTTCTAAATCTGATCATTCTGTATTTATTCATAAAACCATAGTAGGACTTGTCATCCTTATTGTGTATGTTGATGATATTGTCTTATCTGGCAGTGACTGTGCAGGGATACATGCAACCAAAAAGTATTTAGCGCAACACTTCATCACCAAAGACCTAGGTAAATTATGATATTTTCTAGGTATTGAGGTTGCTAGATCTTCTGTAGGACTATGCCTGTCACAGAGGAAATATGTTCTTCATCTGTTGCAGGAGACATGCATGTTGGGCTGCAAGCCAGCCAACACTCCTCTGGATCCCAATATGGATTGGGATAATTATACTTATCCTCCTTTTGTTGATTGTCACCAGTTCAAGAGACTGGTTGGCAAGCTTATCTATTTGACTATCACTAGAGGTGACCTGGCAGGTGCTATAGGATTCATAAGTCGGTATCTTGATAAACCCCAACATTGCCACTAGGATGCTATTTGTCACATCTTACGATATCTCAAAAGCTATCCAGGGAAAGATCTTCTGTACAAAAAGCATGGCCATTGTAATTTATCTAGATTTTTTTGATTCTGACTATGCTGGAAGTCAATCTAACAGGAAATCTACATCTGGATATTGCACTTTTATGGGAGGTAATATGGTTACATGGAGCAGCAAAAAGCAGACAGTTGTTGCCCGATCTAGTGCAGAGGTAGAATATAGAGCCATGCTCATAGTGCATGTGAGCTCCTGTGGGTCTGTGGTCTTCTAAATGAGTTTGATATTACCTCTTCCAATCCCATTCATATGTTCTATGACAATAAGGCTTCCATTTTCATTGCAAGCAACCCCACCTTTCATGAAAGAACAAAACATATTCAGGTTGATTACCACTTTGTTCGAGAGAAAGTCCTATCTGGACACATTTGCACTCCATATCTCAGCACTGAGAAACAACTTGCAGACATCTTCACCAAAGTTCTCCCTAAAGCTCGCTTCCAGACTTTGCTTGACAAGCTGGGCTTATTCGACATCTACGCTCCAGCTTGAGTGGGAGTATAGAAATACTATGTTATTTACTTATTTTGTTGTGTTATTTCTTATACTGATCTATTGTATTTGTCCCATATTTCTCGCGTGTGTATATGTCTCAACTCTTTGTAGCTATATAAGAGAGAACCTTGTACACCTTTTTACTCACTGAATAAACATCTCCTTTTCCACCTATAATGTTATTGTGGGAAGGGATGGTTTTGTTTCATATGTACTTGCAGTTGATGGAGTTAGTGTTGAAGATATTCTCAAAGTGTTGGACCATATGTTGGATGATCATGTGTTTATTGGAGGTGATGGTGCCTCTAATGTTTATTCTAGGTATGATTTTTTTGGAGCATTGTTGTTGCAACTTTTTTGGAAGTGTTTTGTGTTAAGCCCATCTGGTTTTGCTCGTTGTTTCCAAATAATATCAATGTGGTTTTGGATGTGATCTATCTCCACTTTTATGGTGAGGATGAGGATAGGGTTGTAGGGTCACTATCTACAAAATGGTGTTAATGTTCAAGATCAGCCAGTTTGTGTATTTACCATACCATACTTCTATTTTTGCTAGGACTTGAGGGAAGTCCTAATTCTTTTGGTATTATTGTGTATATGGTAACTTGGTTCAGAAGTGGAAGTATGTGAGGTTGACCAAATTTGTTTGCATAGTTCCAGGCAGTTTGGATCAAGTAGCCATAAGTTTCCAAAACAAAATGGTTTGTGGCCCCATTTGATAGGTTTAGTATTGATAATGATGGGGAAGTGGTCGAATATAGGTATGTGTGCAATGGATACAAAGGAGTGGGGGTATAGATCTTCCCATGATGTCTTGCAAATGAAGTTATCAATCCTGGCCCATGAGTGATTTCGATTCCATGTGTAATTTGTGTTAGAGGGATGGATGTCGATCATTTTGCATTGAGTAAGGAGCTGGCTAAAATTTTTGTCAAAAGTATGCATATTACAAGTGTAGCGGGTGATGTTAACTCTATTAGTATGTTGGGTGATGAGATTATAGTCCCCTCCCAAAAGCCATGGTTTCTAGCATACCTCCTAAGGATATGTTCTATTTCTTTAAGGAATAGTGTTTTGTTTGTGTTGGGTTTACCATAAACATCTGTGAAGCACCATTCAAGTGCATCAGTTGTGTTTGCGATATGAAGTGTGATGGACTAGTTTTGGATCCCAGTCTATGTGATGGTGAACACATTTTTATTAATGCCTATAGCTATACCTCCTTTGAAACCTATCGGTGAGATTTGGTACCAGGATTTGATGCACTTACCCCTATCGTTTTTAATGTGAATGCGGTAAGAGATGTTTTAGTTTCTTGAATTGTGACAATGTTAATATTGTTGTTATAAATGTGTCGTCTGATATGTTTTCTCCTATTTAGGTTTGATGCACCACAGACGTTTTAGGATGTGATCTTCATCAGTGTGAGTGTTTTTAAAACTGATGATGTCAGATATCTACGATCAATTGATATGAAGGTTTTCTAATGTGGTGTAGGTGTTATGAATCTATCTGTGGTTTCTCTAGTGCATGAACCTCTCTATGTCATCTAATGCATTATGATATACTACCTCATTATCAAATGTAATACCTAGCTTTTCTGTAAAATTTGAGAAGGATTGTATGTTTGGCCACGATGCAATATCTTCTATATTATCAATGTGGTTGTCACATTCAAATATAGTAGTTGATTTAGAAAATAACTGAAAAGTACTATGCGCAGTGTTGTTTTGTCATGTAGAGGTTGTACCTAGTTCTTTAGTGGCGAAGTAGTTCTTCTTGGTTAATCCCTCTAGCGTTGTTGAAAGCGAGTTGATGGTTGAGACCATGACACGTGCCTTCCCCTTGCTCTTTTGCTTTGGACTCTGAGAAGATCGAATTGCTTCAATGATAGCAGTTTTAAGTTTTTGAATAGTATTAGAGTCTATGCTGGTGGTGTTATCTGTGGTGTTGTGGAAAAGGAAGGGTTTGAAGGAGTCATGGAGTGCATCCCTCTAGTGTTGTTGAAAGTGAGTTGATGGTTGAGACCATGACACGTGCCTTCCCCTTACTCTTTTGCTTTAGACTCTGAGAAGATCAAATTGCTTCAATGATAGCAGTTTTAAGTTTTTGAATAGTATTAGAGTCTATGTTGGTGGTGTTATCTGTGGTGTTGTGGAAAAGGAAGGGTTTGAAGGAGTCATGTGGAGGGTGAAACACCAAATCAGGGTGTCTCAAGCTGATGGCGTTAATTTGTGCTAGATTTGAAATAAAAAGGCACAAACCATATATATTGTAGACAACCATATTGGGGAGAATGAGACGGCCTAAATGCAAGTCTCTCTCATGACTTGTATGTATAGGAAATTCATACCCTACAAATTTACATGTAGACCCTTACTTAACCACATATTACAAGAAGTCTTGTGAACACCATATTAACACTCCCCCTTAAGTTGGGGCATGTATATCATATGCTTCTAGCTTGTTATATAAGAATAAAACCTGACAACCATTCAAAGACTTAGTGAATAAATCATCTAACTGATCTTCACACCTAACTGGTGACAACTCAATCAAGCCCACCTGGATCATTTCTCTTAGAAAATGACAATCAACTTCTATATGATTAGTTCTTTCATGAAAGATATCATTTTGGACAATGTCAACAACCACTTGTTTGTCACACTTTAACTCCATGGGACTACTCTAACCAAAACCCAACTCTTCGAATAGATGTTAGATCCATAATAACTCACAAGTGGATAAAGTCATAGCTTTGTACACTAATTCAGCACTAGATCTAGTGACAACTGTCTGCTTCTTACTTTTCTAGGACACCACATTACCTCCCACAAAGACATTGTAGCTAGAGATCTCCTATCAGTGATAGATATTGCCCAATCTACGTCAGAAAAACCTTGAGCTCTCATGTGGTTATGATTTTGGTACAATAGTCATTTCCCATGAGACTTTTTTCAAGTATCTCAGAATGTGCATAATAGCCTCCAAATGACTAGTATAGTACATTGCTTCTCCATGAATTGATTAACAACACTTGTGGAAAAGGCAATGTCAGGTCTGGCGACAGTCAAATGATTCAAATTTCCAACAAGTCTTCTATAACGCTAAGGGTCATCAAGTGGCTCCCCTATTCTATAGACAATCAAACCTTAGGGTCCATTGGAGTCTATGTTGGTTTTACTCCAAGCAGACCTCTCTCTGTGAGACAATCTAGAATATACTTCCGTTGCAAAATGATGATTCCATTAAAGGTTGTTTTGTCATGTGGGTATAATGGGAAACATTGATATAATCTTTCACTATCAATCATTGCAAAATTCACATTAGATTTTTGTACTGACATTTCCTTTTGAAGTTTTTTTATCATTTTTTGGATAATATACATTTTCCTTTGAGAGTAGATAAGGTAACACAACCTGTGTCACTTGCACCTGTAAAAGAAATTGAATTTATTTTAGATTTTTTGTGACATGGTAAGATGTAATTATTAGAAATTTTGTTTGTATGCTCCGAAAACATTTGAACCCCGGATGACAGTTTCAAGGTAAGTGAGTCTTCATGGCTAGATTTCATGCATGCAAAAGGGTAACTTTCATTGGAAACCTTTTCACTTCGTGGAATCAGTCTGTTGTCATGATCTCCATACTCAGATTGTGATGCTAGAGTTGATGTACACACATACTTGTCTATCTTGAGGTCAACAATCATCTCATCAGTGTCTCTCCCTAAGTAACTTTGTGCTTGATCACCATTTTTATTGATTTCACTGTCGCCTCGATTATTTTGCATACATGATTGCAGTTCCTAACATGGTTAATGATTTTTTTTATAAAGCAGTTCATTCATAGATAGAATGTTTACAAACATAGACGCTTGTAAACATGTGCCAAACATAAAGTTCCACTTTGGATTAACATCCTAAAGTTGTGATCCAAAGTCAGTTGTAAAAAGAAAACATGATAAAAAACTAATATGCTAAGTTTCGGGGGGGAGGCACCCCTTAACAATGAGCCTCAAAATGCAATAAAACTAATGCTGGAAATAAAATCATGATCCCGGTCTAGAATGCCAGTGTCATGCTCAGAAGCCTGTGTCATCTTCCATGATTTCCTCCAAGGTGTAACAACCTTCGTCGTTGTGGTCTCCGATGACAATCACCTGGTCCTCTTCATCTCCCATCACCTGTGTTGATATGGATGTCAGTCTTGTAATGTAAGATAATATATAAGGAGTGTTCAATCTCTCTCTGAATTTTTGGTAGTGTACGGGCAGTATTTTGATGTTTTCGTAAGTTTCTCTCAATCAATGTGTTCCAAAAAATGGCAATTATCAGGTCAGATGTGGTATGGTTTGTGTTTATGGGGTGAATGTTTTTCATCTGGCTTGGTGAATAGATGAAGTCTATGAGTGAGTTTGGAGAAAAGTATATGTGTAAGAAGTATGTTATATAAGGGCATGTAGTGAAGAGATAGTGTGTTGTTTCTTCAGTTGTATGAAACATAGATAACATCTAGTAGGTCCCTGAAAGCCAAGTTTGTAGAGATCATGATCTATTGGAATCTTGTTTTTTGTTATTAGCCAGAAGAGAATCTTATATTTTTGTGGCCAGTTCATTTTCCATATTTTAGTCAACTCAGAAATGTGCCCTCTATAAGTATGGTGGAGGTAGGCTCTCTTTGGTGTATATGTTGGCCCCCATTTCCATGAGATCCTATTAGCCGTGTCATATTCTAGGTTATGCATGATGTCATGTATAGAATCTAATGTGAGGTAGTGTGTTATGTGTACTTTAAGGGAGTTTTGTCTATGGCTAGACACAATATGTAAGGCTCTAGTAGTGTTGATTCCTCTCAGAGGTTTCAGTATGTGGAAATTGAAGATAAGGTTTTCAATGGTGTTGTCATGGTGCCAAGGGCCAGTCCAGAAATTAATGTTCATGAAGGCATTAGGAGAAGAGTTTATTAGGTTTTTAATGGCATCCAAATTTTTGTGAATCTCCAGAGTGGTGAGGATATGTACCTTCTAGGTTTGTTCCATGGGGTGGAATTCTTGTAGTATTTGTGGAAATAAGCTGCTTCAAATTTTATTTATGTTGGAGGTGAGGACTGATGATCTTAGTGATTTGACATAATGCATGAACTTTAATGTTTATGATACCCCATTCCCCATATTGAATCGGAGCATGTATGGTGTCTCAATTAACTAAATGCATCTTCTTATTTCATGTTTGTCGTTGAAATGGTTCCATAAAAAATTCATTCTAATGTAGTCGATCGGTTTCAAGGATTTGGCAGGTAAGGGAATGCAGTTGAGGGCATAATGACACTGTTAAGAAGGGTGAGTCGTCCATTAAGGTTAAGGAAATTGTTGGTCCAAGAATTTAGTTTTTGTTTGATTTTATCAATGATAGGGATCCACAAACTGTGTTATGTGGGGTGGGGGAGATGGGCAAGGCAAGATACAAAATGGGAAAGTTATTGATCTTGCATTTAAGAAGAGATTTGTATCTGTTAATGGCTTCAGTGGGGGTGTTGATGTCGATTATGGATGATTTGGCACAAGGTTAATTCTGAGACCCAAGATGTATGAGAAGAGACCAATGATTCGTATAGTGTTAATGATGATATCATCTTCTGGTTTAACAAGAATCATGGTATCATCAGCAAATTGGATGATGTTCTCGTAGCATTCAGCGGATGAAGCAATGGGACCATGTGTGGTACCTAGTTTGATCATGTTGGTAAGGATTGATGTGATCATGATAGAGAGATATGGGGAGTGGGTCCCCTTTCCTGATACCATTTGTGTTGTGGTAGTATCTAAATGGTGTTCCATTGATGATGGTGCAAAAGTTGTTGGTAGATATACAAGTGTGGATCCAATTAATCCATTTGTTTGGAAATCCATAGCCAACCATAGTATGGAGAAGAAAGTTCCAGTTCACATAGTAAATTGCTTTTTCAAATTCTAGTTTGATCGCAATAACTGGTGTTTTGTTTTTGTAATAGAGATGAAGGGTTTCATTAACCATGATGAAGGCATCATGGATGCTCTGATGCTTGAGGAATGCATTTTGGTTGTGCGTAATCACTTCTTCTCACTATGGTTTGATGTGATTGCTGAGGATTTTTGCAATGATTTTGTAGGATGTGTTGATGAGACTGATGGGTTAGAATTGTGTGATCAGATCAAGGTGGTTTACTTTTTTTAATGAGGGCTATGTTAGTGTGGTTGAGGGTTTTGATGTGTTTGTGGTTAACAACGTTATCTTCGAAGGATTAGAGAAGAAGCATAAAGTCCCCTTTGATCTGGTTCTAATTAGCTAGGTAGAATTCAATGTTTAGCCCATCACGCCCTGGTGATTTATTCCTACCTAGAGAAGAGATGGTGTCATTCAGTTCCTCTATGGTGAAGTCTCTGATGATGTTTATAGAAATAATGTGTTATTTACTTATTATGTTGTGTTATTTCTTATACTGCTCTATTATATTTGTCCCATATTGCTCAATTGTGTATATGTCTCAACTCTCTGTATCTATATAAGAGAGTACCCTGTACACCTTTTTACTCACTGAATTAACAACTCCTTTTCCATTTATATGGTATCAAGAGTAGGTTCTCATTTTCCCCACCCATCAACCCACCCATGAAATAACCCCCCCACAGCCGCCCACCGCCCCCCACCTGCCGCCCCCTTCCCCCCTACCCAGTGCCACCGAGCCCTCCTCCACCCTCCATGCCCGCCGCCCTTCCCTCCCTCTTTCCCCCAACCACCACTCTCCTCTCCCCTCCACCCTCACCCGTCGCCTCTGCCTACCCCCTCCCTGCCACCCTCTGCTACCCCTTCCTCCTCCTTCCACCCCCACCGCCACCCTCTTCCATCCACCCTCCCTCCCCACTACCACCTCTCCTCCCACCGCCACCTCCTCTCCCCGACAAACAATCCCACCCGCAACCTTCTTCCTCCTCCAGGCTTCTACCCTTTTGGCCGGCTGCCACTGGTTTTTACCTCCCTTCTCCCTATATGTTCGGGTGCTCTTCAGATCTACGTTCGGACATCTGCTAGCCAGCTAAGTTGAGAGTCTTTTCGTCTCACCGTCCTATCTACCTGCGCCTCATGACAGAACGTCGTGTTTTCCTCATGACGACGTAGGTTTCTCTATGCATATTCTACCCGTTATTGTTTTTCTGATCTGACACGTCAGATCCCTGCTGCTGTTATCTGCCCTTTGTGGGTCTCTACTCTAATTTGCTACTGTGCCAACTCCTACCTCTTCCATGGCCTTACCTGAGCCTCCTCACTCCCTGTGTGTCACCACGGTGAAGCTCGACGGAGGCTCCAACTATTATCTCTGGTTAGCGTCCTTTGTTCTGTATGTCAAAGAACAAGGTCGGTATCACCATCTTACGATAGAGCCTCCTGTTGTTCCTACTGTTGATTCAGATGAAAAAACCAGACAAAGCTATGCGCAATGGTCCAAGGATGATTTTGGCATCATGTCTTGGATCCTCCATAGTACCGAGCCTCGAATCAGCCAATCACTTCTTTGCCTTCATGATGCTAAGGCTATGTGGGATCAACTGTCCCATTTCTATTCTCATCAGGAGAATCCAAAGCACATCTTTGAAATTTTCAAAATGCTAGCGAAGAAGGAGTTCTCCACTGATACTTCCATTGATGACTTGTATAATCAATGCTCGACTCTGTGGAATGAGTTTGAACTCTACCACCCCTTGACGACGGACATCAAAATTGCTCAGAACCAGCGCAACAAACTACAACTGGTGCAATTTTTGGCTGCACTTCCTGCCTCTTTTTCTAGTGTGGTTGAGCAGATCTTCTCAAGTGATCCACTGCCAACCCTTCGGGATGTTCTAAAAAGAGTCCAACACCTGCCGTCCATGACTCTTGCGCCTGCTGTTGAGCATCCTGCGCTTATTGCTTGCTCTAATTCTGGTCGTGGTCGTGGTCGTGGTTGTGGCAGTCACCCTCCTCCTTCAGGAGGTCGAGGCACATCTACTCCTGGACGTGGTACTACTCCCGGCCCTCACTACTGCAACTGGTGTGGCTGGGACAATCATACTGAAGATCACTACTGGATTAAGCACGGCAAGCCCGCTTGGGCTAACCAGGCCGCTACAGACACTGTTGTTGATTCTACCACTGACGCACCTGTTTCTCCTGCTAACACGGAATGGTTATGATCGAAGTTCGAGAAGATGTTCCAGGAACATATCACACAAATGCCATCCTCATCTACACCAAGACCCTCTGCCATGCTCGCCTCTCCATCATCTGGTAAAAACAGTGGTTCATTGACTCAGGTTCATCCACTCATATGGCTGGTGATCCTCACTTTTTCTCTATTATCAATTAAACTGCTCTTATATCATCTATTACCGTTGCAAATGGGTCCAAAACTGTTGTTCATGGCACTGGCACGGTTCATCTTTCACCAAAAATATAGTTGCATTCTATTTTATATATTCCAAAGTTTCCTATTAATCTATTGTCAGTCAGTAAGATGATAAAACAACTCAACTGCTCTATTAAATTTGATCCTTCTGGCTATTTTTTGAAGGATCTCCGCACAAAGATGAGTATTGTTTTGAGGTTTGAAGGACCAGATGGGCTGTTTTATCTGGATGGACCTCCTACTGCTAACGCTATGCTATCTACTTCTGTGACGGGACTACAGTGGCACTTTCGTCTGGGGCATCCATATACTACCAAATTAAAGCATTTATTCCCTACTTTATCTGAGGACAGTTTTTCCTGTGAAACTTGTGTTTTAGGCAAACAAGCTCGATCAGTTTTTCCTTCTAAGAATGTTATTGCTTCTAAAGAAATTTTTGACCTTGTTCATACTGATATTTGGGGACCGTGCTCTGTCTCAAGTCAATCAGGTGTGAAATATTTTATGACATTTATTGATGATTATTCTCACGCCACATGGTTGTTTTTGCTTAAAGGTCGAGATATTGTGTTAGATACTATTTGTACCTTCTTTGCTGAAATTCACACTCAATTTAATCGACCTATTAAAATTTTTCGTACTGATAATGCATTGGAGTTCATGCAACAATCTATTACTTTCTTTTGTGTTGCCCGTGGAACCATACATCAGACCACTTGCCCATACACTCCTCAACAAAATGGCGTCGCTGAAAGGAAAAACCGTCACCTACTTGAGGTTGCTTGCACCCTTCTCATACACTACAAAGTACCCCATCACTTCTGGCCTGAACCTGTCTCTACGGCATGCTATCTCATCAATCACATGTCTTCCTCTGTTTTGAAAAACCAGGTCCCGTATGCCATTTTGTTTCCTAATAAACCCTTATTCTCTCTACCTCCTCGCATTTTTGGGAGTACTTGTTTTGTGAAAAATTATCATCCTGGTCTCACTAAACTTGATGCTCGCTCAGTCAAATGTATTTTTCTGGGATATTCCCGTACACAGAAAAGCTACCGTTGTTTTGATCCTATTAAAAAATAGTGGCTTGTTAGTGCGGATGTGACCTTTTTTGAGCATATGCCTTACTATTCTACTGATGGAGAAAAGTTGTCAGCTGATATTATGGCTACCACACCATTACCATTAGTTGTTGAGGAATTACCAGCTCCTGATGTGCCTAAAGAACGCCTATTGAAAGTCTATCGGTGCCCGTCAAAGATCATCAATGCTTCTAAAGCCCCGGCCGAACCAAATTCTGCATCTGCGGTTGATCCCCCATCCACTGAGGTATTTTCTAACCTGGATCTTCCTATCAGTTTAAGGAAAGGTGTTCGATCATGTACTCAACATCCTATCAATAATTTATGTTCCTTTGACAATCTTTGTGGTAGCTTCAAAGATGTCCCACATTTTGCTATGCTCTAGTGCTAACAAAGTGAGTTATGGCAACACTTTGCCAAAATCGGTATTAAGTGCATGTCTCTCATCTTTTCGTTGTACGTCACACGTAATAGATGGAGTTACCGTAATTTGCAATCTAGTATTCCTTCGATAACCTTTAGCCATATTGCATGACCAAGTACTCCTTACTTGTCATCAAAGATCATAATATCTATAAGTTCATCTCATGAACTTCTAGATCCATATAGTATCCACTAATGTTCTCTAACACACATATACTCGACTTTTTTTCTTTTAAACGAATTTCTTGAAACGTTTCCATAAATCAACAAACATTCACTTTTATATATCTCATATATATTTTGCGATTAATTTTCTGTCCTTTTCAGAAGTTTGCATCAGTGTAACTCTTTACAGTGAACCCTTCCTTATTTCCATAGAACTAGTACTTCTCAAGTTCTTATCAAGTTCTTATGGTATTCCAGTAACCCTTACTAGAACTAGATAGACATCCACTCATCATGTCCCACATACGAGTTATTAGGATGAGCACATCATATTGTCATGACCTACATACAAGATGATGAATGCATTTTATTTTGCTATGTCCATACATGCAAGATAATGGGATGATTACATACATGATAGATCCATATCTATTTTTAGTGTTTCCATTATGCATAAGAATTGGACACTTGGCCTTGGGATACCAACTCCATGTAACATGGACAAGTTTTCTCCCACTGAATCTATGCACAGTGAACCCTTTAGTATAGATTGCCAATGTATGCTTTCTCTTTTTAGGTCAACAAGCTTTCGATAACTATCTCCATTGATCTCTATTCATATCACATAGGAAATGTCTCTTTCTTCCTTAAAGATAATTTCCACTTTGGATTTCTATTCTAGAACATTTCCATTTCACATCTACATGTGGAATGCAAATATGCTCCCACTAAATCACATATCCCTTCTTTAACTTTGTCATATTAGTCAAACCCTTTGACTATATTATCAAAGTAAAGATCACAGTTCTGAGTTGCTTGTACTCAATCAATCACATTGATTATTCCATTGTAACTTATAGACTTCATTTGCATTAATGGATTCATAAACCTTATAGGTTGTGTCACGTACACATCCTTGTTTTATTCCTTATAGGAATGCAGTTTTAGTATCTGTATGCCAAATCTCTTAGTCATTAAGTTGCAATCAACAAGCATCATCCTTCTCAAAATTGTATCCATGCGTCTTAACGCTTAAGACTCATTCACACTTATGGATTTCATCCCAATGTGTGCTACCATCAAGGTCATACCTTATGGTTCACATGGAAGTCATTTAGGATGTAATGGTCATCAACCATAACTCAAATCAGGTTCCTCATATTTATCTACATAATTGATTCATCACATGACCAACTCATCACATGGATAATTGAGGTGTATCTGTCAAGGATATAAGAACTCACAACTCCTTGTGATTCTTAATGTCCTTTATTAGTGTGGGGTATTCTTTCTTTAAGAAGAAATTAGTTATTTGATAATCATCCTCTAACTCCTTAGAGTATGACTCTTGTTGATTTAGACATCACCATGCCTTAAGCACGAGCTCACCATGATACACTATCATAATCACTCACAAGGTTCTCAAACATTTGGTCTAAGTATCTCATTCATTGATCTCATCAAGAATTAACACTTTACCAAAATCGCACTTCATGTACGATATTCTTGAACACTTCAAGATATTCATATTGGTATTTCTCTAAACACCATTTGAAGTACTATCATTATGTCCAATAGGTATGTAAATACATCACATGTATTACACCTAATAAGATAATCAATCTCCCACTATAACTAGTAAAGATTGATCATGTCCATGAGATTCATGTCTCTTACTGGTTCTCTAACCAAAAAGAGTCTAGTCCTATTCATCATATGGAAACTAGAAATGAATTTCTCATGATTTATGCTAATTTGATTGTTTGAGTTATCAATAACTTTTAGGTATCATTTTATCTTATGCATACCAAGTACCACAAGATAAATAAGGCATTTCCACAAAGATTGAAACATCAACTTTATTAATTGCCATCATTGTCATACAATATGCAAGAAAATTAAGGTGTTTCTATCCATTGACAAATATGAAATAACAGTTCATAACTCTATTTCATGCCTTCAAGGCTGAAAATAAACTAAAGTACTCCTATCTATGGTGGAAAAACTTGCCCCATTTATTGAGTGTTTTACATTTTATATCTTGGTATCATATACCTCAAAAATGTTACAAGTTTATTTCATGACACCTTCAGGTGGAGACGTCTGTTGCCTCCTTCTTCTTTAGTTCTTCCAGATAGAGTGGACAATTCCTTTTCCAATGTCCTCAAACATTTGGTCTAAGTATCTCATTCATTGATCTCATCAAGAATTAACACTTAATGTCCTTTATTAGTGTGGGGTATTCTTTCTTTAAGAAGAAATTAGTTATTTGATAATCATCCTCTAACTCCTTAGAGTATGACTCTTGTTGATTTAGACATCACCATGCCTTAAGCACGAGCTCACCATGATACACTATCATAATCACTCACAAGGTTCTCAAACATTTGGTCTAAGTATCTCATTCATTGATCTCATCAAGAATTAACACTTTACCAAAATCGCACTTCATCTACGATATTCTTGAACACTTCAAGATATTCATATTGGTATTTCTCTAAACACCATTTGAAGTACTATCATTATGTCCAATAGGTATGTAAATACATCACATGTATTACACCTAATAAGATAATCAATCTCCCACTATAACTAGTAAAGATTGATCATGTCCATGAGATTCATGTCTCTTACTGGTTCTCTAACCAAAAAGAGTCTAGTCCTATTCATCATATGGAAACTAGAAATGAATTTCTCATGATTTATGCTAATTTGATTGTTTGAGTTATCAATAACTTTTAGGTATCATTTTATCTTATGCATACCAAGTACCACAAGATAAATAAGGCATTTCCACAAAGATTGAAACATCAACTTTATTAATTGCCATCATTGTCATACAATATGCAAGAAAATTAAGGTGTTTCTATCCATTGACAAATATGAAATAGCAGTTCATAACTCTATTTCATGCCTTCAAGGCTGAAAATAAACTAAAGTACTCCTATCTATGGTGGAAAAACTTGCCCCATTTATTGAGTGTTTTACATTTTATATCTTGGTATCATATACCTCAAAAATGTTACAAGTTTATTTCATGACACCTTCAGGTGGAGACGTCTGTCGCCTCCTTCTTCTTTAGTTCTTCCAGATAGAGTGGACAATTCCTTTTCCAATGTCCTGACTTTTGACAATGGTGGCAATTGCCTCAATTGGTCACACCTCCCTTGGCCTTGAGAGTTGAAGTTGACTAGGGCTACTGGCTAGCATCAGAACCTTTGTTAGCCTTTCCCTTGCCCTTGTGCTTGGATTTTCCTTTCTTGTTGCTGATCATCATCATAGACTAAGGCTTGTCCTTCTTCATCTTTGCCTCGGTTGTCCTCAACATGCCTAACAACTTTGTCAACAGCTTGTCAAAGTTGTTCATGTTGTAGTTCATCACAAACTGATTGTAGGATTCTGGCAATGATTGTAGTATCATGTCAGTAGCCAACTCTTGGCTCAGAGGAAATCCTAGTCTCATCAGGTTCTCCACATAACCAATCATCTTGACCATGTGAGGACCAACTGGATCTCCTTCTGTCATGACACACTTGAACAATGCCCTAGAGACATCATATCTCTCTTGTCGTGCTTGATCTTCATACATGTTCTTGAGATGTTGAATCATCTCAATGACACCCATGTTGTCATGTTGTCTCTACAACTCGTGGTTCATGGAGCACAACATCAAGCAGTTTGCATCAATCGCATCTTCAAAATGCTTCTTGTAAACATCCCTTTTTGCCTTCACTGTTGTAGGAGCCGGTTCCTTTGGAATTGGAGTATCCAGGACACAGAGCTTTCGCTCTTGAGTGAGAACAATTCTCAATGTCCTAAACCAGTCATGGAAGTTAGTTCCATTCATCTTTTCCTTTTCAAGGACCGATCGCAATGAAAAGTGATTGTTGTTTGTTGTCATTTGTACTACAAAAGGAAATTTATGTAATTTAGTCCAAAACTCAATTTTGACTTATTTGATTGATTTGAAAGGTTGACGATATAATTAGGACTTTAATTAATTATCGCTCCCACTATTTTTGTTCAGATTGATAGTCCTCAACATCAATTCAGAAGATTGCAGCGTACAATCTTCTAGTGGGTCAAGATCTTGAAATCCTCTACGTCATGGACCAACTAGGGTTGTCACCCACAACTTACATCTTCCAGGTAGGCAACTCTTGCCAATTGCATCATATGCAACTCTTGAAAGATGGCATATGCAACTCCTTTCCATGATCACCTCCATGCCTCAAGGTGCTAGATCCTATCTAGGTCACCTTGTTAAGTCTGAACCAAAGACAACACGATGAATATGCACCCTACTAGGGCAGACCCACATATTTATCCTTCACGCTTCCACGAGATAGATGGTGCACCACGCTAGGGCGTGCCCACACTTGGACGACCAAGATTTTCACATGTGTCGCATTTGGAAGGCATCTAAAACTTTAATATTTAATGAGGGATTTGGTTTTATAGGTACATATACATATCCAATCACCACAATACATAGTACATATCATATACATGCTATATCCCACAGAAATCATGTGAAATGATAAAAGCGATGATTATGGTCATCCTAATGTGATTCCTCGAGCCAAGAGGAATCATGGTCATCTAGGTCTACATCACATGCAACCTGTCCATGATGAAGTGCTATAGCCATCCGAGTTGATTAACTCATCACATGAATGACCTGCTCACCCTGGCCGGTTGTCTGGGTGCCACCAGCCGATCGGTTAGCTCCTCCAACCGATTGGTTCACCTGGTCATCGTGCATCTCCTCAGGTTGCCATCTTCTCATTTTGCTCCAGGAACCGGTCAGCAACCGATCAGTTCAGTCCTTGAACCGATCGTCTGGAACGCCAATCAATCGGTTCACACCTTGAACCGATCGTCTCAGTCGTCGTCAGGTTGTCAGTCGTTCTTTGAGATAACAAGAAATAAAAGATCTATCCTATTTTACATATAAATTGGGAAACCCCGAGTTACATTCAGGGGGAGCAAAGGTAGGAAAGAAATCTCGAGTTATCTTGAGTTACATCAGGAATCGGGAGGTAGGGAATCAGTGCGCAGACAGAGATGCAAGCAACCACATTCAACCAATCACACATACATAGGGTTTATTGGCCAAAACCACACTATACATCCACCACAAAACTCATTTAAGGGCGACGTGTATCAAGTGCATTCATATTACATATCATATATGTATATTGGGATTTTTGGATTAGGATTGGACATGCAAAAAGCCAATTTTATTCGCATCTTATGAAATAAATAAAGGAGACAAAACAAAATCGATCATATCTATAATCCTAAAGTATAGAGCAGTTGATGTGGCTCTGATACCACTGTTGGGTCTTAGAGGAGGCAGAGAAGGCAGTAGAAACAAAAAATTTCTCCTCCCAAAACCAGAATAATGGAATCACATCAACGTCTATACAGTAGGAAGGATGGTTTGTATAGGCATACCTTGTCCCGAGGCTTGCTCGGCGACGTTACCTCACAACTTGCAAGGTCTTCACCTCCAGTCTTAGACAGTGTCTGTGCAGCTCCTGGTCTCACCGGGACTATCGGGATTGACAGTTGTCCTCCGAGCAGCAGACGTCTCCCGCCTCTGAAGTAGTCTACACGGACCACCTGGAACTCCGATCTCCTTGTCCCACAAGGAATCGGAAGGAGTCGCACCCTTCTGTCAGCGTACTAGTCATCGACACACTCTCCTGCAACCAGTCACTTTTCTACAGTTGTCTTTCCCTTGCTGTGCCTCCCTTATCGGGTAGCACTTGCTCAGGCTCTCTCGGTTACCACAACTAGAGAGAATGACAACTTTACAGAGGAACTGGTGTTCTTAGTTGTTGTACTTGAGAATCCCCCAATACCCCTATATATAGGAGGGTCATGGGATAGGGTTTTCTACCCCGGGCAATGTGGGATTAAAGTTGGAGTAGAAGGGTTTGAGATTTTCCACAAAACAACCAACTGCACCAACTGAACCGATCGTTTCAACCATGAAACGGTCAGTTGGGGACCTGAGCCGATCGGTTCACTCCTGAATCGATCGGTTGGGACACCTGAGCCGATCAGTTCAAGCATGAGCCGATCGGTTCAAGCATGAGCCGATCGGTTCATGGTCCTGGTCCAATTCAAATTGACTTTCATGTTTGTTTTCAACTAATCAAATATTAGTCCTTGTCCAAATCGAATTTGTACAAGTGAAACAAATATGTTTTTGCAAAAAGTGTCTTCTGACTTTCCAAACGATCTCGGTTGGTCACACGAATCGACCGGTTCAACAATTGAGCTGATCATTTCATTGATGCATGAGTCGATCGACTCACCACTTGAGCTGATCAGTTCATCAACCTGAGTCGATCGGTTCATCACATGAGCCGATCGGTTGGGAATACATACTATGCAAAATCAGTCAATTGCAGTTTCAATCAATCTGATACTCTAATCAATCGGTCCAACACCTTGAACACTATGATACTGAGCTATCAATTGATTAAGTGTTTAATTGAACACTAAACTCCTTTAGTAATCAATCTAAACATCATTTGTGGATAAACTCCTCTTCCAGGTTAAATCCTATGTGTGTGACCCTATAGGTCCATTTCACATTATTAGTGAGAGTCCATAACACTTATGACTTTACAAGCAAAGAGCGGTGCCGAGTCGCACATCAGTGCTACCCAAGTGAAATAGAAAGTTAGAGAACAACTTTCAATCCTACAATCCGTGAATGGTGTTATAGTGAATGTATAATTCCTTTGTCACTGATATCCCGAATGAACTCAAGGCACATAATAGTCATCCTTTCAATGTTCATTCACTTTCTTGATCTCAGAGTAGATTGGAGGAGATATGTATGACATCAATATCTCATATTGATTCACACATGTGTGCATGCCTATCTCAATCCTACTCATCAAGTGGCCACGGATATCAAACTCCCTCAGGAGGGACAAATCCCATATCTATCACTCACCCCTCAAAATCCCCATGTGTCAAAGTCGCCCAATCATCACCTTTATAACAACCCATGTTTCAGGACTGTGTTTGATGATGTCAAAGTGTACCCTACGACATGTGTTGAGTGTAGTGATTTCAGGTCAAAGAATCACACTCACCACCATCACTATGAGAACTGACTGTGACTACCATGTCATGGTTCCATGTATCAAACTCACGGTGGGTCTGTCCGGTACACTTGTTCTCTAACAAGTACCTATGTGTTTGGTTTGATATCTCCATATCATGACTAATGAGATTATGTCATCAACCAACACCACAATCTAGTCTTGTATGTCATTGCTGTCTATCTACCTTCAACAATGACATCCGACTAGGGACATAATAAGAATGTACAAACTCTTAGCATATGTATAATCTCATCGTTCAATTACTTAACCTGAAAGCATACGTCATTGAGTATTGTCATTCTTTAGACATTCAATCTGTTCCATCATTATCTCATATGACTGAACCTGAAAGAATTGGAAGCTTGCCTTTGATGTTTATCAAATCAATCTTAATGTATCCCACCAACCATCCCATGATTGTCTCTCAGGGCATACATACCAATAGTAAGCCTTGAGGCACATTTGGGATAGCCTCTCCAAGAGGTGTAAGCCTCGAGAGCCTCGAGGCGGGTTTTTTATTACTGCCGTTGATAACACAGTTGTCTTTTAGGAGATAGATGGTTTGGCCACAAGCCACAAATGACGATGATGAAGGCGTGGAAGCTATTGAGGAAGAGGACATATCCCACCCTAAGCCTCCATGGAAGCACGATACTGGGATACATGATTGAGACCCCAACTCTGCCTCTTGGTGATTCTAGAAGGACGACAGTGGTCAGTTGTTATGGTGTTATATAGTGTTGCTCCTTTGATTTGCAAGTAGGATAATTTCTATCGGGTTAGGTTGGGCATATGCCTTTAGTGTATGGTTTTTTGGGGTCAACTATATGCGGATTTCATAAACTTAGTACTATTTTTTGGTCATGTTGCATTCGGGTTAGTAAAAAATGGGTCGGGTCGGGTTCAGATCAGGTTTATAAAAATCCGACCCATTGCCATGCCTACTCCAGGTCTTCAGCTTGCCAATATGAAATAGTGCCTCGTTTTCTCACCGGAGGCTATGACGGCATGTGTGAATGCTAGAACGTGCTACTTTGTCTCAACACCTTCTCCAAAAGGCAAACAATATCTTAGCCCATGGAGGAGGAACCATTTGGTGCTCCCCCTTCACACCTTGTTCTGTACCAGAAGATGGTGAGCGACCAGAACGACAAGGCACCGAGTACCCTGAGGACATCGTTTAGGAAAGGAAGCAAAATGGTGACGAGCTTAATGACAACTATGAGTGCAAACCACATCACAATCTTGAACGGCTTGCACCAGAATGTCATCTTGTTCTTGGGAATATTGTCGTCCTCCCCCCAAACACAGATGAAGCACATGAAATGGTGTTGAGGAACTGGCCGTGGGAGGCCCATCGGGCGATGCAAAGAAAGAGGCTAATTGTGAAGTAAGCAAATGACATGAAAGGAATCCATAGAAGGCTTTCCAAGAATTGAAATTTGTCCGTAGAAGGATCAAAATTGTATCCAAAGAACAAGGAAATACAAAAAAGTAATAAGAGAGGCGCACAAACCAATAAAAGTAGATTTATTACAATTAATTTTACAACTTAGATAATCTCCTCCTAAACTAAACATGAATCTCTCCATTCACAGCCACGAGGACAGAGATGCAAGTTATCTTCTCGAGGCTTGGGAATTGAGAGAGGATTAACTAAAGTGAGAATCTTGGGAAAGAATCGGAAGGAGAAACACGGTGGCTTCAAAACAACGGAAATTGAAAAATACAACAACAGCTTCCTCCGTCATTCACATCAAGATGGTCGTGTAAGTGATGTTGTACCCAACCATGGTGCCCCACATGTTAACATACTGGACAATGCCATACATTAACACCTTCTTGGGAACTTGGAATATGTATATTGGACACATGACTCATGAATGGCAATGGCTTTCCGATCAATATGTGAGGTACATGATGACCTAGGTATGCCCTGACGACTTCCATGTAGGTGTGGTTCGTCTTCAGTATAGCCCATGCAGTTCCCTCATGTCAACTATAGTCAAGAGGATGGCAAAACACCAGATCAAAGTGCTTATAGCTGATAACGTCAATCTGTGCTAGATCTGAAATGAAAAAACTCAAACCATGTATATGTATTCAATTTTATAAGTGTTGTAATATTAGTGTTATCACACTTAAATGATTTGTATTTTTATGAAATTAACCCTATAAATAGCAAAGTTCACTAAAGAGTAAATAATTTTTTGAAGTATTCTTTCCCTTGTCTAATATCTGGTGTTATCTAATAAAAATTTAGATCTATGTAAATTAACAAATCAAATCATGAAGATTTAAATGATTGTAAGCATCTGATATCATACACTTTTAGCTTTTCCAAACTTAAGATGACATCAATTGACTTCATAAAGGAGAAGTACATAATGAGGATAGAGGGAAGGGTGGCAACAAACAAGGGGATTTGTCAAGCCCAGTCATTTTATCTAACTGATATGTCAATCTTACTTCGATGCATGTCTCTTATGCTTACTAGGACTAAGATTTTATTATTTCTTTTCTCTGGTACCATATGCTTCTGGAGGTATGACACTATAATTTCAAGTGTCTTTCCTATAGAAGCACCCCAACTTGAAACTTCTGGTTACTCTTTTGCCATGCAATTTCCCCCTTCTAGTTTCAGTATAATATTCTTAATAGTATTAAAATCAATATGATAATGAAGTATTCTTTCCCTTGTCTAATATATGATGTTATCTACCAAACATTTAGATCTATGTAAATTATCAAATAAAATCATGATGTTTTAAATAATTGTAAGCATCTGATATCATACACTTTTGGCTTTACCAAACTTATGACAACATCAATTGACTTCATAAAGGAGAAGTGCATAATGAGGATAGAGGGAAGGGTGGCAACAAACAAGGAGATTTGTCACGCCTAGTAATTTTATCTAACTGATATTGTCAATCTTACTTTGATGCAGGTCTCTTAAGCTTACTACGACTAAGATTTTATTATTTATTTTCTCTTGTCTCATATGCTTCTGGAGGTATGACACTATAATTTCAAGTGTCTTTCCTGTAGAAGCACCCCAACTTGAAACTTCTGGTTACTCTTCTACCATGCAATTTCCCCCTTCTAGTTTCAGTATATTATTCTTAATAGTATTAAAATCAATATGATAATTATTTATGTGGTCCAAAACTGATCTGGTCACAAAACCCAACTGATGTCTTATAAACTATTAAATTTGTTGCTGCCATGTATACATCAAATCAAATTACTTGTAAACATTTTTTCCTTTAGTGCATCATAAGATTCAAATTTTATACATAAAATCAAACATATTTGTAACCTTTTTATTTATCAAACAAAAGACTGCCTAAAAGCTATAAATTGATGTGTTTCATCTACAAACTCGATATTATATATTTAGAAATTGATTCTGAAGGAACCTGTGAAATGGGATTTTTTGTGATCAAGGTGCCTCATGTATGATTTATACAGAAATAGATTATCCACTATATGTTGCACCAAGCAGACTATCATTAACATTCACTCTAGCTAGTTTCACTAGGTGGGCCTGGCTAGTGGAGTAGTAGTCGAACAGTTATCATGACTGGTTATTTTTGTTTCGTTAAGATTTTTCCCTTAGTCAGTGATCTCGCTCATTGCTTAATTTGGAAACCTAGGTAAAAAAATCCCCTACTTTTGATCAATCAATGCAGGAACATAGGTTGAGACTCATTCTCTCCCATAAATTCCTCTCGCATGGTTCCTCATATGGTTGGCTCTAGGCCTCCTTCAAAGTGCTGATTGGAAATGACCTTGTGGAATTGGACAAGGGACGCATGCGGAAAAGGCTGGTTGTGGATGAACGATCAGATGATTGGCAGGTATTGACTCCACACTTCAGTGAAGTGTTTTGATTATATAAGTAATAGATTCCACACTAATCTTGTATATGACCAACATGAGGTGATGTTCTGCTGTTATTTTGTTGTAAATTCCACATTAATCTTGTATATTCAGTTCATTACATGACAACATGTGAATAAATTTAGCTACATCATAGAACTGAAACCCCCTACAGGAAACCAACCTCCTGACCATGATCATGAACATACCACGTGGCATAAAACTCTCAGCCATCCCCAGATCAAGACAACAGGAAGATCGTTACCAAACTTCAGCCTCATTGAAAACCAATCATATATACAGAATTAGAAAATTCATAACTTAGAAGCAGTGGTCGACCTTCCCAGAAAAAAACTCTACAAGTATAAAGAGATGTATCTAGAGTAGAAAGCCTAATAAGACATACTACAGATCGCATCATCCCAATCTTGCATATTATAGAGATCATTTACCAGTAATCTATTTGCAAACAAGTATCAGTCACCTAATCAAGAGAACATCATGGCATGTCTTAATAACTCTAGAGTATGTGCTTGCCTTAATAACTCTAGCTGGGGTTGGAGCCTATAATATGCCCCTTAGGATGCTTTCAGGCTAATTGGTTGAGCCTGTTATATGCATTATTTGGAAATCCGCATCCCAAGTTCTTAAGATGTGAGCTATCACTAGACATTCATTTCTCAAAATTACTTGGTTTCTATAGAATCAAGTTGCGAGGTAGTTTAACAACACCTTCCCACATTCATCACAGTTGCATTTAATAAGAACCCAAGAAGTAAAGCTCTGAAACTGTCAGTAGGTCAATCCAACGTCACATACCTATCAATTGAGTTGTTCTCAATAGGATCAACAAAAGAACAGAAGAACATGTAATCAACAATGGTTTTTAAACCATTTTTGCATATCTAAAGACATCCTCATTGCACACATGTCGTGTTTTCAGAATCATTTGTAGGGAGGTGGTTGGTGAAGCACTTCCATATTAAGTGTTTTGGCTTCAGATAGAGGTTAGCAGCCTATGTCCATTGCGATAGGTATTCTGCCAATCCCCTGACTAGTGAACCCCAATGAATAAATAGTTATTACAAAGAAAAGGCCATCCAAAGCTAGATACCAATATCAAGAGTTCCCTGGGGCTGCAGTGATAGGAATTGTGAGGATGGCTGGAATCACATCTTTATTGCCCAAGGAATCCAACACTAACACTCTCCAAGAGAAACCTATTATCTTTAAAAGTTGTATACAATGTAGTATCTGTACATATTTTTTTTGGTCGGTCAAAAATCCTATTGCTATAATATTTCCAAAAACTTTGGGTACAAAACTTTGTGCCCCTTTTACAAACAGGGATGAAACATCTGAAAAAAAAAGAAACAAACTAGATCCTAATAAAGACCTCCTGAAAGGAAGAGGAAAAGAAATCTACGTCTGCTGCAGAAAGACACAGAACCCTACCAATTACTATGTGGAAGTGAACAGCACAACCAACACAACACTAACAATAAAAACACCATCAAAATGTGCCATCCTGGAAGTCTGAAAGTTGAACATAGTTACTGGAGTAGTCAATATCTTTAAGAAGAGACAAGAATCATCTTCTGCCACAAAACCTAAAGCTAGATTTCAAGTTGTAGAATAATAAATCAACAAGGACCTTCCATGAGCTAACAATCGATTAATGTCCTTGAGTTAGACACCCACCTTTCCTCCACTCGCATTAGAAACATCCCCTAAAAGTGTGAAATCTAGGTAGGTATCCAGTCCCTCTTCAACAATCGGTAGCTACCAGATATATGGGTCCCTATTGAGCTCAACTACACCAAGAAGTGAAGCCAAAAGAAGTCAGTGACCTAAAGTTAGGTAAGCAAGACACTCAACCCAACTTTTTCCTAGTTGACTTCTTCTTTATCTTTGACTAGGATTGATTGAGTTCCATAGGGTCGAGGTCACAATGATTGAACTTGACTCTTGAATCATTGGAGTCTTCCTCCTCCTCAAATAAGTTTTCTTTCCTATCTTGGTATTCAACAAAAAACCTACAACTCTCCCAGATCTTCTTGATCTTCCAAGAGTCAGATCCTATATCATCCTTTCCTCTTCTCGCAATCTCCAGGTCCCACTCTAGTTTGAGACTACCTGCATTGCAACCCGGAGTGCTCCCAAGCATATCAGGTTCAACCGGTTGATTACAAGTGACTATGGATTGGCTCCTGTGGGCACGATGACTGGTGAGGACATTATCGATAATCTGTTGAGACTAACTCTCACAGATTATCATCCTCTTCATGTTGGTCAGCTCCAACAGTATCAGGTATCTCAGGCATCACCTTGGATTGCTCCTTAGCGGGCTTGACATTTCCTCAAATAGTTGGTTTTCCCAACTAGATCTGCATGTCCTTTTCAGGCGGAGGTTTCTTAGTCTTCATGGTGCAGGACATGCCCCTGTGACCGAACTTCTTGCAGTTGGAGTAGATAACTAGATTAGCTACTGCCTCGACCTTCAGGAGTTTAGGTACTGAATCAATCTCCACCATCACTGTCTTTAAAAGACTTGCGTCGCTGCAGACCTCAACGCATACCAGTGCCTCGCCAAGGCATCCTGTTGTGACTGAAAGATCATCGATGTCAAAGTGTTTACCAATGGTACTGGCAACGTAGATAATGCACTTGCGAGTCCATGGTAGCCCCAAGTTCTCAATCTTAAACCAGACTGGAGCCTGCATGAAAGAGAGGGGTTGAAGAGGGGCTCCCGACTTCCATGAATGAACCACTAATAGAGAACCACCCATGAACTAGGGTGCTTCATTCAGAACACGCTCCCTTTCATTGTGGGTCGGCATCTTAATGATGAAGCCCTTGCGTTCTTCAGCTATCACTTCAAAAGGGCCGCCGGGACGCCACTGTCTGCCAATCCAACCCTCAAGTTGGCTGTTGTATGGTTTTCTACCCACAAACTAGATGGAGAGAAACTCCTCCTAGTTAGGGATTGGACAATCCTGGCTTGAAATGGATGCACATATCACGCCATTTCTGTCGACAAACTCCTCTTAGTCGACCAAATCAAACTCAATTGCCTCCAGATCCTGCCTACCGACATTAAGCTAGTCTACGAAGTGGATGGAATAAAATAAAACTGTGCATACCTTTTTAAAATTTCGGATTTAGACTTCTATCACGTGATAAAGTCTATCTATCTAATCCTCCTTGCACTATTTATTTGTATTCTTCACAATATGTCAATTTACTATTTGTCCTTTTCAATAATTGTACGTAAAACACTGACAGAAAAAATGTCAGTAAGTATATTTCTATACCGGTATGTGGGGGACAATGAAAATTTCACAATTAATTGCTAACAACCTAAATATCACAATTAAGTTATTAACAATCCAAAGTTACGTTTTCAATGTGACATTCCCAACTGCTTTTGTCCTAACCCTGGATCACCCTCTCTAGGGTTTTGTCATTATGAGGGACATAAGGCCACCTCCTCCATCCTAAGCTTGGTGCCTGGGGTCACCTCTCAGTGCCCAATGGTCTTCCCTCTGGGTCTTGACCGAATAGACCTTCCCTCCGGGGCTTGGTCATGCATCGTACATCAGGGTCGCATGTAGGTTCGAGAATGCACATATATAATTAATTGTGATAATCATAGTGACTTTATGGGATTTCATAAATAAACACTCAATAGTTTAGGTTGCATCCAATCGATCAAACATTCGAGAAAACATCATGAAACTAGATCGATTATTCATAAATAACCACATACATAATACAGAGTAACTTGAGGTCCAAACAATAATAGTCAAGAACAATCAATCAAGCAATAAACAATATCCTAAAATTAATGCTTAACACCCATGTGTCATTATTTTATCCAAAACATTTTCAAGATTGACTTGGATTCCACCTTGGGATTTCTAGGCCAACTTTAGGATTTTATTAGGGTTTTAGCCTCCATAATGCATTTATCACTTTTAATTCTCTTTTGATCCAAAAACCCTAATTTCAACATCATAGGCATGATTGAATTCCAATTAGGTCAAATATATCTTTTTTACATGAAAACCTCCATGTTCATCCTTTTAGGTCATGTCAAGATCATTAAGGCCAATTATCATGTTCATGTTCCTTTCAATTGACAACTCAACAAAGAATTATAGTTCGATTCTCAAAGGAACCCTAATTACTATATTTCACATCTTCTAGGTTATCAAACCCTAATTTATCATTAATTCCACTTTTATACACTAAGAAACCCTAATTATCAAATTAAGGGTATTTATCCACAATTAGTCCAATAACACTATTTTCATGCCTTCTGGATTGATTCTCATATTTAGATTCATTAAAGTACTTTCATACACATGGGACCATGAATCAAGACAATTAAACATAAAGACCACACTTTTTGACCTAACTACTCTTTTATTAATAGGAAGTTCATTTCCAACTCTAAGTATTTAGAAATCATCATTTGATTCATTTATCATTAAGCTTTAGGGTTTTGCATTGATGAAATCATTAAAATGATGACTTTGCATAATTTTTGAATTGCAAGAAGTTTTAGGCCTTGAATCTATTTTTAATGGCTTCTACATAATTTATTGATCAATTTACATATAAAGTTCACTTTAATATGATCATCCTAGCATTAGTTATGATAATACGAAATTATTACCTTCTATTTGGGGGAAAAGACCACTCTACCCCTTTTCTCTTGTTCGCCACCTAAGGACAGAGATGTAATCTTCGTGGCTTGTGGATCCACGCTCAGATCTTCCAACTCGGATACTAGAAATCTCCTTCTTCTTCGCCCGGTTGCACACGCACGGGCTCTGTTTCTCACGATCTGGCTCGTAGGGCTCGACCTATGTTGCTTCCTGGCGAGCACATCCAGTTCCGAACGCCTCCCTCCTTCGGCTGCCATCCGCCGTCCCTGATGACCCAAGAGCGGCCACCAGCAGTGATGAGGCAGCTCCACGCCACCAACCTAGTCCAACATCATGACCCCTATTTCTCCACAGGAACAGGGTATCGGTGAGCAGGAGAAAAATAGCAAACAACTTGGGTTAGATGCCGAGTTGATGGCAAGGTCGACCGGGCTAGATGTCATAGACTTCATGAAGGTGTATGTAGCCTCGTATAAGGGGAAATCATCCCCCTTTTATAGATCATCCATAGGCCAGTTCCCATGGAGTCCAAATCCATTGGGGAAACTCTCAAATCCGCACCAAACAGAGGCATAAAAGGGGTTATCCAATCCGATTTGATCTCCTAAATATGATTATCCACTCTCCAAGAATCCTAGTGGATCATGGAAGGGGATACATGGATTTGATCCCATGGTTACTATTTCCTTTTCACAATTTGACTCAATGAGAAGCCATCATTGGATCAAGGATCCGACGACTATCAGGCCTCGTATAAGAACAAGAGTCAAAGATAAATCGTGACATTTAGTTTTATCCTTTACACTTTAGGAAATTTACAAAATTCATATATCCCAAACCATTTATCATTTTAATCCCAAATTTTAGGGGAAAGTCCATGATGGCTTAATATAATTGTGTACCAAGTTTGGGACTCAAAATCAAAAGTATGAGATACTTTTCTTCATATGCAAATTATCACTTATTAAAGCACATTTTATACATATTTTCTCTCTCCTATTATTTTATATTACTTATTTTGATTCCTTTTACCATTAGAAACCATGTGGAGTCGAAATCTCATTTATAATGATTACATTATCCATATTTCCACATATTTCTTATATTTTCATCATTATCTCAACTTTCCATCTTAATAATGCTTTATTTGATTTTATCTCTTTCTTCTCCTATTATCTTTGCAACATGGTCTCCTTGGAACCCAAGAAATCCTAAATATACGAAATCCTTTATTGAAGGATAATTCTTAGCCTTCTAGATGCTTCCACATCTTTATTTTCTCATTATCTTAGTTATTCCTTCATTAATTGATTTCTTTTCCTTTTATTTCCTTTTTCTTATTATTGGGCCCAATAGCCAACAAGGCCCACAAAAACAAACACACCATGCTATTTATCAAAGGAATCCATTCAAGGAACATAAATCATACAAATTACATAATCATACATTTATTGAGGAAATTGCATTTCCACCCAAAAGAACCCAAAAATTGGGGTTGTAACATCCTTCCCCTCTTATAGAAATTTTGTCCTCCAAATTCCATCAAACATACAAACAAATAGGATAAGACTTTCTCATGTCCATCATCAGGTCCCATGTAGCTTCATCCTCTCCATGGTGCTTCCAAAGAACCTTTATCATCTTATATTCTTACATCTAAGTTCTCTCTCACCTTGGTATCTCATACCCTCGTAGGTGACTCAGGATATTTTAGCCTCCCAAGAAGCTCAATAGGTTCATGGCTCAACACATGGTTTGGGTACCTAACATAGTGCTCTAGATCAGACACATGGAACTCGTAACACATCATATTATATAGAGGGTTAAGGTCAAACATAATTCACTCCACCAATTCATCTCAAATGGACCCAGGTATCGGGGACTCAACTTCCATAGATATAGCTCAGAGGGGTCGGTTTTTCATTACACATATTCTCCCAAAGTGCACTGCATGTCAGTCTGCTTTGCATCAGCTCACGACTCATTTCTCCCCTAGGCTTTGTCAGCCATCGCACGATTAAAGTGACTTCATATGCATACATTGTGGTCTCTCTGACCTTCACAAGGTCCTTTCACCAACGCCATCCTAATGAAGTGGTGACCGACACAACCTCCCTTACAGAGCTTCTTACATCTTATACTGGCTATGGTGGCTATCATTACAAGAAAACTCTCTTAGGGCAGAGACTGCTCCCATGTATCACCCGGAACGAGCACACATGCTCTCCTCAGACCCTCTAGTCTAGATCATACTCTCTTGACTGTCTATCTGTTAGGGGTGATGTAATGTACTCAACTTCAATCTAGCATCGAGTTCTTCATGTACTTAATTCCACCACATGGAAGCGAATTTGAGGTCATGCTCAAGATATTGAACTCAAATCACAGTGTAGATGAACTATCTCTCTCATATATAGTCCAACCAGATCTTTCACCCTGACAGTGCTCTCTTTCTTAGATAAGGGATTAGTTCATCTTGGTAAGTTGATCTACCATAACCCATATTGCATCATGAACTCTCTTGGTCCAGGGGAGACTCACCACAACGTCTGTGGTGATCACTCACATTCCCTCTCAAGGACTCTTCATTCTCTGTAGCAACTCATTGGGTTACTGGTATTCGGCCTTCACCCACTGGCATGCATGGCGACAAGCCACATGCAACTCTATCTACTTCTTTATCTGAGGTATTCAAAACACTACTATAAACTTTATTAATCTTAGTAGTACCATGGTGTACGGTGTTCTTATAATAATGATCTCTTATTATGACATGATTCCTCAAGATCGACTCCTCAGAAACCCTAAAACACTCTAGTCGTGGGTTTCATCACCTTCCTATCCTGAGAGGTGTATCTGAGGTTCTTCAACCATCTTTCTATTGCATCAAGCTCTAGGCTGGCTAACCAAGCAACCACTACTCGACCAACAGGTTTGGTTGTATCCGGGTGTTATCCACATACATATCATCTTTTAATGATTGCAGGGTTCACCTAGAAACCTCTTCCAGTCTCTATACTAACTAATTAAGACCGTTGTACACCTGAGTTGTACCTTGACTAGGAGTATCTATTACCACATTAAATGCTTATGTGCTAGGTAAAGGGGAAGACATAAACCCTCATATACTTCATTCTTCAACCTCATCTCGGATTTAGGTCTAACTGAGTCAAGAAAACTTTGAGATCATCATCTTGGTCATCAAACTCAAACTTATATAACTCATAAGTTCCATACTACTCTTGATAATAATGTCCTCATATGATGTCCAACTTAGTTCTCTTTGTGTTTGTAAACTATCCATACATCATACTCTACACAAAGGTACACTACTATCTCTATCCTCATACATCGTAGTAATGTTTCAACTTATGTCATCTTTATTATTAATGTATGGCATGCATTTTACCCTATCTCTCACACCCATAACGAGAGGAAATGAGCATTTGGCTGCAGTCCAAAAACAATGTTCATCCCATTCTAAGAGTAGAGATGGTGCATCACACATCGCCAGTACACTTTTCCAAACTAAGTTGAAACTTACATCACATGTCTCCACATCATAAACAACTCAATTATGGGTCTACACCCATGGTAAGACTTTTCCCATCACCTTTTGGATCTTAACATATCTCTTTTATGTACAATCCTTAGTTGTTACCTCAAGGTCTCTAGGAAGCCGTCACTTTTGGGGTGATATGACCCTTATTCATATAAGGAGTGCCTCTCACTTTTTCCCCTTAGGCCCCATGAACTCATGAAGGTGGCCAACCTCCTAACCCATGGTCATTGGTAAAAGGTAGATGTTACCTCCCGACCCTATGGTCTCGTGCATCCAGGGAACAGACAACTCCTACTTCCATCGATCTTATCCCTTCATGACCTTAGTATTGACTTAGGATTCCATCATAGCACATCTCATTCTTGAATCTTTACTCAAAACTCCATCATCTCTCTGGGCACTCATAGTCAAACTTACATCCTTTCATAGGAATCATGGCGAACTACCTAACTTGGTCAGGCCCCATATGGTTACCTCCATGGCAACATATCTTCATGGCCCTTAAAGATGGTTACACAAGGGTCTATTGATTCATGCTCTGACCATGTGCTCTCCACTTAGCTCATCTAGTTCTTATGAGATACCTCTTTAGGTTACCTCGAACCTACACAAAACCTACACCTGACAGAAGGGTCCTTCCCCAGGATGGAGAGAAAACTATCTCTTGATAGAAACACAGGTCAAAAATGTTCCTACGTCCAGGGTTTACATATTCATGTGCGGGCTTAGCCCTATCATGCTACTTATGCACATAACTAATAAGAAGACAACCCACTAAGCCACTATGGGTTCCTTAGTATGTCATATTCTATTCCTCAACCTTAGACCTACAACATACATGCATATGTCACCAACCTATGTGTGAGGGGTTCGTCAAACATATACCCTAGCCAAGGGGTTTCCTTTTCCTCTAATCATGAGGGGTGCCATGCTCCAATTGTAAGAACTCAAGCATCTTTGTGAGCATCAGGTGCACCAAGTACTGCTACTTCCCCTCTTAGGTCTAGGAACCCTAGGTTCACTCCTTCTGCATCAGCTGTCCAACTACGAACCAAACATTCACAAGGTAGGGCATACACTTCCCACCATTCTTCCGCGTGAACAACTCCTCAGATCCCTACACAAGAACAACCAACTGGGTGTGAGGCCTCACAACTTGTCACCATCCTCCTCGGTCTAAGGAACTCTCTTCCTCAACCTAAAAGGTAGGCACCTATAACATCTATTCATCGACTCTAGAAGCCTCTTCTTTTCTAGGGTTTGGTTCCTCTAAGGGCAACCAAGGTACCACATGCCTCCAAGGATCATGTAAGAGGCAACCACATACATCCACGTAGGTCATCCATTCTAGGCCATATCCAACCCAACTTCTTATGATCCCTCATGTCTCAGAGTCTAAGCTTCCAACCTTCTTGCTTGGGTCTTGCTCTCTCTCCAGAGATAATCCTACAACCAACCTTACCAGTGGAGGTTCTCTCTCTAGGAAGGTGGATCAAACTCTTAAGGATACATGCATACACCTACATGGGTGAAACATATGATCCAAACCTATGTTCGATCGAGATTATCCAAACTTCTACATGCTCGTCTCATAAACTATGAGGCATAACTCTCCTGGCCTAGGTCTCAAACCTGCTTCCAGTCTTCATGTCGTTCCCTTCTATGTAGGTGCATGCCTCATCTATGCTCCTATATGCATGTTAGGGTTCCCATATGATCACCACTAACCCCTACAATGAAGGAGTTGTCCTTCACCCTAGAAGGCACGACCCTTCCAAGGTCGGGTTGCCAAAGAGCACTAGGTCAAACTACCTCGCATATCTCATTCTTCTCATGGGTACACAAAACCTATATGCACGTCAACCCATGTACGTGGTCGACTATGATATCTAACTCATCCTGTCATCCCTCTCTAACAACCACTTAGGGTTAGGGTTAACATTGTCCTCAGAGGATGTGCCAGGTCTCTACCTCTTCCTAGAGGCCTCTGACTCCAAGTCTAACTCTGTCCTCATCCTCCTATAAGAAGCTCTAATCTCAGATCTCTCCTGAGGGTAGGCCAACACACACCATGCAACCTTAAGCATGTAACTAATCTTTAATTTACGCTTAAACTATTAAGCTTATATCCATGGCATCCAGTTTACATGCTTTTCATTAATTTGATGGAGGATCCCTTAATCCTTATCATACTTACCAAGACCTTAAGGATAATAAACACACAATGTATGTGAATTAACACACACCATGTTTGCTTCCAGAACTGTAACGACCCCGCCTCCCGGTAACCCCCAAGCAAGGGAGACCAAAAGGTCAGAGCCGCTATCCCAATAACCCAAGATCCATGGTTTAACATTTAATCAAAAATAACTATTAAATTCTACTAAAACTATATTGGAAAGCTGGAATAAAATAAAAATTTGCATACCTTTTTAAAATTTCGGATTTAGACTTCTATCACCCAATAAAGTCTATCTATCTAATCCCCCTTGCACTATTTATTTGTATTCTTCACAATATGTCAATTTACTGTTTGTCCTTTTCAATAATTGTACCTAAAACACTGACAAACAAAATGTCATTCAGTATATTTCTATACCGGTATGTGGGGGACAATCAAAATTTTATAATTAATTGCTAACAACCTAAATATCACAATTAAGTTATTAACAATCCAAAGTTATGTTTTCAATGTGATATCCCCAACCGCTTTTGCCCTAACCTTGGATCACCCTCTCTAGGGTTTTATCCTTGCAAGGGACAGAAAGCCACCTTCTCCATCCTGAGCATGGTGCATGGGGTCACCTTTCAGTGCCCAATGGTCTTCCCTCTGGGGCTTGACCAAATAGACCTTCCCTCCGAGGCTTGGTCATGCATTGTACATCAGGGTGGCATGTACGTTCAAGAATGCACATATATACTTAATTGTGATAATCATAGTGACTTTATAGGATTGCATAAATAAACACTCAACAGTTTAGGTTGCATCCAATCGATCAAACGTTCGAGAAAACTTCATGAAACTAGATTGATTATTCATAAATAACCACATACCTGATCCAGAGTAACTTGAGGTCCAAGCAATAATAGTCAAGAACAATCAATCAAGCAATCAACAATATCCTGAAATTAATTCATAACACCCATGTGTCATTATTTTATCCAAAACATTTTCAAGATTGACTTGGATTCCACCATAGGATTTCAAGGCCAACTTTAAGATTCTATTAGGGTTTTAGCCTCCATAATGTATTTATCACGTTTAAAGCTCTTTTGATCCACAAACCCTAATTTCAACATCATAGGCATGATTGAATTCCAATTAGGTCAAATATATCTTTTTTACACTAAAACCTCCATGTTTATCCTTTTAGGTCATGTCAAGATCATTAAGGCCAATTATCATGTTCAAGTTCCTTTGAATTGACAACTCAACAAAGAATTATAGTTCGATTCTCAAAGGAACCCTAATTACTATATTTCACATCTTCTAGGTTAGAAAATCCTAATTTATCATTAATTCCACTTTTATACACAAGGAAACCCTAATTACCAAATTAAGGGTATTTATCCACAATTAGTCCAATAACACTATTTTCAGGTCTTCTAGATTGATTCTCATATTTAGATTCATTAAAGTACTTCCATATACATGGGACCATGAATTAAGCCAATTAAACATAAAGACCACACTTTTCAACCTAACTACTCTTTTATTAATAGGAAGTTCATTTCCCACTCTAAGTATTCAGAAATAATCATTTGATTCATTTATCATTAAGCTTTAGGGTTTTGTATTGATGAAATCATTAAAGATGATGACTTTGCATACTTTTTGAATTGCAAGAAGTTTCAGGCCTTGAATCTATTTTTAATGGCTTCTACATAATTTCTTGATCAATTTCCATATAAAGATCACTTTAATCCGATCATCCTAGCATTAGTTATGATATTACGAAATAATTACCTTCTATTTGGGGGAAAAAGACCACTCTACCCCTTTTCTCTTGTTCGCCACTTGAGGGAAGAGATGTAATCTTCTTGGCTCGTAGACCCACACTCTGATCTACCAACCCAGATACCCGACATCTCCTTCTTCTTTTCCCGGTGCCACACACACAGGCTCTGTTTCTTGCAATCTCGCTCACAGGGCTCGGCCTGCGTTGCTGCCTAGCGAACACGGCCAGTTCCGAATGCCTCCCTCCTTCGGCCGCCGTCTGCCAACCCTGATGACCCAACAGTGGCCACCGGCAATGACGAGGTGGCTCCACGCCACCAACCTAGGCCAGCACCTTGACCCCTATTTCTCCACAGGAACATGTATCGATGAGTAGGGGAAAAATGGCAAACAACTTGGGTTAGATGCCGAGTTGATGGCAAGGTCGACCGGGCTTGATTTTGCAGACATCAAGAAGGTGTATGCAGCCTCGCATAAGGGGAAATCATCCCCCTTTTATAGATCGGTCGTAGGCCAGTTCCCATGGAGTCCGACATTATTGGGGAAACTCTCAAATCCGCACCAAACAGAGGCATAAAAGAGGTTATCCAAACCGATTTGATCTCCTAAATATGATTATCCACTCTTTAAGAGTCCTAGTGGATCAGGGAAGGGGATACATGGATTTGATCCCATGGTTACATTGTCCTTTTCACAATCTGACTCGAAGAGCATTCACTATTGGTTCAAGGATCCAACGGCTATCAAGCATCGTATATGAACAAGAGTCAAAGATAAATCGTGACATTTAGTTTTATCCTTTACACTTTAGGAAACTTACAAAATTCATATCTCCCAAACTGTTTATCATTTTAATCCCAAATTTTAGGGGAAATTCAATGATGGCTTCCGTTCCTCACATTCATCAAAGTGTCTCTGAGGTCTCGCTTCCTGTGTCAAATTACCATCGCCATCAGCCACATTCTACAGATCTTGGTTCCTTTCCCATACGGTCGATAAGGGGGCGAGCTCTGTGCGTGAGCAGCAAAAAAGCTTAATCCAATCTGTCTCTTAACATAATAAGAAGTACACTTGAAGGCCCATCCTCTACGGCAGGGTACAGAGACGAGGCCTTTGCATGTTTTTTTGGGCATTTGATTGCATTAACAAGGACTCACTTCACTTTGGGCTCAGTTCTTTCAGGCCAAGCATGGCATAACAGAGAGAAGAGCAAGCACATGTCATGTATATGACCAGTCACCAATAGCTTTTTTCCGGGAAAACAAAGATATTGAAAAAAACACTTTTCTCCCATGTGGTAGAATTCTATAAGCTATATGTGTTAATCTACTTTTGTACCAAGTTTGGGACTAAAAATCAAAAGTATGAGATACTAATCTTCATATGCAAGTTATCACTTATTAAAGCATATTTTATGCATATTTTCTCTCTCCTATTCTTTTATATTACTTATTTTGATTCCTTTTACCATTAGAAACCATGTGGAGTCGAAATCTCATTTATAATGATTCCATTATCTATATTTTCATATATTTCTTATATTTTCATCATTATCTCAACTTTCCTTCTTAATAATGCTTTATCTGATTTTATCTCTTTCCTCTCCTATTATCTTTGCAACCTGGAATCCTTGGAACCCAAGAAATCCTAAATATATGAAATCCTTCCTTGAAGGATAATTCTTAGCCTTCTAGGTGCTTCCACATCTTTCTATTCTCATTATCTTAGTTATTCCTTCATTAATTGATTTTTTTCCTTTTATTTCCTTTTTCTTGTTATTGGGCCCAATAGCCAACAAGGCCTACGAAAACAAACACACCGGGCTATTTATCAAAGGAATCCATTCAAGGCACATAAATCATACAAATTACATAATCATACATTTATTGGGGAAATTTAATTTCCACCTAAAAGAACCTGAAAATTGTGGTTGTAACAAGAACCCATCAATAAATTTTCTTTCAAGATGTGCATGCTGTGTGTGATCGACCACACATCGTCTGCTCTGTATTGTTTGTCTGGACTCTTCCTATTTGAAGGTGACATGGCATGTCTCTCGGAGAACACACTGTCTTAACTAATTTTTGTAGAAGTTTGGTTATTCCTTGTCTTTTCTTCAGCACCTACAATGTTGATATATGTCTTATAAGAGTTTAAATTATTACACTCATCCATGACAATTTATTTGGAAAAGAAAATGTTCTTGATAAAATGCATTAAATGAAATCTATCCTCAATGTGGGGTCAACTTCCACAAGGTCCTCTATTTAGAGTTTGGAGTGAGACTCTTCATTCTTCTTCAGTGTGATCCAAAGAAAGAGATGGATGGCATGGAATTTCCTTTATCTTTTGGCTTAATTTTTTGATGTCTTGGAAGAAATCCCAGGGGAGTTTGTTGGTTGGAGAGGGCTTTTTGAGCAACTTGATTTTCTAACATCTTTGTGCATGTGGTGATCACATCCACATTTTCAGAAACTTGTTGGATGGTATCTTTCTTCAACTATCCTTGTTGACAAAATTCCTCATTTTTTTAATCTGGCATGAGACTAAATTCTCCAGAAGTGACTCAAGACTAGGTTTTTAGTATGAATGAAGTTGGTTGATGCTCCAATTGTTTCTATTGAGTCTTGGGGAATTGTTGCTTGCAGAGGGCCTATTTCTAATGGGTGGTGGTTGATTGTTCTAAAGCATATGAAGATTTTGAGTGTTATTGTTGTGGTAGGAAAAATTGCAGTGGTCTCACCAACCTAGATTGTAGGAGTTGGAGTATGGGTTGTAGAGGTGTTTGTTCCTATATTTCCTACAATATTACATTGTTCCATCTTTTCCTCTACAAGAAAGAAAGAAGGGTAGCTTGAAGAAACTTCATATCCCAAAGCTTCATTTGCAACACAAATAAGATCTTTTTGGTCGAGTTGGTTGAGTGTTCAATATCTCAAACTTCTATGTTAGAGCATCTAACTTGTCTTTGAACAAATCAACGACATCAACAACGTGTATGCAACTTGCTTCCCTAAATCTATAGAGGATGAGGAAGGCTGGTTACTCCTCTCAAAACACCATTGCAAATGGTTGTTTATTGCAAATTTTCCCTAGGCTTCTCTGTAGGACTTGTTCATCAAAGATCCATTGGCAACGACATCTATAGACATCCCGATATTGTAATGCAACCCATTGTAGAAAGTTTAGAGAAGGAGTCAGTTATTGAGACCATAGTGACAACAAAGATGTTGGAGGTCTTTGAATATCTCCCATTTGTCTTAGAGAGTCTCTCCATCTCAGTAAGTTGGCTTCTTAGCTGGGAAATGTTGTTTGGAAGAAAATACATTTCTAGAAAAGCTTTCACCAACTCCTCCCAACTATTTATAGAGTTCCTTGGCAATGATGAGAGTCATGTCTTGTCTTTATCCCAAAAGGAGAATGGAAACAAAAATAGGCAAATACCATTAGGAGCAACGTCATTTATCTTGAAGGTGTTCTAGTACTGCAATAATTCAGCTACATGAAGATTAGGATCCTCCATGAGAGTCCCTCTGAAATGATTGTGTTGAATAATTTTCATGATCATTGTTGGGCTGATTGAGAAATTGCTTGCCTCGATCTATGGGTTTTTTATAGCCCCATTGATATTTATGGAAGATGGAATAGAGAAGTCCTTAAGATGACGATCATCTTCCATGATTGGTTCTTGGTGATCAAGTGAAGATGGTGGTGAAGATGAAGGTGTTGAATATGGTGATAATGGTTGTCAATTCTACAAGTTTGAAGAATTTTCACTCCTTAATCATCTAGGGATACTCAAGGTACGTTTGATCTCTAAGTCAAAATATAAGGATGGCTGAACAACCCATTTTCAATGTCGCATACAGTCCTACAAATTCACAACTCGACGAAAACACTTATCAAATAATAAAATATATGGTAGATGGTAAAAGTGATGATAGAATGATGGAATGAGGGCATGATCTAGTCTAGCTTACTAATCAACACTTCTTATTCTAAAAAAAATACCGATGTTCTATGGAAACAATGCTAAAAACTTGTTAACCATGAGTACAAGTCTTATATTTTTAAGCTCGAATGCTACCCCACAAGTGTATGGGTGTGTGTAGTAATATGGAGGTTATTCAAGGAGCAAGATAAATCTTGGCATAAAACTATTAGACTTTCAACAATCTAGATTGATTACAAAAGGGTGATTTATTTAGCCTAATTGACAAGTTAGAAGTCAACAATAAACACTAATTACTTAGAGGGCGATTAAGATTATTAGAAGATCTTGAGTATGAGATTCACTTCCATATCACAAATTACATACAACTACGGTATTCAAGCATACAAGTCAATGCACAAATGGGGTTTGTTGTCATCATACACCTCTGAGTGATATGAGGCAGTTCTAACTCCACATAGCACTCTTGTTCTTATGCTTAGTTTCGAACCATAAACCTTGGATCCTCAACATAATCCCAACCACTCCCGTGGTCAAGGATACATTTCCAAGATAGATACTCCTTACTTCTTAATATATAACCCCAAAGTTTAGAAAGATGCATGCAACATGCAAATAGGATGGCCAGTCATGCAAGCAAGCAATTAATCATCGCAACATATCTTATAACAACAAATTAACTAGCATTAAACATGAAATCCTAGTTCACATAAGTTATTAAATGGGAGTTACTCTCCCACACCCAAGAAATAAAGCTCTACTCACACATGATGGTAATACCCAAGTACAAGTTATGGATGGTGAATTTGAACATGATTAGAGAAGATAAAGAGTCAAAGAAATTTGTGAAAGAAGATGATCCAGTATGAACTTTCAGCTTGGAGGCAAAGTTCCTTTCTTGCTTATGCTTCATCACCAAAAAACTTTTCTCCTAAGGGTTTGGAGTAGAGAATGGACGTCCTTGTTGTACTTTGCTGGAAGAAATGGAGTATAGAAGGGGTTCCCTCATGAGTAACCACCTCTTCTACTCCAAAATCACCTCCTTTCCTCTTGGCTATGTTATCTGATCAAAAACTCTCCCAGATGATGAGTGATCAACATCCCATATGTGTCCTTTTGTATTTAAAATTAGGGATGGTTGCTATAAAAACTAAAGAAACTAACGAGGACACGACATGTCATAGAACACACATGGTGTGTCCCCCTGAGTAACTGACATTTAAACTTCTTTGCACGAAGGATGCACACTGGGTCAATTGGCTGACACGCCATGTTGTTGACAAGCGATGAAATATGTAACATCTGGAAAAAGTGAACATGCCATGTGCTAATTAATTAACACATGCCTTGTTGGCTTGCGATAGTGGCTCCTGAGTTTATAGGATAAAACATGTGCATTTAACACACATCATGTTGGCTTGAAGTAGGGACTTGGTGAATTTTTTTAATGGATACACATTGTGCCTCGTCTAAGAGACACATCTTGTTGCTGCTCATAAGGAAGGAATGAAATATGTTTGAAGATAAACACTTTGAGTTCTGATAGACACACATCGTGTTCCTTTCATAAACTTTGAGGACTTCCCTGAAACATGTGTAATCTCTTGGGGAATCCAATTAAGGTCGTATTTAGATTGGATTGACCCCATTCTCTCATCATTAACATGTACCTATGATCACAAATAGTAAATGAGTAAAACAACTAAAAAGTGGAAAGTCAAGTATGATTAGAGACAAAATGAGGTACAAAGTGGATTGAAAATGCATGCAAATGTAGGTTAAAAGTATATATAAAATATGCACATCAACTATCCTTGTAGTTGTGGATTTCTTTTCCAAATGGTGTCCTCATCCTTGAACAATATTTCTATTGCCTCTCAAGTTCAGTATCATTTCTCCAATCACATATTCAAGCTATAAGGTCCGCTGTCCACCATAGTTTTTTATCCTAATGTGAAGCTTATTAGTTACTGCCTGGGGACATTGTGGAAGTTATTTGGAACCTGATCAAATTCTCTTTTGTAATTTACCCTTGATGGTCAACTCATGTTATCAATAAATAAGTGGGATATATCTTCATTGTCTAGTTGGTGACCATGTGGAAAATCAGAATGTAACTATCAATAGGTCCAAAGGACAACAATTGTATATGCCACCCAACCACGAATGAATATTTTAAATGCCTATCCTTCTCACACTATTGATATTGTTTCCAATTTGTGATCTACATATTACCATTTGATGAAATATTGCATTATCGAATGTCAAGTTTAAGTTCCTTGTAGTTGACCATCATAGGTTCCAAAAATTCAACGTAGGAGACTACATAATGATAAGTGTGTCATGGCCAAGGAAGAAAATATCCAATTTTTATGATGTTTTGGTGGGAACATAAATAGAGAAACTTTGATGTTATGTTCCTGGTGTTTTGACAAAAAAATAAACTAATGAATTAATGATATTTTACAAATGAAATAATGATATTTACTAGATGGATCTACTAGTGTATATCTAATTATTTATGCAATAATATTTCACACTATATAATAGAGGAGAGGTTTTCTCATGTATGCGTAAATAGATGAATTGTTTTCATTGGAATTTCTATGTCAAACATAAAGGTTAAAGGAATGAATTAAGTCATTGTAGTTTGCAAGCACAATATATAGACTTAGTCACACAAATTTATGCAAACGTAATATGGTCTAGGATGGTAGTACCTCTAGGTAGGACGATGGGGTGTAGTACATAAGAAGTTTTGTAGTGGTATATGGGTGAGTATTGAGGAAGTTACAACTTACTCTAAAAATAAACAATGAAATATATATTGAAACTTACTACAAGTCCAGAAGTTTGTAGCAATGTAAGAGTCATAAAGAATTGCAAAAATGAAACATAATTAGTTGTATTGCCTAGTTGAACCTTGAGAGCCATGATAATTGTTGTCCTCCTTGTTGTTTATAACTAAGTTAAATAACTCTACAAGATATTATTTCTAATATTTTTTTATACAAGCATATATATGTCTAAACGTGTTCTCCATATGCCTCGCTAGTGACAAATTGCATAATCAATAAGACCAAGCATTACTATTTTCATGTTCTTATGTAGAGAGCCTAGCGGAGGCATAATGTAGTTGGAGGTGTAGTTGTTGATGGAATAACATACATAATGTTTCGATGGTCATGCTAATTTTACATGACCTTAGAAATGAAACTGAGAGGGTCAACATCGCCATAGATACAACTCCCAAACCCATTTTTGAATATTATCTTTCTATATCTTATAGAAGGAGAAATATGAGACACTATGTAATTAGATTTTCACTCAAAAGTGCAAGGTGTCACATAGTAAAAGAAGCAAACACAATATCCCATTTCTCAAAACATAACTTAAATTTCTATTGTGTTCTCTGAAATGGAGCCAAAATGGGCATTTTTTATCGAAAAATGACTTATTTCATTGATGTACCAAAATATTGTTCGAACTCAACCGAAATTTCTCAGAAAACCCTACCGATTCAAATGTACCTACATTTTGGTACTTGATGCAAACAAAAACTTTGAGTAAAACTTCAACAATGTCGTTAAAATTTAGCATTGGTCCTGAAGCTCCCCACACATTTCTTCAAGAAATTCATTTTTGAGCATCAAGACCATTCAGAACACTTAGTAGACAAGGCCCTATTTGGATCTTCTTGAATATATGGGCATCCTTATTGTGATCGTTTTGATCTAACTCCGCATCTTAATAATCTTTGGCATGTCACACTTGAGCTTCTTCATTGCCAACTGGTCAACTTGTTTTTCCAAATATTTCTCTATTATAACCTGGTTACATTGAGCCTTCCCTTAATGCCCATATTATACTGACTAGCCTCAATACTATAAAATACTACTTTGTTTTCCTGGCAATCTTACACATTCGGATGCTATTTGACAATTTAGCATGAGTGTTTTTTTTACATGGGTGTTTAGGCCTAGATCAACAATGTTGAAGTATGCATGCATCATTGTTTTGATTAATTATTTGCCTTAGCTTTTCTATTAGGGTCTTTTTTGTAGTTTTTTATTTTCTTAATGTTGGATTTATGTTAATGTCATAGGGCTTAGTCCCATAGGGCCTTCCACCCACAGTGGTTCATTTCAAACACCTATATTTGAGTTTTGTATGCCTCTTATGAGGTTAATTGTGATGTCTGAATCCAAAATACAAGTGATTCCCTACAATATAGTTAGCACAATCTTGTTTAATCTTAAGGTCAGAGTCACCTCTTGTTGGGATTTCATGGGGCTATTTGGTCCTATGGAGTTCTTTTCCCTTGGGCTTCTAATTTCTAGAAAATAACTTTGATGAAGTGAGCATATTTTTAGAGGTAGAGGCTTAAAATGTCAAATTGATAGAGGAGTGATGTGACTTACACTACCTTTGCATTCTTACATATGCAAATAACTCATTTTTTGAAATTATTTTCATTGGCTTTTTTATGGACTTGTTTATAATTTTTTATTTGCCATGGTTGGGTTTATGTTAAATTAATAATTTTTGATTTTCCATTGTTGGGTTTATGTAAAATTCATAGGGTTTTAGTCCCACTGGGCTACTACCCAAGTTGGTTCATTTTGGACACCTCTGTTTAGGCTGTGTATGCCTCTTATGAGGTTGATGGTGATGATTTAATACATGGAACTAATTTCCTATAATTTTATTTGCATGGTTTAGTTAAATCAAAAAGGTTGACATCACCTATTGTCAGTCTTTCATGAGGCTATGTAGTTACATTGTTAAACTGTTTAAGGGATCATGTGACTTATACTACCATTTCTTACTTATCTATTCAAGAACCATCATCTTATTTGGTTATTTCCTTAACTTTTATATTATGGTTCTTCTAACATCCTAGGATTTGAGGCCTCAAATAGCATGATCTTAAAAGGAATCATTGGACTATCCACATCACAAGATGCACATGCTTTCTAAGGATCCAATATATAAGAACTCCAAAGTTAAGCATGCTTGGGTTTGAGTAATATTAGGATGAGTGACCAGTTAGGAAGTTGATCATGGCTTGTGCATGGTTGAGGACAAAGTGCACAGTTAAGGATCTGGTGGTTTGTGGGGCCAATCGTCATTCGTGAAACTCTACTAGAGCCTTGGGCAGTGGGCCCAGAGAGTACAAATGGTATCAGAGACATAACCCCTCTAGTAGGTGGGGCCCACATGGGCATGTGGCATTCCAGTCTTTAGTCGGTCCAAGCATGTTGGAAGGGCTATCCATGCAGATGTAGCATCCCTTACAGTGGTAGTCGTGGACCATTCTAGTTCTACACTGAAATGGGGAAATATTGTAAGGCCATATAGTTGAGCATTTATGAGGATGTCATGAGTCTAAGTAGGGGAGATCGTCACGTCCCAACATTTGGGGCCTCAGATAATATGATCTTATAAGGAATGATTGAACTACCCATATCACTAAGTTCCACATTATTTTCAGGGAGATCATCACTAAGAACTCCAAAGTTAAGCATGTTGAGCTTGCAATAATATTAAGATGGCTGACCAGTAGGGAAGTTGATCCCAACTTGTGAGTGAAGACAATGTGTAGTTAAGGTCAATGGTGGTCTATGGGGCTAGTTGTCACTCTAGAAACTTTACTAGAGCCTTAGGAAATGGGCCCGAGCATTACAATTTACTTATAATTTCTGATTTTCCATTGTTGGTTTTTGATAATGTCATAGGGTTTTAGTCCCACTAGGCTATTTAATGAGTTGGTTCATTTTGGAAACCTATGATACGACTTTTTGTGCCACTTATGAGGTAATTGTGATGATTGAAATACATACAACCAATTCCCTACAATTTGGAATGCACAATTTTATCTAATCATGAAGGCTAATATCACCTCTTACTGGGCTTTCATGGGGCCTTGTGGTCCTAGGGAGTTCTTTGTGTTTTGGGCTTCCAATTACTAGATGACAACTTCCATTAAAGGGAAGCAATTTTTAAAGGGACAAATCGATACTCTTGATTTTGAACAAATGATGTGAATTACACTATCATTGCATACTTTCGAGTCTCAACAACATTGTTTTGTTCAATTAGGTTTTGTCATTGCATACTTTTGGACCGCCCCCTCTTTCTCCATGATAGGACAAATATGGAAAATAGTTTCCCACCTCTAAAGACAATTACTTGTCACCTACTTTCTCTAGTTCTCATTCTCTATAAGTTAGTAAAAGCTTGGATTCATTTATTTTTCCACTCTCTTGAATTAAGTGGTATTGACAATGCATACATAGAGAAATGATGTGATATGGGCATGTACTAGAACTACAACAAATGTGAGATATCCCACACAGATTATCCTCGACATGGAAAAGGGAGCCCATGAAGAATGTAACTGTTAAGTTGTAGTTTATAATGATATTTCACTACCTCAGACTCAAAGGAACCCAAATTCAGAGATGATGATATTGTCGAGGACATTCCACTTGAGCTGGGGGCATCACTAATGTCTCATTACATCTAGACCAGTGGCTCCAAAGATCAAGACACATGATTGTATGGATTAGGGTAGTAAAATTGGTAATTGGTGAGAGTAACTTGGGTCCTACATTAAACTCTAAATATAAAAGTATTATCTTGTGCCATCCATATGAAGCTCCATGACATTGTTCTGTTAAAGTGGTAATGAGAGAATACATGACATGTTATGGAAGAAATTCAAGGGTCTTTTCAAGAAGCAATATTGTGTATTCCTCTATGAATAATGGTATTTATTTTAGTATCCAACAACATATCGATAAACCAGCACACAAGTGAGACTTGTTGTCAAGCAAGGATACAAGGTACATCCATATTCTACCATCATACATGACACATTCATGAAGTGTTTTATGTTGTTGTAGTTTGAATTTTCCATCTCTAAAAAGAATGTTTGAAAGACATGGCTATTGTTGCTACTTTGGTCATATTGGGTTACAGGTACCTGTTAGTGATTCAATAATGTTTATATGAGAAAGAAGAGTAAAAACCTTAATTAGCAAAGGCAAATGATGTAAAAATTACAAGAATTTGGGTAATATCAAGATAAGTGACAAAATTACATCTTAAATTGATGTAAAATGTATAGAGAAGTGTATGAATTCTTATTATAAACATCCTATCATTATAAAGAGCTTTCTAACATGGAGATCAGGCTTGTAATTGGCCATTTATATGGTAATATTAAACTATTTGGGAAGTAGACATACCATCTGATGGAGTCTCCTACATGCTCCAAAATATGAAACATAGGAACCTACAAGGTTCCACAAATTTGAGACTGATTTTATCTTGTTGAATCAGTATGGATCAATATATCAATTGGGTACTTGATAATATTTTGTATATTTTTTTACATCTCAAATTTTCTTCTATTAGTATCACATATGAGGCATCACTTATTCTTCTTACCTATTTGTAAAAGTGTGTAATAAAATATATTTTGACTAGTCATTGCAAAATTGGATTATCGAATAATCTAGTGTTTAATTTTAGGGGAAGTAAGTGGACTGGAAAATACTTTTTGGATTTCCAAGATATAATGAAGTTAAATATGGATGTACATGGTAACTTTGATGAAGAACATTTTCTTTTCAACAAGGTGGCTAATGGAAGATGTTAGTTCTGCTCAAGGTGAAATTCATATGATTTTTTCTTTTAAACATATTCTTGTCCAGTTTCTAAACTAAAGACATTTCATTAATAGAGACCATATGCTGCATGCTCTACAATTGTTATTTTTGGTGAGGAATAGTAAGGTCAGTTTCAATTCAAGTGGAAAAATGAAACAAAGATACATCTTCCATGAAAGCTAACACCCTAAAAGGATACCATAAATTACCAAATCTCCTAAAATAACCAAAGATAAAAGTGGGGATAAAAAATTCATATCTAACGACAAAAAATCCATGGGATTCCTTCCAGATGTCATATTTTGGACCTAGAAATTGTTTAGTTCCCTTTGACAAATATATTGTTGGCAAAATGTTTCTTATATGAAATAACCTTACATCTTGCTCGTTTAAAGAGAGCAGTTATAAGATTTCTCTTGGTTCCTTACACAAGACAATCCCAATAAAAGTGTCAAACCCACGATGGTTAATTCCCTACCTCTTCATTCCAATCTTAAGCAAAGTATCTAGCATGACCCTTGAGTCCTTCTAGGAACATGCTTATCCATGCTTCTATGAGAATCAATATTGCACTCTCCCTTTATACCCGGTTACAAGTCAAACGTGATATATATATATATATATATATTTACGAGTGTAGGTACTCAAATTAAACCAATTGGCAATGAGTAAAGGGAACACACACTTTATAAACCCAAGGATTTTGTGGAACTATTCTCACATCCCCCTAACATATAGCAATTTTTATGTGTTTGCATGTGTTTTTATTTGGTATGGTGTGGATCTCCTCGTACTTGTTTTTATTTGGAAGGGTGTGGATCTCCTCACACTTGTTTGACGGATTCCATTATGATACCATGTGTGTGTGGGCATTCTAATCAAAATAAATTATCAATGAGTGGCTCGACCATCCCAAGGATCACCCCAAACTCAATGGAATGGGACTATCCTCACAACATTTTCAATGGTCCTTGCAAACAAAATCAAGTGAAACAAAACATCTATGATTGTTGTTTTTTATTTACTTAACTTAAAAATGCAAGTCAATTTGGGACACATTGTTATCATAGTGTTATATAAGTTTTTTATGGTTACATCATCATAAGAAGACGTCAATTATAGATTTTAGGTGCCTTACAAACTAGAACTACATTCTAGGTTCTTGACTTTTCTTGTAGGAATTGATGGCAAGTTATATACAATATGTTACATTATACATGCAAACTTAATATTGGCATTATTAGATAAAACACACACACACACACACACACATATAAATGGGGGTGTTTATAATACTCACACAGGTAGCTACCCATTCCAAAAATAGTTACTTTTCCTACAATTTTTTGGAATACATGTGTACATGGACACATTACCTTCCAAATAGTTACATTACATGCATAGTACTTACAGTTGTTATAGATTTACCAAAATAATTTTTCCAAAATTTTATTGTAAAAATTCCCCTGTTTACCTTCTCAACAGAATAGTTGCTTTGTTGAACAAAAAGTTATTATTTTGTCTAGATACTTACTTTTTTGACCAAATAGTTACTTTTTGGGATGCAGTGGTAACTTAAACTTAGTAACCCTCCAGAGTATTATAAAAAATTCCTATACGTATAAAGATATATAAAAATGTTTATAAAAAGGATTTTTTAGTTTAAAATGATTATGACAACCTTTACAGGCTTCCACCACGTCCTTTGCCCAACCATATCCCGAATAGCTGGCGGGTGGTAAATACAACACTTTTAGGTTGTTACATACCTAAAAGGAGTTTGAATCTCATGAATGAAGTTTTATCCTCATAGTTTGTGGAGGGAAACAACTAATTCAATTCATGGACACATACTTACTCACACATGCTATAGATAGAGTTGGGTGTAGTATCATTCTTTGTCTTGATCCCTAGATGGATTATGTAGAATTTATAGATTGATTTTTTATGTGAGAAAACTATAGCCAATTTGACAAATTCTAATTGATAATTTATTATGGATTAAGATCCATTCTAGAAGAGCCAAGGGTTAGCTAAACTTTTAGAAAATATTATATGTCCATTAAAGACAAATGATTCTAATCTCCTTAGTATAAAAGAAATACAATATTTGAGAAATTAAGGGTGCCATTAGGTATTAAAGTTAGGAACTCCAATATGCTCTATGTTTATGGAAAGATGGAACCTAAAAGGTATTTCATAATTGGTTGTATGATTTTTCTAAACAAACTTCTAATCACTACCACTACACTACAAGGGCTATAGATTCCCTCTAATATGTAGTCATGAGAATGAAAATGTTGGTCATTCCATGATTGATTGTAAGATATCTTGAGATATATAAACTCCTTGTAGAGATATGTATACTCAACATTGCTACTTCTCGATAAAGTTTTGTTTCATATTCAGACACCACATCTAATTGTACTTTCTACCTATAATTTTCAAGGCATCTAGGCAGCTCCACTTACCCATGGGGGCATAGGAAGAACTGTAGGCATTCCTAGGATTTTTTTATAGGTTGTTTTGATGGTGATGAGAGTTCAAACAACAAGATAACACTTGCTTACTGAGAAGATGTAGAAGCGCGAGATTGAATTCATTTTTTTCATGTCTGTTGAAGTCTATTTGTGTATCTCCTTGTTTAAAACTATTTAGGGGATCTATATATAAGAGTATGATTTGTAACCTGAGTCTACTATGAGAAAGACTCGCCTAGGATTGTGATAGTAAATTCCATTGGGACCTAATAGGGTTTGGTCTACAACATATAGTGCATTGATTAGCTTAAACTATTTTCTATTGCCTCTGTTCTAGTAGATGTGTGTTCCTGATTATATACAAACATGAAATTATCATTAACGGTGATCATAGTAACAAAAATCACTAATTTTTACAAAAGAATGATGTTTTTTCATGAATTGATAGGCACCCAAATGTTCAACACGATTAATATGCCAATCACATAATTTAATGGTTTTTCATGATTAATCCATCTTTTTTGAAATTTTTACAATTTTTCACAATATTTTGTGAGTTTTCATGATTTTTTTCTTTGAAATATCTTTCTCTTTTTTACCAAACCATGTACACAAAACTCATGATATAAACTACACCTCCAACCCCCACTCTCTTGATAGTTCATTTTATAGTCAACGATTCTATATATATGTGAGTTTTGATATATAAATCATTCCTTTGAATGTCTAAGTTCCCATTTGGGTGCTTCTTGGGTGAGTAGGACTGATTACCGACATTGATAAGTATGGATACCGAATATTTCTTCACTTACAAAATATATGATAATCAAGGAAGAATGTCATCAAGTTTTCATTTAGCCAATTTTCATTTTACTCAGGTGTTTGTCCAAGTATGTTGGTTCTATTGTGCTTCTCTCTCAATAAATGGTTAGCAATGTCTTCCTAATCCTATAACAACTTTCACATCACCACATGTTGTAAAGCCTCTTTATTTTTGTTATATCACCTTTTGCTCTGTCAAATTACTCTTGAACAGTAGAACATTAGTGTTTTTGTGCTTCAAAAGGACTATAACAAGAAAATATATTCCTGACACTTCTTCATCAGTGTGATAAATAATCATAGATATAATTGGTGGCCAATGGTTATATGAGTAGGTCCCTAACAAAGGGAGGCAGGCAAGCTATAAATTCCGTGTTGTTTGTAGATGACATACTATTCTACCTCTACTAGTGCATTGATTCTCTTCTCAAGGCAATGACTCTTATCGAATAATGTTTGTATTATAAGTAATAAGATATTTTTAGCATATTGTTAGTTATAAATAATATGGAATACTTATTGGTACTATTTTGAACAAAAATGAAAGCATTTATGAGTATTAAATTCAATGAAAAAAATTGAAAATATTGGGTCTATATTGGCCCTTTTAGTTTGTTTTCATAGTTAATTTTGTGGGAAAAAGAATGTGCTAAAGGTTAGCTTATAACCATTCACCATCTTCTATACTTTTAAATTTGTCAAAATTGAACTCTGTAATGGAAAAATAATGTAGCTAAATATACTTTATAACATACCAAAGATATAGTGTAGGTGGTACCACTATATGTTACAATCACAAATAAGTTTGTATCATTTTGAATTAATATGCTAGAAAAAGGCTAAAACTCATCATGTAAGAGTGTATTCATGAACAATTTACACTACAATAAATATTTCTTTAACCGACATTAAAAATGGCATTTTTTCTAATGGTGTCATCCAATAATTGGATTATGTTGTTAGAGGCAACAATGATTATGTCATTAGAAAAAAAAATGACGATAAATTGAACATGACTGTCGTGTTTCCGGTGACACCAAGTGCCACCTACCCCGTGCCTTCCATAAAGGAAATTGCTTGATCAATTCCTCCTTCCCCCATCTTCTATGCATTCTCCCCTAACTTATCCTTCTTCCTCTAACTCTGAGTATTGGTTGTGCAATGCAGCCTATTCACACATCTTGCACCACGATCATCATCTCCATCTTTCCCTCTAGCAATTAGTCGAGTTTGTTTGCCTCACACCATCACCTCTCATCTTTTCTCTAAGAAAATGATTGATCATCTACTGGTTTCACCCTTTGAACAAAGATTTGTTTCTTTTAAATTGAATTTCATCGGTCTTTTGATCTAAGGAGGAAAGCCTCAACACATTCATTTGTAGCAAATCTTTAGTCCAAAGAAATATGTGGAGGTCAATGAGTGTAGAGACGGGTACACTCCCACTCCCTTATGTTTCATCTTTTGTTGGTGAGTGCAAGGGGTTGTGAAGCCCCAATTTATTATTTTTGCACAATGCTAGAAGTCGTAGAGGTCTTGGCTCCAACTTGTTCATCGTGGCAATAAAGGACATGTGTGGGGTGTTTTTTCTTCTTGATAAAGTGTCATTCTTTGATTTTAGTTTCCCTTTTTACTAATTGTCCTTCTATAATTTTGTCATTTTTTCCCAAGTAAGTGTAAGTTTGGAAATCTGTGTCACTTTCTCCTCTTACAGTTTGTTGGATCACAACCCCGGTTCTACTTTGTGTTGGTATGGGAACAAATTTCTTTCAAACATTGTCTTACCTTATAATATAGGATAATACATGACCAAGCTATATGGATGGATATTAGTTTTTGATTGTCTTACTGCGATGAAGTGGAATTTTTGACATGTATGATGTATATTACAATTATTCCCTCATATTATCCAACATTGCTCGATTGGCCTCACTTCATCACTCTAGTGAGTATGGAATGGTTTTGGACACCTAATTGCAATTATGATGCCTAGATATCATAATGTGTATCTTGTGACATCAAAACCTAGCTTGAACGCTATTGATACTCAACTAATTGAATTGAGTGACCTAACTACATGATATGGCCTTCAAACTTTTTCTAGATATATAGAGGATCAATATGGACCAATTACTTACTCCTCCATGATCAGTGACCCACGGTGGAGCCTCCCCAAACACTGTCTGAAGTCACAATGCCCCGGAGAGTCCCAGTGACAAACCACCTCCACTCTAGTGCAGACACTCATCATCCGACATCTCTAGGTCTTCACAGAGGAAGTTGAAACCATTAGACAACTCCCAGAAGGATCACAGAGCTACCTAGGACCTCACATCCCTTCTATTTGAGGTATAAAATTAATCGCATGCTTGTCTGGTAACCTGCATATCAAGCCACCTTCTTCATGCTTTGTTGTACCTATCAGCCCCTAGTTTTGGCCATGGTTTTCATGCCAAACTCGGCTCGTTGACATTGACAAGGTGTCGTGAGGTCAACTGAAACCTCCTAGCTTTCCCCATGTTGGTTGTGTAGACCATGGTGTGGGGTCACGATGGAGAGGAAAAAACAAGGGGGGCAATAATAGACTTTTAACCCGATATGTCACACTCTTTATTATTATCCCATGGACCTTTTGGTCCTTTGTGCTGCTCTAACAGCTATGAGCCCAGTCCAACTCGTGGGTTGGGAGGAGGATTCATAGAGCCAAATCTCTCCCCTAATCTGCAAAGTCAAGCTAGATTTCTCTTTTTTATTTTTGCTTTTATTATTGAACACAATTTTATTGGTCCATCTTCTTAAAACAACTAGTAAATAGCTCAGTTATCAGAAAAATTCCCAAAAAGTATCAATCTTCTCATGAAAATGCCTAGTTTAACATGAAATTATTACATTGCCTTGTTACAGTAAGATTTGATGATGATATTTAACATCTCTTACTTACATCTTAATTAAAGTTTTATGTAATATTTTAAACCCTAATTTTGCTAAATGCCTAATTTATATGATATATGATCACTTAATGACCCTATTTTACTCTAACTTAAAATAATGAGTGGATCACATGATTATAATTACTAAATCTTCACTTAATCTAATCTCAACATGTTTGTACATGAAAATGACTAAATGGTCTCATATAATCAATCCCCGATATTTTTTCACATAAAATCATACCTAATATGAAATATCATACTCTGATCTCAATCTTTTGACTCTAGGTCGATACCTTTAATGACTAAAGGGCAACAAATGTTACGACCATAATAATAATGATACATGAGTAAATGCCCCAATAAATCATTGAAACGAGGAACCATATATATTGATACATGGTTGTTCTCATGTTGTGTAAAGATCTTATACTCTTATAGACTTATTGATTTGGACATTTTTAATATTCTAGACTCCAAAGGAGATATGCTATTATATACTTCCGATTTGAAGAGACTAGTGGTATTGATGATACTTGTATATACCTCTTGAAAATATACTTGGTTGTGTATTTGTTTGAACTACATGTTTTCTACTCAGTAATGTTTTGAATTTCTATATTATAGCTTGCAACAATTTGAAACAATAATGATATTCCCCCTATATGGCTACGAACAATAATGATAATTAATATCGGGTACAAGTGATCTCCTCATTCAGAGGGTGAAACTTGTACAAACTGTCAACCTCCTCTATTGAATGGAGAAATGGAACTAGGTGACCTCCCCCATCTCATTGTGGTTATGGAACCATATATAGATATAAAAGCGTACTTTTCAATATCAGCATAATAGGAAACTCATAATAAAATTATGTTGAATAAATAAAGTTTTTCAATCGCATGTTGATTATTAGAATATATATATATAAGTCCTGTCAAGCATAATATTTTGTTATAAAACTACTTTAATTGTTTTTATATAGCATACCATTAATTGCATTTATTGTGTCTTGAATTTTTTGATTTTAAGCCATGCAAAGAATTGAAGAACGTGTACCTACCAAAGTGTTGTTTACTCCATTTTATCTACTTGAAAATAAAGATTGCTACATCAATCTGAACATTACATGGGAGCTAGTATAAATGGGATGTAGGTGTTAGTTTTAGACTTTCTCTCCTTGTTATTTCTTTTCCATGTTGCCTACGGTCCCAGATGCATACACCTTAATTGTTCATTCAATATAATATAATTTTATTTCTTTTTGCATATCATGTGTGTGTGATTTTTTGGGCCACTCAGGGATGGGTGCTATAATCCCCTTTCCATTGTTTACTTGGAAGTGGGATTGGGATTAGGGTAAGAATGGTTCCATAATAGTTGGTATCAAAGACACCACACACTTCTTATGCAATAATAAGTAATATTTCCAATCTCTAAACCAATGGAAAATACTAAAATTCACTATGGTGTAACTGAGGTGTCTAGAAAGAGAATAAGGGGTTCTGACAGTAATTCCTCCTCTCTATCTATCAATGGTGGTTGAAGTTCCCCTAATCCACCTGGCCTTAGTTGATCCACAATGGACTGAAGGAATTCCATAAAACCCTAGAGAGTCTTCTACCATCTCATCTTTTCTATAAGGACTACCCTAAGCCACCCAAGTAGATGATGATTGGTTAGTCTTCTCATCTCCTCATGTGGTTCTTATCTCATTTTTTTAAATTAACTGAGGTTCATTCTATTCATCTCACCCCTCGAGCAAGCAAACAACCACATTACAAAGGTTCATCATCGACAACATCAAACAAGGATCCATCAACCATCTAGACATCCCCAAGAATAAAACACAAAAATAACCATCACCATGCTATCCATCTAGCTCATCCTCAGGGCCAACCTCCAAGCTTCTTATGCTTGAAGCCTTCAAAGTCACGAACTAAGTCAACACCATCATCCATCTCGCTAGCATATACATCATCTTCAGGGTTGTAGCCTGCCACCACCATAGACGAGTTGTTACAACCCCAATTTTTGGGTGTGTTTGGTGATAAATGTAATATCTCATATTAAAGATATTTGAACAAATAATGATATAATTTGTTTTGAATAAATGAATTTCGGTTACAATAGCTTTGATGATTGTTTTGTGGGCTTTATTGGCTATTGGGTGCAATAACAAAGAAAAGACAAAAGAAACTCCATTATTAATAATGAAATGGAGAAAAGAAAAATGTAGAAACCTCTAGAAGGCAAAATAATATAATACAAAGGTGTATTTCATGCCTCTTGGGTTACAAGGAGTCCAAAGTTGCAAAGAGAAAGCAATAAGAAAAGAAAAGATCAATTAAATATTTATTTATGAAGAAAGAAATTGAAAACAATGATAAAATGTGGGAAATAAGTGAAAAGAGATATAATTGAGTTACCCTTGGTGGATTTTCGTATCCAAAGGATTCCTAATGTTAAATGGAATGCCAATGAGGAAAATAAAAAGAAAGATAAAGAGAAATCCTCAAAAAGAGATATTTTAATAAGAAATAAACAAGATAATGAGAAATAATGAATATAGATGCATCTAGAAGGATAATAAGTATCCTTAAAAAGGAATTTCGAAATATTATGGTTTCTTGGGGTCTAAGGAGCCCCAATGGAGAAAAGGAAAGATAAAATACCAATAATAACAAAATAAAAGGATAATATGATTCATAATGAATGAATTTTGTGGTATTGTTAAAAAGGTGGTATTTTCTACTGAAAGAAAATATAATTTCGTGGCCAATGGATTAAAAGGAAAGTACAAAGAGAATGAAAGAGGTAAATTTCAAAATCCTAATATCTAAAGAATAAAGAATATTAAAGAGATAATTAGGAGAGAGAATCTTGCTTCCTAATGAAGAAATCAGATTCCTATTGGGAAAAGGGCTAGTTGACTCATAGATGGTCATCTTAGGGTGTGGATAGCCACCCCTATATAAGGGGTAGAGCCTCTAGATCGAGTTCCAGAGAAATCCCACGTAACTTTCTTTCCTTTCTTCATATTCTTCGTGCAAACCCTAACCTTTGAGCATAACTTTATCCCTGGAGCCACAGAGGGAGCTTGAAGGAAGTCCAGACACCCCTCCCTTTAAATCCGCGCGACTACATTGCCAATTCATGAGGAACCCTCACCCTGGTCACCTGCAACTCATCTGTAGAGAGCCGAGATTTGCAGAGCTAATGTTGTTGTCCCTAGCCATTTTGCACATGGCTAGAGACCTTGCTAGATGCTGCGGGGAGTGGCAGAGTCAAGGAGATGGATTCTCATGAGCTCCGGGCCTAGAAGTGGAGGGAGGTGACCCCACGAACAGTTGTAGTCGGCCGTCACTAGGGTTGCTCACGAGGTGGAAGACGAGTAGGGAATTTTTGACAAAAATGCCCCTCCTGAGTGTGAAGGAGCGGTCTGTGGCCTGGGGGTAAAAGAGAGATTCAATTATAATTTAAGCATGCATGCGAGGTACGTGCATGGGGAGTTTGTTGCCTACATGGCACCTCCCTATTGGTTCATATGTGTTTATCTTACAAAATTCATAATTAATCACTGGTAGCTTGAATTTAGATAAGTTCTATATGAATTTTGATTAGGAGAACTCAAGGAATGCAATAAAAATATAATTGAAGCCTGATTCTGAGTGCAATTCAAAAAGTGTGTAAAGATGCTATCTTTAATGGTTTAATTAGTGCAAAACCCAAATCTTTGGTGATTAATGATTTGGGGAAGGGTTAAATGGATGTTTAACGTCAATATTAACTTGTTAATTGTAAAAAGGTACATTAAGAACAAAAAGGATTAACTTTGCACGTAATTGGTTTAATTTAGAGTTTCATGTGCATAAATATGCTTTAATGGGCCTTGAAACCCTAATATTAGTAAATGTGACTCTTAATGGCTTTAATTGTTAAATTTCAAGATTAAACTTGAGATATGATAATTCTAAGCTATTTCGAGTATAAAAGTTCCTAATTGTGGATGAATACCCTTAATATAGTAATTAGGGTTTTATAATGGATAAAGGTAGAATTAATGACAAATAGAGTTCATATGTGAATTAGACCATAACGAACTATGAATTAATGATAAATGAGTATAATGATCTTGTCATGGATTAAAAAGGATAAAAATGGTAGTTTTAATGTAAAAGAGGCTTAATGGGTTTAATTGATGGTGAATTGTGCTTTTTCTGAAATTAGGGTTAAATGTTGTTAAAGAATAACCTTAATATCTTTTGTGAAGAATAGATGAGATAATTAGGGTTTAAAATAGTAAGTGATGAAGGGAAACCCTAATTGCAATGGAAACCCAAAAAGTGGACTAGAAACCCTAGTAAGCGAGCTAGGTTTAATAGATCTTGATGGTATGATTAATAATAGGAAATTGTATGCATATTTTAGGATCTCATAATGTGCTTGCTTTCCTATTTGGATTTATTGATTGGATTATTCTAGCTCAAATCATCCAGACAAGTATGTGGTTACGCTTATAAATAATCACTTTAGTTTCACGACGATTTCTGCTCGTTTTATCGGTTGCTTAAAAATAACTGTTTGGATGCCTTTTATTTCATGCAACTATAAAGTGACTATGATTATCACTATAAATAAATAAATAAATATATATATATATATAACTGGATTAGATTCGGGTCCTCCTCTGTGGCTTTGCAAATGCTAAAAAGGTTAACCTAGAGCAAGGTCTAGGCTATCATGAGTCAGAAATTGGGCTACCCACGTGTAGTGCCATGAGACTCTTTGGCACACCATGAGTTAAGTAGTGGGCTACCTACGGGTAGTGCCATGTGACTCAACCCTAGAAATTGATTCACCTGTTAGGCAGGATCATGAGGGGTTTAATGGGGATCTACCATAAGGAACGTAGCATCTAGGTCCACTGCAGGGATAGCGTCGAGGATAGGATATGTGTGGATCTTGCAGTTATATTTAAAACATAAAGTTGTTTGTTAAATTATAGTTGACTGCAATATGCTGTTATGATTATTGTTTCCCCCACATACCAGCATAATTCATTTATGATGACCGACGTTTTCTTTGTCAGTGTTTTAGGTTCAAGTGAAAAGGACAAATAGTAAAGTGACATATGTGGAATTAAATAAGAATTAAAGTACAAAGGAGGATTAGTTAGAATAGAATCCAGATGTGGATAAAAGTAGATATCCAAGTTTTGAAAAAGGTATGCAAAGTTAATTTTTATTGCAACCTTTTAGTTTAGTTTAGTAGAAATTGATAAATATTATTGATTATTTTTTGAACATTTGATCCGGAAATTGGGATAACGGCTCTGACCACTTGGTCTCCCTTAATTGGGGGTTACTGGGAGGCGGGGTCGTTACACAAGTGGCTTGAGCACCCATCCAAACTCTACAACCTCAATCCCATGCAATCACCTCCCAACTAAGGAGTCATAAAGTCACTAAGGCGAGGATGTCGTAGACACCATCTAGCACTGATTGAGTCATGCACTCACTACACAAAGAGACTAACTTTGGCATCGTCGGGCCCTCCACCAGAGGCGGTAGACGTCGTCACCTCCATGACAACAAACTCATGCCATGTAACAAACTTGGCCTAATGTACCTCCAACAATCTCGCACTAAATGCCCCAGAGATTTGCAATAAAAGTAGATCACTGGGGAAGAGCAATGTCTCCTCCAATGTCCACGCTCGAGGCAACAAAATCAATGATCCCTATGGGGGATGCCTCCAGACCGGCCTTCCCAGCTCACAATCACGCTCCAGGTGCCCTAAAGCCCGACAACAGAAGCAAACTATCAACGCTGAGCACTAATGACATTAGTGACCCTACCATAGGCACCAAGATGAGGCCCACAGAGCGTCTCAGACCCTTCGCCTATGTACTCAGCGTAGAAGGAGAGGTCCAGTTAAAGGCCAGCTGTTTATCCTCCTTAATCAGACGTGACGGTTCGAGTCAAGCAGACCTGAATTCAGTTCTAGGCTGAGCTTTCTAGGTTTTAAGCTAAGTCTTGTACGACGAGATCGTAGTTTGCTATGAGTCTTCATATGTAGAGTACACTGCATATGATTAGGGCATAAGTTAAAATATGAGAATGTAAGGTTACAAAGTTTCTTATAAGTAAGAACAGTTAGGAAAGAATCAAGTATAATTTCCCAACAATTATTCTTTGTATGTTTCTGAATTATTAGTTCTCATTGAAATTAATCAAGCATGCTCATATATTGATTTACTCTTATTGATATCTAGAGTATCCTGCCATATTTACGATTGTCAATGATCAATCGCTTTAAAGCTTAGTGTTGTTATAATTGATATCAGTTGCTCAAAAATATATCTGTAATTATATCAGTGCTTCATACTGTTTCTTTGAAGTACTCATTCACTGAGCGAGTAGGCTCACCCCTCTACTCAAAATTTTTTAGGGAAACTGTGGGGATTGAAGATATCATTGCTTCAGAGTAGATCTTCCATAAGAGTTAAGTCTAAGTATAGTTAAGTTCAGTTGGTCCTTGTCACTCTAGGTTCTTGTAAAGAAATAACAGAGAGTTGTAAATGATGATGTATAACATTATTCCTCTTTTAGCAATATATGTGAATCAGTAAGTCTTATTTGCTTAAAAGTATGAGAAATAGAATGAATGTATGGATGTGTATCATTAATGTTGAGATCATATTAAAGTAATCAAAGTTTGATTCTCTTGCAAAGTTGTTTATGTGATTGGATGCGAGAAAAACAAAGAGTTTGCAAAGTAAGTCTTATTTGCTAATGTCATTAGTGACACTACCATTATCCCAATTGCACGATTATTGTTTCCCCCACATAACAGCATAATTCATTTATGCTGACCGATGTTTTGTTTGTCGGTGTTTTAGGTTCAAGTGAAAAGGACAAATAGTAAAGTGACATATGTGGAATTAAATAAGAATTAAAGTACAAAGGAGGATTAGTTAGAATAGAATCCAGATGTGGATAAAAGTAGATATCCAAGTTTTTAAAAAGGTATGCAAAGTTAATTTTTATTACAACCTTTTAGTTTAGTTTAGTAGAATTTGATAATTATTATTGATTATTTTTTGAACATTTGATCCGGAAATTGGGATAACAGCTCTGACCTCTTGGTTTCCCTTAACTGGGGGTTACTGGGAGGTGGGGTCGTTACACAAGTGGCTTGAGCACCCATCCAAACTCTACAACCTCAATCCCATGCAATCACCCCCAACTAAGGAGTCATAAAGTCACTAAGGCGAGGATGTCGTAGACACCATCTAGCACTGATTGAGTCCTGCACTCACTACACAAAGAGACTAACTTTGGCATCGTCGGACCCTCCACCAGAGGCGGTAGATGTCTTCACCTCCATGACAACAAACTCATGCCATGTAACAAACTTGGCCTAATGTACCTCGAACAATCTCGCACTAAATGCCCCAGAGATTTGCTACAAAAGTAGATCACTGGGGAAGAGCAATGTCGCCTCCAATGTCCACGCTCGAGGCAAAAAAAATCAATGATCCCTATGGGGGATGCCTCCAGACCGGCCTTCCCAGCTCACAATCATGCTCCAGGTGCCCTAAAGCCCGACAACAGAAGCAAACTATCAACGATGAGCACTAATGTCATTAGTGACCCTACCGTAGGCACCGCAAGCATGAAACTCTAGGGTTACAAGGACCCACAAGGGGGTAGCCGACCTGATAGGGGAATGGGGTGCTTTCAAAGGCACCACCCAACCAACAACCAGACCAGTTGTCCCCTCATGACTAGGACCAAAACTAGCTAGGGAAGATGTCACCACCATGGGGACACAGATGTCATCGACCCAGAAGAAGCCCCCTCCATTGTTGTTGGAAAGCACATCGCAACCTAAAGCCCAACACACATCCTGATCAAGACATGCACCAAGAAAAGGCCCCTTGTGCATAACCTCAAACACCTCCTGGGCATCAACCACCTCAAACAGCCGATCCCCACCATCGATGGGATCGCATCCCCCAAAATAGTCCTCTAGCTTGGCCACATCTGGTGACACACGAGTTGTGTTCCTGCCCACACCAACCACCACATGAGATGCCACCACTAAGATGAGGTGTCCCTCATTAACAAGCTCAAGCATCATGCGAGCATCGACCCCACTAACCAGATGTTCCCTTGCAACATGGGCATGATGCTCTTTGCCTCAATCATCAATCCCGCTGATCCCCACATCATCCACCACAAAAGGGATGATATCAACATCATCTCTTTCCTACTCCCATCCATCTTCTTTGCCACTTCGCATTGATCCTGCCGTGATGGGGTCAATGTGGGTACCTACACCCACATTTGGTTTTGGATCTTGTATATTGGTCGTCGACAGAGACAGATCCCCTACTCGCTCCCATTCCACCTGAGGCACCTTGAGTCGATCCTTAAAATCAATTATGGTCTCAGTCTGAGGGTGGAAGGATGGAATCAAGGAAGGAGAAAGAAGGTGGTGGAGGAGCAAAGTGGTCTTGATGGGGGAGGGTGACGCAAGGGCAAGCCTGTCGGGTGGTAGGCCACCAACCCGGCATCCAGGTGATCATCCAAGATCTCACACCCTATGTCACCCTTCCATGGTTGTTCTCTCATGTCTATTTACCACATGATCTTTTGATTATGGTATCTCATACATGGGGAAAATTTAAATTTATTTGAAATCATGAAAGTTGATTAAGATGAGGATGCCATTACCTGACTTCAATTTCAAACTCAATTTTGACTAATGAAATTACTCTTGAAATCAAATACTCATGTATGCCCCCTCATATCATGTACACTTAATTTCACCAAAACTAGACTACACGCTTCCTAAGTTTGGGGTAAATAATAATTTGATGTGATGAAATAAGGAGGCATCATACCTTATACCTGATAGTTGATGATGTCCCTATTTGATTAAGTCCATGTTTCCCTATTGTTGATCAAAACTCAAACTTAGTTAAGCAGACTTTTCTCGTATTTTGATACATACCATGATCATGTCATGAAATGAATATGCCTTAGGACTCTTAAATTCATGATGTCAGACTTTGATATACATTTTCCCTATTGATTACATGCCTCTTTGTAATCTCAATTTTAAATAATATGATGGATATGGATGTTACACCCTGATCTCACAATTTCCATTAATCATGAGATTAGGGCATAAATTGAGGATTTATCATAATACAAAGATCACCCTTAACTTTTTCTTCTTTTTCTTTTTCAAACTCTTTGTTTTTCTCGCATCCAATCACATAAACAACTTTGCAAGAGAATCAAACTTTGATTACTTTAATATGATCTCAACATTAATGATACACATCCATACATTCATTCTATTTCTCATACCTTTAAGCAAATAAGACTTACTGATTCACATATATTGCTAAAAGAGGAATAATGTTATACATCATCATTTATAACTCTCTGTTATTTCTTTACAAGGACCTAGAGTGACAAGGACCGACTGAACTTAACTATACTTAGACTTAACTCTTATGCAAGATCTACTCTGAAGAAATGATATCTTCAATCCCCAAAGTTTCCCTAAAAAATTTTGAGTAGAGGGGTGAGCCTACTCGCTCAGTGAATGAGTACTTCAAAGAAACAATATAAAGCACTGATATAATTACAGATATATTTTTGAGCAACTAATATCAATTATAACAACACTAAGCTTTAAAGCGATTGATCATTGACAATCGTAAATATGGCAGGATACTCTAGATATCAATAAGAGTAAATCAATATATGAGCATGCTTGATTAATTTCATTGAGAACTAATAATTCAGAAACATACAAAGAATAATTGTTGGGAAATTGTACTTGATTCTTTCCTAACTGTTCTTACTTATAAGAAACTTTGTAACCTTACATTCTCATATTTTAACTTATGCCCTAATCATATGCAGTGTACTCTACATATGAAGACTCGTGGCAAACTACGATCTCGTCGTATAAGACTTAGCTTAAAACCTAGAAAGCTCAGCCTAGAACTGAATTTGGGTCTGCTTGACTCGAACCGTCACGTCTGACTAAGGAGGCTAAACAGCTGGCCTTTAACTGGACCTCTCCTTCTAGGCTGAGTACATAGGTGGAGGGTCTGAGACGCTCTGTGGGCCTCATCTTGGTACGCTCTATGGGTACCTCTGGGTTACCACCGGGGTCTCCGGTTCATGTTGGGTAACCTATCTTCCCTTAGGAGACTTCCTCAAGGGCTTCGTCTCCACACATGCTCTGTGGGTGCGATCCAATCCTTGTATATTGGTCGTTGCCAGGGTGGATCGTTTCCTCCCTACAGTGGAGACATCTGTAGGGAATATACGGTGTTTAGGGAACCTATGTCTATTATTTTATTATTCTTAGAAAGCTCTTTCTACATTGTGCCTTTCTCTTACTTATATTTGACTCTAATATCTCTATGGTATTGCGTCTATTTAATTGAAGTTTATAGCACAACATGTATATCATTCTAAACTTGGCAGAGTAATATACTCAAAGAACTATAATATACTGAGAAATCAACATTTTATACCTATAGGCAGACTAAATTTCTTAAATAACAGAATACATGTACACTTGATACTTTATACACTAGAATCATGCAATTGAACTTCTTAATTCACTGATAAGAGTTAATTACTTGACATATGAGTAATCATCATTTGCACCTGTAAATTATTTGTACTTTCTTGGAAAACATACACCTCAACCCAAATTTTGAGTTGTGCATCACCACATCTCATACTGAGAACATTGATATCAAAATACTTGATTCATTTAACACCCTATCCTTAGGGTTTCATTTACCTCATTCACTTATCACATGGCTCTCATAAGGATTTCATGCGACATAAACATTCACTGAATAAAGACTACTATCAACAAATCATATAAAATCAATATATGTATGAAAACTTGGAACTGAGCTAAATTTGGGTTTCCATGCCATTCACTGAGATAACATGCATCAATAATAAAATTGAATAAATAAAGTCTATCATGTTAAGAAAATCCGATCAAATAGATTTCACGATATCTATTCGCAAATATCCAACTTTCCTCGCATCTAGGGTTACACCCTCTTTACTGAGATATCAATCAAACACTATTCACCTTAAACAAAATCCAAGATAGTATCTGGCATATATGTACTATGCATTGATATAAACAATCATTTATAACCAAGGGGATCCAGATAAACAAATTTCTCTATTTAATTATACAACAATTTCAGTCATAGACAAATTCCCTATATTTCAGTTTACTCTTATAACATCTGTGAATACTTAGGGAATTCTCATTAGGATGTATTGTATACATTTCTAATATGATTTTATCATCTGAAATTCATCCAAACAGAGGAAGAATCCATTTCACAATTCAGGGTTTGTAGTCTCATACTAAGAAATTAAAGATTATGGATGATTTAACCAATTTTTGTGCAATATACTGTTTAAAGGAAGTTCCCACTAACCCTAAGTGTGAAAACACCTTAAAAACTTAGCTCATCCCTAAAAATCTTGATCTCATATCAAATCCCTAGCAATTCACCCAATTCTTGTTCCTTTCAACTCAGAAACCCTAAAAATGAGGGATTATGAAGAAAGAGTGAGAAAAGGGGAAGTTTTGATAGAATTTTGGATCAAATCAGAGGAGGGAAGGAATATTGACATGTGAGAGAACATTCACCATTAAAGTCTATGCAAAGAAGCTAAACTTGCATGATTTCATCATTCCTCAGACCGCAAAACCCTAGGTCAGCATCTCCATCACTTTCTCCTATCAAACCCTAACTCTCCCTCTCACTTTAGGGTTTCGTTTCTCTGGATTGAATCATGAATTATGAGATCTCCTTGTGTGTTAGGTTGACCATATAGAGCAATTGAGTTGTTTGGGTCAATTGCACATTGACCCCTCACTATACTTTCTCTTATTTCAGCTGAATTTTCGGTCATAAAAGTATTACTATAATTCATCTACTGATAATGTCTAAACGAATCCAAAAATTATGAAAATTTTCTATGTTGTTTATGATATAGTTTCATATATCTAGTTAAAATTTCAGATCATTTGGAGTTTCCAATAAATAAATAAAAATAAAACACTAAACTACTAAAAAGCACTCTGTCAGTATTTTGGTCAAAGTATAGTTTGACTGAGAACCACATTCAAAGAACACTCAAACATTCTGAAAATTTTCTAAAATATGCATGATTGAGTTATCCATATAATATCCAAAACTCAATTAAATATTTTTTTTTAAAATATGAAAAATCATTTACCACACTGCTATCCTGATCAAATTCCATATTCATGTACTATCAAAACCCTAATTTTTTCCGATTAGGGTTTAAATTCTCAAACCCTAATTCTTCAAACTAAAATCATAGTTAGAGTTTATTCTTAGGTTTGAAACATCACAATTGATCTACTATCATTAATCAAGTCTAAATAATGATCAATCTAATCAAGCATGTAATCATTCAGGTAAACCCTAGTTTACCAATTAAGCACAAATGTGGTCATTATAATGGATCTCAATCTCACACTATTATGCCTTGATTCTTTGAGTACCCAATCTAACTTCACAATTTCCAATTTTACCCTTACCTTGATTATGGAAGGAAGGGAATTATTATCACCCCAATCTTGCAAAATCTTGACATGGTTTCCCAATAATAATATTGAATTTTAATCTTATGAACTAGTGGAATATGATTTGATCATTTATACTCTTCTTATTTGGACATAATTGATTGTTCATGACTAATGTAAATTAATGTGCTAGATTTGGGTGGTAGTTGACTTATGACTCCCCAACCTAGATCAAATCCCTATTATGAGTACCTCTAATTTTCACCTTGTTGATCAGTTTGGAAAGGTAACCCCTCCCATCCGATTTTGATTTCTTGACCTAAGTCTCTAATGAGTCAAGTACACTATGGTATTGATACTCGATCTTGAATCTTAATTCTATTTTGATCTTGAAATATGAAAACATTGACTATAGTTTGTGGTTTACTTCCTAGAAAGATCTAGGTCTAGATCATTTAACAGTCTTGAATACCATGATAATGAACTCGATATTGATGTCTCGCATATTGATGGATTGTTGTATATGGATGATTTATCACCCCTAAGGTCTAAAGTAGGAATCTAAACCTTATCTTTAAAATTTTGGACCTATGAATTTTTATATCCAAAAATCTCGACTCTTGACATTGATCAATGAAAATTTGACCCTATTTTCCAACCTTAATAATGATTTAAATCCTATGATCACACTATTTAGATTTTGAGATCACCCTTGATACATGACTAGTGACCTTGATAATCCCAAATTTTGAAAATTTTGAAATGATGACTATGTTGACTCTCTCGATTTATGACTTAGGGTTTATCTCTCATGAGGACTAGGGTGGGACCTTCCATTGATTTTGAGCATGAAAATATGATAATGAAATTATGACATTTGTCTTGAATTGTTGAAAAATGAAATCATGATCATGGATGTATAATCCCACCTAGGCCAATGTAAAATCTAGGACTCTAAAATGTTGGGATTGAAAGTCATTTTATACCCTTGATTCAATAGCTCTATTCGTTTGACAAAAAAATTGAATCTCTCAAAATTTGCAATCCATAGGATGGTCTCTCCCAATTCGTGACTCTGATCTTTATTAATTGATGAAAAATATGACTATGCTTAGTGCTGATACCAAGTTTGTTATGATACCTGATTTGAAATCCCAATATTGATATATGGATAATTCAAATTTTGAGGACAAAATTCTTTTTGAGGGAAGAATGTGATGAAGTGTAATTTTTTACATTTATGATCTATATTACAATTATGCTCTTATATTATCTAGCATTTCTCAAATTGGCATCACTTCATCACTCTAGTGATTATAGAAGGGTTTTGGACACCTAATAGCAATTATGATGTCGAAATGTCATAATATATACCTTGTGACATCAAAACCTAGCTTGAACCCTATTGTTACTCAACTAATTGAATTAAGTGACCTAACTACATGATATATCCCTTAAACGTTTTCTATATATATAGAGGACTAATATGAAGATGAATTTAAACTCTCATTTGAATTGAAGCTTTTGACTAAAAGATATAAAAATTAAAAGAAATACCCAAAGTACTTAATTGCTACCCAATTACCTAGCGTATTTGGACCCAGACTCGCCCTGGGGATTCATCTCTCCTGCCCAATTTCTCTAGGTGTTCAAGAGCATAATGATGCTATATTTCAAAAGATAAACACTCCCTCTCTACTAGTCCTCACTTCCTCGGAATTTGTTCTTCTGATCCAGATTCGCCTCCTCTACCCAACGACCCCTAACAACCCCTCTTTGTTTAAAAACACCCAAACGATGGAGGATTGGGCTAGAAGGAGGAGATTCCCCAGCTAACCCTAGACCTCCTAAAACCTATTTAAGGACCTCAGTAGCTCCTCCACCCTCTCTTTATCCATACCATCCTCTTAATTGATTGTGAGGAATCTCTCTTTTCTCCACCCTTGAGCATCCTTCTTTGCCTGAACCTATGAGCACAACTTGTCGTTTTGAGCTCCTCCCACCAATTACTTTCTCATACACATTCAATCACCCACAACAGAGCCTTCCCAAACATTGGTTGAAGCCGCAATGCCCCAGAGTGTCCCAATGACAAACCACCTCCACCGAACATGGACACTCACTAGCAGGCATCTATAGGTATCCACAGAGGAAGCTAAAACTAGGAGTCAACTCCTAGAAGGATCATAGAGATACTTACGCTCTCACATCCCTTCCATTTGAGGTATAAACTTAATATCATGCTTGTCTAATAACCTACATATTGAACCACCTTCACCATGCTCTGATGTACCTATTCGCCCCCAGTTTTGGACATGGTTTTCATGAAAAACTCAGCTCATTGACATTGGCAAGGTGCTACGAGGTCAACCAAGACTTTAGTCCACCTTCACATGCTTTTCCCTTTGATTACACCTCCTAGATTTTCCCATGTTGGTTGTACAGGCCATGGAGTGGGATTGTGATGGAGTGGGAATAATCATGAGGGCGATAATACCCTTCTACCCTGTTATTCACACTCTTTAATTATTATCCCATGGAACTTTTTATCCTTTGTGCCCTTGCTCTGACCCATGTGAGCCCAGTTTGGCTCGTGGGTTAGGACGAGGATCTATAGAGCCAAATATCTCCCCTTATCCTCAAAGCCAAGCTAGCATTTCTCTTTTTATTTTCATTTTTATTATCTAGAAATTTTCTGGTTGGTCCATCTTGTTAAAATAGCTAGTAAGCAACTCGGTTATCAGAAAATGCCCAAAAGTATTGATCTTCTAAAGAAAATGCCTAGTTTAACATGAAATCATTACATTGCCATGTTAATAAGATTTGATGATGATGATGTTAAATATCTCTTTTTGACATATTAAGTATTGTTTTCTATTGATAACTCAGACCCTAATCTTTCTAAAAGCCTGATTTATATGATATATAATTACATAACAACACTATTTTACTTTGAATTTATATTGATGACTAGATCACATGATTATAATTACTTAATCATCATTTAATCTACTCTTGACATATTTTTACATGAAAATGACTAAATGATCTAATATCATCAATCCCCATATTTTTTTGCACATCAGATCATACCTAATTCAAAATATCAGACTCTAATCTCAATCTTTTGACTCTAGATTGGTACCTTTAATGACTGAAGGGCAACACATTCTATGAGAATAATAATAATAATACATGAGTGAATGTCCTAAATGAGCATTAAAGAAAGGAACCATATATATCGATACATGGTTGTTCTCATGTTGTACCAAGATCTTATACTCTTATCAACATGTTAATTTGGACATTGCTATTACTCTAGACTCCAAAGGAGGTACGCTATTATATACTTCCTCTTTAAACAGACTAGTGGTATTGATGATATTTGTATGTAACTCTTCAAAATATACTTGGCTATGAATTTGTTTGAACTACATGTTACCTACTGAGTAACATAATAAATTTCTATATTATAACTTGCAACAAATCTAAAACATAAATAAGACTGCCCATTATGAATGCCAGTATTAATGATTGTTCATATTGGGAACAAGAAACTTCCTCATTTGGAGGGAGGAACTTGTACAAATTGTTGACCTACTCCCTTGAATGGACGATGGAACTAGGTGACATACCCACCTTATTGGGGCGATGAAGACATATATACATGTAAAAGCATGCTTTTTCGATATTAGCATAATGGGAAACTCATAATAAAATTATGTTGAATAAATAAAGTTCTACAATTGCATGTTGATTATTTGAATATAAGTTTTTCCAAATAAACTATTTTGTTATAAAATTGTTTTAATTATTTTATATAGTGTACCATGAAATTGCATTGATTGTGTCTTGATTTATTGATTTTAGGCTATGCAAAGAAGTGAAGAACATGTATCTGTCAAGATGTTGTTTCCTCCATATTATCTGCTGAAAATAAAGATTGCTGCATCAATTTGAACATTAATGTAAATGGGATGTAGTTGTTAGTTTTATACTTTCACTCCTTGTTATTTCTTTTCCATCTTGCCTACGGGCCCAAATGTATAAACCTTTATGGTTCATTCAATAAAATAAAATGCAATTTCTTTTTCCATATCATGTGTGTGTGGTTTTTCAAGCCACTCGGGGATGGGTGCTCTAATCCCCTTTCCACTTTTTACTTTGCAATGGGATTGGGATTATCATAATAATGGATTGTGAAACTTACTCTATTGCAAATGTAGCTAAATATAATATAAATTTCATACTTTTTTTGTGAGAATTGGTTGCATTTTATTGTCATTAAATATCTAAGTTGTTTACTATCGGTCGATATTGGTGGTTTGGCGATGGATAAATTAGCCATATCTACCCAAATTTTCTACCTTTATCATCTTGATCAAGCTTGGAACAAACCTTAGTAGGCTAAAATTGTTACCATTTCATTTCATTTTAGTAGTGGATCATCACCAGTGATTACTGAGCTCACATATTCTTATGAAAAATGAACTTAATCTTATTTTACAATAACTTGACATTGTTATGTTTTTAAAGTATTTTGGATTAGTAGACTAGGTTAAGTTGACTAATACATTATAACCCACACATTTACAAAGTAAATTCGTTAACATTCAAGTAACCACCTCCTCATACCAAGTATTTTATTTCAATATTTTAGTTTAAAAAATAATTTGCATGCCATATCAATTCATGCTTTAAAACAATCGATTAAGGGAATCTATCAAATGCAAAACCAATATAATTATTAAGTTACAATAATAGTAAAGCATAATTTTTTTAGTAGTTATATTATAGTAAAGAGTGATACATATTACAGTTCACAAAATGAAGAGTATGTAGTTGATTGATTGGAAGATATTAAAAATGTTGAAATAATGAACTTATGTTGGAATTTAATGTTGACAACAACTTACATACATATATGTTTTGGCTACCCTCCTAGGCACACCTAGTCTTTCTAGGCTCTAAAGGATGAGTTAAATTATATGCACCTAGGACATTAAGATGATAAGTTGGGTGCCTATGACTTAGTAGACTCAATGTAGGCCATGTTGAAACCAAACTAGGTTATTTGAGGTATAAACTAGGTCATGTAAGGTTGTATTAGGGATGATTTAGGTTAGTCTATGCTTGAATCTGTTAAAAATAGGTCAACCTAGATTTATTTTGGTCAGTTGAGTTTAATTTATCTTGAATTATAGCATATCATTTCTATTTTTGGTCATGTTAAATGTGGTCATGGTAAAAACCTACAATTGGTTAATATTAGATAAAACCAATATAATTTTACTTGGTAAAATGTACATATTCAGTTATACAATATGTACCTACATTGTATACAAAAATATAAAAATAAGAGAAATAATACAATGCTTGGACCACTTAGTCATTGGTGCCTAGGCGCCTAGGAGGATACACTCCTTAGTCCTATAGGCCACCACCTAGACAACCATTCTCAAAACATAATTGTTGCATGTCTTATTTATTATTTGGTCAGTAAATTACCTACAATCAATTCCATTTAGTGCATATGTATATGATCTCACCCACCTAGATACAAGTACTTACAAATTTGTTGGCCATTTCCTTGACATTAAGGTAACGAACTTCTCATACCAAGTATTTTAGTTTAGAGAAATATATCTGCATGCCATATTGGTTCATTAATGTGTTGATACAGACAATAAAAAGAACCTATAAAATGCAACCCAACATAATATCTAAAGTTGCAACAAAAGGTGAAGTGTAAATTTTTCAATAGTTATATTATAATACAAAGTGATATGGAACATAGTTCTTTTTGGTCAGTATGGAACGTAGTTCTTGAAATGATGGGTACATAGTTTATTATATTGTGATTGGAAAATATTCAAAATGCTAACATTTGGAATTTAATATTGATATAACCATAGATGTCTAGGCTCCCCATCTAGGATTGCTAAGCTCTGAAGGAGGAGTAAAATTTTATGCACCTACGACATTAATTTGACAAGTTGGGTGCCTAGGATTAAGTAGACTCAATCTAGGTCATTTTAATGCCAAACTAGGTTATAAGGTATGAACTAGGTTATGTAAGGTTATTTTAGGTTCAAGTTAGGTAAGTCAATTCTTGAATATATTAAAACTAGGTCAATGTATATTTGTTTTGGTCAATTCGGTCTAATGTAGCTTGACGTTTGAGCATGTCATGTTGATTTAAGGTCATGTTAAATGTGGTCTTTGTAAATTTATGATTGGTTAAGTTTAGAGAAAACCAATATAATTTTACTTGGTAAAATGTACATATTAATTTATATAATACATACCTATATTGTCTAAAATTAATATAAATATGAGAGGAAATACAATACTTGCAAATGCAATAGGAAAACACCTCTAGCTGTAGAACCTCCTCTAGATGTAGGAGGGACAAAGTAGGGATATCAAAGCACAAGGAGGCGATGGAGGGGGAAATACTTACCTTCTCTTGAATGTAAGAAGGCATCAAAAAGGAAGCTACAATAGCACAAGGAGGTGGATATAATATAATCAATTTCTGGGCAGTCTACATGAACCATCTAGGTAGCTGCCAACCTACCAAGATTTCCACTACAGCCCCAACACTTAGGTTTATGACATCTGTCATTCACACTAAACCAAACTATCAATGTGCGATTAGTAAAATGATGTTATAAATATGTTCATACTGTATATCATTTAGATACAATGATATACATATATGTTACTAATATATCATTTGTTTATCTGAATGAGATACAATAACATCTTGGTAGTTTAGCTTCCTAAGGAATATCTCAACGAGTCTAATGTCTTCTCATCCATTCAGAACGGTAAGTCCCATGAGTTTATCCTCGGGCTACTAACCAAAACTTATAAGAAATGTGATTTCATTTGGTTCGGTCTTTATATAAGCATGACTAAAGTGACCACTGTGGTTGACACAATAATGTGGTGGTGTGCCAATGAATTGCATTGTGGGTACCACAATAAAAAAGGAGGGCGGTGTGATATTTAGGTTGTAGAGTGAATGTAGAACATATATCTTTTATTGTCCCAATTTTGTTACAGACATGCAAGCTATTAGAGACTTGTAGACTTGTTTTTTGAAAATTATAGGATGGTTTCTTGGAAAATCTGCTTGAATTGCCTCCCTATTATGAATATGTATATAAATGGAGGTATGTACTTGGTTTCAGGGCGTATCAACTGCTTTAAAGGAGAGGTTTAAGTGGAGAATTTATTTTTGATGTGATTTTGTTGTTTTTGTTTGGATAAGAGAAGAAGAGGATGGTCTTCTTATGTCTGGTTTATCGATCTGATAGGTCCTTTTCTTCCATGAATAGATTGTTCATGATCGGATATTTGTTCTGTTCTATCTCATGTACATGTCTTACTTCCTCCTCCCCCCCCCCTAGTCTATATGTGTACATGTAAAAGGACGTTATGTTCCTCAGGTATGGTGTTGGACCTATTGAGATATTCATACAACATATATGTTTTGGCCCTATTGAGGCATTCATATATCATCTATTAAGGAAATTGATCTAACCATTTACCCATTATAAATAGAGAAACTTTTTCTTACTATCCCATATCCAAAACAAAATCTTCTCCTCAATCACACACACATCGTGGAAAAAACACCATTCATCTCTTCTATTGCTTGCTTTTTTTTCATAACTCCATGCTTTCTCACTTTAGGAGTTCTTTAACTAGACTGGACATGACAAATATCATCATTTTCAAGGGGTTCTTCATAATCTTATAACTTCTATTTTAGCTTTAGGAAGATATTGAATTACTAATTGCCACTTGTGGCCTTGCAAATTGTCCTTAAGGTTGTACTAAGAAACAACACAAGTTTCTTCTGTGTGCATATGTCTAGGCCCTAGGTATTTTACCTAGTTGTGATGAGATGACTAGGTATTTTAATTTATTAGAAGAAATTAGTATAAGAAAACAACCCATCTTTTTCATGTAGTCCATATGCATGACTAGGACAAATATTAGTTTAGCTAGAATATTAGATGGTGGTACAAGCACAACCATGTAACAAAACTTTGTGAGTTAGCATCCCACAAGGTAGTCCTTAACAATCACTAGATCTTGCACATATTACATGCCTGGAAAGAAGTCATTTGTCATTGTAGAACTAATACAGTGTCGACCAATGTTCCTCTAATGCCTTGGCTGACACCACTAGCATGGTTACCAATTTAGCCAACCATACTTGAAAATACAGGGAGTTGAGGGACTTGCTCCTTTGGTGGAGCCATAGTGAAGGATAGATCTTCATGCAATACGAGCCCCATGATGCCACTTCATATGAACTCCCTATCAAAAGTTTTTCTTACAAAAGACTCAAGAGTGAAAGAGTTATTCTAGAAATTTCCCTATTGTGATCATAGGACCTCTTGTTAAGTCATTTACTAGAAAGACTTCTCACTTATGGAAATTCTTCTCACTATCAACATCAGATATTTTTGACAAAAATATTATGACAAACAGCCAACCTAGAATTGTCCCTCTAGCTCTATAATCAATTGGGTCTTCTAGAGGCTTTCAGTAGATCCAATTTGAGTAGGTAATGTGTGAGGAAGACAACCAACCCTTTGTAAATAAAAAGACTATGTATAAGCTCTTAGTAATAAGTTCTTACCTAAAACACACATCTAATCTATCATCAAGAGAAAGTGTAAAGAGATGGAATGTCCAATTTATCCATGCACAAAATTCCTTAAAGAGAGGTTTGATTGGGTCATCTTTGATCGATGTTCTTTCTATCAAGGCTCAACTAGGCTATATTAGGTTGTTGTTGCTTCGTTTAGCTAACATTAGACAGAAGTAATACAACTTAGATCTAAATAGGTACAGAAGGGTTACAATAGGGCATGATAGATCTCATTTAGGTCATATTAGGTCTAGCTATGAAAAATAGGTAAAACATTGGTCTTGATGGTTGTGATTGTGGAAAATTCATGATTGATCAAGGGCATACAAATCCAAATTTATATTAAGCAAGAAGGTCTATTAGTTCATTTAAGTATTGGTTTTCTAGATGAATATTTTCAAAAGGATGCTCATTGTTTTGCTAATATTTTCAGTTTACATCGTGAGTGGATTCTTTCCATGCTAAATAAAAATTTCACCACTTATAAATATTACCTTTTTCAAGTTCTTCCACATTGGAAATGTGGTTCTACATATCTATTCAAAACTAGAGGTTTATATCATCTCTAAATCACCTTCTTTAACATAAAATATTATTTTTGTAAACTCATTTAATATATTCAAATTTTGTTGATTTTTTCATAAAAAACAATTTATATAAATGGGCAGGCTAAGCATTTACTAACACCATACATATCGAGGCATCCTCTTAGGGACTAGGTAGTGGTGATTAGGGATTTTAGGACTATTATAAGTTACATAGAGGATTGATAAGAAAGAATTATGTTTGAATTTGGTTAAATTAGTTCTAATTAATTCATTTTAGCTTTGAGACGAGTCTTATTATTTTTTCAGGTTTGGTTTGGGCATTTTCTATGTGATTTTGGATAATAAAGTATGCTTTGGGTATTTTGATGTGATTTGGGATAATAAAGTGTGCTTTGGGAAAATGAAATCTCATTGGGATATTTGTAGCCAAAATTAGGGTTATTTAGAACATGTTATGCCAAGTAAGGTCTTATTTGACTACATTAGGGCATTTTAGGTTATATTTAGGCTACTTTGGCTAAACTAGAATAACTTAGGTAATTTTAAGGCCAATTGGTCTAGCTTAACCCACATTACGCGTGACTTTTTACAATTTATATCACCTCAATCGCAGAGGTGCAACTATTGCAAGAAGACATGTCATCTCATTAGGCATACTTGAATACAAGGAATACAAGTTCTCCAGTGAAGACATAGGTACTAATATTATTAAAGATAACAGGTTCTCATTAAGGTAGTAAGAAATTCACAAAAAATGTACATCTTGCAAGGGTCTACCATCTCTAGCTCCATTACAACTGCAACTTCATCTAAAGATGCCACAAGGTTCTAGAATATGCATTTGGGACACATGTCTGGGAAAGGAATGGTGCTTTTGAGAAATAGAGGGTTGTTGTGTGAAAAAACCATTGGAAAATTGGATTCTTGTGAGCATTGTTTTATGGGGAAGGCCAAATGTAATAGCTTTGACACAAAAGTTCATTCTTTCAAGGATGCTCTAGATTATGTTCACTCAGATATGTGGGGTCCTTATTTTCTTCCTACCTAAGGTGATGCTAAATATATGATGACCTTCATTGATTACCACATAAGGAAGGTTAGGGTTTGTTTTCTCAAAATCAAGGACAAGGTGTTGTTTACTTTCAAGTAGTAGAAGTCTCTTGTTGAGAATCAAACCGACAAGAGCATACCGACTTTTTGGACTAATCGTGGCTCAAAGTTCTATTTTAAGGAGATCAATACTTTCTAAAGTGATCTTGGAAACAAAAGACATCATACAGCACATCATACACCCCAGAAAAATAGTATAGCATAAAGAATAAACATAACATTGATGGAAAAGGTCTAATGTATGCTTCTCAATGAAGGCTTGGAAAGATCTTTTTGGGATAAAACTATATCAACCTCTTGTTATTTGGTGAACAATTTTCCATAATCTTCTATAGCCTTCAAGACTCCAATTGAAACTTGGTTGGGTAAACATGTTTATAATTTGAATTTGTGTATATTAATTTTCTCTATTTATGTACATTTTGATTCAGGCAATTAGAACCTAGATCTATCAAATGCATATTCCTTGGTTATGCTTCTAGCATGAAAGGATATATATTTGGTGCAAAGATCCTTTTATACCGTATTCCTTGGTAGAGAGAAACATTACCTTTAACAAATATTCCATGGTGTATACTATATAAAACATATATAGCTCTTCTAGAAGTTCTTTACAGGGTATCTCACAATAGGTAAATACAAAAAATGATGTTGGCTCACAGGTTGATGAACAAGATCCCTTTTTAATGCCATATGATTCAATGCCTACTCAAGAAAAGAGGAGATTCCACAGAGTTCTTACAATGTAGCCAAAGCCAAAGGCAAATGAAACGTCAAATCACTCCAACTCTATGGCTTTGGTGACTCCATGGTAGCCTATACCAGTACGCCTTTTCCAACACCATTGATGGGGATCATAGTGACAACCCAACCAATTTTCATGATGTAGTCACATGTCATGATGCTCCGTAGTGGATTGCTACAATGAATAACAGATTCAATCTCTTCAAAATAATCAAACTTGGGAGTTGTTGGTACCTCCCAAAGGAATTTCTTCTAGATAGACACAATTAGATATTATTATGTCCAAGTAAGAGTATGAATGTCTTCTTTAACCTACCCAACATGTTTCTCTTGGTTCCTCTGCCAATCTTGTCTCAGATGCATGTAACTAAGGGACATCACTTATTGCTTCCAACCCATCTTCTTCAGGGGTAGGGGATTCAGGGGCCTCTCAACATATGACAGGTATATGATCCATGATTCCTTCTTCCAATTTCTATATCCCACATTATTATGTGACTCTAGCTGATGGATAACTCTTTAGGGGTAGGGGATTCAGGGGTCTCTCAACATATGATAGGTATATGATCCATGATTCCTTCTTCCAATTCGTATATCCCACATTCTTATGTGACTCTAGCTGATGGATAACTCAGATGAGTACAAGCTTGTGGATACGTACGAGTGTTATCTTCTTTTACTCTACAATTTGTACATTATGTACTGGACTTCCCTTTTATTCTATTGTATGTTTCTAAGTTGGTTGATTCTTTAAAATGATTCATGATATTTGGATTTGATTTCTTAATTTCATAGGATCCTAGGAGCTAGAAGACAATCAGTCGGGGATCTAGAATAGGCGATCTCTACTTCTTTGAGGGTGATCATCCATCTTGCTAAATTCCTTCCACTACATCTACAAACCTCAACTTCTATCCCTTAAAATGGCATTTTTGCTATGGGAACCCCTCCTTGTAGAGTTTTTAGAAGCTTGTTCCCAACATATCATCAGGTAAAGTTTATCGAGTGTTGGTCTTGTCAATTGTGAAAGCATCATTGTGCTTCATTCCCCATTCATTTTGTAAAATACTCCAAGCACCTTCTTGATCTTGTTCAGTGATGTCGGGGTTATTGTTAACGAGTCAAGTTACAATGGCTTACACTATTTCCTTTCCTTTATTGATGACAACTCCCTGATGACTTGGGTGTACTTACTTAAGTTTCAGGATGATGTTTTTCTAGTAATCTAAATCTTTTATAAATTAATAAAATATTACTTTGATGATCGTATAGATAATTATTCATATGAATAATGCCTTAGAGTGTGTTCAAAAGATCATCTCTAATTTCTATGATTCAGTTGGCATGATTCACCTTACGACATGTCCTCAATCACCTCAACAAAATGGTATTTTTAGCACAAAAATTGTCATTTACTTGAAGTAGCATGTACGCTACTATTCCAAATGTCTATGCAAAGAAGTTCTAGTTGAATACTCTTCTCACTTCTTGATCTTAATTAATCATCAACCATCCTCTGTCTTACATGGGGTCACACCCTTTATGTTTTATGACCAGACTAGAAAGCTTTTCTTGTTCCCCTATGCATTTTTGGTTGTATTGTGTTTGTTCCACATGCAGATAAGTTGTCTCCTTGTATAGTCCACACTATCTTTTTGCGATATCATCTTGCACAAAAGGAGTACATATTTTTTTGTCCTCATCTTCGTCGTATGTTTGTGGCAGATGATGTTACTTTTCATGAGTCCACACCATTATTTAGTGACTCTATCCAACATGAGGAGGAGCACAACCATGAGAGAAAACTTACCTTTGGGAATGATAGAGAGTGAGAGCCACCACTCCATGTGTCATGTGTTGAGAGTGTGCTAGATACCACTCCTTTCATACCACCACCACCTATACCTTCACCTATTCAACCTTTTCCATTGGTTTACACTAGGTGAGTAGGACATCACTCAAAGTATATAGCAATATTAGTCCAAAGATTGGGTCATCATCATTGGATACTCTTGTGGTACATATTCATCATGAGAGTTCTCTTGATGCTTTAGTTTTAGACTTACACCTTTCAATTGCAGCTCATAGAGGTGTTTGGTCTTGCATAATGCGACATCCATTCTCTAGTGTTTGTTTCTTATGTCATTTGTCACCAACAAGATGCATGTTTGTTCTTCAGATAGATTCTACAACTATTCCTCACTTATACGTAAAAGCTTCCCAACATGATAATTGGGTACAAGCCATGGATAATGAGATGGAAGCTCAATACATGAAATCCACTTGGGGCTTGGTTGATCTTCCTCTTGGGAAACTTATTGTAGGTTGTCATTATGTGTATACTATTAAACACAAACCACATGGATCTATTGACCACTTGAAGGCCAAAGGAGACACTTAGAAACATAGAGTGGAATTCTTTGAGATTTTTTCTCATGTTTCTCGATTCAATTTGTATTGATCCTTATTTATATTGCAACACATCATGATTGGCCTCTTCTCTAGTGTGATGTCAAAAATGCATTTCTTCATGGTGGTCTTCTTAGAAATATGTACATGGAGAAACCTCATGGGGCCCAGGGGGAGTTTCAAAAAGTGTGCAAACTAAAAACAAATGTAATGACCCCACCCTCCGGTAACCCCCAATTAAGGGAGACTGAGAGGTCGAAGCCGCACACATAATTTCTGGATCAAAGGTTCAGTAATTAACCAAGAACTATAATTAAATTTTAACATACTAAATTGGAAAGTTGTAAGAAAATAAACTTTTGCATACCTTTTCAAAACTTGGATCTCTAAACATCTATCCACATACAAATTCTACTCTAACTAATCCTCCTTGTATTTTAATTCATGTATTTCACAATATGACGATTTACTATTTGTCCTTTTGGCTTTGTACCTAAAATGCCGAACCCATATTGCATCTCGACCTTCCCAGGTCTAGGGGAGACTTACAACATCCATAGTGATGAACTCCCATTCCCTCTCGGGAACTCTTTATACTTTATATCAATGCACTGGGTTACTGGTGTTTGTCCTTCACCCCCTGGCTTGCATGGCCACATGCTACATGCAACTTCGTCTTAAGCATTCAAAGTACTATTATCACTTACTATCTTCATCGTACCATTGTGTATGGTGATCTTAAATTATGATCTCCTGTATTCTCATGATTCCTTAAGATTGATTCCTAAGAAATACTAAACCTCTTTAGTCGGGGTTTCATCACCTTCTTTTCCAAAGAAGTGTATCTGAGGTTCTACAACCATCCTTTTATTCAATCAAGGCCTAGGCTGGCTAACCAAACAACCATTAACTTGTTCAACAGATCTCGTTACATCTGAGTATTAGCCAAACATATCTCCTTTCCAAACTTAGGGTTAGCCTAACAACCTCTTCTAGCTTCTAGCCAAACTAGTCAGATATAACTCAACCAGAGAATCCATTACCACTTCACATCCTTAGGTATTATGTAATGTTGAAGACATACGCCTCCATGTATTATACTTATCATCTCATCTCAAATTCTAGGATGGCATTCACCAAGAAGCTCTGAGCTCATCCTAATGGTGATCAAACTCAACCTTGTATCACTTGCAAATTCCACATAGCTCATGATAAAACATCCTCATAAGATGACTACACTATTCCTCTTAGTGTTTGTAAACCATCCATGTATCATTCACTCCACCAGGGTATGTTATCATCCTTGTCCTCATACCTTGTAGCAACGTTCCAACTCACATCATCTTTCCCCTTGGTGTATGACATGCGTACTGTCCTATCTCTCAGTCCCATAACAAGAGGAAATAAGCATTTGGCTGCAGTCCAAATATAGAGTTCTTCCTGTTCTAAAAGTAGAGATGGTACATCCCACTTTGCCAGTACACCTTAAAGTTGAAACGTGCATCTTATGTCTCAACATCACAACCATCTTGATATCAAAGTTACTTCCATGGAAAACTGATCTGGAACCTACTTGGGTCACTACACAATCCTTGGTCATCTCCTCTAGGTCTATAGGGTGCTGGCACTTTTAGGGTCATCCCTCTTTCCTTATGCATCCAAAGAGTGCCCTACTCATCTACCCTTTGGGTCCCATGAGTTCATGAAGGTGATCAATCTCCTAACCCATGGCCCTCAGACAATGATAGTTGTTACCTCCTGACCCTATGGTCATGTGCAACTAGGGAATTAAGCAGCTCCTACTTCCATCAGTCTTATCCCTACCTGACCCTAGGATAGACTTAGGATTCTCTTATAGTATATGTTCAACTTAGAACCTTACCCAAGCCTTCATCATCTCTCTCTCTCTACATTCAAGGGATGACTTTCATCCTTTCATAGGGGTCATGGATACCTACCTACCTTGGCCAGGCCCCTATATTGATTACTGTCATGGTAACACATCCACATGTACTTAGAGATGGTTATCTATGGGTCATAACATGTACCTTTCACTTAGCTTCTCAAGATCCTATGAGACCTCTTTAGGTTAACTTGAACCAACAAAATAGGTATACACCCTACAAAAGGTCCTTCTCCCAAGATGGGAGGAAACTACACCTCTTGATAACAAAGGTCACAAACACCTTCATGCCTCAGTTTACATCCACATGAGCATGATTAACCCTAGAAAGCTACTAAGGAACAAGCTGACCACCTACTACACCATGTTGGGTCATACTTGTTCTCACCCTCAACACCAGATCACGATCATACCTTTCCATGTCATCACTTAGCTATGAGGGGTTCATCAAACATACCTTTAATCTTAAGGGGTTTCCCTTTTCCTCTATACATGAGGAGTACCACGCTCAAAACTATAGCAACTTAATTCTCGTCATGAGCATTAGGTACACCACTTCCCCTCTTAGGCCTAGGAACCCCAGGTTTACTTTTTGATGACCAACTACATGCTCAATCTATTAACCATGAATCAGACATGTATAAGGCATGACACGCACTTCCTGTCATCCTTCTACTCAAGCAACACCTCGGAGTTGAGTCCGCCTCAAGGACAACCAACAAGGTACAAGGCCTCACAACCTGTTACTAAATATCTCCAGGTCTAAGGAACTCTTCTTCCTATCTTAAAAGGTAAACACCTATACCACAGGCACATAGGTACCAGAAGCATCATCCTCTCTCTATGGTTTGGTTCCTCTAAAGGCAACCAAGGTATCACCATCATCCAAGGATCAAGCATGAGGCCACCACTTTCATCCACTTAAGCCGCATCATTCTCAACTCCCCACTTTTCCTCATATCTCAGAGTCTAGGTTTACAACCTTCTTGCTTGGGGTCCTACTCTTTCTATATAGAACTAACCCTACAAACAACCTTACTACGTGAGGTTCTCTCTCCATGAAGGTGGGTTAAGCTTACAAGCATTCCCCTTAAGATTATGTCTGCTCAAGGTTATCCATAACCCTCTATGCTTGTCTCATAAGCTATCCATCCTACTTCCTTGGCCAGTGTTTTAACCTTCTACTCATACTGCTGATGTACTCTGGGTGCCTACTATGCCATGCTCATATAAGCTCATGGGGTTTCCATAGGTTCTTCTCTAACCTCATCAATGAAGGTACTATCCTTCACTCTCCACTACTCGACCCTTCCCAGGGTTGGGTCGCCAAAGGTACTCGGTCATCCAACCTCTCATGGCTCATATGACATCCAAAGGCATGCCCACACACCTGGTCTATCGTGACACCTACCTCATCATGTCATCTCTCTCTAACCACCACTTTAGGGTTAGGGTTTGCATCATCCTCAAAGTATGTGCCATGTATCTACTTTTAATGGAGATCTCTGGATCCATGACCAATCCTCTTTAATTATCCTCCTGATAAGAAGGTCTAGCCTCAGGTCTCTACTGAGGGAAAAGACAACTTATGTCTTATGACCTAAGAATGTATCTATTCTTTATTTTACGCTTACTCTATTAAGCTTAAGTCCATGACATCTTATTTACATGTTTTTCATTAATTTGGTGGAGGATTCCTTAGACCCAATCAACCTTACCCGTACCTCAAGAGGGTGAGGAAAAGAGAGAAAACCCTAATCCTTAAGGTCCTTAACCGAATTTGTGATGAGAAGGGATGAATAAGATGAGAAAGTCCTAAAGGTATCTTATTTCAATTCCTACCATAAGACTTTGGCCAGGCAGTCACACAGATCCAGGAGTCCTCATATTCCGACTAGCGGTGTGGAGGAAAATATTACTAGCCCCCAGTCGTGATCCTTTTCTAGACACCTCCGTCTTTCGGATAATCCTCTTATAACTCCCTTGGGTTCTATGGAGTTTGTAAAATTTAATAATTATTAATGGTTAAGTGAGGAACCTACGCTCTAATACCAAATGTAACGACCCCACCCTCCGGTAACCCCCAATTAAGGGAGACTGAGAGGTCGAAACCGCACACATAATTTCCGGATCAAAGGTTCGGCAATTAACCAAGAACAATTATTAAATTTTAACAGACTAAACTGGAAAGCTGTAAGAAAATAAACTTTTGCATACCTTTTGAAAACTTGGATCTCTAAACGTCTATCCACATACGAATTCTACTCTAACTAATCCTCCTTGTATTTTAATTCATGTATTTCACAATATGACGATTTACTGTTTGTCCTTTTGGCTTTGTACCTAAAATGCCGAAAAACAAAACGTCGGTCAGCATAAAGATGGTATGTGGGGGAACCAATAATCATGCAATTATTCATAACAATGTATTGCAACCAATTACCATTTAACAAACAATTTTACATTTTAAATATAACTGCGTGATCCATGCATTCCCTATCCGCTGTGTTGTCCCTGCAGTGGAGCTGGATACTGTTTTCCTTATAGTAGCTCCCCATTAAACCCCTCATGGTCCCATCTATAGGTGAACCGGTTTCTAGGGTTGAGTCACATGGAACTACCCGTAAGTAGCCCACTCCTTAACTCATGGCATGCTAAAGGGTCTCATGTCACTACACTTGGTAGCCCAATTTCTAATCCACAATAACTTAGACCTTACTCTAGGTTACCCCTTTTTAGCCTTTACAAGCCACAGAGGTGGATTCGGATCTAAGCTAGTTATATATATATATATATATATATATATATATATATATATATATATATATATATATATATTCATGGTGATAATCATAGTCACTTTATAGTTGCATGAAATAGTAGGAATCCAACAATTATTTTCAAGCAACCGATAAACACGTTCAGAAATCACTGTGAAACTAAAGCGATTATTCATAAGCGTAACCACATACCTGTTCAGTAGATTTCTTAAGCTAATATCAATTCCAACCAAGAAAGCAATCCAAGCAAGTAATTCAACCACATAATCAAGAATCCTGAAAAACACATGTACTCTATTTACTACTCACTTTATCAAGATTCTTTCTATTCAACTTGAAATCGCTTCCTAAGGTTTCTGTATCCATTTTAGGGTTTCATTTTGCATTTAGGGTTTCCCTTAATCTTTTACCATATTAAACCCTAATTTTATGCCATTACTCATAAACCCTACTTATCTCATATATTCTTTAATATTAAGGTTATCATAACAAAATATAACCCTATTTTTAGATTAAAGGCACCATTAACCATCAATTAATTTCATTAAGCTTCTTTTACATTAAAGCTACTATTTTTATCCTTTTAATCCATGACAAGATCATTATATGCCTCTATCATAAATTCAAAGTTCATTCGGGTATAATTAACATATGAACTCATTTTGCCATCAATTCAACCTTTTATTCATGAGAAAACCCTAATTATTACATTTAGGGTATTTATCCAAAATTAAGGACTTTTGTACTCTAAATAGATTAGAACCATCATATCTCAGCTTTTTACATGAATTTGACCAATTATAATCATTAAGGATCATAATTACCACAGTTAGGGTTCAAAGTTCATTAAATCATATGGAACCCTAAATTAATCAAATTATGCATGAAGATCATCCCTTTAGATCTAATATGCCCTTTTTATTAACAACAAGTTAATATATATTTTAAACACTCACATAACCCCTTTCTAATTCATTAATCATCAAAGGTTAGGGTTTTTCATTGATTAAACTATTAAAGATAACATCTTGATATACTTTTTGAATAGAAAGAGAAATTAGACTTCGACAATAATTTCTTTGTGTTCCTCTCATTCTAAGGATCAATTTTCATATATTACTTGTCCTAATCGGAGTTACTAATATTTAATTACGAATTTAGCAAGATTTCACTTACTTGGCCAATTAGAGGGCGTCGTGTGTCCCCTTTCCACGCAACGTGCCTTGCGTGTTTGGAAACATAACTGAATGTCTAAATTGCCCCCGCGTAAGTGAGCAGCGCTTCCGCCCGCGGAGGGGTAAAAGCGTCCAAAGCCTCCTGAATTCATCTTCAACCTCGTGCACCTACCCTAGCCGCCGATGGTTGCCTTCCTGTAGCCTGCCCCTCCCTCCTGGAGGCTCAAGGACCTCCGCTAGTGGGTTCCCTAGCTCCACTGAGCCTTGGCGCACGCGGGGCACCCCCAGGTTGCGGCCAGGATGGCTGCTCCAAAGCGAGGTTGGTTCCGGATTGTTGTTGCACCTACAGCAACCTTGCAGACCCGTGGTAGGAGTGGCATGAAGATAGGGACGTTGGGTTAGCAACCGATCGATCTTCGGTTGCCATGGGTGTGCCCTGCTTCCATCAAGACCTCGACACCGCTCCTTGGTGTCCTCAGGATAGGTCTATACCCTCGACTAGGGTTTACATGTAAGGAAGAAGGAGAAAGGAGAGAGTTGCGTGAGATTCCATCTTAAACTCGAACCAAGGTCTCTACCCTATATATAGGGGTGAGGAAAGAAGTCCTAGGTCAGCTATTCACGAATCAAAGAGTCCCTTTCCAAGTAGGAAATCAATTCCTTCAATGAGAAGTATATTCTCTCTCTTTCTTTTTATCCTTTGGATATTCTCTATTATTTGGATATTAGGAAATTCGAAATTCCTCTTTTATTTTCTTTGTACTTGCCCTTTTTAATTCATCGACCACGGATTTTATATTTCCTTAAGTAGAAAATACCACTTCTTTAACAAAACCATGAAATTCATTAATCATGCATCATATTATCCTATTATGTTTTATTATTGGTATTTTTTTCTCTTTACTTTCTTCATTGGGACTCATTGGATCCCAAGAAACTCAAATAATTCGAATTTCCTTTTTAAGGAATACTCATTATCCCTCTAAATGCATCGATATGCATTATTTCACATTATCTTGTTTATTTCTCATTAAAATATCTCTTTTTGAGGATTTCTCTTTATTTCTCTTTTCTTTTCCTCATTGGTATTCTTTTTAACATTAGGAATCCTTGGGATACGAAATCCCACTAAGGATAACTCAATTCCACCTTTTTCCACTTATTTTCCACATTTTATCATTGTTTTCAATTTCTTTCTTAATAAAGAAATACTTAATTGATCTTTTCTTTTCTTATTGCATTATCTATGCAACTTTGGACTCCTTGGAACCCAAGGAACCCAAGAGGCACGAAATCCATCCTTGGATTACATTCTTTTGCCTTCCAGAGGTTTCCACATCATTCTTTTCTCAAAAACTCAATTATTCATTTACTAATTTAATAATTGGATTTCCTTTCTTCATTTCCTTGTTATTGGGCCCAATAGCCAATAAGGCCCACAACACAATCATCAAGTCTATTGTAAATGAAATCCATTTATTCAAAACAAATTATGTCATTATTTGTTCAATTATCTTTAATATGAGAAATTACATTTCTCACCAATTGAACCCAAAAATTGGGGTTGTAACAAAAACCTTGTATGGCATGAAGAAATCACCACATGTATGGTTTGATAAATTTAGTGATGAACTTATACATTTTGGGTTCAATTGGTCTTCTAGTATTTATTCTTTGTTTGTGTGCAAATCCTCTCACAATATTGTCAATTTGGTTGTAAATGGATGATATTATCATCAATTTTGATGATCTTATGGGGATTTCACAACTCAAGGAGTGACTAAAAATGTAATTTTAGAAGAAAGATTTGGACAAACTTTGTTATTTCCAATGAATAAAGGTTTTTCTTTGAATAAAGGAACACATCTTTCTCATCAAAAATATGTTCCAAATCTGGTAGAGAAAAGCATGACACATTGCAAACCAATATCCACACCTATGGATTATCATACCAAGGCGGCTATTTCTGATGACACTCTTTTTTTTAATTCAAAACATACAAATGAATTGTGGGTAAGTTGATCTACTTGATAGTTACTTGTCTTTATATCTCCTATGTAGTGGGTGTTGGTAGACACTTCATGAGTGCATCTAGATGTAGCACTAGATGGTGGTCACATATATCCTACATTATATTAAAGGATCAACATGGAAAGGTCTCACTTATATCACAATCAAGGATCTCTTGTCCACTTTCTTGAATCTTGTTAGATGTATCGATGTTGATTCGACAGGTGATGTTGGAGATAAATGGTCTACCTCAGGATATTGTGTTCCTTGGGTCACATTTAGTGACATGGAGGATCAAGAAACAAAATATGGTAGCATGATCTAGAAAAGACTTAATATCGAGCAATGGCACATGCTTGTCGCAAACTATAGTGGATTATGTCCATATTGTCTAAAATGGTAGTGTATTTTGAAACTACAATCTCTCTCATGTGTGATAATTAGGAAGCCATTCACATTGCTATCAATCTTATGTTACATGATAATTATTTAGTCCTTTCTTTTGTAATAGAGTATTGGAAGCTTCTCAAGGATCATACTACACACTTCTTAATGAGCGTATTGTTGGCATATTAAGTAAGCTAGACATGATAACAACAATAATAATGGGCCTCTAGTGTATAGCTCTACATGCACACCATACCTTAAGTCGAGTCTATATATGAACTTATTATAACTCTATTTCAATTCAACAATGGTCCAAGACTATCACTTGGTATTAGAGAACATTCAGTAATGTTTAGGGTTTTAAAAGTTTATCTTTCCTAGAGGAGCAATAATCTTATTGTACCTACAGAAGGCATCCTCCTTGGTGGGGGGGAAACAACCCACTCTTGTAAGAAACAATGACTACCAAGCCTCCAATAGGAGGACCACAGACAACCAACCATAATAGGAGGACCACAGACAACCAACCATAATAACTACTACAACCCCCTATTGGAAGAAATCAACACAACAACCTCCAAGAGAGCTCAATCAACACCACCACCATTTCCATCAGGGGTGAGGGCACCATCTTCCCCTCTGGTTCATGTGGTTGAGGGTTTCCAACACAGTCATTGTCAACAATATCATGTTCCTCACTCATCAACATCACCATGTTTACGTCCTGTTGACTGTGACAATGTTGTCCCTGGGGTTTTAGTACATTGTTGTAACCAAATTGTGTTTCCTAACTTCCCTTCTACCTCCACATTTCCCATCAGAGAAAAGGGCACCATCTGCTCCTATGTCTCCTGTGGTTGAGTATTGCCAACTAGATCTTTGTCCACAATCTCTTATTCCTCACTCATCACCAATGACACCATGTTTCCCATTGACCATGACAATGATGCCTATGGGGTTTTATTACATCATTGTAACCAAATTGGGGTTTCCTCTCTTCCGTTCTACTGAACCATGTACCTCCCATGTATACATGGTAGAGTGATCGTATGTTAGGATCTCACCCATTATTCCTATCACAATGTTTCTTTCTTTTGATAGTGCATAGTTGCACATCTTACTGGCATGATTCTCATCACCATGCTTCTTATCTTGATCGATTTAATTCCATCCACCACCATCTTATACATCAACACATTTAATAACAAAGATCTTGAATCTCACACAATCATCTACAAAGACAACACTTTTATGTCCATCATCAAATTGAATTGAAACAAGTACTTACTTTGGATTTTTTGAAATTGAGTTGAAGTTCATTGAGAAGTCTATCGATGACACCCCTTATAGTTATGTGAAAACCACCATGTCAACATTTGGATATGGAATAGTATGGATCCCTCCACCACCTCCAAATACATGGTCCACAAGAATGCTAAAGATGCATGGGAAGTCGCTCTCTACCACTTTAGTTAGAAGAAAATCATGATGTGAATCTACAATATCTAGGACACGCTCTTTGTTGAACACTAGTGGGAAAAATCAAGGGTGCATTCATATTGAACTAAACTTTTATACAGAAATAGTTATTTCATTCCTTAAGATAATAATTTATGTACATCATTGCCTTAGCATGGAAATCATCAATGAAAATGACCGTATATCTCATGTTTCTACCCCCTTTAGCCAACATGTGTGCTAACCTATTACAATCTCTCTTAATATCTTTAAAATCAATTCTAACAAACTCTCACCCATGCATGATGATATCACAAGCAATCATGTTGACATATATGTGTTATTCCCTTCTTTTGAATAAAAATTATGACTTCTATAGAATTTGTTTCAATGATCACCTTTGTGTAGTCCATCATCACAGATAATTCTAATCTCCAATGAATAACTCCTTCCTCCACACACTTTGCCTCTATCTATCTTCTTTATCCCATCCACCCTCCTAGTCTAATTTTCTCATGTTTTCTCTCATTGCAAGCCAAGCCCAAATTTGAATTGTGCTTTCTAGGTTGTGTATGTATTGATCTTTATTACTCCTTCTAGTATAGCTCATTTGTCAACTATGTTAGTGTCATATGAGTTGAGTTGATGTATATCTAATGATTGTGTTGTTGGTAATCAGAAATCAATCACTTATATCATGTGGTAATGTTGGTTGTGTGCCTACTACCTTGGTTTAAGATGATGTCATTGTTATGAGTTCAAATATCTCATAGCTTGGTGGGTGTCTTGTACCAATCAAACTCTTATACCTTATCCATGATTGATATAAGAGGAGTTGAAATTATATACTTGGTGTAATGCTTAGGTATTCTTTGTTGAAAATAGTTCCCATAACAATATGACTCAACACCTATAACAAACACATGCATGATTGGTTTGTTACTCATTGAACATAAAAACTGCATGAATCATAATGACAAAATTGTCTCTTCTTGAGTTCACAGTCAGTAGCCAAATAGCCATTTTCCATATAAAAGTTCTTCACTTTTGGGGACAAGTTGAGACATCATATTGAACATTTTGATATTCACACTCCAAAATAATCATCCTAAGGAAAATCAATCATATGGATATCTCCACCTTTAGACTCAAAGGTATGGAAATAATCCTTATGCTCGTTCATGTGGTAAATTCATGTCAAATAAAGAACCTAATGCTTCTTGTTTTTGAGACATTGATGAAGAAATTACACAAGCATTGTCTTCAAACCTTTGTGAGCCTCCTTTAAATGAGCCACAATGTTATTTGAATTCTCATGATTTATCTCATTTTGCAACTTTTAGCAATCCTCACATATATTACTTGTCTTCTTGTAGTACTGGCATCTCTTGGATAGGTAGGCCTTTGACTTATTTTTCTTTTTGTGTTTTTGTTTCTCACTCAATATTTCAAAAGAGTTATAAAACTGACACCCAAAGGAGGAATGTTTCTTTTAATGCCACATTCCATTAATTTGACATCTCTTTTGGCTACCATAGAAACACCCCCAACGACCATGTTGTTATCAAAATGTACTATTAGATCCCACTAAAATCACTCTATCCATCTCCATTTCTACACCATCAACCGGAGCATCCTCCTCGATGAAGCCTACTGCCATGTTGCAATAGTTTCCTCATGTCTATCATCAGAGGACAAAAGAATATCCATAGAATTAGACTCTACCAATATCACTAGTCTCTGATTAATCTGCACAACATGTTGTGTTCATTAAAGTTTTAAGTACTTGCCTTATTAAGAAATAATCTCTCATACTTTTTGTCTCTCTGAGCTCACTAGAAATGCTAAACCTATAGCTATATGTAATGACCCCGCCTTCCGGTAACCCCCAATTAAGGGAGACCGAGAGGTCGGTGTCGTTATACAATTTCCGGATCAAGGTTCAGCAATTAATTGATAACAATTATTAAATTCTACTAGACTAAACTGAAAAGCTGTAATAAATAAAAAATTTGCATACCTTTGAAAATTTTGGAATTCTAAAACTTCTATCCAGAACTCAGACTAACTAACTAATCCTCCTTGGACTTTAATTAGTGTATTTCACAATATGAAGATTTACTATTTGTCCTTTTTGTTTTGTACCTAAAACGCCGACAAACAAAACATCGGTCTGCCAAAGATGGTATGTGGGGGATTCACTAATCATGCAATTATCCATAACAATGTATTGCATTTAATTATCATTTAACAGACAATTTTACATTTTAAGTATAACTACATGATCCATGTGTACCCTATCCCCTACATTGTCCCTGCAGTGGACCTGGATACTACCTCCCTTATGGTAGATTCCCATTATACCCCTCATGACTTCACCTAATAGGTGAATCAATTTCTAGGGCTGAGTCACATGGCACTACCCGTAGGTAGCGCACTCCTTAACTCATGGTATGCTAAGAGTCTCATGGCACTACACAAGTGTAGCCCAGTTTCTAACTCATGATACCCTAGACGTTGCTCTAGGTTATCCTTAGCCTTTGCATAGACACAGGCGTAGACTCATATCTAGCCAGTTATACATGTATACTCGTAGTGATAGTCATAGTCACTCTATAGTTGCATAAATTAAAACATCCAACAGTTATTTCAAGCCATGAGGGAAACATCGATAAAATCCTCGAAAAACTAATCGGGATAATCATAAGCGTAACCACATACCTTTATTGCAGATTCAGTTACAGAGTTAACTTTGTAGAGAGAGAAAATTCAAACAATCAAGCAATTGCACAGAAACCCTAAAATAAAAGTACAAGTTTACTTTTATTAATATTTATCCAATTTCATCATATCCCTTAGGGTTTCTATTAGGGTTTTGCCTTCATTCTTAGTTATCATGAACCCTAATTCCTCAAAATCACTTAAAACCCTTAAATTCTCTCCTTTTAATATTCCTAACAGTCTTAGGACCATTATTTAGTAATTTACTTCCTTAATTCAAAATAACCTGGTTTTCTTTTTCTTTTACCCTAAATTAGGGTTCCCATATACATTACTTTTCATTTATGGACATAAACCCTAATTTAACCAATTTTGTATTCAAAACATATAGAAACTCCATCATAAGCATCAAAAGGTTATTACCTTTCTAATTAACCTATTATCTTACAAAGATACATCTTTTATACACCATTAGGGTTTCTAATTACTTTTCAATACATACTTCTACCAAATTAAGGTACTTTTGTAAAACGAAGTAGAACCAGGTTTTCAAATTATTTTTATCAGATTCCTTGCATTTTTCTACCCAACTTTCATATATAAAGTTTCTTCATATGAGGTTCCTAGCTATTACTACGATTTTAGCAAGGAAAAGCTATTTTCTGAAATTTCGATCAGAGAGGAGATTTACCGGATTATCTCAGCCATTTGATCAGTGTGCCAATGGTCTACACTTTGATCCAATGCACGTCGTCGATCGTGCCCACTAACAGGATCGCGCGCGCACCCTTCCTCGGCCGATCCGTCAGATCCCGATCCAACGCTCCGCGTTGATCGTTCCCTACTCGCGGCTAAGATAGGCGCGTCGTCCAGGGACCGTCAGATTGCGCCTCAGTCTATGATGGTCCAGGATCCAAGGGTGGCTGCTCTTCATCCCCCTCTTCTTCTTGCGGCGGCACCGCGGCTGGAGCTCGTCAGGGTGATGTCAATCGAGCGCAAGGGAAGGTTTAGGTGCTAATGGAGTAGTCATATGGATTCGTGAAGGAGCAAGGAACCAAGAGGGACCTTTTTTATAGGGTGTGGAGGCCCCTCTAGGGTTCCCCCAACCCTGCTGCCACCTCAGATCACAGCCCAATTGGGCATTTTCCCTATTCTTGATGGAAACCCAGCAAAGTGGGGCCGAGAAGCTTTGCCTCTCACTCCCGGACCTATTGGACAAGTTTCCCTGCTCAAACAAACATCAGATCGATCGGAATCGAAGGGGAAAGTTCCCCATGATCGTGCTATAGTCTGCGTCCCTCTGGGACTCTGGCCGATGAACTGGGTTAGTTGGATCAGGATCCAATGGTCCCTATCATCCGCGCTCAAACCAAATAGGAAAAAGATTTCCCAAATTGCAAGGGAAAATCCTATTTTGAGGATAATCTTGAAAAATCGATAACTCCCAATTCTTAAATCCTTTTTGCCTCAAATTTTAAAGGAAAGTCGTTCATACTTTTATCTCTCATTATACAAAAATTGGGATCATTATCTCAATTAAATGGTTCCTTTTATTTGGTTGCAAGAAAACACCTTTTTATTCATATTCTCCACATATTCTTTATTTCCCTTGCTATTATATAATTATCTTGAGTTCCTTGAACCCCAAGGAACCTTTAAAACTCAAAATTCTATTTTGGGAAATATCTTTTAGCTTTTTAATCATCCTTTATTCTTATTCTTTTTATATTCCATTATCCCATTGAATTCTTTTTCCATTTCTTTTTCTTTTTCTTTCAATTGGGCTTAATGGCCAATAAGGCCCATCAAGAAAGCATGCAAGGCTATTATTCACGAAATTCATTCAAATCAAACCATGAAATCAAACATTGATCTTATTTATCTCTTAAAGGAGATTCACAAATCTCATTACATGTTTTGGAAAACGAGGTTATAACACTATCCATTATATACCATTCCAATTCCATAAAGTTGTCATGAGGAACTCTAACACTCTAGTTAAAAAGTTGCAACATTTGAGGGGATGAAAACATTAAATCAATGATTCCTAGGATCTTGTTTAGGATCCACATGTCAAGAATGATGTTAGTACCAATGAGTATTCTCTATCAAATTTAAATATGACAACACCATGGATATCTTAAAGGTTTCCTTGTTGAGGGATTCACTCAAATTTTTGATGTTCACTTCCTCTAGACGTTCTTTAACACATATTGCTTCTGTAATGGTTGTTATCTCTCTTGCAATTCATCTAGTATGGCCTTTATTTTAATTAGACATCAAGAATGCCCTCCTACATGACAATCATGATAGATTCTATTTGCAATAGTATCTTCCATTTGTTTTTGAGGTGGTGTTTACCAAATTTTATGATCTCAAAAGATCTATATATGGCGTAAAAATTCACCCATAGCTTGGTTTGATAAGCTTAATAGAATACTTAACACCTTGGGATTTTCTAGATATAGTGGTCAATGAGAACTTAGTCTTTGTTTATGATAGCTTTAGACCTTCAAGGCCTTTCTCATATGGGAGCTCCCATCCTCTATAGGCTACTTAATCACCTGCAAACTTCAATGAAGTAAGATCCTTCTCTAACTTTTCTTGAGATGTCAAGCTCATTTCACTTATTAACATGAAATAGTCCATGACACTTGAAAAATCATCATATGTTGGATATTCTTTCAGGACTGTAGAAGGGTGAAAAGAAACAAAATTTCTTGATATATGCAAGGAATTAGAACAGGTCTAGCAAAATAGAACAAAGCAAAACAAAGTAAAACAAAGAAAATAGATTATGTGGAATCCTACTAATCAAGAGAAGGAGTTCCTAGCTATGTAACCACAACTTGGGCATTTTATGCATCTGTTCTCAAGCATAGACAACCATCGAACTCCCTAGCAAGCAAAGAATATCCAAACATAGCATGAATCATGGTATCTACTTTTGTCGGGGTCATACCACTCGATCTCGCATAGTGTGACTAAAATCCCATCAATGATCTGAAACCTCTCTTGAGGATATTGGACCAACACCCTTGGATATTTTGGATACCCTTGAATATTAGAGAATTTTCAAAAAATAGGTGTGTTGAATTCGGTTGAATTCATATTAATGTGGTCAAATTCAGAGCTCTGGGTCGGATCTCTCTGACTTTGTGTTTGCAGATCCTCCCTAGGAACGTCCTCTTAGAATTTGATCCAAACTACCTCCTCAACCTATTTATATAGTAAATCTCTCAATCATAGTAGAAAAAGAAGGTTCAAGCAGGAAAGAGATCGATCAAACCAACAATTATAACCAAAAAGAGAAGATAGAATAAAAAACAAGCTAATGTGGATGAAAACTACTTACTTAGGGTAAAAGTACATAAACATGCCCAAAAATGGGCTATATAGTCAAGAAGGAGCTGAATTAGTCATTGCATAGTTGGCACCAAACAAAGATCAAACTACATTATTTGTGCAAAAAAAGGAGAATAATAGAATAAAGAGGAAGAAGAGATTTATCCCGTGAAAGAGAGGTTTCTTTGGCTCCTTAGCCTCCGGATGGGCTGGATCTTGTCCTTGGCATCATTCTCTGTGATCTTCTAGACTCATTGGCCTCCTTTCTCCTTGATTCCACCCAACAACAACTGTAGTGAATGAATTGAGGTTGAAAATGTTGGAAATGGTTGGAAGGTGTCTTAATGGTGGTCAAAATGGATGGAAAGTGGTTGATGGAGGTGGATGATGATGGAAACTGATGGTAGATGGTAGAAAACTAATAGAGAGTGTGTAGGGGTGAGATTTTTATCGCTCTTGGGTCTTGGAGATCTAGGATGAAGATCTAGAAACTGAAGGTCAGAGCTATAGAAGGCACTTCAAAAAGTCTATATGAGACCCCTAGATAGGTAGCCAGGGGTGGATATTTATAGTGGTATGCAATGTGTATATGTGAGTGGGGCCGAATTCAACTTGAATTCAAGGAATGTGAGTTGAATTCAAATCTTTGGTTTGTGGAGATGGACTTAGTGGACCATCAAAAGGCACATCTTCGAAAGACATCATTAGAACCCTCCTTTAGTACATGCCTTTAGAAGATGTGCCATCAATAGAGACCTATAGGAGACGGCCATGGGAAGAAGGGTCCACATAAGGCATCATTTTGAGTGGGGCCATTAGAGGACATCTACAGAAGGTGCCATCAAGTTTGGTCTTTGGTTTTGGTCTTTGGAGCGAACCTTCAAACATCTTTCAATGGGAAAAAGTTGGCAGTGAGAAGAAAGAAATCACTTCAAATCAGGGGAATTCAAGTCAAATTTTCTCCTTTGGACCTGATCATGGAAGAGCTCTTCGGATGGTTTTTTGGCCTTCAGTTGGGACCTTTGGAATGGATCACTGGAAGACATTCCTTCATAAGTTCCACCAGAAGGCACCATCAAAACATGGACCATCCATCGGTTGGTGCCATCAAAAGATGGCTTATGAAAGATGGGCCTACAAATCTCTTCCAAATAAAAGAGTCAATGGAGCGTTGATGTGTACTACTACAAAAAGGGTGTTGAATTCAAGTCGAATTCAGGGAACTTCAACCAGAATTGTTGAGAAAAATTGGGAGGATTGATGCTTTCTTCATTTTGGCATCTGTCAGTCACAAAATTAGTTAGTTGGGCAACTATATCTTCAAAAAGGATATAAATTGTGAAAAGTTAAGTATCTAGTGTTATTTTGGGCATATCAAGGCTAATACATGCATGAAACTATAGTTAAATACCTAGAATAAACACCTAGGTGTTATCAACCATCCTGATATTAAACTTTTCTTGTCTTCAACTAAGACTTCAACTCAAAGAACAATTTATAACATCCAAATTAAGCATGATGATAGATAATAAGGTTAGGAAAAACTAAATAAAACTACAAGTCTCCTAATATATGTTGTTTTGGAACAAACACCCACCATTCAAGAAAAACCCACTTAAGTAAGATCAAAACCATCTAGGCATGTTTAAGTGAATTCACTACAACCCGATTTCATTCATGGGGGTTTGAACCATAAGCATGAGCTTTAAGGCATTGTCACCTAGGGGATAAGGATTGGCGATGAAGGTGAGTAATGATCTGTCATCACGTATTAATGTAAAATAATAAGGAACAATGCACCCCCACTTATTTAGGTCCTATAAAAAAAAGATAAAAATACTCTACTGACTTCTGAGGATCATGATCTATGTCAAACTGTTCCATCTAACGAGCAATGGTCCCTGCAGTCTGAATCACTTGGTCCAAAGTAATGAGATGAATTCCTCGTACCGCACCTGAACCAAACCTACTACTAGGATGATCTCATGGGTCTCCTAGGGATTTCCTAAAGACTATCTAATGAGAATTCAAGGATGTACTACTAAGCATGACATACCCATGTTCATTAGAGCAGTCATACACTCCCTAGGCACCATACTCAAATCTCCTAAAAAGAGAAACAATGCTCATATTTTTATTTACACTCGAGCTGTCACACCCCGATCTCACACTAACCACCAATCACGAGATTAGGGCGCGACGGAGGGATTATCACATAAACAAATCACTGAGAACTTTTTCTTTTTAAAACCTCGTAATGATATCCGGATTATTGTTGTAAACTAAAACATAATAAACTATTGCGGAAGCATTTCAATTAAACTAGCTAGAGAACATAAACAGAGTTTACAACATGTAACATTGTTTAACAGAAAGTAAAACATAACAGTTAATTTACATCTTATACACATTCTCTCTCACCCACACCTTGTCCCAAAGATCGAGGGGAAAGGACTAAGAGACCTCTAACTACTAACTACGTATACCTTCTACAGACTAAGCGTTAGGATGAAAGGATCCTTCAGATTCCTGCTGTTGATGATGACCTGAAAATGTTTTGAGTAGAGGTATGAGCCTACTCGCTCAGTGAATAGCCTTTCATTTAGCTATCACTAAACAACTCATCAGGTTTATAAAATTGCAATAAACATAAATACAGTACAAGCAGGGCAGTTCTAATGACATAGCAGATTGCAGAATATAATCACATTTCTGTGCAACAACAGATAATTTAAACCAATAAACAGATATAATGAATTGGCACAAAAGTTCGGATATATTAATTTACTGTGATTCTATATGATTACATATTATATTATTATGCCCCAAACATATGCAGCGCACTCTACATATGAAGATCTGTAGCGAACTACGATCCCACCGTACAAGACTTAGCGACACACCCGGGAAATGCTAAGTCTGACTGTCCGTCCTGGTCTGCACAGGACTCTCAGGCACACAAGGGCCTGTCTGCACTAACTCTGAGTGCTCTGGACTCCTCTCGCAACCTGTAGTGCACAGTCGGAGGGTCTGGGTTACCACCGTGACACACGCACGGATTATTGTTGAATAACCCCTATTTACTCCAGTGCCACCGTGACACACGCACGGATTATTGTTGAACGTTGTCTCTCTGCCCTCGTGCCACCGTGACACACGCACGGATTATTGTTGAACACGAGCCACCGACCATCTAGGCACAAGGCTAGATCGATCGTTTCACCCCAAAGGTACAGACCGCGCAATGGGGTTCTACGGTGTTGGGGCACCTAAGTCTATTAACTGATTATCATATAAACACTTAAACAGGAATATCACATTTACTGATTTCATATCAGATCACAATACACTGTCATTCTAAACCGACAGAGCAATATACTTCAAATCATTGTAATTTCTGAGAAATTCTCATACCATGCATTCAGGCAAATTAGAAATGCATAAATAACCCAACTTATTTCAGTTTGGCAGATAAATAGCAAATTTACGCAATTGAACATCTTATTGCACAAATTAAAGAAATTTACTTCACATATGAGAATCATACTCAACAATTATCAATTCTCTAAAATTCTCGAAAAACGTGCACATTAACCCAAATCCTGGTTTGTGCATCACTTAACTCAATTAAGAGTTAATTACATATCACAATACAATTTAATAACAATACTTGAGAATTTCTGGTAATATTTCAGAGAAATGTGCCATTTCATGTAAATATCAATTTACACATATTAACGTCAAAAGATATATGCAATTAGGGTTTTCATGCATATTTTATTTATTCATATCAACTTTGAAATCGTACATCTGATAATTTATCAGAAATCTTCATTGTCTGGGTTCATACCCAAATCATACCATTTTCAGACATGAATTTCTAATTTCAACATTCAAATGAGCAATTTAGGTTCCCATGAACCATATAAATCTACTGATTCAATCCATACTGTTCAAATGCTAAATTTAATCATCTAACAGTGTCTAGAAGCATTTTATGAACTAAAAAGGTCGGGCGACGCCAAACGCTGCCCGACGCCTGATAACGCCTGTTATCAGCGTAATTCGCGCACAAAACAGAAAATATTCGAACGCCTGAGTTTATTAATGATAAATAAATGAAACCCTACTCACCACATTTCGAATTGTCCGGATTCGTCCGGAGATGCGTCTAGAGACCGATTTTCGGGCGATTTGGTTGTCTTCTACCTTTGGATTTTTCCAATTCATGGTCAATTGCTCACAGCAACCGTGCACCTAATCTAGGTTGACGGAAGACCTTGTTTGACAGCTGGATCGCGGCTAGGAGGCTATGGATTCTTGTATGAACCTCAAGGATGAACTAGAAGTAGTTGATCTGGTGCTGTTCTTTACGCCTAAACACTCCAGGCTGAACCTGCTGCTTACGGTCACCTCATGCTCACGAATAGGTTGAAGGAGAGGGCTCTACTTGGTGCTAGACGCAGCTACAACTGCGGATTCGGATTCAAGGCCATCAGTCGAAGTTGGGAGTACCTCCCCGTAGAGCTAGCTCGGCCAAAATGGCCCCTTGGCCGGCGCCCTACAGCTTGGCCATGGAGTTGCAGGTCGGCCGCCCAAGCTTGGGGCCTGGGTAGGGCAAGGAAATAGAAGAAGAGAGGAGGACGGGGGCAGAGCTACTGGTCGGAGCTGAGGAACACAACAAAAACCACCCTCAATCGTACCCCCTCCTGCTGCAATCGAGCAGCCTGCTCATGGGCACCACCCTAGCTGCTGCTTGCTAGCTCGGGCTGCTGTTAGGGCATGAGGAAGGAAGGAAGTGGAAGGGGAAGAAGAGGAAGACGGCAAGGAGGGTTGGGCGCAGCTAAACGGAGGTATAGGAACCTAAATCGGCCGCCCCCTCAACCTCAATCGCAGGTCGGTCGACCTGTACCTGGGCTCCACTGCGCGGGTCCTGTTCCACTGACTGCGAGAAGAAGAAAGGTTAAAGGAGAATAAAATCAACCGACCCATTTAAGGGGATAAAGATCAAATAAAATGGGAAATTTGCAAAATCATCCCAAAAGACTTAAAAACGTCATATCTAATACATCGGATGCCCGATTTGGATGATTTTTCTTGCAACTTTTCAAGCACGGGATTCTCTACAACCTTAAAGCGAGAAAACATGTTAATTGGACTGTCTCACCTGATCAAAGTACTAAATGCATCATTGAGTATTTAGTTCAACTTAATTAACCTAACGATCAACATTGCTATTATTATTAATTACCTCAAATGATTCAATCTCAACTATTGATTCATGACTTAGCTTATCTTGATTAACCATGATGTTTAACAGAGTGCTTAGCACTAATCAAGGTACTTACTGATTAATCACAGAGTGGGTCATAACACGAGCTTTCATTTTCTGCAATAGTATTTATAGGCATGGGAGAAGAGCTATCTTGACATTTTTGGCATTTTTGGATGGCCAAACCTATTTTGCATTTTAAAGTTTTCATCTTTTTGACACAATCTAAGATGAGAAACATGTATACCATCAAGGGAAACAATTTGACTTGACAAAAACTCAAAAACTCATCATCTTTTGCTTGATACCTCAATGAAAATCCTTAGTATGGTTCATAGATCCTTAGAATGTAGTTGGATCCATGAAAACATAGCTCAAGTTTGGTCATACAAAAGCTCCTTCCAGAAGGCCCCAAATCATGGGTTTGTCATTTTCAACATGAATCAAGGCGACAACTATTTTTAAATTGTGGACAGGCTCTTAACCTTAGATAGATCATCAAAACTCAAGGAAAGAGTCAATGAGTAAATAAAAGCAAGAGATCAAGCAATGAAGGTGAAGATTGGGCAATTAGACACAGAGATAATCATTTTGTTACTGTATTTGCAACACATAGACTTAATTTTCAAGAGTACAAATTACACAAAAAAATATTACTAAGAAGTAAAGCTATGTTGAAAAGCTAAAATTTGAAAATTCATATCAAAATGTAGGAACATGGAAGTAAACATGCATGCAAGAAAAATGAAGAGATAAAAGGGCAAATAGCCTTGCCACCCAAAGCTTAAAACTTTGCTTGTCCTCGAGTAAGACCTAAACATGGGATAGTAGGTAAGGAATGCACGGATGTATGGGAAAGAAATCTATCAAAGTCTTAGAAAGATGCATGTATGCAAGGATATATTTCAGAGGTTTGAGGAAAGAAATTATATAAGCAAGAACATTTAAAGTAGAATATAATTTGACCAAAAGAGAAAAAAGGATTAAGAGAAAGGGAGTGGTTGTCCCATAATACCGACATTGGGATCCTAAATCCTATGTTTTGTGACCAATTTCACATGTGTCTTACCGATAGGGTCCACCATGCATGGATAGAATAGGCAGATAGGCTAAACCTACCAAGACTGATGAAGAGGAATAAAATTTGGTGACTTGGTGAAGTCATCTCTATGCTAGAATTGATTTGAATTGCACTAAAATGAATTCTTCAGCAAAGCATCCTCAAGGTACCCATCAAGGTATTAATCTAAATAAGAAGGCTCTAGGATGTCGACACAAGATGACATAAGGGGAGAGGTTTCAAGTTTTCTAGAGGACTCCTCTCTTCTCTCTCCACCTTTGAACTTGAGGTTGGATGCTCAAATTAATCTTTGTTGCCAATTCAAGTCATCCAATCATATGGTGAGCAAGAACTATCCCCATGTGAATCTATTTGTAGATATACTACCCCAAGCTTGTAACATTCTATGGTGTTCAAGGTATCTTCATGTTTAGTAGTCATGTTGTAGTGGATCATCCATCATACTCCTTCAAGATCGACCAAACCTTATAAGGGGATAGTGGTGAATGTTGACTCTTGTTGGTCCAGATCATCATCATTAATATACTCACTTCCCCAATCTGAACAATTTTCTTTGTCCTCCTTAAACAAACTATTCAAAACTATAGTGGGCATGATGCTTGAAACCAAGTGTCAAGTCTCAATTTGAAAGGTATCACCTTGGTCTAGAATAGAGGTTGAATCGAATTGCTCAAACTCACTCTCAAGTTGTGAGGCTGCCTGGCTACCCTGAGGAGGATAAAAGTCACTATCATCACACTATACGTGCTCTCATCATGTATCATCCATTGGTTGCTTAGTGGGATCATTTGGATGGGATGAAGAGCTTCCTTTTATGGGTGAGTCTTCATAAAAGAATCCATGTGAGTCCAGTTGGTAGCCTAAATAGGACAGCGAGATAAGTTCCACATCAAGCCCAATGGAACAATTTTGATGAATGAAGTCTTCATGATTGCACTCCAACACTTGAAATTGTGTGAAAACTAAACTGACAAGGTTTTAAAGTTGCATTCAACGTTCAACAACCTCATTCTGAAGCTGTTCAGCCTCATATGAAATGCTTTCAAGATTCACCAATGTTGTTGTGTATGGTTCCAGAAGTCCTGCTATGTCAAGCTACTATTCTTGGATAGCTCCTTATTTAATAGCTTGAAGCATTCTTATTCTGTGGTCTGCGATCTCTATGGCTACTTGGAGCTTATGATCTTGCCTTTTGAGTATCTTCCAAAGAGGTTCAGTTTGGTCCTAAAGATGAGGTGCCAAGGAAGACATTAGTGCATCGACACTGTCCATCCCTAGTGATATTGCTATGATCAATTTTTTATCCCATAGGGAAGCAATGGTGATGGTCTGATCATCATTCTCCATAATTGGAGTGTTTGCATAAGATGAAAATGGGGGTGAGTACGAATCAACTAATTGGAGTGCACAACTTTGAATTATTTGTCAGCATCTGGAGCTACAAAAAGATTCAGAAGGACATGTGCATAAGATGACTTGCTTTGCAGAGGGAAGGTCCATGGATGTATAGGAATGGAAAAAGGAAAATTTTATCAGTGTGTATGGACAAGTATTTACAAAGAAAAGGAAAAACTATGCATATATCTACAAGCTTATGCTAACAGAACAAGATCTTTGGACATCTAAACATGGGAAAACCACATCCCCGACAATAGTGCCAAAAGTTGATTGGCCTAAATTGCACGTTCTGAAAAGGAGGCTAATTCAGAAGGATCGAACTTGAAATTCATAACCCAATACCTTCAGGACCCTCACAAACTCAATTATGGGGTTGAGGTAGATATAAAGGTTTGAACACAAGGACGTTGGGACGTTCAGACGCCTAAGATTCTACTCTTAGTCAGTTAAGAAAAACCAAGGGTTGATATTTGCAATAAACTAGAATGAGTCTAGCAAAATAGAACAAAGAAAAACTTAGTAAAAAAGAAAGTAGATTCTATTGAATCCTACTAATCAAGGGATGGAGCTCCTAGCTATGTAACCACTAGTTGGCCAGTCCATGCACCCATTCTTGGGTATAAATCATCCTTGAACTCCCTATAGCAAGCAACTAACATCCAAACATAACATGAATTGTGGTAGCTTCTCATGTAGGGATCATCCCATCACTCTCGTGCAGTGTGATAAAATCCCATGAATGATCTGCAACCTCTCTTGATGATATCAGACCAATACCCTTGAATATTTTGAATACCCTCTCAAGTCCAAAATATTCAAAGATGCTAGAAATAGTAGAAAATTTGCACATAACACATGCGTTGAATCTGGTTAAATTCAAATGAATGCGGTCGAGTTCACTTGAATGTGGTCGATTCGCCTGAATGTGGTTAAATTCACTTGAATGTGGAGAAATTTAAAGCTCTGGGTTGGATCTCTCCAACTTTCTATTTAGCGCAAATGCTGCCTTGGACGTCCTCCTCTTAAAATGTGTGCCAAATTACCTCATCTACCCATTTCTACTGCAAATCTCATGATCTTTATAGAAAAAAGGAGGTTCAAAGGGGGGAAAGATCAACTTGACCAACAATCATAACTAAAAAGAGAATGTAGAACAAGAAACATGCTAGATCTAGATGAAAAGTATTTGCTTAGGGTAAAAGTACATAATCATGCCCAAAAATGGGCTACATAGCCAAGAAGGAGAACAAGTATACATATACAATCATAGTTGGCACCGAACAAAGATGGAATTACATCGTTACAGAAATGAAGAAGAATAATAGAAGAAAGAGGAAGAAGAATAGATTTCCCATGGAAGAGAGGTTGCTCTTACCCCTTAGCATCTGGATGGACTGGATCTCATCCTTAGGGTCATCCTACTTGATCTCTTAGACTACTTGGCCTCCTTTCTTCTTGATTGTGCCCCCAACAACAACTTGGATGGATGTACTAAGGTGGAAGACATTGGAAATGGTTGGAAGGTGGCTTAATAGTGGTTGAATGGATGGAAGGTGGTTGATGGATGTGGAAGATGATGGAAACTAAAGAAAGATGGCAACAAAATTGATAGAGAGGGTGTAGAGGTGAGCTCCTTATCCCTCTCAAGCCTTGGAGCTCTAGGACAGAGATCTGGGAACTGAAGGTTGGAGTTGTAGAAGGCCCTCAAAAATGTTTGAATGGAACCCATGGCTAAGTATCTAGGGGTGGTTGTTTATAGTGGTATGTGGTGCATTAGCCAAATGTGACTTGAATATAGGGAATGTGAGCCAAATTCAAACCTTCAATTTAAAGAAACAGATTGTAGAAGACCATCAGCAGGCATGTCTTCAGAAGACACCATCAAAACCAGCCTTTGGTAGGTGCCATCAGAAAATGTGCCATCGATAGAGACCTTTAGGAGAGGGCCATATGAAGAAGGGTACACATAAGGCATCATTAGAGAGGGGACCTTCAAGGGACATTTTTGGAAGGTGCCATCAAGTTCAGTCTTTGGTTGTGGTCATTGGAGAGAATATTTAAACATCTTCTAAAGGAAAAAGGTCAGTAGTGGGAAGAAATAAAATCGACTTGAATCAAGAAAAACAAGTCCAAATTTCTCCTTTGGTAGTCATTCATGGAACTACTCTTAGGATGGTTTGCTGGCCTTCGGTTGTAACCTTCATAATAGACCATCAGAAGAAATTCCTTTTTAAGTGGCTATTGAAAGGAACCATCAGGGGAGGGACCTTTGGGACCATCCTTGAGTTGATACCAGCAAAAGATGGCCTTCAAGACATGCTCCTACTATTGTATTCCAAAGAAAAAGAGTCTATGGAGTGTCGATGTGTACAACTACAAAAAGGAGGGTGAAGTAGAGTCAACTTCAGGGAATTCGACCCCAATTTGTTAAGAAAAAATAGGAGGATCGATGCCTTCTTCATTTCATTTACTACAAGTCCAAAAATTGGCTAGTTGAGCAACTATATCTTCAAAAGGATATAAATTACAAAAAGTTATCTAGTGTTATTTTTGGTCATATCAAGGCTAATACAAGCATGAAACTATAGTTAAATACTTAGAATAAATGCATAAATTTGGGTGATCAACCACCCCAAGCTTAAAATTTTCTTGTCCTCAAGTAATACTTTAACTCAGAGAACAAAAGACAACATCCAAATTAAGCTTCGCGGTAGATGCTATGGTTAATAAAAGTAGAATAAAATTGCATGTCTCCTGATCTATGTTGTTTTGGGATAGACACCCAACACTCAAGCAGACTCCACTTAAGTAACATAAAAAAACATCTAGGCATGTTTAAGCAAATTTACTACAACCTGGCTTCACTTATGGGGGGTTTGAACCATAAGCATTAGCGTTGAGGCATTATCACCTATGAGATCAAGCAAGTGATGAAGGACAGTATTGAGCTCTCATCGTGTATTCATGTAAAACAATCAGGAATAATGTGCCTCCCACTTTTCAGTTCCTAAAAAGAAAAGATAAAAATACTCTATTGACATTGATGACATGATTCGCGTCAAGTGAGTCCATGTACCGAGAAACGACCCTTGTAGTCAGAAACACTTGGTCCAAAGTAGTGAGACAAACTCCTCATACCGTTCTCAGACCAACCTTGCTACTGGGATGATCTAATAGGTCTCCTAGGGGTTTCCTACAGACTCTATAATGAGCTTTTAGGGTGCTACTACTAGGCACGACATACCTGCGTTCATGAGTGCAATTATACACCCGCTGAGCACTATCCTCAACTTTGTTTAAAAGAGAAAACAACACTCATCTTTTTATTCACACTTCGACTTGTATTCTCTATATTCTAATTTGTATGGAAGAAGAGATATCTTGACATTGTTGGGATTTTTGAGAAGCCAAGCCTCTTTTGCAATTTTTTAAATTTTAATCTTTCTGACTAAATATGATGTGAGGAGTGCGTATATCATCAGAGAAGCAATCCAACTTGACAAAAACTCATCATCCTTTTCTTGGTACCTTAGTGAAATATTTAGTATTGTACACAGATCCTTAGAATGTAGTTGGAAAATTTAGCTTGTGGGTTTTTCATACAAAAGCTCCATCCATATGGACCCAAATCATGGGTCTGTCATTCACAACATTAATCAAGGAAACAAGTTCTTTTAAACTTTGGATAGGCTCTTAACCTTAGATCAGGTTGTCAAACCTCAAGGAAAGAGTCAATGAGAAAATAAAGCAAGAGATCAAGAAATCAAGGCAATGATTGGACAATTAGCCTTAATTGTCAAGATTACAAATTATGCAACAAGATCTTATTAAGAAGTAAAGCTAATTTGAAAATCTAAGGTTTGAAAATTTATACCTAAATGTAAGAACAAGGAAGTAAACATGCATGCATGAAAAATGAAGAGATAGAAAGGTGAATAGCCCTACCACCCCAAGCTTAAAACTTTTCTCTTCCTCGACCAAGACCTAAACTTGGGATAGTACGAAGAAGTGCATGGATGTAGGGGAAAGAAATTTATCAAAGTCCTAGAATGATTTGTGTATGCAATGATATATTTAAGAAGTTAGACAACACAAAATATATAAAAAAGAACATGAAAAATGGAATTTAATTTGACAAAAAAAGAAAAGGAAGGAGTAAGAAAAAGGGGGCGGTTGTCCCACGATACAGACATTGGGATCCCAAATCCTAAGTTTTGGGACCAATTTCAGATGTGTCTTACCAACCAGGCTCACCATGTAGGGATCGAATAGGTGGATCGGTTGAACCTGACAAGACTAAAGAATTAAAATAAAATTTGGTGACTTGGTGAAGTCATCTCTATGCTAGAATTTATTTGAACTACACTAGAATGAATTCTTCTTCATAGAATCCTCAAGGTACCCATCAAGGTATGAATCTAAATAGGTAGGTGCTAGGATGTCGACACGAGATGAGATGAAGGGAGAGGCTGCAAGTTTTCTATAGGAATCATATCTTCTTTCTCCACCTCTAAACTTGAGGTTGGATGCTTAGAGTAATCTTCATTTCCAAATCAAGTCATCCAATTATATTATGAGTAAGAAATATCCCCAGGTGAATATGTTTTCATTTCTACCACCCCAAGCTTGTCATTTTCTATGGGTTTTAGGGTATCTTCATGTTCAACAACCATGTTGTATTGGATCATCCAATAGGGTCCTTCAACACCGACCAAACCTTATAAGGGTGTGGTGATGAATGTCAGCACATGTTACTCTGGCTCTTTGTCATCAATATACTCACTTCCCCAATATGAATAACTTTCATCCTCCTCCTCAAACAAACCATTCCTAACCATAGTGAACATGCTGCTTGAAACCAAGTTACATGTCTAAATTTGAGAGGAATCACCTTGGTCTAGAATAGAGGTTGACTCAGATTGCTCAGATAGACTTTCAAGTTGTGAGGTTGCTTGGTTTCCTTGAGGAGAATAAAAGTTGATGGCATCACATCATACATTCTTTTGATGTGTATCTTCCATTGGTTTCTCAACTAAATCATTTGGATGGGATGGAGTGCTTCCTTAGATGGGTGAGTCTTCACTTAAGAATCCATGTGAGTCCATTCGGTAGCCTAATTAGGACAGTGAGATAAGTTCCACATCAAGCCTAATGGAATGGTTTTGATGATTGAAATCTTCGAATTGTACTCTAATACTTGCAATTGTGTGAAAACTAAAATAATGAGGTATTGAATTCTCCTACTATGTTCAGCAACCTCATTCTCAAGTTGTTGGACTTTAGCCAAAATTCTTTCAAGATTCACCAATGTCCCTATGTACGGTTCCTAAAGTTCTGTTGTGTCAAGCTTTTGTGCTTGGATAGCTCCTTGTTCAATAGCTTGAATCATGATTCTTATACAATCTGTGATCTCTATTGATACTCAGAGTTGATGATCTTGTCTTTTGAGTAGCTCCTGAAGCAGTTCAACTTGGTTTTGGATATGAGGTGTCAAGGAAGACACCAATGCATCAACACTTCCCCTCCCTATTTCTATTTATCTTATTAGTTCTTGATCCCATGGGGAAGTAGAGTTCGTGGGCTGATCATCATTCTCTATTATTGGGTTGTTTGCATATGATGAAGGTGGGGGTGAGTACAACTCAACTAATTGGACTGCATGGATTTCAATTATTTTCTAGCAATCGGCACTGCGGAAAATTTTAAGAGGAAATGTGGATGAGATGACTTTCCTTGTGGAGGGAAGGTCCATGGTTGTATAGGAATCAAAAAAGGAAAACTATATCAGCGTATGGACAAGTATGTGCAAAGTAAAAGAAAAACTACACATACATGTACAAGCTTATGTCAATGGAACAAAATTTGTGGGCATGTAAACATGGGAAAACCATGTCCCAGACAATGGAACCAAATGTCGATCAACCTAAATTGCACATCCTAAAAAGGAGGTGGATCGAGAAGGGTCAAACTATAAATTTATAGAGTGATATCTCCATGACCTCCGCAACTCAATTATGGGGTCAAAGTAGATATACTGGATAAACAGGGATGTGGAATTTTCAGACGCCTAAGTTTCTATTCTTAGCCAGTTAAGAAAAATTGAGGGTTGATATTTTGGTATGTATGCCCTGAGAGCCAATCATGGGATGATTGGTGGGATACATTAATATTGATTTGATAAACCTAAAAGGAAAGCTTCCAATTCTTTCTGGTTCAGTCATATGAGATAATGATAGAATAGATTGAATGTCTAGAGAATGATAGTACTCAATGACGTATGCTTTTAGGTTGAGGACCTGAATGATGAGATCATGCGGATGCTAAGAGTTTGTGCATTCTTATTATGTCCCTAGTTGGATGTCATTGTGGAAGGTAGATAGATAACAATGACACAGAAGACTGGATTGTGGTGTTGGTTGATGACAGAATCTCGTTAGTCATGATATGGAGATATCAAACCAAACACATAGGTACTTGTTAGAGAACAAGTCTACCATACATACCCACCGTGAGTTTGACACATGGAACCATGACATGGTAGTCATAGTCAGTTCTCACAGTAATGGTGGTGAGTGTGATTCTTTGACCTAAAATCACTACACTCAACACATGTCGTTGAGTACACTTTGACATCATCAAACACAGTCCTAAAACATGGGTTGTTATAAAGGTAATGATTGGGTGGCTTTGACACATGGGGCTTTTGAGGGGTGAGTGATAGATATGGGATTTGTCCCTCCTGAGGGAGTTTGATATCCATGGCCACTTGATGAGTAGGATTGAGATAGGTGTGCACGCATGTGTGAATCAGTATGTGATATTGATGTCATACAAATCTCCTCCAATCTACTCTGAGATCAAGAAAGTGAATGAACGTTGAAAGGATGATTGTTCCATGCCTTGAGTTCATTTGGGATATCAGTGACAAAGGAATTATACATTCATTGTAACACCATTCACGGATTATAGGATTAAAAGTTGTTCTCTAACTTTCCTTTTCACTTGGGTAGCACTGATGTGCGACTAGGCACCGCTCTTTGCTTGTGAAGTCATAAGTGTTATGGACTTTCACTGCCAACGTGAAATGGGCCTGTAGGGTCACACACATATGATTTAACCTGGAAGAGGAGTTTATCCACAAACAATGTTTAGATTGATTGCTAAAGGAGTTTATTAGTTCAATTAAACACTCAATCAATTGATAGCTCAGTATCATAGTGTTCAAGGTGTTGGACCGATTGATTAGAGTATCAGATTGATTGAAACTGCAATTGATTGATTTGTACAGTCTACTTCCCCAACCGATCGGCTCATAGGGTTGAACCGATCGGCTTAGGTTGATGAACCGACCAGCTCAAGTGGTGAGTCTATCGGCTCATATGTCAATGAAATGATCTGCTCAATTGTTGAACCGGTCGATTCGTGTGACCAACCGAGATCGTTTGGAAAGTCAGAAGACTCTTTTTACAAATACATATTTGTTTCACTTGTACAAATTTGATTTGGACAAGGACTAATATTTGATTAGTTGGAAACAAACATGAAAGCCAATTCGAGTTGGACCAGGACCACAAACCGATCGGATCATGCTTGAACCGATCTGCTCAGGTGTCCCAACCGATTCGTTCAGGTGTGAACCGATCGGCTCAGGTCCCCAACCGACTGTTTCATGCTTGAAACGATCGGTTCAGATGGCGCAGTTGGTTGTTTTGTGGAAAATCTTGAATCCTTCTACTCCTACTTTAATCCCGCATTACTCGGGGTAGAGAACCGTATCCCATGACCCTCCTATATATATAGGGGTACTGGGGGCTTCTCAAAGTACAACAACTCAGAACACCAGTTGCTCTGCAAAGTTGTCATTCTCTCTGGTTGTGGTAACTGAGAGAGCTCGAGCAAGTGCTACCCGATAAGGGAGGCACAACAAGGGAAAGACAACTGTAGAAAAGTGACTGGTGGTAGGAGAGTGTGTCAGTGACTAGTACGCCGACAGGCTGGTATGACTCCTTCTGATTCCTTGTGGGACATGGACATCAGAGTTCCAGGTGGTCCGTGTGGACTACTATAGAGGCAGGAGACTTTTGCCACTCGGAGGAAAACTGTCAATCCCGACAGTCTCAGTGAAACCAGGAGTTGCACAGACACTGTCCAAGACCAGAGGTGAAGACCGTGCAAGCTGCGAGATAACGTCGTCGAGAAAGCCTCAGGACAAGGTATGCCTCTACAAACCATCCTTCCTATTGTATAGACGTTGACGCGATTCCTTCATTCTGGGTTTTTGGGGAGAATAAAATTTTTTTTCCGCTTCCTTCTCTGTTTCTCCTAAAACCCAACAGTGGTATCAGACCCACGTCAACTGTTCTACACTTTAGGATTATCGATATGATCGATTTTGGTTTTTTTCCTTTATTTATTTCATACGATGTGAATAAATTTGGCTTTTTGCATGTCCAATCCTAAATCCACAAATCCCAATATACATATATGATATGTAATATGAATGCACTCGATATGCGATGCCCTTAAATGAGTTTTTTGGTGGATGTATAGCGTGGTTATGGCCAATAAACCCTATATCTGTGTGTGCTTGATTATTGTTGCTTGCATCTCGGTCTACGCACTGATTCTCTATCTTTTATTCTTGATGTAACTTGAGATAACTCGAGATTTCTTTCCTACCCCTACTCCCCCCGAATGTAACTCGGGGTTTTCCTTTCACAATGTAAATAGGATAGATTTTATTTCCTGTTATGTTGAAGAATGGCAGACATCCTAATGGCAACTAAGACGATCGGTTCAAGGCATGAAACGATCGGTTGGCATTCTAGATGACCGATTCAAGAAGCGAGATGAGAAGGTGGCGATCTAAGGAGATGCACGACAACCAGTGAATCGATCGGCTGGAGGCACCAGTCGATCGGCTGGTGGCACCCAACCGACCGACCTGATGGCGAGTTGATCAATCATGGAGATGAGTTGATCAAACCCAGAACGGAAAAGTACAGAGTTCATCTTGTACAAGTTGCATGTGATGTGGACCTAGATGACCGTGATTCCTCTTGGCTCAAGGAATCACATTAGGGTGGCCATAATCATCATTTTTATCGTTTCACATGTTTTATGTGGGATATAGCATGTATATGATGCGTACTATGTATTGTGGTGATTGGATATGTATATTTACCTATAAAACCAAATCCCTCATCTAAATATTAAGTCTTTTATGCCTTCCATTAGCGGCACACATGAAAAACTTGATCGACTAAGTGTAGGTTATGCCAAAGTGTGGTGCGCCATCTATCTCGTGGAAGTGTGAAGGGTAAACATGTAGGTTCTGCCAAAGCATGGTGCATGTTTACCGTGTCGGCTTTTGGGTTAGACTTAACTGGTGATTCTTAGAGCGTCTAAGCCTAGAGGCATGGAATGTTCATGGCAAGGTGTTGCAAATATTCATTCATCAAGAGTTGCATATGATGCAATTGACATGATGGCCTACGTAAATAGTCAAGATTGTGGGCGATCAGCCAAATCTGACTCATGACTTGATGAAATATGGATCTTGACCCACTAGAAGATTGTACGCTGCAATATTCTGAATTGATGGTGAGGGCTATAAATTTGAACAAAAATAGTGGGAGCGATAACTAATTAAAGTCCTAATTATATCGTCAACCTTTCAAATCAATCAAATAAGTCAAAATTGAGTTTTGGACTAAATTGCATATATTTCCTTTTGTAGTACAAATGACAACAAACAACAATCACTTTTCATTATGATCGGTCCTTGAAAAGGACAAGATGAATGGGACTAACTTCCACGACTGGTTTAGGACATTGAGAATTATTCTCACTCAAGAGTGAAAGCTTTATGTCCTGGATACTCCAGTTCCATAGGAACCTGCTCCTACCGCACCAAAGGTAGAAAGGGATGCTTATAAGAAGCATTCTGAAGATGCCATTGATGCAAAGTGCTTGATGTTGTGCTCCATGAATCACGAGTTGCAGAGACAACATGAGAACATGGGTGTCATTGAGATGATTCAACATCTCAAGAACATGTATGAAGATCAAGCACGACAAGAGAGATATGATGTCTCTAGGGAACTATTCAAATGTGTCATGATAGAAGGAGATCCAGTTGGTCCTCACACGCTCAAGATGATTGGGTATGTGGAGAACCTGACGAGACTGGGATTTCCCCTGAGCCAAGAGTTGGCTACTGATGTGATACTACAATCATTGCTAGAATCCTATAGTCAGTTTGTGATGAACTACAACATGAACAACTTTGACAAGCTGTTCACAGAGTTGTTGGGCATGTTGAGGACAGCTGAGGCTCAAATGAAGAAGGACAAGCCTAAGTCTGTGATGATGATCAACAATAAGAAAGGCAAGTCCAAGCACAAGGGCAAAGGTAAGGCTAAGAAAGGTTCTGATGCTAGCCAGCAGCCCAAGTCGTCTTCAACTCTCAAGGCCAAGGGAGGCATGACCAAGAGAGGCAATTCCCACCATTGTCAAAAGCCAGGAAATTGGCAAAGGAATTGTCCACTCTATCTGGAAGAACTAAAGAAGGAGGCGACAAACGTCTCCACCTGAAGGTGTCATGAAATAAACTTGTAACATTTTTGAGGTATATGATACCAAGATATGAAATGTAAAGCACCCAATAAATGGGGCAAATGTTGCCACCATAGATAGGAGTACTTTAGTTTATTTTCATTCTTAAAGGCATGTAATATAGTTATGAACTTCTATTTCATATTTGCCAATAGATAGAAACACATTATTTTTGCATATTGTATGACAATAATGGCAATTAATAAAGTTGATGTTTCCTTATGGCAATGCCTTATTTATCTTGTGGTACTTGGTATGCATAAGATAAAATCATACCTAAAAGTTATTGATAACTCAAACAATCAAATTAGAATAAATCATGAGAAACTCATTTCCAGTTTCCATATGATGGATAAATCTAGACTCTTTTGGTTAGAGAACCAGTAAGAGACATGAATCTCTTAGACATGATCAATCAATCTTCCCTAGTCGTAGTGGGAGAATGATTATACTATTAGGTATAATACATGTGATGTATTTACATACCTACTAGAGTTAATGCTAGTACATCAAACAGTGTTTATAGAAATACCAATATGAATATCTTGAAATGTTCAAGAATATCATAGATGAAGTACATATCTGGTAAAGTGTTAATTCTTGATGAGATCAATGAATGAAATACTTAGACCAAATGTTTGAGAACATTGTGAGTGATTATGATAGTGTATCATAGTGAGCTCGTGATTAAGGCATGGTGATGTCTAAATCAACAAGGAGTCATACTCTAAGGAGTTAGAGGATGATTATCAAATAATTAATTTCTTATTAAATAAAGAATACCCCACACTAAAAAAGAACATTAAGAATCACAAAGGGTTGTGAGTTCTTATATCCTTGACAGATACACCTCTATTATCTATGTTATGAGTTGGTCATGTGATGAATCAACTATCTAGATGAATATGAGGAACTGGATTTTGAGTTATGGTTTATGACCATTACATCCTAAATGACTTCCATGTGAACCATACGATATGACCTTGATGGTAGCACCCATTGGGATGAAATCCATAAGTGTGAATGAGTCTTAATTGTTAAGACACATGGATAACATTTTGAGAAGGATGATGTTTGTTGATTGCAACTTAATGACTAAGAGATTTGGCATACAGATACTAAAATTGCATTCCTATGAGTCATAAAACAAGGATGTGTACGTGACACAACCTATAAGGTTTATGAATCCATTAATGCAAATGAAGTCTTTAAGTTACAATGGACTAATCAATGTGATTGATTGAGCCCAAGCAACTCAGTAATGTGATCTTTACTTTGATAATATAGTCAAAGGGTTTGACTGATATGACAAAAATAAAGAAGGGATTTGTGATTTAGTGGGAGCATATTTGCATTCCACATGTTGATGAGGAATGAGATGTTCTAAAGAATGGAATTCTTTGTGGAAATTATCTTTATGGAAGATAGAGAAATTTCCTATGTGATAGGAATAGAGATCTATAGAGATAGTTCTCAAAAACCACTTGACCTGAATAGAGAAAGCATACATTAGCAATCTATAGAGAAGGGTTTAGTGTGCACAAATTCAGTGGGAGAAAACTTGTCCATGTTACATGGAGTTAGTATCCCAAGGCCAAGTGTCCAATTCATATGAATAATGGGAACACTAAGAATAGATATGGATCTATCATGTATGTAATCGTCCCATTATCTTGCATGTATGGACATAGCAAGAATAAAAATGCATTCATCATCTTGTATGTAGGACATGATAATATGATGTGCTCATCCTGATAACTCGTATGTGGGACATAATGAGTGGATGGCTGTCTAGTTCCAGTAAGGGTTACTGGAATACCATAAGAACTTGATAAGTACTAGTTCTATGGAAATAAGGAAGGGTTCACTGCAAAGAGTTACACTGATGCGAACTTCCAAAAAGGAAAAAAAATTAATCGCAAAATATATATGGGATATATAAAAGTGAATGTTTGTTGATAAATGGAAACGTTCCAATAAAGCCATTTTAAAAGGAAATGTCGAGTATCCATGTGTTAGAGAACAACAGTGGATACTATATGGATCTAGGAGTTCATAGAAATGAACTTATAGTTATTCCGGTCAATGATGACAAGTTAGTAGTGCTTGGTCATGCAATGTGGCTAAAGGTTAGCAAAGGAATACTAGATCACATATTACGGCAACTCCATCTCATACGTGTGACGTACAGTGAAGAGACATGTAGTTAATACCGACTTTGGCAAGGTGTTGCCATAACTCACTATGTTAGCACTAGAGAACAGTAACATGTGGGACATGTTTGAAGATCATTAAGAATATGGTTCAATGGTAATTGGCTCACAGTGCAAGTGGGAGTCTGTTGGTATGTATGCCCTGAGAGCCAATCATGGGATGATTGGTGGGATACATTAAGATGGATTTGATAAACATCAAAGGCAAGCTTCCAATTCTTTTCGGTTCAGTCATATGAGATAATGATAGAACAAATTGAATGTCTAGAGAATGATAGTACTCAATGACATATGCTTTCAGGTTGAGGACCTGAACAATGAGATCATACGGATGCTAAGAGTTTGTACATTCTTATTATGTCCCTAGTCATATGTCATTGTGGAAGGTAGATAGACAACAATAACACACAAGACTGGATTGTGGTGTTGGTTGATGACAAAATCTTGTTAGTCATGATAAGGAGATATCAAACCAAACACATAGGTACTTGTTAGAGAACAAGTCTATCGGACAGACCCACCGTGAGTTTGACACATGGAACCATGACATGGTAGTCACAGTCAGTTCTCACAGTAACGGTGGTGAGTGTGATTCTCTAACCTGAAATCACTACACTCAACACATGTCGTTGAGTACACTTTGAAATCGTCAAACGCATTCCTGAAATATGGGTTATTATAAAGGTGATGATTGGGTGGCTTTGACACATGGGGCTTTTGAGGGGTGAGTGATAGATATGGGATTTGTCCCTCCTGAGGGAGTTTGCTATCCATGGCCACGTGATGAGTAGGATTGAGATAGGCATGCACGCATGTGTGAATCAGTATGTGATATTGATGTCATACATATCTCCTCCAATCTACTATGAGATCAAGAAAGTGAATGAATGTTGAAAGGATGATTGTTCCATGCCTTGAGTTCATTTGGGATATCAGTGACAAAGGAATTATACATTCACTGTAACACCATTCACAGATTGTAGGATTGAAGGTTGTTCTCCAACTTTCCTTTTCACTTGGGTAGCACTGATGTGCGACTAGGAACCGCTCTTTGCTTGTGAAGTCATAAGTGTTATGGACTTTCACTGCCAACGTAAAATGGGCATGTAGGGTCACTCACATAGGATTTAACCTGGAAGAGTAGTTTATCCACAAACAATGTTTAGATTGATTTCTAAAGGAGTTTAGTAGTTCAATTAAACACTCAATCAATTGATAGCTCAGTATCATAGTGTTCAAGGTGTTAGACCAATTGATTAGAGTATCAGATTGATTGAAACTGCAATTGACCGATTTGCAAAGTCTATTGCCCCAACCGATCGACTCATAGGATTGAACCAATCAGCTCAGGTTGATGAACTGATCGGCTCAAGTGGTGAGTCGATCGACTCATGTGTCAATGAAATGATTGGCTCAATTGTTGAACCGGTCGATTCGTGTAACCAACCGAGATCGTTTGGAAATTCAGAAGACTCTTTTTGCAAATACATATTTGTTTCACTTGTACAAATTTGATTTGGACAAGGACTAATATTTGATTAGTTGGAAACAAACATGAAAGCCAATTCAAGTTGGACCAGGACCATGAACCGATCGGCTCATGCTTGAACCGATTGGCTCAGGTGTCCCAACCGATCGGTTCAGGTGTGAACCGATTGGCTCAGGATCTGGGAACTGATGATCAAAGCTGCATATGGCACTCTAAAGAGTTGAAGTGGAAGCCATGGATAGGTAGTCAGGGGTGGATATTTATAGTGGTAGGTGATGGGTATATGTGAATGGGGATGAATGAAACTCAAATTCATGGAACACGAGCTGAATAAAACCTTCAGTTTAGGGAAATGGACTGGAGAAGGCCATATGAAGGCATGTCTTTAGAATACACCATCGTAACCAACCTTTTGTCAGTACCATAAAAAATGATGTACCATTGATAGATAACTTCACGATACGTCCATCGGAAGAAGGGTCTATGAAAGGCATCATCGGAGAGGGGACTTATAGAGGACATCTTCAGAAGGTTCCTGGTAGGTCGTTGGTTGTTGTCTTTAGAGTGAACCTTCATACATCTTCTGAAGGAAAAAGGTCAGTGGTAGGAAGAAATGAAATCAACTCACATCATGGGAATTCAAGTCCAATTTGCTCCTTTGATATATGGTCGTGGCAGAAATGAAATTGACTCAAATCAGGGGAATTTGAGTCAAATTTTCTCCTCTGGTAGGTGGTCATGTAAATGCTCCTTCTGATGGTTTGCTAGCCTTTGGTTGTAACCTTTGGAATAGTCCATTGGAAAACATTCCTTTATAAGTGACCATTAGAAGGCACCATTAGAAGAGTGACCTTTAGGACCATCCTTTGGATGGTGCCATCAGAAGATGGTTTTTAGAAGATTGTCCTTTAGTTGTCTTCCAAATAAAAAGAGTTGATGGAGAACCACAGGGGGGTGAATTTGATCTGAATTCAATGAATTCGACTGGAATTCATCAGGAAGGACTGGGAGGATTAATGACTTATTTAATTTGGTGCCTACAAGTCCCAAAACTATCTAGTTGAGCAACTATATTTTCAAAAGTATATAAATTATAAAAAGCTAAATATCTAGCATTATTTTGGGCAAATTAAAACTAATAAAGGCATGAAACTATAGTTAAAAACTTAGAATAAACGCCTAAATTTGAGTGTTGTCAATGCCTTTAATGTTTTTGCAACAAGATGTCTTTAGGTTGGACTTAGTTTGCTAGTGGGAAAAATGAATTTAACTTTAAATACGGGTTCGAATACACGGTATAAGTTTATATTTTGAGAATAACAAGCCTTTGGATGAGTGTGGGGATCTTGAAAACACAAATTCATAAAATCAAACATAACTTCCCAGATGAATGCTCCATGACTCTTACATATAACAAAAAATGATTTCTAAAAGGATTGAATGAATATCCTTTTCGTAGGTAAACCATCCTAAATATCATCCTTTAAGTGTAGAGCTTAAGAATGCTTGCATTAATAATGTGTCTGCTATGAAACCTAAAGCATCTCAAGGATTAGTGAAATCTTGCTTAATGTTTTGCATTGCTAAGATTGGTGGAGTAATCACAAGCTCCTTCAAATTTGACAAATTCATGCATAGCTTCTTCATTCCACGTAAAGCAATTCTTTTTCAATAAACTAATCAAATATTGAGTTAGCTGACATAATTCCTTACAAACTTCTTGCAATAACATTTTAACCTTGAGATTCCCCTCAAAGCTTTCACAATAAGTGGTTGTGGCCAATATTGTATACTATGGATTATTGAAGAATCATGTGCAATACCTTCTGAGATATCACATGTCACAAATATTCCACTGAGCTAGGCCTAAACAAGCATTTACTCCTCTTGACAAATAATTTGTTCTTCCATAACAAATCCCAACACAATTTACAGGTGATGTATATGTGACTGAGAATTCATTCTCTATAATAATTCATCATCTAAGAAAACCAACATAATTGTTTGTAAAAAAGATAAAACAAATCATTCATTAAAGATTGTAAAGTAGTTAGAGCATTAGCAAGACCAAAGGGAATCAATAGCTACACATAGTGAACCTGAAGGGTTCTAAATGCACTGTTGTAATGTCTTTATATTCCACTCTCACTTGATAATACCCTTCTCACAAATCTAGTTCATAGAAATACTACTCCATGAAGCTCATATAGATTCCATCAATTATCAAAATAAGAAACTCGTCAACATTAGAGATCTGATTCAAGCATATGTAATCTACATAGCCAAGTACTGTCAGATTTTATGGCCAAAAGTACTTGAGATGAGTAAGGGCTAGTGTTATTTCTTATCAATTCAGCTTGTAATTGTTCCTCAACCCGCCTCTTGATTCTATTATTTTGTAAATAAGGATAATAAAATGGTATTTTATATGCATATTTACTTCTGTTCTAAGAAGGGATCATGTGAACTTGATCCCTCTTTAGTGGCAATCCCACTGGTTGTTGAAAAACATCTTAAAAGTGTTCTAGAAATTGTTCCAATCTTGGAAATTCCGATTGATTAGTATCCTTTTCCAGTTGGACATCCATGTCAATCCCTACTATCATCAATTGAACCACTTCCACTTTCTTATTCTTTCTTAATTCTCAAGCAAAACATGTTGCATTTAAAATCTAAGATTCCCTTGTAACCCTTACACTGTCACAAAATTGTCATGGGAGTGAAACTTCAACAATTGTATATTAAATTCATACCACACATGAATAATTTGACATAGCCATTTCATCCCTATAAGCACATCATAAATCCCCAATTAAAGCACCAACAATTCTTTCTCCATACAAATCTTTAAGATTTTGAATTCAAATCTTTAGCATTTCCATTTTTCTTTGATTTTCTCACCATTAACCACTGCAACAGTACATACATGGGTCATGTTAATTGGAAACATACTTCTCTTTAATATTGAAATCTAAGAAATTGTCAATGCTACTTGAATCTAACAAAGCCACTCACTCCCACTCATAGATTCTCAGTTTCACTCTCATAGTTTTAGGTGGAACCTCCCCTATTAAGGGTTGGAGCAATATTATGGGACTCTCATCTTGTTCTTCTCACATATGAGTTTTAGCATCTTCCCTTGCCAGAGTGTGTATCATGTATCAAATAGGGTTTCCCCTTTAACTTGTAGTTTTGGTCACCCCCTCCCCTCTATTTTGCATTGCCTTTGAAGAACAAATTATTCTTCCATCTAAGACTTTCCTCCTCCATAATGAGTATTTTCGGAGTATTATGTTTTTCTTTCCAACAAAAACTTTGAATTACTTGTTGATTCATCCCTCCTTGCATATTTTTTGATGTTTTACTTGGTGGTCATGGTGGAAATTGGATGATTGGACTCACTTTGATACCACATTTTGGGGATGAACATAGAGTGAGAGACTGAAAAATAAATCTCAATGAACTTGTTGGAGGTCCAGAACTGTGAATCAAATGAATCAACTACGTACATATGATGAGTGCAATCATGGTGGAAAGCAAATGATCACAAAACAAATGTATAGTAGTTTGACCTATTCCTAATGAGGGAGCCTACGTCCATTGGCAGAAAGATGCAATTTATGGAGATAATTATAGAGGATGGTTACAAGAGAGAGTGAGACAAAAGTACATCATCCCATCAAATTTGAAAACCAATTATAGAATACATTGTTTTCAAAGGATCTCAAAGAGGCTTAAAACCCCAAGTCAATCCCTTAGTTCATCATTGTCTTTAAGTCTTTGCATTATGATATCTTTTGATGGCTCTTTCTAAGAATCTAACATGCAACTTTTGTTCCAATTGGAATGAGACTCACGTAGGGTCGCAATATGATCAAGTCGGTTGTTATACAGTCAAAGTAACTTGATATCAAATATGGTCATGTTTAACTGATCAAGATGTCTTGATAATATTTCTTTTTATTCACAATATATGTTAAAGTGCATCATAGTCATATATAGTAATATGGTAATTGTATCTTGTGATAAGGAAGTTAATATGCATCCCAAAAATGTCAGGCTCAATGTAAGCATTGGACCATATAATGAAGCTTTTCATGAGAGTTTAAGATATTCTCTCAACACTTATAAATTTGTAATTTAGAGTTAACACTCTAGAGTAATTAAAACATTCCTTAATGTACTTAATATCGGTGTTAATTAACATTGTGATGGTCTGGATATTGGCTTAATTTCGAGGACAAAATTTCTTTTATGGTATGTAGGATGTGAGATAGTGAACTTTTGAGGCCTTCAAATATCTAGTGACATAGTTGAGTTAATCTTGTTTGGGTTATATTAAGAGCATCAAATACTTGATAAAGTTTGAAGAGTTATTGCCATTAATTTTATGGTTAATATCCCTAATTTTATGGCATTTTGAGGTATTTAATTGACTGATGAGACAATTGAATCTTGACACCAAATTTGAGAATAATGTAGCTTGAGTTGTAGTAGATCTATGATTAAAGTTTCATGAAGTTTTGAGGTTCCTAGAAGAACTTATTTAAAGTTTGAATGTCATTTAAATAAGGTTCATATTGATGTATATTAGATCAAAGTTCAAATACTTTAAACTAAGCTGGAGGTTAGTGATATATCTCACGGTCCAGTAGTGGGCTCATCACACAGATTGTCTTGTAGCAGGACATAATCTAGACTGTTGAAGATGGATCCGAGGGTAAACCCAGTGTCTTCAACCTTCAATTATTGTGGGGACTAAAATGTGGGGCAACCGTGACCCACTCATTACAACCCCAATTTTTGGGTTCATATGGTTGGAAATGCAATTTCCCCAATAAATGTGTGATTATGTAATTTGTATGATTTAATTAAATTTAGTGGTTTCCATTGATAAATAGCCTTGTTTGATTTCATGGGCCTTATTGGCTATTGGGCTCAATAATAAGAAAAAGGAAATAAAAAGGAAAAGAAATCAATTAATAAAAAATAATTGAGATAATAAGAAAAGAAAGATGTAGAAGCATCTAGAAGGCTAGGAATTATCCTTTAAGGAGGGATTTCGTATCTTTAGGATTTCTTGGGTTCCAAGGAGTCCAAGTTGCAAGATAATAGGAGATGAAAGAGATAAAATCAAATAAAGCATTATTAAGCAGGAAAGTTGAGATAATGATGAAAATATAAAAAATATGTGGAAATATGGATAATGGAATCATTATGAATGAGATTTTGACTCCACATGGTTTTTAATGGTAAAAGGAATCAAAATAAAGAAAATAAAAGATTAAAAGAGAAAAAATATGCTTAAAATATGCCTTAGATAACATGCATATGAAGAAAAGTCCATCATACTTCTGAGTTTGAGTCCCAAATTTGGTACACACGTGGATTAAGTTGGACTTTCCCTCAAAATTTGGGATTAAAAGGATATACGGTTTAGGAGTTATAGATTTTTAAAGAATCCATAAAGTGAGTGGATATCATTTAAATGTCATAATTTAAATCTAACTTATGTTCTTAGACGTGGCTCGTTAGCTGTTGGATCTTGATCCAACGGTGGCTGCACTCTGATTAAGAACAGGAAACAAAAATAGTATATGGGAATTTCTAATGTTTCGATCTCTCTCCAGACTCCACCTTTGGACCTGATTCTTTTTCCTTTGTCTTCGGGAGGTCCTTAGAATCCCATCCATGCTGGGTTTTTCTACCATGCATGGAGTATTGGGACTTTCCCCAAAGGGTTGTGGAAATCGGACTCTACAGGGAACTGGCTTTAGAGCCATGGCTATATGGGGGGGTGAGTCCCCTAAGGAGCAGCCGAACCATCTAAAACCCAAATCAAACTTGGGTGACTCCTCTCTGTTCAATTTTGTTCCCCACACCTCTGGGCTACAGAGTGCCATGTTCGACCTTCCTGTCCTCCGACCGGCTTGCAGTAGAGCCATCCCAACTAGGGTTTTGACCATCGATGGGTCGATCGTTTCCGAAGGGCCTAGGCGGAAGTTGTGGCTGTGGCTTCTTGGTCGGAAAATCTCAAGAGCATGGAGTCAACTTGAAGGTTGACTTCCATCCGCGACGGCAAGAATCCAGATCGTGCGAAGCAGAGAAAGAAGAAGGGAAAGGAGGAGATTATGAACCTACCCCGAAGTTGTTGTGAGTAAAGGAGGGGTGTTTCGATCTTTTGTGCCCGACTATGGGGGGTTGTCCGCATGGAGCTAGCAGCTGGGTTGGCCACAGGCCATTTGCCGAGGGAGTCCAGTGTGGTTGAGGCCCATTGGCCAGGACTAGTTTGTGTGGATAAAGTGTAGCAGGCTACAGGCTGATGTGGCAGCCATCGATTAGCTAAAAGGTATTCATCTTATGAAAATCCTAATTAATTATTGATAGCTCAGATTGCAATAAGTAATAAATGAAAACTTATCATAAAAATGAAAGGAATCTAGTAAAAATAGTCTTAGATCCTGAATCTGATCGTAGTTCAAAAAGTAGATAAATTTGCTAACTTTAATGCTTTAATATGAGAAAAACCCTAACTTGATAATTCTATGGAATAGCGATATTTAAAATGGATAATCTACGAGAATATTAACTTGTTGTTAATAAAGAGATGTATTGAATGTAAAATAAGATAATCCATGGGCTAAATAGCTTAATTTGGGGTTTTGATATGTTAATATGCATTAATGGGCTTAGAAACCCTAATCTAGGTGTTAATGGGTTTTAATAAGAAATAATTTGAGATTCTTTGTATAAAATTGATGTTAGGTTAATCTCAAGCCCAGTAGATGATAAAAAGGATCTAATGTGATTAAGTTAAATAATGAAGGTTTTGCCTCTAGATATGTTGTTTTTAGGGTTTTGTGGTTATAATGGAGAAAAGTTGTAGATAAACCCTAATGAAATTGTAATTTGGATTAGAAACCCTAAAAAGTATTTCCAAGACAATAAAGTAGATTCTTGATAGAGTGTGCAGTAAATAGGTTACATATGCTTTTCAGGAATTTTGTGATTGTTGAATTGCTTGCTTGGATTGCTTTCTTGGTTGGAATTGCTTAATGCTTGTGAAGTCTACAAATCAAGTATGTTCTTACTTATGAATAATTGCCTTTAGTTTTATGGCGTTTCCCAGAGGCTTTATTGATTTATTGCAACCTAAAACTGTTGGATGTTCAATTGTGCAATTCTATAAAGTCCTTATGAGTATCACAATTAAATATGAATGTGTTTCTCGAACCTACATGCCACCCTAATGTATGTTGTAAGACCAAACCCCAGAGCGAAGGTCTGATTTGGTCAAGCCCCAGAGGGAAGACCATTGGGCACCTAGAGAGGTGACCCCAGGCACCAAGATTAGGATGGAGAAGGTGGCCTTATGTCCCTTGCAAGGACAAAACCCTTAGAGAGGGTGATCTAGGGTTTAGGGCAAAAGCGGTTGAGAAGTCACATTGAAAGTGTAAATTGGATTGTTAATCAATTATTTGCTATAATTAGGTTGTTAGAAACTATTTGTGAAATTGTGATTGTTACCCACATACCAGTATAGCAATATACTGACCAATGTTTTGTTTGTCGGCGTTTTAGGTACAATTCTGAAAAAGGACAAATAGTAAATCGAAATTTGTGAAGATACAATTAAATTGATCAAGGAGGATTAGTTAGATATACTTTTTCTACTGATAGAAGTCTTAGATCCTATTTTGAAAAGGTATGCAAAAGTTTTATTTAATACCAGCTTTCTAGTTTAGTATTAGTAGCATTTGATAATTATTTTTTATTAAATTGTTAAACCATTGATCCTAAATTTTGGGATAACGCCTCAGACCTCTTGGTCTCCCTTAAATGGGGGTTACTGGGAGGCGGGGTCGTTACAAACTAGGTAGTTTTCCTTTCCCTCATCTCAACTTTTATGCACAACAAGAAAGAGAATGACAAAATGGGAAACAGAGGTAGAAGGCACCCACAAGGGGGAGCCACCAAAGGGAAAGAGAGAGAGAGAGAGTCTGATGGCTTACAGGAGTTCAATGGGATTCCTCTAAGTTTTAGATAGTGTCACATTCGAGTTGTGATGCAGAAGAGTCGTTCACCCTTTTGTTCCGCCATAGTAGCCAACCAGTCAGTGGGTAGTGACTTCTTGAGCTGACAAGGGGGTACCTTCAGTGGAAAGATGAGGGGTCGTCATCTTGGAGGGATTCCAAATTCCTTAGAAATCTTGGGAGGTAAGAGGAGGGGACTTCCCCTTTCATCATCCATGGCGGCGAGGACTCGCTGAGCTTGGCTAGATCAAGCTTCACAGATCCCCAAGAGGTCTGTCCAAGCCGGGAGCATATGTGTGGAGGTTGCGAACCCATAGGGCATGCCATATTTAGAAACAGAGGACTAGAGAGCTCCTTTCTCCTCACCAGAATTGAGCCTTGCAGCAGCTCCTATACCAATCCTACGGAAGAATAGCTCCTATACACAATCATGTATTTTTTTTAATGCATGGGGATGATATTATTCATCTTGATCCCTCAGTACAGGCTCAACACCATTTGGATGTAACACAATCATGTATTGAAATTATCAGTTCATCATTTACTATTAAATATTACCATAGATTCTAAGGTAATATGCCCAAACACATTGTTATACCTTGGGGTGTCTCAACTTAATTCAATTTCATCATCCTCATCACATAATTATAATGTTAAGTCAGATTTCATAGTTTCAAAATGTAAACATGGGTATTACACCAAATACCTTGGGAAATAGGTATGTGGTGTCCAAACTAATGAGGGTTACCTTAATCAAGATTCTCAAGGTCACCTCGTTAGATTCTACATACTTCTCTCATCCTAACATGGTTAATATAGATAAAATCTAGGGTAGGCATCCCATCTAGAGAGTTTTCATATAAGGTGGGGCTCTTATTAGAAACTTATGGGAGAGGTAAACACATAAGGGAGATCAAGATTAAATAGCCATATTAACCGATGAACCTGGCTATGATATGATACTTGTAAGGAGTGGGATCTGAGAGGGGATCCACTCAACTTACTCAAGGGAATAATAGAAAACCATCCAGATCCAAACTTGAATATAATTTTTCACAAAGGTGATGTACTAAATTCAAATGTGTATTGTATCATTCACCAAAAGAGTAGCAGTGGAAGCAAAAATCTAATAATTACGATCATCATGTCTAACATTGTTCTTCACCACATGGGGAGTATATAAAAGAAAACTATAGGAAACTAAACTATAACCCAGAGGCTGTAGAGGGTAACCTGGATACTCCAATTTATCTTCGAGAAGAATAGCTATACTCGAGCAGGTTGTAACTCAGTTTAGGTCTTCTCCACCTAAGGGGTTGGGAGCACCCCCATAAGAGAAGATAAGGTGGAAGATGATCAACAAAGGCTAGTTTGCACTTATAATAGGGATTGGACAATTTATATGGAAAACGTACATCAAAAGTACAATAAAACGGTTCCTAATGAAGAGGAAGGTAGAAGCATCCAAGTGGATATCAAAATAGTTCTTCATATAGTAAGACAAAGAGATTATATGAAGAAATAAAAAGTACAATAATAAAATTCTTACCTTTAAATTTCAAATCAGAGAAGAAAAAAATAATAAGAATTATGCATGCGGATTAAATTTTAGACTATTATCATCTAAAAGTAGGGTGAGAACACTTCTACATTTCATGCCTAGGAAGGAGGTGAGAGCACCCACAATCCTCTATGTGATGGTATATATATTAGGTTAGAGCACATGGGACTAAGGTGAGAGTGTCGAAAGTCCATATATAGGAGAAGTTATACAATGGGGTCGAAACCCATAATGCACCACCACTAATAGATAATATTAGGATTGGCAAAACAAGACCCGACCCGAATTCCCCGACTCGAACCCAAAATTTTAAAGCAGGTTAGGGTCTAAGGTTTTAGGACCCGAACCAAAATTGACCCAAACCCAAAGAACCCAAAATTAATTTAGGGTCGGGTTTGGGTTTGGACTTTAGACCCGAATTGACATGATTGACCCAAAACTCAAAACTATATATTAATATAAAATTCTAAGTACTAAAGTTTAAGACACCTAATGGGCTATGAAATTACTAATCCAACACCCATGAAGTTTATTTTGGCAATTCTATATGGTTTTGTATTAGTTTATATGATTCATTATGTTAATTGTTTAATGAATTGGTACCTAAAACTCTTGAACAAACTAATTGTTTAGTTTTGTATGTGTTTCTCAATCATACTGAAAGTTTATTTATATTGAAATATGTTGCTAGCACTTGGTAATTGTCAATTATTAGAAAAATCATAACATTTAAAAAAAATCTCTTCACATTTGGATTTATAGGTCAGCCCCGATAGACTCAAAAATATTTGGATACTGGGTTAGGGTCAAGGGTTTTGACCCAAAAATGCATCTTTTGCAAGTTTAGGGTCTAGACAAAAAGTGATGAACCAAAATGACTTGAAATGAAACCTGGTAAACCCAAACCTAATTTCCATCCCAAATAATAGTGTTAACAAACAAACATACATGTAATGAGAGGCAAGATAAGTGTAGTCCAGGTATTTCATCAAATTAGGGTTTCCATCATTAAATAGAACAATAAGATGTAATAATGAAATAAAACCCACAAATTGAATAAGTATCAAAAAGATTAAGTAAAATAAATTCAATTTGTATTATCATAAGTCTACAAGCTGAATTTCAGTGAATTGGACCCAAACGGGTCAAACACGTATAATCAAGTGACATATAAAGCAATATGCCACAATCAAGTCAAAGAGAGATAGAATATACAAACTATTATCTAATATGACTCATAAGGAGAAGCAACTTATCTCAAAGATGTGTATCAACAAGTTAAGTTCAAACCCTAGATCCAAACCAAGGTCGAAAGCTACCTATTAAATATTCAAATGGATTAGGGTTCAGACTAATATAAATGAAAGCCTAATTTGGGTTATGAAAACTACATAATCTGATAGATTATGATTTTTTGGTTTCAAAACATGTTTTTTTATTTTTTTATGACTTTTGAATCATTAGATATTAATTTTAAAAATTAAGGATACTTATAGAAAATCAATTAAAATCACATATTTTATTCACTAGAATTGGATCACAAAAACAAAACCAAAGGTAGAGCTTAAGTTTATGATTCCAAACCTTGTCTTGATTTTTTTATAAATTAATTGTTATGAATTATCTAAGATAAATGATTTACAAAAATTAAATTAATAAGACCATATAACAATTACCAAAAATACCCCTACTTCACGCATTGCTTGAGGCATGATAGGGTATATTGGTCATCATCATATGATCAAATCTTGTGCAATATCAAATGAAACATGCGCAAAAAGACTGGAAAGCCCGTGAAAAGTTTGACAAAATTAAAATAGAATGAGGGCAAGGTTGTCAAATCATCAGCAGTCATCTTCTTCTTCATCTTCCATCTACGCAACCACAACATAGGTGAAACATAGCTTCATCTTAAGGATTGAATCCTAGAAAGCTTAACTATTGGCACCATGGGCATCGAGCATTAGCTTTGCCTTGCTCTACATGTCTCGCCATGCCTGTGATTTGGCTGCAAGGAGAAACATGCCTCACCTAATAGTGGTCACCATGGTAGGCTAGATGAGAGAGAGATGAAGGCCCTCACAGACACTAAACAAGAGAGAAACAACTCAAAACACACTTTGACACACCCATATGAGGATATATAGTGAGAAATCGGGTGAAGAGATCAACTAAACATGTGATTCGTAGAAGAATTCCATGGAGTAGAAAATCAGCAACAAAGGGGGGGCATAGATCGTAGCATGACATGTCCAATTGAACACCTGAACGGCTTCCCTTAGACCTTAGGAGATAGACTAAATGCCCAGGAGTGCTTGCAGACTCACAACAAGCAAGGGCCAAACTCAGAGAAGTCGAGGCCATAAATTCGAGTTGAAGAGGTATGCTCCAGGGCAATTAAGGCTAAACATGGCAGTAAAAATCCATTATAGAGAGAACAATAGAGGTTCTGGGATGGTGATTTATATGCACGATGTCTTGGTATATCTGGATTCCTTATGGGAGCCAAAAATAGGGTAGAAGAGCACCCCTTCCTTGATTAGGATGATAGGGAGAGGAAGCTCGATCAAGTTTGGACTCAATGGGTTTGGATAATCATGAGGAATGCAAAGGGAAAGAGAAATAAGAGCAAGGAGGATAGGAAAGAGAGACAATGAGGGTAGAAGAGAGTGAGATTCACCAGAAGGTGAGTCTAGGTGTTGGTAAGATGTGAGGAGGAAGACACATCCACAACCCTATGATGATAATCAGACAAACATGTAGAGTACATGTTACTAAAACTAGCATGACATCCTAATCTAGGTAAACCCAATAAATCTGGGAAAATAGGCGTGTTATGTAAAATTGACATTAAACCCAATTAAACCATGGTCCAATTAGCATGAAATTGCAATTAGAAATTATCTTCTCCAACAAAGTTATGCTAACAAACATTATCCAATTAATATAAAACTTTGCACCTAGACTCATTAGGAGCCAAAGAACTCAATTTTGGACTTATATTTATCTTTTGGGGTTATCTAATTCAAGTTTTAGCACAGTTAGGGTTGAAGTCAATCATCTCATTATTTATTATTATAGATCATCATTATCCTCAATATTTAAGATTTAGAGTCCTATTATCATTATTTACAAAAACAAGTTTCATGACATCATCTTGCATGGTTTAATTTACTATAAGAAATTACTCAATAAGTCCATTTATATTAATATTAATCAAATAATGGCACATTAAACATTTCTAATTGCATAATAAATACAATTATTGTTCCATTACAAATATTAAGAACATTGGTACCACCTCAAAGATTTATGCACATTTATACACACCAAATATATATAAACCACACTTCGGTCGTTGTATGTGCATTAGTGAACAAGGTGACATATATTAAGAATTTCATGAACCCAATTAAGCTACAGTTAGGTTATTAGGTCCAAAATATGTGCATTAACATATGATTTCTAATTATGGAGCATATTGTTACTAATATATCATGATGTCACCAAGGTTGTATAGGTTAGGGTTGGTCAACCTCAAACTAGAATTAGGTCCACATGATTCATCATGCATCACATATACCTCATCAACATGCATGAAGTCCATGGTTAGGTTCAATATATCCAATTCATCTTCTTATTAGAGTTCACTTATCCAAAGCATGGTCAACGTTACATGTATCCATGGTTAGGGTTTATATGCATTCATAATTAGGTATTATACTTGGGTTAGACATTGTCTATGCATAAGCTACACACATATGAATTACTCATATTATGTGCATTACATGTTCACTAGGATTTGAAGAAGCCCACCAGGGCATATTTCTGACCTTGTTTAGTTAATTCTACATATCCAAGCACACTAACCTCTTAATCATAAAATTAGGCTTTCTAGAGTCATGGTAGCCAGATTTTGGTATGTTACACATGTGGTGGTAAGCAAACATTCCATAGAGGCACATGAATGTCTTCTTGTCTTTGTCGTCTGAGTGATTGTGAATCTAGAGAAACCCAACATAAGCATTGAGGCAGCACAAAAAAGATTCATGCGCCAATCGATCCAACACCTAGTCAAGGAAGAAAAGGGAAAGTGGTCTTTGGTTGTGGTGGTATTCATCTTGTAGTAGATGATACACATCCTTTACATGGTGATAATATAAGTGAGGATGAGCTTGTTCTTATTGTTCTTCTTGACTATGATTCCTCATTTCTTTGTTACCACCTACAACAAGATGACCCATTGACTATCCAAGATAGGAAATATGATTTTGCATCTAAGAGTTTCATTAGTTCCATCCACACTACCTCCATCATATTAGGTATGATTCATCCTTTGTACTCAATCAATGGGGTTTGCTTTTCTATAACGTGTATCTAATGCATGCACAAGATTTTTTAGGATTACTATAAGATTTTTGATTGAGTAGAAAATTACCCTTTTTGGTGGAAGAGAGCTTAGAGGATCTATTATGTTTGGTCATCCAAGAGAGAAGCATCAGAGATGACTGGGTGGTGTTGTGCTTCATCTGCATAGGCAAATTTTAGTGTAACAGGTAGGGGTCTGGGCTGCACGTGAGGCACTTCCTCCTGATGCAAACTCATGGTGGTGATAACCTTCAACTCATTGAATTGTGTGTTCAGAAACCATGGCAGAGTGATGTCCATTCAGAGGAGCAGATTGTTGATGGAGTCATCATTGAAGATTTCTGGATAATTCATTGTGAGGTTGAATATAAGAGGATCTTCATGCATATAATGAGTATTCATCTCTTTGGCAAGTAGTTTGACATATTCTATGAAGTAACCTCTCCTTCATGGCCTCAAAGACCTAAAGTGAAGCTACTTATGTTGACACATAGAGCAAGGATTTTGTCGTGTACATTGACAAATGCTCATCTGGTGGTGAGGAAGGACCTCCTAAAGATGAGTGGCCAGTGGGGGTCTTCCTTTTTACCATTATGATAAATTCATATGGGATAAAGGGGTTCTCCACTCTGTTGGAGACATCCTCAAATATACCCATAGGGTTGTCATGGACAAGTCTCCAAGTTAAATTGTGATTCTCATTGAATTCATTTTGGTGAGGACTTGTCACTCAAAAAAGAGAGATGATCTCTGTTGAATCCAAGAGTCCCTTGTGTAAGATATATAACTTGTACAACAGGTAGACTAAAGGATTCCAGTCCTTAAAATTGTTGTGGGTATTTGTCTGTATGTTCTCACTCACACTGTGAGTGATTTTGACAATCTCAAATTCACATGTTTCATACTTCTATATTTGCACATCCTTTAGGAGTTTCAAATATGTTGCAATATGTTACCAATCAACTCCTTGATGTTGTAGTTGGAGGAGGGATCCTTTGAATTCAGAAATGTAGGTGTGAGATCATTACAGGGATGATTGAAATCCATAACAATTTAGGTGACAAGAGGATTTTAACTCCCCTAATAAAGAAGATCACCAAAATAGACAACCAACAATTGATTCCATCAAGGCCAAGACATATTAGATCAGTGACTTCACAACACTAGATTATAAGGACCTCAAGGTGGAGGTTAAGGTTCTATGTGAAGATCCCATCTTGCGATCCACCAAGTTCCAGCTATGTTAATATTCACCCAACTTCTTTGTGGTATGTCCTTATATATAGATTTGGTTGAACAATTTGGCAACCATGAGAATTGATCTGAAGAGCCAAATAGAAGAAGTAAATTCCATCAACCATGTCAAATACAACATTTTCTGCAACCCTAATCACAACCAAAACCACTCGAGTCTCTCTATGGAAACTTTTAGGGCCCACCTAGCATGGACCGTCAGGTTCCAACCACAAATTGCAATACTAGAACTGCCATGGGCCCTCTTGCTTTGATTAATTCATGAATGAGCAGTGTAACATCAACAATCATCTCATGATTAAAAAGGATGAGAAGCTTCTTGATAATGTCCACAACCAACTAAAACCCTTAATGGACAACCCGCCAACATTTCCACTTTGGGTTACTATGTAAAGGATTTGCTTGGTGGAGTAATGCAACCCATTGTAGAAAGAGTGGAACACGAGCCACTTCTTCAAGATTAGACATGGGAACTTTTTTTTTTATTCCTTGAAGCACTCACATGCCTTGTAGAGTGACTTGTCATCCCTCTTGAAATTGGTGAAGAGGTTGTGGATGTAGGAGGTGAGACTAGTTGAGATTAACTTAATGTGGAGGCCTTCACAAGTTCCTTTCATGTTGTGGTGTTGTCCTTTAGGACGTTTACATACCACTGACACACCCTATCTTTCAATAAAAAGTGAAAGATACGGACTTGAAGAGTTTGTGGGGTTAGGATCCACATTAGTTGTTCTTGTGACTAGTTATGTTGGATTTTGGAAATAAGCCATATCTTGATCTCATAGTTGTGGGTATCAATGGCCAATTAGATTACACCACTTTGGATGTTCTCAAAGGTGGGTGTGAAAAATTCGCCCATGGGTTTGTTCACATCAACAATCTTTGGTAGTGGATGTGTATTTTCACTTTAAAGTTTACAAAGAGTTTGTTCAATCCCTAGATCAAATTAGAGAATGTTGTTTTCACTCCAAGAACGTGTCGTGCAATGAACAACCTAAAATCAAGGTAAATAAGAGAAATAAGAATTTATCATATTAAGAACTATATTACTTAAATTTCTAAAGTTTGATTATGTTTAACTAATTAACAAGAGAGACTTTAAATATTTTAAGAAAATAAAAAAGAAAGTAAATCAATAAATGAGTCATCTAATTATATCAAAGAGTTTCATTGCATAACCCAACATGGGTTTACTTTAGTTTTTTTGCTCCCTAAACTTCACCAAAAAATTTATAAGATTCAGATAGTGTATATATATCACTCAAAAGATAACCTAATGTGATTTACAAGAACCAAAATCCTTGCAAGACAACATGTCAAAGTAGTATTGCAGGATCAATCCCACATAGATCAAGGAATTCAAGTTAACCTCTATAAACTATTTAGGTGTATCAATATGTTTTTTTGTAATCAAAGAAAGTAAAAAAGAAGTAACTATAACATATTTAGTTGTATAACTTGTCTTATAATTAATGGGAGGAAATGAGGCTAGGGTTCCACTACCATAAAAATGCAATATAGTTTGAAATATTCTCTACATTAACAATCACTTAACAATGGGTATCCCCACAATTCTTTTTTATATCTTTCTCAATAATTATACAAACATGTCATACAATGATATTAATATGCTTTCACAATAGTGAGAACCAAAGTAATTAATTATCATGCAATTTTTTCTCATGTATACTCTCTCTCTCACTCTTATGATAGAAGTAATAGTCATCATCTCTGTTTAATGAGTGAGACTATAAAATGCCTAATGAGTCATGTATACTCTCACTCACTCTCATGGTAGAAGTAATAGCCTCACTTCATGCCTTATGTATAAAGTGTCATCTACATACAACTTTTCCCTTTGGTTCTAATGTTGTTTTCTATCTTCTACCTAATAGAACTTTTGTGACATAAGATCACCTCATTTTTGGGTATTCGATGGCCAGTTTCATTGCTTAGACTTACTAATTTGAGGTTAATGCCTCTATGTGTTATTTTCATTCATGATACATTTTTTAAGATTGCAATGTCTTGTTTATATGAGGATTCTTTATTTTGGCAAATACACTAGGGAAGTCAATGTCAAGGTTGTAGGGAATCTCGATTTAGATATCTTTCCAATTTTTCTTTTGTTGTAAATTATCACACAACTTAGGGGTGGAAATTGGTGTTGGTTCAACTGGGTTTTATTTTGGTCATTTTGGGCAAATACTTTTTTACTATACCTTATACTTGCAAAATTGGATTTTCAGGTCAAAACCCTTGACCCTAACCCATACACTAATTGTTTATTAGGACTATTAGATCTGACCCATAAATCCAAAAATATAGAACATCGCTTTCAAAATAAATCTCTACTTTTTCGAACCATTACAAATAATAAAGTATAAATATGTAATTGAACATAAGCATACATAAATGTTATTAGAAACCATACAAAAATGATATAACTTGTATAAGTGTTATGAAGAAAAAATCTATAAAATTATTGTATAAATCATATAAAAATATATTTATATAAGTAAAAAACGAATAAAAAGTATATATATACAATTATAATAAACAAGTGTAATGAAGGACATGTTAGTAATTTGATAGGTGATTGGGGGTTAAACTATATAATTTTTAGAATAAATTTGATTAGTGGATTTCTCTAGTGCCTTCAATATGGTGAACGGGTTTGTGTTGCTCTGAGAGGTGAGGGCGAGGTGCACATCTATTTCTTTATGGGTGGAGTTCCTTTCTGGTCAGGTGGCTAGGTTGTACATCGGTGAAAAACATATGCAATAAGGAAATCCTTTTGGGCCATTACTTTTTTCGCTTATTCTGCATTCACTTATTCATGAGATTAGAGACAATTGCAACCTTCTGCTCCATGCTTGGTATCTTGATGATGAGACTATCATTGTCCAAGGCACTTGGTATCATTCAGAGCATGGGTCATGGGTCGAGACTTAATTTCAATATTTGTAAAACTGAGCTTTTCTAACCTACTTGTGATGGATGGAAAATTCATAAGGGGTTTTTTTACCGGAGACATTGCTAGACCTTTTTTGGGAGTGAAGCTACTGGGAGGATCTATTAGCAAAGACAAAGGTTTTATTGAGGGTGTATCCATGAGAAGGGCTACCAAGGTTGTTGACTTGATGCATCTTCTCCCACAAGTGCATGATCCACAAAGTGAGCTTCTTTTGCTACTATCATGCATGGGTATTGCCAAACTTTTGTTCAGCTTAAGAATACGCCAACTTGCATACATGGAGGAGGTTGCACCTACTTTGATAGAGGACTATGCGGGTTTATTGAGGATATTGTGGTATGTGGAGGTCCCTTCTTTAGTGACCTTCAACAGTGATTGGCCTCCTTACCTATAAATCTTGGTGGTGTGGGTATATATTTGGCAATAGAGACTTGATATGAATTTATGGCATCAAGGTCCAATCTTGGGCTCTTCATGATCATATTTTATGAGATAGTGAGATACATTGAATGGACTCTGATTTTGACTACACTTTCAATTCTCTATATGTCATGATTCCATCATTTGATTTTAGTTGTTTTGCTAATTTGGGCACCGTCCCCACTTAAGCCCAAAATGCTTTGGTGAGTGCCCTTTTTACCAAAATTATTAAGGACATGGATGTTAAGTTTGACATGACCATTAGATAGAAAGTAGTTTTTAGGTGTTTGCAAGCTGATCACGGTCAAGATTTTCTTCTCTATTCCTATTTATGAGTTTGGACTACATATGTCACCAATAGAGTATCATACTATTCTCAAGTGTCACCTTATGATCCCTCTTTTTCTGCTTGATGAGGTATGTCATGTTTGTCACAAGGCATGCTTAGACACATTTGAGGAGTGTGTGGTTCATTGCAGGGAGCTCTCAGGCTTTAGGTATAGACATGATCTTGTTAGAGATATCCTTTATGATGTACTTAGACATGCTGGAGTTGTTGCTAAAAAAGGCACCTATAAACTTTTTGACTTATCCATGAGATGGGAGATCAATACTCTGACCAGTGGATGTCCTGGTTTTTGGATAGTCTATAGGAAAACATGTGTGTGTCACTCTAACAAGTGTCTCCCCATTGGTGGTTCTGAAAGATGAAGAATTTATTATGGGACATGTTGCCCTGAAATCTATTGCAGCCAAAGTGGTTAAGCATGGGAAAGAGTGCATTGAAAATAAGAATGTATTTATACCTTTTGGGTTTAATACTTTTGGACTCTTAGCACCAGAGGTAGTGGAGCTTCTCAAAAGGATCCAAAAAGTTATGCATGTCAATGTTATGACCCCTACGCCTATTGATGTAGTATTTAGAAGGATTAGTTTTGCCATCCAACAGGGGATGATAGTGCAACTTGTTGCCTGTCTGGCTTTAATTTCATTGTAATTGTATTCATAGATTGATATTTTAAATCCAAAAAATTGAACTTATATGTGAATATTGTCCCAATAGGGTCAATTTGGGTCTAAAGTCCAAACACATACTCGATCCTAAAATAATGTGTTGTTCTTTGGGTTAAGGTCAAATTTGAACCACAAAGAAAACCTTTGACCCGAAACAATTTGAGTTTGGGTTGGGATCATTGGGTCGGGACTAGTTTCCAGTCCTAATAAAATACTACTCAGTCGCTTAAATTTGGTGAGATTTCAAGCCCGACACATCCATGAAGAGTTTTTTTTAATATTTTATGATATTTCATTGTAATTCCCTATCTTATCCTTTTTACTGTACTTTTCTTCTTATGTGCCCCATATAGTTTTGCTTGCATAAAACCCTCCTTAATTACTAAAATTTGTATACATTATTAATTATTCTTGCTAGTTTAAGAAAGTTGTAGTCTTATTGTTTAATTTAGTTTAATATCCAATCTCTCTAATGATTTTTCATTCTTATAATGGTCGAAATGATGTTATACTCAAAAAATAGTTCGTTGGTAATAGGGTCCACAAACTCAAAACAACATTTTTATTGGGGAGATCAATATACATTTGCATGTATCCCATGTTCCTCCTATAACAAGTTCATTAGAAATACCTCCACTAACTGAGTGGATTTCTTGATAGTGAAAACTATACCATCAAACAAAATTGTGCATCAAACATCACTATTCTAGAGTAGGCTCCTTTGATAAATACTAAGAATAGTTGTAGACCATTTGTTACACGTGTACATGTAAAAGATGGGTGTATTTAAAAACTTTCAGGTTTACAAAAGTAAAAAATGGAAATGCCTAAAGAGAAACCTGGGCAGAGTCAAGGGTTATAAATTGATCTACCAATCCTTTTTAGATGGAAAAACCCACAAATCTTAAGCCAAATTCTGAAGAGGTAGAAGATGGCATCATCACATTTCTATTTATGATGTGTTGGATGCGTTGTAAGAGGAATATTGAGTCATTATATAGAAACCCAAAGATATCAAATGAAAATTAAAGGAAAAGGTGAGGATGGTTTCACAACATCACCATGCTTACAAACTTTTTGAGCATCTGCTTCAAATGTAGCGTGGCCTTCCATGAATTTATTTGAAATATTGTCAGTCAATGGAGAGACCCTAGTAAGATCAACACAAGTGTTCTTGTCATCACTCCGATCAACTAAAGAACACCACCATGACTTTGGGTGTGAAGGACATCATGATGTATCCCAACAAAGGTGATCATGCTTCTTATAAGGCTTTATTCTCAATGTGAGAGATTATGTCAAAGAAGGCATCTACAACAACTTCTAGACATGACTTAAAACCCAAACGGATCCAATAGTGTGTAGCATGGTAACCAAAAGAATCAATCTTAATAGAATGATAAAGGGGGCAATGCTCAAATAGAGGAATCATGAAACAATAATGTAATATAGTTCCATATTCAATTAGAGTCTTGGATAATACAAGACCATCAATGGGAATAGCCAAAAGAAAATCTTATGCATGGTTGGCTTATAAGGAAGATAGAATAGCACATTTTCCATGATATAATGCAAAGACCTTGAAGTGTTGGATAACCATGTTGTAGTAAGCATCTTCCATAAGAGACTATGTCTTATGGGTGGCATGGCATGAATGAAGTGGTTAATAAATAGCTGATTGTATGGCAAGTGTAGCAAGAATCTAGTTCAATATATGTTATAAATTATGTTTTAGAACATATAGTCTATACAAAGTACAACTTCATAGAGACTGTGTCTAGTTAATTTCATATTCTAACAACTTCATTCATCAAGTTTCCATGTGAATTTGAATACAAAAACTTCTAATCTTCGGCCACTTAATCTTGATTTTAGATGACCACACATCCAAATATGAGTTGTTAACTTGACACTAAGAAACAAAGCATGAGAATAGAATAAGAAATGGTGTATTTAGAACAAGCCATCCTTAAATAGGGGAAGGTACACAATCTCATGCAGTTTCAAAGATACATTAACAACTAAATGAGATTTAATCCATTTTTGGTTCTTGATTGCCTTTAGAATTTTTCATAACAAGTCTTACGCAATGAATGACCTAAAAATCTAAAATTCATGAAACAAAGAATATGTTGTGACATGTGTGTGAGAGAGCATGAAATAAGCATTTGTTTAAGCATTGCAAATGTAGAATAGTAGGAGGTTATCAATACACTCGTGTATTAACATCATTTACTTGGATCATGAATGATATCCATGTCATACATATTTATGTCTTATGAGTAATTGGGTGATGCACCATTCATCCTAAGAGGTAGGATATGCACCATATTATCCATTATGACACCAAAGCATCATGAATAACTTAGAGTTGTCTCATTCCTCTTTATTGATTACAAAGCTACTAAACGTATGAGGTAGAATTAACTTACATGAGGTATGAATTAACTTACATAGGAACACCTTCCACCTCTATTTAAAGTGCTTGTAGTTGATTTCTCCAATTCACCTCATCCCTTGAAACCTATGCGGTCATTTTAACCCTAATTTCAAATGTCCTTGAAGATTTATCTAACCTAATCTTTGATACCACACTCGAGGACATTCCTTCAAAACTAATACTATTGTTTAATCCCTCATATAAATATTCAAGACGAACCAAATCAATCCAACATGCAACAAACTAGAGGATAAAGTGGGTAGGAAACATAAGTAATAATTTCTCCTTCTTAAAGACATGAAATTTGACTCATCAAACCAAAGAATTATTTTAAGTGCATGTATTATCATTGCATAACATTTTAAGCATGCTTTGATGTCCAACCATCCAGACTATGATTGTATCATATAGTTCAAACGGTCAGACCCACATCATCATGCCACTTAAAGATATATCAAGACATTATGACTTCACCACACTTAAACACTAACAAAAAGGATATAAGTAATAATTTGTTCAAAAACCAAATATTTTGAAACAAACAAATCTCTCTAGTCTTATTACCATTATAATAAAGTATATTAGGTCACGTATAAAGTGATATTACAACACAATTACAACTTAATCGAGAACAACATTTTATTTAACTCAAAGGAGTATGATACATCGCCTACGACAGAATAACTGATCGGCCTAAATCACAAATATTAGAAGGAGAAACTCTAGAGTATTCAGACTCTTAAATTTATAACCTAACACTCAGGCCCCCGCAACTATTATACGGGGTCTGACGTAGTTAATCAGGGTCAATCTATAGGGACATGGAGTGGTAAGTGCTAAGAATGTAGAACCTTGGCTCAGTTACACCAACCAAAGAGTAAGATTAAGTTTGGTATTCCTTAAGAAATGTTGTCAATCCAACAAATCAAACAAAGCAAAATAAGTAAAAGAAAGTAACAAGTAAAACTAAAGAGTTAAGAAGAAACAAATAGTTATATAATAAATATGGATGGGAGCTTGGATTGGGTTTCACCAACTAAGAACTACCACCAAAGTGTAATACCCACACCCATTGTATACCTTTAGCAAGATTACCAACAATCATCATATATTTCTATTCCCTCCTCTCTCGAGCTTAGGTTAGATCTATATTGTAAGGCTCTCTCTCTCTATCTCGAGCTTAGGTTAGATCTATATTGTAAGGTTGTCTCTCTCTCTTGATCTTAGGTTAGATCTATATTGTAAGGTTGTCTCTCTCTCTCTCGAGATGGCAAACAAACAATCACAAAAAAAACATATGACCATTAGCTTTAGTAATCCAACATCATGCAACTCCATATCACTTAGATAAGATTAGTAATGCTCTTTCGAGACACTAACAAACAAACACCAGAAGATGGTAGCTAATCATGCAAGTGAAGAAATAGGAACAAGCATATGGATATAATCATTGGTATATATATATATATATATATATATATATTTATTTATTTATTTATTTATATATTTATATTTATATTTATTTATTTATTTATATGTATATATATATTCAAATGGATGCAAGTATTTACATGTTGTAAGAGCCTTAGAGGCTACTCCCAATCCAAGCAAGGTGCTTAGCCACTCATGTTAATGAGAAACATTATGGATTTACAAGTATAGTGAGACATGAAAGAGGATGACAAAATGGATGAATTAGATGAAAGGGGAATGAATAGATCTAGGGAATAAGAAGGGATATACACCAATTGTGACCAAAAATCACCAAGATTGATGCATGTATTCTTCATATATGTATCTTGGAGTAGGCTTGGAGAGGTGGCTAGTCCTTCTTTCAAATAATAGCTCAGTGAGGTTGGTGATGGTGTAGATCCTCTCTCTCTCCTCTAAACTTTCATTTTTTGGAGATCTAGGATCAATGAAGTGACTGATAGATGGAGTCTATGTAGTCCGGCAACACTTTGTTGTCTCCCACATTGTGGCCCTCCTCATGGATGGAGTGGTCACCTATTTATAGGCACGACCCTCGAGGCAACCGACTTAAATATTAGCAGTTGCTAAGGAGCTGAGTTTTCATCAGTCGATGAGTCAGTGAACTCAGTGATCACTAAAGCGTGTTGGTTGTTGAAGATGATCGTTTCTAGAGACCATTGAGGTGATGAAGTTCCCATCGGTTGATGATATTGATTTCTCTCAATGGTTGTTGAACTTGTCTTTAGATCAGTGGTCGCTAATCATTGAGTCTAGAGACTATTGAGATGTTGGTGATTACAAGTGTTGTATCTCCATCGGTTGCCAAGGTGTGGTGGTCTGGTGGTCACTGAGATCTCAAGGTCAGTGACCACTTGACTTGGTGCAATTCTCATCGGTTGCCAAGTTGTTAAGACTTTGGCAATCACTTGATTTCAGGCTTGACGACCGCCAAGATGTGTATCTTGTGCAATTAAGAAAAAGGGTGGGTTTAGGTAGCTATATCCATACTACCCAAAATCACTAGGTTTATCCTGATAAAACATAATCAAATGACAGTGTGATGGTAAAACAAGCATTCAAATATCCACAAAATTGGAGGTTATCACCCGCCCCCAAACTTAGAGTCTAGCTTGTCCTCAGGCTAACTAATAGAATTAAAGAATTGAACAACTTCAGAAGGCTTTATTAAATTATTATTATTTTGAGTGTGAATAATGTCATAATGGCAGTCTTAAATTGAGACATATGCATCATGACTAGGTGTTGTCAATCCCAAGACTCTCTTTCATAGATCGGGAGTTGTGATACTCATATTGCCTTCTACAACCATCTTTTGTGGAAGGATTTGTTTGTGTTCATAAATTGATGATTATAAATTCTAGGTTGTACTTGCACAAGGTTCTTGCTAAGTTAGCTTTCACACACAAATGTTATTTTTTTGAAAATCCTAGCTATTATGTTGGGTTAGGCTAAGGTGGTAGTGTTTCCTTCCTTTCTTAGGTCCCTACAACCATGTTTACTGTTGTAATGATAGTGTTATCTAAGTGGGCCCTGATGTAATGTCAGGTGGTTGTGTGAGGTTCCCTTCAAAAGGTAGGTGTAATGACCCATTTTCAAATTAGTCATCTAATTAGGTTTACTTGGATGATTGTATGCTTAACTAAGTTGATCGTTGTTTGAAGCTTGATTAATGGTGGTAGTTAAGTTTTGATGTGTAAATATAATAATAAGGTTTTATCATACTTTGATTCACATAATTAGGGTTAAGAATTGGAAACCCTAATTGGCCCAAACTACGCTTTTGATGACATATGAATATAGAATTTGATAAGTATAGTGTCTCACTAAATGATTTTTAGCATTTTATGTGTGACTCTGATTTAATTGAAATTTGTGTATGATTTGGATATCTCAAATGTGAGAACTATTGAAAAATATCAGAATTTTTTAAGAATGTTCTAACATGTTTATCGATCAAGTTTCAAACTCGACCGACCATATTTTCATATTGATATATTAGTGTGATAATTGAATTTTATCTTTTTATTGGTTTGTCCAGATCTCAAATGTTAATTGTAGTTGGGAAACTCTATTATAAAAATACTATTAAATTTGTGTAATGTTTTGATGATGTTTGATCTCTACAAAGAGGGGCGTTAGTCAAGTTCTGTGCAGGACAAACTCGACCAACCATGTTGTAGACTACAATATAGTAGTGTAGTATTTTATTTTTAGTTATTTATTTATAACTCTAAATGATATAAATTTTTTACTATTTCTTATAAACTCAATTTAAGACATTAGTATAAAGTTTAATCATTTTTGGATGATGTTTGGGTTCTGAAACGTGTGGTGTCGGTTGAGTTTATAACTCAGCCGACCAACCAGTCTGAGCAAAATAAAAATATAATGAAGGCCTTATTTGCCATTTTTCTAAGCACCTCAATTTATCTATATGACTAACCTAACACACAAGGAGCTCTCATAACTCATCATTCCTGTCAAAGAAACGAAATTATAGAGAGAGGGGAGAGTTGGGGTTTTGAGAAGAGAAAGTGGTGGAGATGTTGATCTAGGGTTTCTCTATCCAAGATATGATGAAATCAAGTAAGTTTAGCTTCTTTGCATAGCATTTCATGGTGAATCTTCTCTCACATGTCAATATTTCATCCCTCCTTTGATTTAAGATTCTTAAAAAAAGAATGGTGATAAAATGGTGAAAGAGAAAATGATTTTATAATTCAATATGGAACCTATGGAAAACATGAAATTTCATATAAGAAAGATGAAAGCTTAATGAATTATGAAGACAATCTCTAATGAGTTTGAATTTGAGTATGAAATCTGAAATTGTGAAAAAAGCTATGAACTAAGATGCACACTAGATGATCTTCTTTATAAAGGAAATTGATGAATGCGGATGATAATATGTGAATGAGTCATAATCTTAATCCATGAGATACACAATCATTTTTTTAAAAGGATGTGAAAGGTGATGTGAATCAGATCTTGATAAATTATGCATTACTAATATTTGTTAAGTAAGTGTTTGTAAAACTCAAGGAGAGATATGATGATGACAAGGGAAGAAATATCTATTTAATGCAAAAACAAATGGCATACGAAGAAAGATAAAATGAAAGTCTTTATAATTTGATGCCCAAAGAGGTGAAAGATTAGATGGTATGATATTCTTCCATATATTTTCTTGGATTTTTGGATGAAATACTAAAATGAGGGGAGAATTTGCAATGACCCATTTTCAAATTAGTCATCTAATTAGGTTTACTTGGATGATTGTATGCTTAACTAAGTATATCATTTTTTAAAAGCTTGATTAATGATGGTAGTTAAGTTTTGATGTGTCAATATAACAAGAAGGTTTTATCATACTTTGATTCACATCATTAGGGTTAAGAATTGGAAATCCTAATCGGCCCAAATTAGGGTTTTGATGACATATGAATACAGAATTTGATAAGTATATTGTCCCACTAAATGATTTTTAGTATTTTATGTGTAACTCTTATTTAATTGAAATTTTGATAAGATTTGATATCTCAAATGTGAGCACTATTGAAAAATATCAGAATTTTTAAGAATGTTCTGACCTATTTGTCAGTCGAGTTTCAAACTCGACCGACCATATTTTTAGATTGATATAGTAGCATGGTAATTGAATTTTATCTTTTTATTGGTATATCCAATTGATTTAAAATTATAATTGTAGTTGGGAAACTATATTATAGATATAATTTTAAATTGGAGTAATTTTTGGATGATGTTTGATCTCTACATAGAGGGGTGTCGGTCGAGTTCTATGGAGGACAAACTCGACCAACCATGTTGCAGACTGCAATATCACAGTGTAATATTTGATTTTTAGTTATTTATTGGTAACTACAAATGATCTAAATTATTTGATTTTGCTTATAAACTCAATTTAAGACATATATTTAAAGTTTCATAATTTTTGGATGATGTTTGAGTTCTAAAAAGTGTGGTGTCGGTCGAGTTTATAACTCAATCGACCAACCAATCTGAGTAAAATAAAAATACAATGAAGGGCTTGTTTGCAATTGTTATAAGCACCTCAATTCATCTATATGACTAACCTAACACACAAGTAGCTCTAATAACTCACCATTCCTGACAAAGAAATGAAATTCTAGCGAGAGAGGAGAGCTAGGGCTTTGAGAAGAGAAAGTGGTGGAGATGTTGATCTAGGGTTTGTCTATCCAAGATATGATGAAATCAAGTAAGTTTAGCTTATTTGCATAGCATTTCATGGTGAATCTTCTCTCACATGTCAAGATTCCTCCCCTCCTCTTATTTGATTCAAAATCACATCAAATCTCCCCCTTTTCTCACTCTTTCTCTTCTATTCCCCATTTCTAGGGTTTCCGCGTTGAGAAGAGAAAGAATTGGATTCATTTGCGAGAGTTTGATTGGGTTTTCAAAAATTTAGAGGTTGACCTACGTTTTTAAGGTTCTTGGCACCTGAGGTGAGTTTTTTCTCCCTCCTAAGATCTGTATTCATGTTGAAATCCTAATTCTATCTGGCTAAAATAATCAAAAACCTTATTTGTATATGTATGTGATTGGATATTGATTTGGAAAAATATTGGGGGAATAAATTCTACTAATTTTGATTATTTCTAATTGATTGGAACTTGATTAGTTCCTGATATATTGATTGAGGGTCCATGGGTAATCTTATGGGTAGATTACTATGCTATTTCATGTGAATTTTGCCTAAAAATCAGCCCAATGGTCGATATGCTTGGAATTGAATTGACATGTATAAAATCATATTTGAATTGTACTAGATTGTATTATACAAGTGTATTGTTGAAAGTTAATGGAACTGAATATAATATATGTATAAGGATCAGTATGAGGTGACCACATATCCTGATTAGGGTTTATTTTGAGGAAGTGAATCAAACGAGTCAATTAATTAATGTATACTTATGATTGATGAATGGAATATGTGAAAATGGAAACTAGGGTTTCCATGTGTGTGTGAATAGCCCTAATGAACCTCTATGCATCATTATGAAATTACTTAGTGATATGGATCTTATGATGTGTTAAACTAAGGATGACTTCTTGAAAACCCTAGATGTTTAGTATTAAGACGAGTATGAGTGATGAAGCTAGAACTTGTATATGATGTTGTAAATATGATGAAATGTTGAATGTAACTATTAATACTTCAATTAAAGATGATGAGTCTTAATAATATGATATGAGCCTAGTGCGTCTGTTTTAGTACAATTTATGGAATAATGAGTAACCCTCATATCAATGTGGGTCCTTTTATACAAGTTACACAACATTATTTTGTGAAGGATGATCAGAGATTATGATGTAAGAAGATGTAACCTAAGCCATTCTTTTAAGCTAAAGTGATTAGTATAATAAAAATGATCATTATTGATTATGGAAATGACATTAGTAGTCAATGACACGGTACACTTATCTAAGTATAAGATACAATATGAACAAGATGTACTTAATGGTGATTATAAGTTAAAGATGAAACTAATGAAGTTAGTATGATGAAGTATTTTATCTTTTATTTTCATTACATGTGTATTAACCCAAATTAAATGAAATATACTAAGAACTAGACTTTGACATATGTTAAGTAGAAGAGAAGCATTGTATGTAAAGTGAATCAAGAAAGATTGGTCCAAATAATGTAATGAACATGAAATGAAAGAAGTTGAGAATACTGAATATAAAATGAAGGAAAAAATGGGAATAAGTAGATGATTCTAAGAATGTAACTCTTACCCTAAAATGATGAGTTTGATGATGCTAGTGAATGCCAATCTCAAATGAGGGATTAATGGATGCACATAACTATAGTTGAATTCAATTAAAAGATGAAATTAAAGTATCTGAATTGATTTACAAGAATGTGTTCTTGAATTTTAACTTGTACTCTAAGAATGGATTAATAGTACAAACTTCAAATGATAGTCAACATGTGTTGATTAGTAACCCCATCTGAAGAATGTGAAATAAAAGAAGAAGAGAACTAAGTCTGTTATGCATGTATATGCATGAAATTTATTTGCATCTATTGAGATTGGATGGAACAAGCTTATGTTGTATGATAAATCTATTCTGAGTATGATTAATGATACATGGTATCTATATGCTTTTACTATTTCTAATTCTAATGCCTCTACTAATATTTGTTAAGAACTGTGATGTATAATGATCTGATAGTAAATATGTTGAAATTGAATTTAATATGCACTCCTTACATTTGAGAAACCTTGATAAGGGTAAATGTTGCATGATGAGATTATGTCTAGGGCTGAAAGCCCACTAATGATGATAAAACCCTGATGGGGTAAATGCTAGACAATAAGATTATGTCTCGGGCCGAAATCCCACTATTGATGATTTCTATGAGTTGACGTAGAAGTTAGAAATAATCATCTGTGTTGCAATCTATAGATTTATTGTTCTTCTTTCTTTGATCATTGTCCTTATTGATAAACTTAATTTGTTTCATGTTATTCTAGTTACATGAGAATACACAGAAATGGTATATGATGTTTTGAATTCTTTTAAGATGAGTAAAAGAGATTAATAACAAGTAAAATGATGGAACATCTAGTTCGGTGCCCTGAACAATGTGGGTTTCCCCCGAGGACCACACTGGGGAAACAAAACAGATCTCCTTGTAGTAATTGATGAATTATGAGAATGATTTTCGGAGTGTGGATTAAGATATTAAAGGTTAGACCACTAGGATTTAGGAGCGAGTCATCTGGAGTGGCTCTAGCCCTAAACCCTTGATGTGAAAGTTTATGTCCAGATGGAATAGACTCTAATGAAATGAAAAATGTGAAATGTGAAATGTGAAAATATGTGAATTGTTGTGATATGTGATATACAGTTTTGTTGGTTCCTATCTCATGTACTCGAGATGAGGATGTGAGCCTCTTTAGGCAACCCTAAGGTGGCCAGGGTCTGTTGTTTATATTTTAGGGTGGCCGACTAAACTCTAAGGTAGTGACGATGAGTCGTTAACACGAGAATCAGGCATGGCAACTTCTACTTGGTGAGGTACAAGCCAATTAGTTTCAAGGCAAATGAATAAAAGATGATAAGCCGTGTAGAACATTATTGAAATGGTTGTTACATTCCTTGTAGTGCTACTTGATGATTTGTCATTGTTGATTATGCTTCTTGTTGTGGAAAATAATCATGTTTCTATGGACATTTTCTATTTCGTATTATGATATGTCATGTTGACAATTTATAAATTATGGGATTTATATCCATTCTGAATATGAATTGGATTGCTTGCTATTTTATAGTATTGTTTGGTAGATATATATTATGTGCACTTCAACTTCAGGAATGTAAGATGTGTTCTTGGTTTGGATGGTGGAGTGTCACAAAGATAATGTTATTGTTATGTATTGATTCAAAATGCTTAGAACTTGACTTATTTCTCATGCAGTAGGGTTCTTAATTTGAACTAAGAAGTATCTGCTGACTTGTTCATAGACATGCTCTAAAAGACATTTCAAAGTTATAATTAGTTTAAGTGATTACCTTATTTGTTGGATTAGATTACCATTGTAAGTTAGATATGACTTGTGATAGAACTATCTACTAGACATTTCAATATCTACACATTTCTATTAAGTTTATTATACTTAATCTGATGTTGATGCATGTACCTAGCTTGAGTGGGAGGTATCCACTCATTGGGGCTCTATATGAGTCTCATGATGTTGTTTCAAATGTTTTTTGGTATAATGTTATCCATCGGAGAGGTCGTGACAAAGAATATATAAATAGCATAATCTAGATAGATTAGAATGTCCCTATGATCTCTCTTTCCTGGGATGGGTTGTAGACTATGTTTGTTCATCAATGTACATGTATCTGATGTAAACTGAACCGCATATGAGAACAAGATTTGATTCTAGTTTTAATGGAGTTGAATAAGATTTGTGATATCTAAATGTGATGTCCTTGATGTGACATTGATTTATGAACTTGTGAAGAAAGAAAAAGGAAAAATCCATCTGTGTTTTTTGCATATTGTTTAATCGCCTTTGTCAAGAATTCATTGTTTTATTTCATAATCTGGGTTTAGGTTTTGGGATTATCTCTAATGGTTGGTATTTATGTTGATCAAAAGAGTGGGTCCCGACAGCATGTGGGTAAGTTTGGCCTCTAAGCTTGTGCCCCTCAAGATCTTTTGAATTTAGCATAACTCTCAAGATTTTATTCAGAACGTCTTTTATTCTTGCTCACATGCTTTAGGATATTAGGTTTTCACATAAGTTTTTGTGACGCCAAGACTCTTTTGATCCCAAAGTGGGGGGTTTTGTACTAGAAGGGGTAGTTGTTTCCTCCTTGTTGGGTTATAAGCTTTCCTACCTATATTTGGGACATGATGGTCAATCAGGAGCGTATTAGAGTGAGTCCTCCTTACTTTCAGAGTTCATCTTGGGTGACAAGCATCCTTGTACACTTTAAATTACCTTGAGGTAAGGTTGTCATTAATACATTATCAAACTTAGATTTATAGGTAAATAATATAGCCCAAATCTGTCATTCTTGGAATAATTACGCTAAGAGTTAGCCTGAAGACAAGTAAGCCTAAGAATGGAAGTTATGACTTTATCTAGTAAAATTGTATCCAAAATTTTCCTGACGCCTTTTGTTTTAAGGATACTTATAGTTACTGTTCAAAAATTTCAATTTTTTTCAAAAATATCCCTTTTTGGGAACATGTGCAAAATTAAATTGAAATTTCAAAACTTAGGCAATGGGAAAAGGGTAATCAAAAAATTGAACGAGTAAAGCGGGTATGAGAGTAATATCTCTCATGCCCATTTATAAAACCCCCCAAACTTATCATTAACTCAGTGTTAGAGTGTCAAAGATGCAGGTTGGCAATAAACAGGCAAGATTTATCCTTCATGATGTAGTGGTTTAGTGACCAAGCTGAAGCATAGCAACATGTCAGTGTAGTGTCCTCATATTCATGATACCGCTGACGATGTAAACTTTTGACCTTCACCCCTCATTCTACCAAAGTTGTCACCTAGTAAAGGTAGTGGTATTTATTAGATTATTGGATTTGTTGAGGGCTTTTGTGGAAGAATCATGGTTTCTTACAGTCTTTGTTGGGGTTATGCTCATATCTCCTACCATGCTCCTTTATCATTGTGATTACTGCTTCTGCACGTGTTTGGGCTTTCTCTTCTATGACACTCCTTGGCTTTTTGCATTTGTGTACTTCTTCAAGGAGAAGGCCACATCAGAGCTATTATAGAGGAATGTGGTCTTTTCTTTGAGATTGATTGCTAGGAGTGTCAAATGGTTGTCATGTAGAATTAGTAGGAATATGAACTCTGACAGCAAACTATGGTGGCGTTGTAGTAGTCTCTCCTTTTTGCTAAGTTCTTGTGGTAGACGATGTTTTCCACCAGAAGATAAGATGTCATGTGTGTATTGGGCATACCATCCCTGAGAAAAGACTAGTCTGCTAACATTACACTCACGATCATATATCCATAAGGTTGCAAGGTATCATAGATATCGTCCTTTAGTATACAAAGGACATCCATTTCAAATATTACTTCTCACAGACTGTCATCTGCTTTTAACTTTTCCGTAATCAACTAGAATGGCTCTAAAGATAGGTATTCACATGACCATCTAACAAACTCTGGGAAACTGGATACAATTCTTTTGGCTATACCTTCAAGTCTAGACTCCTACAGTTCTTCTTCTTCTATCTTCCCCTCTTCAAGCTTTATTCTTTCTGGCTGTGTGGATGGCTCTGGGATTGTTGGGGAATATGAGGTTTCTTAAGCGGACTATTGTCCTACTATGGGGTCTTATCCTTGTCATGGAAGCATACCATTGATTGCTATCCTGCCTTCCATGTCGTTGTGCATTCTGGTTCAGAAGGATCCAACTAGAGGGTCAATAGTTGTCCGTGCCATGACCTTTTATTAGGAAGTGACACCCATGTATGTAGTCCATGAGGTATTGTGTCTGGAGGCATCATTAGATCATTGAAGAAATGATGGTCGTAGATGACATCCATTGCGTACATATCTTGAATCATGTGTAAGAATATTCAAGAAAGAGATCCTCGAAGGATATGCCTTTATTCACTGCCTACATAAGTCGTAGTATGATGAATTGATAGTCTCATGACCCATGTTCCTCTTGTGGAACCTTGGCATTTATAGTGAAGTTTTTCTAGTAAGAGTGTGATGGGATCATACTTTATAGATGACGTGTTGAAGACACGTTGGTACCTTCATAATGTCATGTGCCTCCTTGTTTATAAATACTAAAGATGTTTTGGGCAGCTCAACACTATAGCAGTTGTAAATTGACATGTGTCATTTGTAGAGATATACTACTATCAACGCCTAGTGTTTAACTGTTATGATAGGTAGGTTTACAAATCGTGTTTCTTCTCTTGTGACTGCTTTTTCTGAGTCAAAAATGTATTTGTAAAGTTGCCTCACTAAAGTAGTTGTGTTGTTGAAAACAGGCTGACCTTGTCAGTGTGAAGGAATTCATCTAGCAATGTGGCACAAAGCACTTTGAATAGATTTTTGTGTACCCGTGTGCATTTCAGAAACATTCCTAAAAAGTGCTCTATAGTGACTGTCCTCTCCTGATTATTGCACACGACATATGTGTCGGGTAGATTGTCATCCACGATGTCTTCTAGAACATCAACATCTCTACATGAAATGTGGGACACTTATGACATGTCCATTCCAGTCAACTTATAGGGGATCAGCAGTGGCATAGGTCCCTGTGCTTCCTCTACTAGGGGTGGAGGCTCCCTAGGTGGCACACCCATAAAGAAGGAGGTAAGCCCGCTCCTAGTCAGACGATCCATCCACAATGATCGTCGCTTGTACCGTCGGGTCCGCTCCATGTATTACCTTTGTTGAGTCAAGACCCTTTGCTCCTGAAGTTCCATGTGTTGGTTTTGAAGGCATGGTTGTTGTATTAACTTTAGACAGTGTCGTTGCCTTTTCTATCAGTGTATGCTCTTATCCATGCATTGCTAAGATTTTAGGTGATGGTGGCATCGTGGCGCTTACTGCAACATCTTCTGATGTTGTTTCAAGCATCGCAGTCCCTAATTTAGTGAGTGTGGCCACCATCTTTCCATCATATAAGGCATCGTTATGTTTGTTGTGCTCTGTAATATGTAGGTAGACATCTACAATATCCATGTCTATCTTCATTTCATCAAGGTATTGCGAGAGTTTGGACTCATCATAGGTTATTGACTTCTCGGTGGTCTCATCCTTCTGCTTGGGCAGGTCTTCTCTTGGTCGATCTTCTAGTACAAGATTGTATTATGTGAATGAGGAGTTTAGATCAAACTCTTGCAATGCAATGATGGTGTTAGCTACTTGGACATGCTCTTTTCCAGCCTATTTCTGCTCATGGAGGCTTGATGCTTGTGGCATGGGTATTCTATGTGCTTCTTCCTCCTCTTGTGAGGCTACACCAGACATGCTTGAGGGTTCTTGCGATGGTGAAGGGTTGTCTATATGATTTGATCTTTTCCTAGTTTGTAGCTCCTCTGGGTACCTTCATTCTTCCTCGATCTCGTGTAGGCACTCCTCGTGTTGTTTGTGCATGATTTCTCTATCAATTTGCATCCATCTCATTCCTTTTAGAGTTCTGCCATCTTTGTCGCCATTGTCTGCATTGTTTGTGTAGAAAATAAGATGGAGGTTAGAAAGATAATTGTTATTGATAGTAGGCAAACTTCCCTCCTATATATAGGACATGAGTCAAATACAAGGAAACATGACTTAACCCTAATGGGCCAAGACAATAAGGCCCATTTACATAATAAACGAAGTAATCTAACACTCCCCCTCAAGTTCGAGCATGGGTGAAACACATGTTCAACTTGTTAATACATTAAAAAAATTCAAAGTAGCCCATATAGAAATTGATCTCCTCTGTGGAGAAATGATATCCCCTTGAATCTTGCAATAATAAAATTGAAGCACTCTAACACTCCCCCTGAAGAAGATAGTATGTAGCAGTTAGTAAGCATTTGTTTTCCCTCGATGAATGTAATATTTTTAAAGAAGCAATAGCAATAGAATAAACTCCCCCTTGAAATTGATAATGTCGGGCCAAAAATAGTGATCATGAATGAACATCAAAATCTTGAGCAAGCATCCAAAGTAGTATATGGTTGAGAATATGTGTAGAAGTCATCTCGTTCACCATTGTTGTCGAAGTCATTCTACACAAGAAGCACCAACACTGGAATAATACGCGGTAGTTGGGATAAGAACACTGCTATAGGAATATTGCACCATAGCATGTGGGACATGCTTGAGACACTACTATAGTAATATGCACTATAGTAGGTAGGTGTCAACAATACCGATAAATATATAGAAATTGACAACATGGTCAGATGATTATTTCTTCTCTTCATCTTCTCTCCTCCATCTCATCTCTTTCCTCTACTCATCTTCCTCTATTCTCCCCCTCACTACAACCATGAGAATAATCATGAGAGTGGTTGGAGTGGAGAGTCATAAGCATTGGTAGAGAATTGGTGGCACAGAAATAATGCACTATCGGTATAAAGGCATGGTAGGAAGAACAAAACACTATCAGAATAATCATGGTAGGAGAAAAAAAATGAAGGCATTTCCCCCTTTTTGTGCTTTACAAACCAACATGAGGTCTTTTATTTTCCATATATATATATATATATATATATATATATATATATATATATATATATATATATATATATATATATATATATATATATATATATATAGTCTTTTCCGGTCAAAGGCTGGTCAACGTCGTTACCAATTTCTTTTCTATGACAACTGTAATGTTGAGAAGTGATTTATTAGAGTGCTTTTACTAGGTTGTTCAAAGGTCGGTCAAAAGGAGTGATTTAATCTTGCCAGTCAAAGATTGGTCATAGAGGATTTTCACTCCCATAATAGCAAAGATTTAATATGCAAGCTTTAACTCATGTTCAATCAATTGTGATCAAATTGGTCAACTATCATTAATATTAGATCCAAAGAATTTGATACCAAGATTATCATGATAGTCATAATTTTTTGTCGCAGTAACAAAGATCATCGTAACGGCAGTTAATGGTTGTTCATGCCTTTCTTTTACTATAACAAATCATCACAAAATCAAGGATGGGACGGGGGAAAGACCGCTGGTGGGGACATGCATGCTAGTGCCTCAAGTCATTGATGTAATTGCGATGATACTTGAAGAAGAGAAGCATGCATCCTGTGAAAATGTGAGCATTGAACATGGCGATATTATGATCTCAGGTCAAGATTCAACATAGGCATAGGCAACCATGAAGCGCATATATATGTGACAACTTGAGGTTTCGTCGCTCTGATACATGAGGTTCGAACTGAGACCATTGCGAGAGGGGAGTCCTCATACATATGGAGAGAGAAGTGTAGATTGCAAGGACACCTTGCCAATCGATGCAAAATGTGGGAGCGTGTATACATGGATACATGTTGCAGTCAGAGTGCTATGAGGGTAGCAAGATTGGGCAGATCCAAGTGAATTGGTGACATTAGCAAGAATTAGATCATGAGGAGTGAGCTGTAGAAGTGTGATTGGGCGGCAACAGTAAAAGAAAAAGACTGGTGACAAAAGGTTTGTAGGTTGTAGGGCGGATGAATATCTGTGATGCTTGGGATTATGTGGTCATATGGGCATTTTCCTGGTGGGTGGCCAAGCCAAGAAGAGATGGTTGCCACCCTTAGGCGGAGGCAATTTGTTTAGCTCTCAAGGGTTAGGTTTAGGATCAATGCTCTGATACCATGTAGAAAATAAGATGGGGGTTAGAAAGATAATTGTTATTGATAGTGTGGGAAAACCCCCCTCCTATATATAGGACCGAAGGCAAGTACAAGGAAGCATAACTTAACCCTAATGGGCCAAGACAATAAGGCCCATTTACATAATAAACTAAGTAATATAACCATTTTTCATCATCATTCTTTAAGTGGCGAGGATGTCCTACATGAACAGGGGGAGAGGTCCAGTCCTTCATGTGTAGTTAATTCTTGTAGGCTAGAGGATATAAATATTAAATTGTAAGGAAGAGTTTTCCATTTTTCTCACACATGGCAATGAACTGATGCCCTAGTTCTTCTCTAAGGCTTGTTGGTCATTGTTGATCACGCGTGGGCATTGTTGTTGTGTCTTCTGTAGAAGTTGACTATGGTGGTGGTGTCACTATCCTTGCTTGTTGAGATGGAGTCACTTGCTCTGGCTCTGACAACGGTTCTACACTAGCTTCATCTGTGGGTAGTGGTGCTTTCTCTTGTTCTTCTTGTCTTATTTCATCTGCTTGGGCATTCTCTGAAGTCCTTGCCTGGTCTTCTGACCTTGAGATAGATACTTTTGACACTCTAAAGGTGGTTGGGCTGTGAAGACGTCAACCCCTTCTTTATTGGTATCGAAAACATCTTATTTCATTGAGATCGACTGCTCTTCCTTATTGTTTCCTTCTATAGTGGGGTTGTAGTTTCAAACTTGCATGTGGCTTCTTTTGGAATACCTTGTGTGGTTTCATAGTTAGTTTCTTTCTCCTCACATACTGGACATCTATTTCTGATTCATTTGTTGGTTCCCTCATTGGGCTAGTCGCTTCATATCTAGGTCTTCTGATAGTGCTTGATAACATTTTTTCAATGTCATCGTTGGAGACTTGTAGCTTACGAGCGTCATAATGGCTCATTTTCGGCAAAGGAAGTAGCATGTTTGATTTGGCTTGCTTATAGAAACACCTCTCTCCCTTTTGTGTCAGGATTCCAACTGTTATGAGGTACTTGATGTTGATGACATTGTTTCCTTGGGTTAACTCATGTTGTCTTAGTGTTACAAGGCTAATGTAGTAGAATGCTATATTTGAGATATGGCCTCCCATGCAATAATCTTTTGTTCCATCCAAACCAATAGTTGTGGGTAGTTTAGTAGTTAGAAGCTTGTCGATATTCACCGATCTCTTCTCTAACATCGACCAGATCAGGAAGAGACCCCCCTAGAAACATTTCCCATCTCAGATCTCATAAACATTATGTTGGCAATGATCTTTTGGATCACCCTTGTGAAGTGGGAGGCTATTTGCGTTGCCTTAGAAGACATGGGTCCATGCTTGGATTTGTTGATTAGCCTTCCCATGTTTTGTGGTTGTTTTGACCTTATCCCTAGCTTTGATAATTGTTTCTGCTTTTCTAGTAGTTTGTAGTAGGGGTGAACATTGTCATCCTCCGCCTCTCCCAAATCTAGGTGGTCCTTTAGACGAGTTATTTAACTGATGGGATTTCTCAGTAGGATCCTTGTTTCCATAGTTGTAACCAGGGTGATCTGGTTTCTTAAAGTTGGCATAGGAGGTGTTTTGGTCTCTTATTCTTTACTATCTTCCTCAACATGAGTATAGATGTAGTTGTCAATACCATGGCATCCCTATCTGTGTGTTACATCCAGACCAGTAGATGTGGATAGTTTAGCTGTTAGAAGCTTGTCGATATTCACCGATCTCTTCTCCAACATCGACCAGATCAGGAAGAGACCCCCTAGAGACATTTCCCATCTCAAATCTCATAAACATTATGTTGGAAATGATCTTTTGGATCACCCTTGTGAAGTAGGAGGGTATTTGTGTTGCCTTAGAAAACCTAGGTCCATGCTTGGATTTGCTGATTAGCCTTTCCCATGTTCTGTGCTAATTTTGACCTTATCCCTAGCTTTGATAATTGTTTCTGCTTTTCTAGTAGTTTGTAGTATGGGTGAACATTGTCATCCTCTGCCTCTCCCAAATCTAGGTGGTCCTTTAGATGAGTTATTTAACTGATGGGATTTCTCAATAGGGTCCTTGTTTCCATAGTTGAAACCAGGGTGATATGGTCTCTTAAAGTTGGCATAGGAGGTTTTTTGGTCTCTTATTCTTTACTATCTTCCTCAACATGAGTATAGATGTAGTTGTCAATACCATGACATCCCTATCTGCATGTTACATCCAGACCAGTAGTTGTGGATAGTTTAGCAGTTAGAAGCTTGTCGATATTCACCGATCTCTTCTCCAACATCGACCAGATCAGGAAGAGACCCCCCTAGAGACATTTCCCATCTCAGATCTCAAAAACATTATGTTGGCAATGATCTTTTAGATCACCCTTGTGAAGTAGGAGGGTATTTGCGTTGCCTTAGAAGACATGGGTCCATGCTTGGATTTGCTTATTAGCCTTTCCCGTGTTCTATGCTAATTTTGACCTTATCCCTAGCTTTGATAATTGTTTCTACTTTTCTAGTAGTTTGTAGTAGGGGTGAACATTGTCATCCTCTGCCTCTCCCAAATCTAGGTGGTCCTTTAGATGAGTTATTTAACTGATGGGATTTCTCAGTAGGTTCCTTGTTTCCATAGTTGAAACCAGGGTGATCTAGTCTCTTAAAGTTGGCATAGGAGGTGTTTTGGTCTCTTATTCTTTACTATCTTACTCAACATGAGTATAGATGTAGTTTTCAATACCATGGCATCCCTATTTGCGTGTTACACACTTCATGACCTTCTAAGCTTTGCCTTTTCCTTTGTCTCTAGTATCCTTCAAATGCTTTACATTTGAAGCGATCCTCTAAATCTGAGAAGTTATGGCTTCCAATGCCTTGGACTCATGCGATGTTCCTTCAGTTGTAACCTTATTGGTTGCACCCCTTTCATATTCTAAACCCAGCTTGTAGGGTAGTCATGTTATCAATAATAATCATAATTATTATCAAACTCTTCCACGGAAAGTCACTTCTGGCTCTTGCATTTAGGGAGGTTCTTTTGGAAAACGTGAGACTGTTATAGAAGGTACTAACCAGATATCCCTTGTAAAAGTTGTGATGGGGGCAGTCCCTCAAGTACTCTTGCAATTGCTCCCACACCTTATATATATTATCGCTTGTCTTTTGCATGAACCCAATTATCTTATGCCTATTCCTGATGGTCTTTTCAATTGGGTAGAACTTTGTATCAAAAGCATCAGCCAGTGGTGTCCATCCATTAATGGACATGTTAGGCAAGTCAAGGTACCAAGATAGTGCCTTGTCCTTCAAAGAAAAGTTATACCCCTTATAGTATATCACCTATTATGGCAAGCTTTTCATCTTGATTGTGTGACATGTGTTTTTACAGGCATCCAGGTGGTGGTTAAGATTCTCATCTCGGGAATTGCCTCCAAAGATTTTGTTCTGAATCATGGAAAATATTGTAGGTTTTAGTTTGAAATTCGGAGCATTGAGCCGTAAGATGATGATTGGGCACCTAGATTCATTGGCCCTTATAGCGGCCAAATCCTGAAGAGAACAACCTCCTTCATCATCTTCATCTTCATTATGGTGGTTATCATTGTTTTTGTCCTCATTGTTGTTCCTCCCATTTCTCCTTTCTCTAGGACGATGGTCATCATCACAACATCATTCCTTGCACTCTTCATCATCGGGTCATGGTAGTGGTATGTCATGAGGCCAATTTTGAGCTCCCACCTAGTCAGAGTGGTATTCATCATATTCAGATTTTGGATCATGTTGAGGTTGTTCAACCCTTGGGTTTCAGTTGCCTCATGCTTGGCATCCTCCCCTATGAGGCGGCATGATGACGGTAGGTGGGTGGGTGGATTTGTTATCCGCTTCTCTCCAAGCTACCTAAAATAGTTCACACATTTGAGTTAGAAATTGGATGTGTGAAATGAAGTATTTGAGGTAGTTAGATATAGCGGATTAAAACGGGTGCAGTCAAGTCTATTGCTAGACTTGAGGCACAGGTGTATGGTGAGTAGACTCGTGTTCTTACCAATATCAATTGACTTGTCCCCGACAACAGTGCCAAAAAGTTGGCGGCCTGAATCACACGTCTAAAAAGGAGCAGATGTAGAGTAGTCGTACTATCAAATTTATAACCCGACACTCAGGACCCCACAACTATTATATGGGGTCCGATGAAGTAAATCATGGTGGATCTAAAGAGACAAGGAGTGGTAAGTGCTAAAAGCATAGAACCTTGGCTCAGTTATACCAACCAAAGAATAAGATTAAGTTTGGTGTTCCTTAAGGAACGATGTCGCTTCAATAAATCAAATAAAGTAAAACAAGTAAAAGAAAGCAACAAATAAAACCAAAGAATCAAGAAGAAATAAAGAGTTACATGACAAGTATGGATGGGAATTGGATTGGGTTTCACCAACTAAGATCTCTCACCAACATGCAATACTCACACCCATTGTACCCTTAGTAAGATTACAAGAAATGATCATATATATCTATTCCCTCCTCTCTCAAGCTTAGGATAGATCTAGATTGTAAGGTTGTCTAACTCTTCGTATGGCAACCAAACAATCACAAAAAACTAGATGACCATTAGCTTTAGCAATCCAACATTTTCATGCATTCATGCAACTCCATATCACTTAGGTAAGATTAGTATTGTTCTTTTGAGGCACTAACAATCAAACATCACAAGATGGTAGCTAATCATGCAAGTGGAGAAATAAGAACAAGCTTATGGAGAAAACTATTGCCAAGAGTATATATATTCAAATGGATGCAAGTATATTTACATGTTGGGAGTGCCTTAGAGGCTACTACCAACCCAAGCAAGGTGTTTATCCACTCATGTTAATGAGCAACATTATGGATTTACAAGTATAATGAGACATGGAAAGAGGATGATGAAATGGATGAATTAGATGAAAGGGGGGTGAACATATCTGGAGAAGAAGAAGGGATGTAGACCAATTGTGACCGCAAATAACTAAGATTGATGCACACTTCTTAATATTTGGATCTTGGAGCTAGCTTGGAGAGGCGGCTAGTCCTTCTTTTGAAGAATAGGCTTGTGAGGTTGGTGATGGCATAAATCCTCTTTCTCCTCTAGACTTTTGTCTTTTGAAGATCTAGAATCAATGAAGTGACTCATGGATGGAGGCTATGTAGTGCATCAACACTTCATCATCTCCCACGTAGCATCCCCCCTCATGGATGAAGTGGTCACCTATATATTGGCACAACCCTTGAGGCAATCGACTTAAACATCAATGGTCACTGAGGTGCTGGGTTTTCATTAGTTGTTGAGTCAATGAACTCAAGGATCGTTGAAGTGTGTTGGTTTTTGAAGATTACCCATTCTACCGACTGTTGAGGTGAAGCAGTTCCCATCGATTACTGATATTGATCTCTTCCAACGGTCGCTGAACTTGTCTTCAGATCAACAGTCATTGATAGTTGAGTCTATAGACCATTCAGGTGTTGGGGATTGCAAGTGTTGCATGTTCATTGGTCGTCAAGGTCTGGTGGTTCAGTAGTTGTTGAGATCTTAAGGTTAGATATTGTTTGACTTGGTGTAATTCTCACCGGTTGCCAAGTTGTCAAGACTTTGGTGAAAGCTTGATTTTAGGCTTGGCGACCGCCAAGATGTGTATCATGTACAAATAAGAAAAAGGGGAGGGTTTAGGTAGCTATATCAAAACTAGCCAAAATCACTAGGTTTATCCTAATAAAGCATAATCAAATGATAGTGTGATGGTAAAAAGCATTCAAATACCCACAAAATTGGAGGTTATCAAAAACCCACCCAACCACTCCAAGAAAGTGATGGTACAAGGAGATTCTATATTGTTTGATTTTACACTTTATGCATCTTTAGCAACTCAAACTCTCTATTACTGTAACTCAACTTAAAAGCATAAAACCAACCAACCTCAGGTCCATATAGAGAAGCAATAGTAAAGAACTCCCACTCGAGATACATAAAATGTGTTTGTAAAAAATTGAGTGTATTAAAGAAATAAGAAGATTACCAATATTTCTCTATATAATAAACAAAACATTAGAATAGGATAAGCAATGTTTGCCATTCTTAAAAAGGAGAAGGTACACAATCTCATGCAGTTTCAAAGTTACATTAATAACTAAACGAGATTTAGTCCATTTATTTTTCTTGATTACCTTTAGAATTTTTCACAACAAGTCTTACATAAGGAATGACCTTATAAATTTAAAAGTCAATGAAACAAAGAATATGTTGTGACCATGTGAGAGAGAGAATGGAATAAATATATGCCTAAGCATTACAAATATAGAAGAAAGTAGTAGGAGGTTATCAATACACTCATGTATTTACATCATTTACTTGGAATATGAATGATATCCAAGTCCTACATATTTATGTCTTATGAGTAATTGGGTGATACACTATTCATCCTAAGAGGTAGGATCTGCACCATACTATCCAATATGACACCTAAGCACCATGAATAACTTAGACTTGTCCCATTTCTCTTTATTGATTACTAAGATACTAAACCTATGTGGCAGGAATTTAACATGCATAGGGACACCTTCAACCTATATTTAAAGTACCCGTAGTTGATTTCTTCATCTCACATCATCCCTTAGAACCTGTGCTATCATTTAAACCCTAATTTAAACTATCCTTCTAGACTTCTCTAACCTAATCTTTGATAATATTGTCAATCGAGATTGACTTAGAACTCTAGATATGCAAGGCTATTTCTCAGTTTTTTTAGTCTTCAACCGAGTGTGTCTTGGTCCACAAAATTGTCGATCGAGAAAGACTTTGTGCCAAGATTTTCAATGCGTGTGAGTTCCTATTAGTGACTCGTATGAAACCTATCAACCATAAAGTCTTTATGTGAGTGTAGGATAGGGTTTTGGTAGGTTTTGAAGGATCATCACTTGTTCTTGCATCATGTCCATCAAATTCTACAAAAACACACATGTACAAACAAATACATAATGAAACTTGATTTGCAAGTATCCAAACATATGATTGCAAGGTCTTTGTAGTTGGATCTTGACTTAGTTCCTTGATCACCTAAAACACTTAATACACATGTTAGTAATACAATTTGGGAAATTTTTGCATCATCAAAATATGAGTGTGTGGCATATCCAAAAAGCCAACAATCTCTACAAGAATTCCCATTTTCATTCCCAAGGTTCCAAACACACAGGGATTCCAATGGCTCTCATGTCATTTAATACTATCATGAACTATTGTTCCAATATATTAGTTATATCCAGTATACTCTATATTAGGGAGAATATTTGATCAGACCATCTTCATAATTAATACTATCCGATAGGAGATAATAAATTATAAAAAATTAGAAAAGTAAATAATGTATTTCTATATTTAATAATGTTGATCTATTAATACTTCCTCTCATCATACTATCTGTAACCTAATCATCACATTCACAGGAGACTTCCCTAATCTCCCCTCATATTCTATAACTAGCATAACATATATAGATATCATTATCAAATGCTTTCCTAAATATTGATCCTAAATAAGTTTGAACATATATCCTTTCTTATTTTCTCATTGATCTTATATTAAATCATTATCACAAATCATACTATAGACAAAGTGTGTAACATACTCAAAACTTGGCACTATATTTTTCCTTTACTTTTTCTTATGTCTTATATGATAAAATAAAAATCAATGCCCATTCCCCGGTTCAGAACATTAAGACTCACAAGATCATTTTATCAAGTAGTGGGAACACCATATGAGTTTGAGATCAATAATAACATTTTTCTCTAGAATCTTCTACACAAGGAATTTAAACTGAACATAACCATAAATAATAACATTAAATAATAAGACTTGAGGTACTAATATACCAAATAGTAAGTTTGACTCTCAAGAATATTCCCAAGAATAAAAGATGAAATAATAGAGTTAATATATTAATAGGGTGATAATAAATTAATAGAGAGGAGTTAATACATTATATGAATGCTTAATATAAAATTAAAGTAATTTAAAATCATTATTTTTCAAAATACAAAATAAATGTTAAGTTTGGGCTCCTTGTGTTCTAGTTAGGTGGCCTACCAAATTTCAAATCAATAGGATGCTAAATACACCCTCAAATTGATTAAAGAAAGACAAACACATGGCTTAATAGGATTTAATGGATTTGATTCTTGTCATGCTTGGATCTATAAAATTTCCATTTATTTATATGTGTCACATGGTCCAAGATGGGACATCCTAGTTAGATCTTTGGTTTGTTACCAAGAGTTCTCAGGTTCAAGCCCCCGTGACAACATGAATAGAATTGCCATTTTTTAAAACAATATGTGTCACACGGTCTGGACACTGTGACACACAATCTCACAACTAATTTTGATCATGTGTGGGATTGGGTGGTCTGTTTTATCTCCTACCTCAGACTACTAGCTATTGTAACCATCACATTTATTCAATCTTCTTCTGCCATTTCCCCCCTTCATGCTCAATGTTTCTCATAATTCTTCCTCCAATCAATTCTCCTTGACATTCCATTTCAAATGAACCATTAATAATTCTTTATTACTAAGAAACTGTAAAATGCCCTACTCAATCCTAAGGGATCCGTCGTTGGTTTTCTATAAAACCTCATTACACTTAACTCAATTACCCGTCTAACCACCTAGACTAAGAATCATTGATGCAAATTTCTTCACCTCCCCCGACTCATTTTCCCTTGGATTCCCCTAATTTCATTATTGTGGTCACCCTTGATCTCCAACTAGATTCACGTTGCGGAGGCCATTCACAACCCCTTCACCACAATTAACTCATAGTAATGTTCCCTGACCTTTATTCTCTATTTTCCTAAACTCAACTTGTCATGCAATTTTCCATAGTGGAATCCCAATCTTCAAGTCTCTATGACATCATCATGGATGTCAAATTCTTCAATTTAGTGATAATAGGGCCCAAACAATGATCCAGTGTGCTCACCTCGATCAAGAGGAGCTTACAAGATGATTCCCAGCTTGTGAGGACACATGGGGCGAGAGATAAACCCTTCGTGTTGAAGCTCCAATGGATTTGTTATGGCATGAGGTAGGGGTGATCCCCTTGGGAAAAAGCCCATCTTGCCCTTCAATCCTACTTTCCGTTTATCGGCTGACCGAGGTTATTTTTGAATTAAGCATGTTTTGATACGACAAAATCACATTGCAATTTGATAATGCAAATGCCACATTTGCACTGTCATACTAAGTTTGTCCATAACCTAATTTGGGGAAATTAGTCCATTTGCATTTATTTTATTCATTATAAAAGAATAATTAATGTTTAAAATAATAATAATATTAATTAATTAATTGAGCACAAAAATATAAAATTATATATTGAAATTAAATTTCCTCTCAAATTAATGGCGAGGTTTTAATAGTCAAAATCCAAGCTTTTCATTGACGTCCTTTTAGGCTTTAGTACTACTTTTAATTAGAATAAGTAATAAATGCCATGCATTAATATTATTGAAATTATATTTTGGGAGGCATGACCCTGAACCCTAAGAATTATTTTTGCAGTATTTAGATCTACTTAGAGGTATGAACAACTTATATCTAACATTGCACATTCATATAGTCATAAACCTGATTTTCTACTATGAGGTATTATCATTTTATTAAATTTTGTCTTATTAATATGTTGGAAATGACAAATTCTTAAATTTTAATTAGATTCATTTTAAATGGTGATTGTGCTTTTATATTGGGTCTATGACCCCATCTGCCTTGCTACTTGGATATGAAAATTGACAGAACTGTCTATCTCATTACGCATTGAGCATGCTTGTGGTAAGACTAAAATATATAGAGTAGCAGTTCTTTGGCACAACAATTAATATATTCGTCATGGTATGCATCTCCACTCAAAATTGTAGGACATGGTCTTGTAAGGTTATGACCCTATTTTAGGTATTGTGGTATATTCATATATGCATGCAATTGTATTGTTTATGAAATGCTATTGAATTGTTTTAGTGTCAAGACACTTTCTGATCTCTTATTCTTTATTCATAAGTGTCTCATTCTCATTTTTAATTTTATTTAAGTTACCTACATTTGATAATCGCCCATAGGGGGAGAGAGAAAGAGATCGAGAGAGTAATTGGGTGATATACTATTCATCCTAAGAGGTAGGATTTGCACCATATTGTCCAATATAGCACCAAAGCACCGTGAATAACTTTGACTTATCTCATTTCTATTTATTTATTACTAAGCTACTAAACCTATGAGGTAGGAATCTAATATACATAGGAACACCTTCCACCTCTATTTAAAGTGTCTATAGTTAGTTTCTCCAGTTTAACTCATCCATTGGAACATGTGTTGCCATTTTAACCCCACTGATATAACATAATCTTTGATACCACACTACAAGGAGCAACCTTCAAAACTAACACTAATGTCTAATACCTCATACAAATATTCAAGATAAAACCAATTAATCCAATATGCAACAAAGTCAAGGGTAAAGTAGGTAGAAAACATAAGTAAACCTTTCCTCTTCTTTAAGACATGAAATCTAACACATCAAACCAAAGATATTATTTTAATGCATGCATCAATATTGTATAACATTTTAAGCATGCTTTGATGTCCCACCATCCATACTATGATTGTATCATGTAGTTATAACAGTCAAACCAACATAGTCATGTCACTGAAAGATATATCAAGACATTATGACATCACCGCACTTGAACATTGGGAGAATGGATACAAGTAATAATCTCACTCTAAAGCCAAATATTTTGAAATCAACCAAATTTCACTGGTCTTATTACTATTATTAATAAAGTATATTAGGTCCCATATAAAGTGGTATTACAACACAATTTTATAACTTGATTGAGAACAACATTTTATTTAAATGAAAGAAGTATGATACATCACCTATGACAAAAAAAGCTACCCAACCACTCCAAGAAATTGGCGGTACAAAGACATCCTATACTATTTTATGGTTCACTTTATACTTCTTTACCAACTCAACTTCTCTATTGCCATAACTCATCCCAAAAACATAAACCCAACTAACTTTAGATCCATATAGAGAAGCAATAGCAGAGAACTCCCACTCGAGATACATAAAATGTGTCACTAATAAATTGAGTGTATTAAAGAAATAAGAATATTACCATTGTTTTCTATATAAGAAACAAAATATAAGAATAAGAGAACCATTTTTTTATTTAGAACAAGCCATCCTTAAAAATAGAAACTACACCATTTCATATAGTTTCAAAGTTACATTAATAACCAAAATTATACTTAATGCATTTTTTGTTTTTTAACTCCATTATATTTTTTTCATAACAAGTCTTACACAAGGAAAGACCTTAAAAATCAAAAGTCAATGAAACAAAAATTATGGTCTCACCTATGTGACAGAGAGCGTGGAATAAACTATGTCTAGGCATTGGAAATATAGAATAAAGTAGTAGGAGGTTATTAACACACTAATGTATTTACATCATTTACTTGGATCATGAATGATATTCAAGTAATACATATTTATGTCTTGTGAGTATTTGGGTGGTGCAATGTTCATCCTAATAGGTAGGTGTATATATACACCATATTGTACAATATGACACCAAAGCACCATGAATAACTTGTCTCATTTCTCTTTATTGATTACTAAGGTACTAAACCTATGAGGTAGGGACCTAACATGCATAGGAACACCTTCCACCTCTATTTGAAGTGCCTTTAATTAATTTCACCAATTCACCTCATCCCTTAGAACATGTTCTATCATTTTAATCGTAATTTCATTTGTCCTTAAAGATTAATCTAACCTAATTTGATTCCACAATATGATGACCAACCTTCAAAGCTAACACAAATGTTTAATCCCTCATATAAATATTCAAGATACCAAATTAATCCAACATGCAACAAACTTGAGGATAAATCATGTAGAAAACATAAGTAAACTTTTCTTCTTCTTTAAGACATGTAATCTGACACATCAAACCAAAAAATATTATTTCAAGTGTGTGCATCTACATTTAATAACATTTTGAGCATGATTTGATGTCCAACCAACCAGACTATGATTAAATCATGTAGCTCTAGTGGTCGGGCCCACATATTAATGCCACACTCAAAAGATACATCAAGACATTATCATCACCACACTTGAACATTGATAGAATAGATATAAGTAATAATCTTATTATCAAACCAAATATTTCAAAATTGACCAAATTTACTAGTCTTATTACTATTATTGATCAAGTATATTAGGTCACATATAAGTTGGTATTACAACACAATTTACAACTTGATTGAGAACAACATTTTGTCTAAATCAAAGAAGTACGATACATCACATGCAACAAAAAAACCACCTAACCACTCCAACAAAGTGACGGTACAAGGACATTCTATACTATTTGATGTTACAATTTATACTTTTTCAACAACTCCGTCTCTCTAATATTATCACTCAACCTAAAACCATAATACAACTAACTTCAAATCCATATAGATAAACAATAGTGGAGAACTCCCCCTTGAGATATACAAAATGGGCCTATAATAAATTGAGTGTATTAAAGAAATAAGAAGATTACCAAAATCTCTCTAATATGAAACAAAACATAAGAATAGGATAATCAATGATTTACTTAGCACAAGCCGTCCCTAAAAATGAGAAGGCACACAGTCTCATGCAGTTTCAAAGATATGTTAATAGTTAAATGAGATTTATTCCATTTTTAGTTCTTGATTTCCCATTAAAAAATTCATAACAAGTCTTACACAAGGTTGACCTTCAAAATCTAAAATTTAATGAAATAAAGAATATGTTGTAACCCGACTGGTTACGGCTCGGTAAGTCCAGATGAAGGACCCAGGTTTGAATCACGCCAAAGGCGCTCTGCAAAAAGTAATAGGAATTTGATTGGGCACGGGAGGGGGTGACCGGACCACACCCTCTCATGTCCCGAGAGTTTACACTGTCTGGGGGGTCATGATTTTGGCGCTTCTACGGGGGTGGTTCTCTCATAAATAAAAAAAGAATATGTTGTAACCAATGTCAGAGAGAGCATGAAATAAACATATGTCTAAGCATTGCAAGTATAGAATAAAGTAGTAGGAAGTTATCAGTGCACTCATGTATTTACATCATTTACTTGGATTATGTATGATATCCAAGTCATTGTGTCTTATGAGTAATTGGGTGATACTATCCATCCTAAGAGGTAAGATTTGCACCATATTGTCCAATATGCCATCAAAGCACCATGAATAACTTAGACTTATCTCATTTCTCTGTATTGATTACTAAGCTACTAAACATGTAAGGTAGGAATATTGCATAGGAACACCTTCCACCTCTATTTGAAGTGCCCCTGGTTAATTTCTCCAGTGCACCTCATCCCTTGGAACATGTGCCATAATTTGTCACTAATTTCAATTGTCCTTGAGGATCGATCTAACCTAACCTTTGATACCACACTATGAGGACCAATTTTCAACACTAAAACCGTTGTTTAATCCCTCGTATGAATATTCAACATGAACCAAATTAATCCAACATGCAACAAACTTGAGAACAAAGCATGTATAAAGCATAAGTAAACTTTTCCTCTTCCTTAAGACATGAAATCTGACACATCACACCAAATATATTATCATAAGTTCATGCATCAAATGCTTTGATGTCCCACCAACTAGACTATGAATGTATCATGTAGCTCTAATGGTCAGACCCACCCAATCATGCCACTTAAAGATATATCAAGACATTATCATTGATATAATATAAAAAAGTAATAATCACTGAAACCAAATATTTCAAAATTGACAAAATTTCACAGATTATATTATTATTATTATTATTATTATTAATAAAGTACATTAGGTCACATATAAAATTGGTATTACAACAGAATTTACAACTTCATTGAGAACAACATTTTATCTAGCTAAAAGAAGTACGATACATCGTCTGAGACAAAAAAAAGCCACCCAACCACTCCAAGAAAGTGATAGTGCAAGGATAGTCTACATTATTTGATGTTACCTTATACTTCTTTAGTAACTTGACCTCTCTACTACTATCACTACACCTAGAAACATAAAACCAACTGAATTTAGATCCATATAGAGAAGCAATTTTGGAGAACTCCCACTCAAGATATATAAAATGAGTCTGTAATAAATTATTTGTATTAAAGAAATGAGAAATGTACTAATATTTCTCTATATAAGACTAAACACATATTACTTTACTGAGATGTAATGTGCCATGCATACCACTGAGTATTAGTTCCTCCCTAACAATTTAATGCAAACCATTAAAATATATTATTTCAAGTAGATATCCATATAATCACTTACAATTTTTGGGAAATAGTTGAAAAAATGTGCAAAACATGATAAGTATAACATTATATAAGACTAGAATAGATTACTTATTTCTTTTTCTATATTAACTTGAAATGTAGCTAACCAAGTTACAACTAATGTAAGATTCTAGTTAGCCCAATGAAAGACCTTTAGGGGTGTAACATACTACCTAGATCCTGCCACACCTACACTTTATAAAGTTGAGCGATATATCTAAATGCCCCTCCTCGTAGGATCCAACACTCAATTACAAGTGATCTTAGAAATTTGATAAGTCTCATTGTCCCATGTCTCAAAAATATACCCCAAGAATCTTATCATGCTTCCAAGGTCTCTACTGAAAAGATCTGGGGGGTGAATAGAACTTTTGGTTAATTTTTAAGAAAATTAAAATATGTAGCTCATAGAAATTTGAGAGAAGGAAGCAACCACAAGAGGAAACATAGATTCAGAGTGGTTCCGTAAAAAGACATTAGTCCACTACCTAGTTGTTTTCAACCAGGATTTCTAAATTATGTATTTTATTTCTTTTATATACCAATACACAATACACAAAATTTATCGGTGTCTTTTGTGGTGCAATACTAGCCCTCCTTTTCATATCAAAGAGAAAGTACACCTTCTTTAACGAGCCATAGAAGGTCACCCTCTTCACCTCTTCTTTGACTGATAAGGAAGAGCATCATTGCTTCACCTCTTCTTTGACGAATAGTGGAAGAGCACCAAGTTGAGAAGACTCCTTATTTTCACAGATTCCTGGACAACCTTCACTCCAAGAAGTAGTCCAAGAATAATACAATAAAGAAGAAATATAATGGAGAAATAAAGAAACAAATAAGCTCACAAGGTATACAATTATGCTCTTATGGACAAGTGACGATGATCCACTCTAAAATGGTTTATGCAAAGTAGTATTAGGTGGAGAGGATAATATAACTGAGCTAAGGGCTTAGGCTTATAATGATAGCAACTTGATGAATTGGACTTAAGCTCTTTGAGAAAGATGGCAAGTATGCTCTAGTATGTGTCAAATGTTGTTGCAATGTAATGTGCAAAGTTGTGTACAAAATTTGACGTGTAGGTGCTCTAAGACCACTGCTATTTATAGGAAATGTTTACAAGTGGTTAGGGTACCTATGGGTAGTGTTAAGAGTGTTCTTAGTAGTCAATTAGTTGTTTGGTCGAAACAAATTGGGTTGCAATGACTAATTTGATCGTTAATCAAAAGAGATTCTAGAACCTTTCTTGGTCCACAATATTGTCGACTGCATAAGATCCCGGGGTTAAATTGCTCTAACGGCTATGTGTGGTCCATCTTCTCGGTACAACGACTCTATTTTCTTCGACTAAATTTCTCAGTTGGCGATATTGTCGATCGAGATTGACTCAGAACTCTAGATATGCAAGGCTATTTCTCAATTTTTTGAGTCTTCAACCGAGTGTGTCTTGGTCCACAAAATTGTCAATCGGGAAAGACTATGTGCCAAGATTTTCAATACGTGTGAGGTCCTATTAGTGACTCATATGAAACCTACCAACTCAAAAGTCTTCATGTGAGCGTAGGATAGGGTTTTGGTAGGTTTTAGAGGATCATCACTTGTCCTTACATCATGTCTATCAAGTTCTACAAAAACACACATGTACAAACAAATACATAAATACATAGTAAAACTTGATTTGCAAGTATCCAAACATATGATTGTAAGGTATCGGTAGTTGGATCTTGACTTACTTCCTTGATCACCTGAAACACTTAATACACATGTTAGTAATACAATTTGGGAAATATGTGCATCATCAAAATATGAGTGTGTGACATATCCAAAAAGCCAACAATCTCTACAAGAATTCCCATTTTCATTCCCAAGGTTCCAAAGACATATGGATTCCAATGGTTCTCTGGTCATTTAATACCATCATGAGATATTATTCCTATATTAGTTATATCCATTATACTTCATGTTAGGAAGAATATCTAATCAGTCCATCTTCATAATTGATACTATATGAAAGAAGATAATAAATTATAAAAAAATAAGAAAGTAAACAATGTATTTCTATATTTAATAATGTTGATCTATTAATACATCATCTCATCATACTATCTTTGCCCTAACCACCACATTCACATGAGACTTCCCTAATCTCCCCTCATATTCTATAACTAGCATAACACATATCAATATCATTATCCAATGCTTTCCTAAATATTCACCCTAAACAAGTTTGAACATATATCCTTTCTTATCTTCTCATTGATCTTATATTAAATCATTATCACAAATCATACTATGGACAAAGTGTGTAACATACTCAAAACGGGGCACGATATTTTTCCTTTACTTTTACTTATGCCTTAAATGATAAACTAAAAATCAACGCCTTTCCCCCAGTTTAGAACATTGATACTCACAATATCACTTTATCAAGTAGTGGGAACACCATATGAGTTTGAGATCAATAATAACATTTTTCTCTAAAATCCTCTACACAAGGAATTTAAATTGAACATAACCATAATAACATTAAATAATAAGACTTAAGCTACTAATATCCCAAATAATGAGTTTGACTCTCAAGAATATTCCTAAGAATAAAACATGAAATAATAGAGTTAATATATTAATAGGGTGATAATAAATTAACAGAGAGGAGTTAATACATTAGATGAATGATTAATATAAAATTAAAGTAATTTAAAATCAGTTTTTTCAAAATACAAAATAAATGTTAAGTTTGGGCTCCTATTCATGTTGTCATGGGGGCTTGAACCTGAGACCTCTTGGTAACAAACCAAAGATCTAACTAGGATGTCCCATCTTGGACCGTGTGACACATATAAATCAACGAAAATTTGATAAATCCAAGCATGACAAGAATCAAATCCATTAAATCCTATTAAGCCATGTGTTTGTCTTTCTTTAATCAATTTGAGGGTGTATTTAGCATCCTATTGATTTGAAATTCGGTAGGTTGCCTAACTAGAACACAAGACATTTTTTAAAACAATATGTCACACGGTCTGGACACTGTGCCACACAATATCACAACTAATTTTGATCATGTGGGATTGGATGGTCTGTGTTATCTCCTACCTCAGACTACTAGCTATTGTAACCATCACATTTATTCAATCTTCTTCTGCCATTTTCCCCCTTCATGCTCAATGTTTCTCATAATTCTTCCTCCAATCAATTCTCCTTGACATTCCATTTCAACTGAACCATTAATAATTCTATATTACTAAGAAAATGTCAAATGCCCTACTCAATCCTAAGGGATCTGTCATTGGCTTTTTACAAAACCTCATTACAATTAACTCAATTACCCGTCTAACTGAAAAACACTAGGGGGTGAATAGGGTTTTATGATAATTTTAAAATTAATACAAGCAAACAACCACAAAAAGATTTGAGAAGTGGACAAGGCATTTAGAGTGGTTCCACCCTTAGCAAAAACTAAGGGAGTCAGCCAACTACCCGATTGTTCCCAACCGAGATTTGGAAAGTAATTGTATTTTATTACCTCACAAGGATGTTACATAAGATACAACTTCCTTCATGAACCCTTTGGACAGCCTTCACCCCAAAGTCATCTCACCAACCTTGAAGCAGCCTTCACTTGAAGTAACTTCAAGCTCCCCCTTGAAGTAGCCTTCCTCCTTGAAGTAGCTTCCCGTTGAGACCTTCTAGAAGTAGTCCAAAGTCCGCCGAGCTACCTTCTCTACCTAAAGAAGCTCCAACAACCTCCTTTCCGCAGCCTCCAACTTAGGAGTAGCAAAGGAGAATAAAATACAATAAAGGGAACAAGATTGGAAGAAAGAAACAATGTTACCAATTAAGTACAACACTTTGATCCTATATCAAGCGTATTGATCTCCTATCCACTATGGATGAACGTGGTAGTGTGGTGGCTAGGAGATACTAAGCTATAGGACACTAATGTAGAATAGATTGCAAGTAAAGTTCAGCTTGTTTCTCACAAGGAATGAATCTCAAGTGTAATTGTATGCACACATGATGCCTTGGGTGTCCTATAGCTTGTCCTATTTATAGGAGTGGTTTACTAATGCTTGAGGACGTTCTATACACCTTCTAGGGTGTTCTTAGTGCTCAACTATCCGTTAAGTATCCACTAATTGCATTTGTAATAGCCAGTTAATTAATTCTGAAAAGTGCAGTCAGAACCTTTTGATAACACTCCATTTTACGTACTTTGTGTATATATTTTACACCGCTTTCAGTATGTCTTTTGTTAGCTTTTCACATAATTTTTCTATCTTTGTGACTAAAGCTCCACACACATGATTGCAGGGATATTCACAACATAGTTCATGGATTAAGACCGCGACCACAGTCCACTTCTTTCCCAACTACGATCGCGATTCCAAAAGAAGTCGTGATCGTCAGATGATAAGGAGATCGTGACTGGATTCATAGACCGCGGTCTCTTCTCTACCACGGCTTTGATGGTGGTTGTAACCAAGAAGGACTTCAGTCAAGCAGACCATGATTAATTGAGGAACCGCGGTCACTGATAAGTCTTTATAAACTGTGACCAATTGGGAAGACCTCAACCTCGATCGACCGGATGCAAGCGGACCTCGACCGTGATCACCCTGAAGTCGCGACCAAACTCAACTGTGATCGAGAATGAACAAGGCACGAATCACAACCGCGGTCTCACCTCCACTTAAACAGACCGCGACTGTGATTCTAAGTCGGTGGAAGGCGTCTATAAATAGCACCCCCACCTGTCTTGTCAAATCACGAGATTCAGGTTCAGATCCTAAGGCCACGAAGTGCTGCTGCGTTCCAGACTCATCCCCGACCATCCATCCATCAGTTTTGGATCTCCAAGGTTGAAGGCCAAGGAGAGATAAGACAACACCACCCCTTCTTTGAGAGGAGAAGGCCGTCCATGTGGTAGATCCAGATCCAAAGAAGTGTGTAGTAACACGTTTCTTCTCTTCTAGATTTATCACTTCCTCTCACTGTACTTCCCACTTCTCCTCGTAGTATCTTATGGATCTATTTGTATGTAACACCATCATGTTATCAGCAAGCATGAGCATCTAACACCTTAACTTGGGTTGGGAGTAGCCGCTAAGGCTCTCCCAAGATGTATATTGTCTCTTTCTTTTGAATATACATACTCTTATCAAGATTATCTCAATGCATCTGTTTTAATGCTTCACTTGTATGCTTAGCTACCATCTTGTGATGTTTGATTGTTGATATCTTGAGAGAGTAATATCGCTTTTATCTTGTGTCATGGAGTGGTATGAATGCACGAGAGTGTTGGAATGCTAAAGCTTTAAACCATATGTTTTGCTATGGAAGTTTTTGAGTTGTCATCTCGAGAGAGAGGCTTCTCTTAGACTAGATCTATCCTCATCTCGAGAGAGAGTGGAATAGACGTTTTCTTGGTTGCTTGTAATCTTGATATGAGTGTGCAAGAGAGAGATAGTTTTACATGTTGGTGAGGTGCTTTAGTTGGTGAACCCCAACCCGAGTTCTCCATCATATACTTGTTTATAGTTTGTTACCTTTTTGTTCCCTTTTGTTTACCGTTCTTGTTCTTGTGCTACCGTTCCTTAGGGAACATCTCTTTACACCCTTTTTGTCTGGAGTATAAGAGTGTTTTGATTTCTGCATTCTTAACACGACCAACCTTGTCCCTGTGTTCGACCCCGATCGCTACATCGGACCCCATTTATCGTTGTGGGGGCCTGAGAGTCGGGTTATCTCTTTAAAAGTCTGACTACTTTAATCCACTCCTTTTGGACGTGTGATTTAGGTCGGTCAACTTTTTGGTGTCGTTGCCAGGGACAAGGCAAAACGATAATGTTAAGAACCTGAGTCCACTTACTATACCCTCATTCCTCAAGCTTAGCAATAAGCTTGACAGCACAGTTCCTTTAAGCATTCTAACCTGAATTCGTGCATAATAGTTCGTTTTACCAGTCCAGTTTCCTAACTTGACTGTATGACCGATTCAGGTACCTAGGAAGAAGCGATTTGTTTGACTTAACTCCTATTCATCATGCCGCCTCGCGTGGAAGGTCCCCTTTCAGCAAACAAGTGGAATGCGAGGATTAGACAACACCAACCTCTGCCGGGAACCGATGAAGACAGGAATGACCGTTATAATGATGATCATCTCTATGAATAACAAGAAGAACTTGAATGTGAACAACCTGAAGATGAATGTCACCATCGCCGCAAGCACAGAAGAAACCACCACAACCAAGAACGAAATCACAGGGACAACGCCAGTGAAGATGACGATGAGGAAGAAAAGACTCTTCGGGAGTTGGCAGCTACAAAAGCCAACAACTCGAGATGTCATGTGATCATCCCAAGGTTCGATGTAGCGAACTTTGAACTGAAGTTAACAGTAATCTCTATGATCCAAAACAAAGGCTTTCAAGGGAACTCAAAGAATGATAACCCTTATCATCACCTTGATACTTTTAAAAATATCTGCGATACAATTAAGATGTGGGGAGTTCCGCAAGAAGTCATTTACTGCAAGGGTTTCATTTTCTCCTTGGAGGATAAGGCACTATCCTGGTACCTTGGACTACCACATCAGTCTTTGAATGGATGGAATGCAATGGCAAATGCTTTTGCAAATAAGTTCTACCCCATATAGAAAACTGTTTGTAACAGGCAGAAGATCACGTCTTTCGCACAGAAACTAGGCGAGAATCTGCACGAAGCCTAGGAGAGGTATCAATAATATCAGAGAGACTGCCCTCACCACAATTATAAGAAGGGCTTCCTGATAATAACATTCTACAATGGTCTAACTCCAGAAGAGAGAGTCTCGCTAAATGTAGTAGCAAGAAGCAACTTTCTCGACAAAAAGCCCAGTAGATCTAAAAAGATCATAGAAAACATGGCTGAGTTACAAGTTGAGACTGACTATGACATGACCGACAGAGGGTATGCTAAGAAAGCCACCAATGAAGGGTCGTCGATTGAATTAAAGGCTCTTGAAGTAATCACATCTCAAATATAAAAGATAGCAACAGATGTCAAACAGCTGAAGGAATCATGAGGGAAAGGAAAGAAGCAAATTGAGAAGGTGATGAAATGTGTCACTTGTGGTGAAGGTGGGCATGGAATAGATAACTGCATATACACCCGACCCAGAGAATCAAGTGAAAGTGAGTCTGAAGAGGAGGAAGCTGAGCAGGTCTCTTATGCCAACTTCAAGAGGCCAGATCACCCCGGTTTCAGTTATGGCAACAAAGAGACTATAGAAAATTCACATCAATTGAATAATTTACCTAAGCAACCACCAGGCATCGAGAAGAGGAGCAGACAAGGACAATACACCAAGACAAGCACTTTCCAGGAAAAACAAAACCAACTATCAAGGTCAAGGGAAGTATCAAAACTACCTAGCTACCAACACAAGTCAAGGACAAGGACAAGTTCAAGATTAGAGTTAGGCAAGGAACAATGGTCAACCTGACTTAGTGGGCCAAATATTCGATTTCGTCAGGAGACAAGACACAATGAACAATCAACTAGCACAAAGTGCACTGTCTAACTCTGGCGTCTTGAATACGATGCAGGTCCAAATGGCGGATATGCAAAAACACCAATGCTAGATAGACCAACAGCTCGCTTAGTTGGTCGAACTGATGAAGAACCCTTCAGGGAAGATACCATCTAACACAGAGTATGCCAAGATGGCAATCCTTAGATCAGGAAGGACAATAGAGCACCCTGAGGTGACCAGACCTGAAGAACCAAAGCCAAATATTACTACGGAGAAATCAGCCAAAGAGAAAAATCAACAAGCTCAAGTGAGGGAACCAGAACATGTGGAAGACTTATTCGCCAAAAAAGTCAATACTCCCCGAGATTGCCATTTCCGTACAAACTCATAAAGGCACATCTCAAAAAGAGGTATGAAAAGTTTATGGAGTCGATGAAAAAGCTCCACCTAGAGGTGCCATTTCTGGATGCTTTGGAAGAAATGCCAACATATGCCAAGTTTTTCAAGGACCTAATCACAAAGAAAAGAAGAGGAGGACGGGTTGAAATAGTGCACCTTGCTAGTATGTCTAATGCCTTTGTAAGGACAGAATTACCTACCAAGAAGAAGGACCATGGAGTCTTATGCCCTTAAGCCTTGCACAATGATTGGGACTGACTGATATGGTCAGGACCAATATGAGAATCGAGTTGGCAGACCACACTTTCAAAGGCCCTATGGGAGTAGTTGAAGATGTTCTGATTTTTGTGGGAAGATTCTTCATCCCGTGTGAAATTGTTGTTATTGACACTATTGAAGACCCTAAATGCCCTATCATCTTTGGACGTCCTTTCTTGGCGACCGGGAGGGCACTGATTGATGTCGTTGAAGGCATCATAACTCTGAGGGTCGGAAGCGACCACATCAATTTCAAGGTGAAGGATGCAATGAAAGGACCATCCCTACTCGAATCTTCTTACTTCGTGGATAGCTACAACTAATATTGTGAAGAAATAAAAGAAGACACGGTAGGGTAGACCCTCTTATGAGGGCGTTAAATAAGGAAGATTCGGAAATCAACAACCTCGAGGTTGCTGAGATCCTCAAATACCTGAATCAAGATGAAGGAGACTTGGGCGAAGAAGGGGAAGTTGTCGAGACAGTCAAGTATGCTTCTCTAGAAATGACACCAGGAGAAGAGAAGGCACCTAAACCCAAACCGGAACTAAAATAGTTGTCAGAAGGTTTGAAGTACAAATTTCTTGATAATGAGGGGAGAAACCCTGTTATAGTTAATGCTAGTCTGACCGAAGAGCAATTGGAAAGACTTCTTAAGGAGCTAAGGCTCCATAGGCAAGTTGTAGGCTATTCAGTAGATGATATCAAGGGGCTTAACCCTGCTTTATGTATGCACCGCATAAATCTGGAAGAGTCTGCAAAACCCCTAGTTCAACCCAAAGGAAGCTGAATCAAATGCTAAAAGAGGTTGTAAAGAAGGAAGTCATCAAGCTAAGAGACGCATGCATTATATACCCGATCAGCGATAGCAATTGGGTGAGCTTGATCCATGTTGTACCAAAGAAAGGGGGATGACACTTGTGAAAGGTGATAAAGGAGATGAAGTAGCCGTCCGGACTGTCACCGGGTGGAGAATGTGTATCGACTATCGAAAGCTGAATCAAACAATGAAGAAGGATCACTACCCTCTTCCCTTTATCGACCAAGTGCTTGAAAGACTTGCGCATCACGAATATTTTTGCTTCTTAGATAGTTATTCCAAATTTTACCAAGTTCCCATCCTACCTGACGATCAGGAGAAAACTACCTTCACCTGTCTATATGGTACCTATGCCTTCCGAAGAATGCCATTCGGATTATGCAATGCTCCTGCAACTTTCCAACGTTGAATGTCTCAATGTTCTCAGACTTTCTGGAAGATACTGTGGATGTCTTTATGGATGATTTTTCTATCTATGGAAATGATTTTGATGGTTGTTTGAAAAACCTATCGTTGGTCATGCAACGGTGTGAAGAGAAGAACTTGGTTCTGAACTGGGAGAACTTGATTTTACAAATGACTGTTTGAAGGCTTTTCAGACTTTGAAGGAAACACTCGTAACCCCACCTATTCTTCAAGCTTCGGATTAGGAGCTACCTTTTGAGTTAATGTGTAATGCTAATGATTATGCCATAGGGGCAGTCCTGGGGTAGAAAAAGGACAAGAAACACCACGTCATCTATTATGCCAGCTGTACTCTTGATGAAGCGCAGGTAAATTACACAACTACTGAAAAAGAAATGCTCGCTATCATTCTCTCCTTCGACAAGTTCAGATCTTATCTGATTGGGGCAAAAGTAAAGGTTTACACCGACCACGGAGCAATACGATACCTGATGCAGAAAAAGGACACTAAGCCTAGGTTGCTAAGGTGGGCTTTATTACTCCAGGAGTTCGATCATGAGATCATTGATAAGAAAGGGGCGGAGAACGTAGTCGCCGACCACTTGTCAAGGATTATAGTTGAAGAAAGGAATGAACCACCCGTCAATGATAACTATGTAGATGAGGCTTTGCTCATTATAGAGGTCAAAGACCAAAAATTGCCATGGTTCGCGGATATCTGTAATTACCTTGCTTGTGGAGAGTTACCCCCACATATAACTTACCATCAGAAGAAGAAGCTCTTTTCAGATGTAAAGAATTATTATTGGGATGATCTTATGCTCTTTAATAGATGCTCAGATAATTTGTATAGAAGATGTATTCCTGAGGAAGAGGCTCCAGACATCCTGAGAGAATGCCACTCTTCACCTTATGGAGGGCATCATAGTGGGGAAAGAACAGCCACAAAGGTGCTTCAGTCAGGATTTTACTGGCCTTCACTGTTCAAGGATGTTGCTACCTATATGAAGGCTTGCAAGGAGTGCCAATGAACTGGAAATATCGGTAGAAGGAATGAAATGCCTATGGCCGACTGGGTAGAAGTTGAAATCTTTGATGTTTGGGGGATAGACTACATGGGTCCTTTCCCCTCATCAAAAGGTTATCAGTACATATTAGTGGATGTGGATTATGTGTCGAAATGGGTAGAGGTTGTTTCTACCCAAACCTACAACTCTAAGTCTGTGATTAAGCTATTTGAGAAAACCATTTTCCATGCTTTGGGGTACCTCGCACTGTAATAAGCGATGGTGGATCACACTTTGGAGAGAAGTAGTTTGAGGTGCTACTGAAGAAGTACGGAGTAAAGCACAAGGTTGCTACACCCTATCACCCTCAAACCTTTGGACAGGTAGAGGTATCTAATAGGCAGATTAAGCAAATTTTGGAAAAGACTGTTAGCCTCACTCGGAAGGACTGGTCCATGAAGCTCGACGATGCTCTCTGGGCCTATAGAACAACTTATAAGACACCTATAGGCACAACACCTTACAGGCTAATCTATGGAAAGTCTTTCCACTTACCCTTAGAGCTCGAGCATAATGTCCTTTGGGTGATTAAGTTTCTGAATATGGACCTGGAAAAGGTAGGACAGAAAATATATCTATAGCTACAAGAACTTGAGGAACTGGGATTACATGCTTATGAAAACACAAAGATCTTCAAACAAAGAACGAAGGTGTGACATGATGTCCACCTAAGGAACAAGGATGTTCGTGAAGGAGACAAAGTTCTTCTATTCAATTCTAGCATCAAGTTGTTCCCTGGGAAGCTCCGAACAAGATGGTCAGGCCCTTTCTCAGTGATAAAAATTTATCCATCAAGAATGATGGAGATTCAAGGAGAGAAGATTGGGATCTTCAAGGTCAATGGCCACAGGGTGAAAAGATTCTATGAGGATGAAGCCTTTGTAAGAAGGTCAGAGATCAGTCTGGATGAACCAGCCTAGCCCAACGGGGAGAAGAATCAAGATTTTCCACATTCAACTGTAGGATCCAAGGAGTGAAAATTTTATGCAGTCTATCTAAGAGACTTTAAAGCAAGCACTTCTTGGGAGGCAACTCAAGTTTTTACTTTTCTTTAAGGCTTTGTTTTCTCTTACCTTTTAGCTTTGTTCAGTTTTCTTTTGCTTTAAGTGATGTACAAATCCTTCTTCCTTTTAAATATTTTGAGATTTACACAAGAAAACAATTTTGTCATCCTTTGTTTTGACCTGGTCACAGTATGGACTGCGGTCGCGGTATAGCTTTTACTTCCGCAAGACTGCGACCTGCGGTACCCACGACAAGGACCGCGATCGTGGTTGTTCTACTCTATACGCCGTGACCGCAGTTTGTTCTTGTGATCACCGCGACCACGCCTTTAGTCTATTTGGTCGCGGTTGCACCTTATATATACCCATTACCCTAGACTCTCGGACTCTTTCCGCTTCCCATTTCCTCGAGTCTGAGATAAATGATTCTCTCCACTCAACTGCGACCGTCAACCTTCCACCGTCCGAAGCTGATCACCGCGACTTCCATGCCCATCTCCTCCTTTGCGAACATCGTCAAGGTAACAGACTTACCCCTTTCCGCTCCAGTAGGTCGCCGCACTACTTTGTCACTCCAATGTAACCTTCACCTGGATCGATTCTCTCTTCTGCCCTATCTCTCGACGACTGCGAATGGTGCCACCGGCGGCCATCGAGTTTTCCCTGTTTTCCTTACCTCCTTATGGCGGCGGTCACTTTTAACAAAACCCTAAAAAGGTTCATTAATAAATGGATGAAGAATAGATCATCGGTGAGGGAATGGGGGGGTATCGAAATGGTAGGGAAGAAGAGCATTCCGGATTGCGGTTACCCCCTCAACAACCGCGACTGCGGTTCGCTTGTAAAAATCCTCTTTAGCTGTGGTGTTCTTTGAGACCATGGTAATACTGCGACCATGGTCCCTTTTAGAGACTGCGATCGCGATGTCATACAAATTACTAAAGAGACTCCGATCGCGGTGTGAGTTTTAAGGACGACCACGATCTCACCTCACCGTGACTACGATCTCTTTCAGAAACTGCGACCGCGATCTCTTTCAGAAACCACAACCATGATGCCTTCTGAGTTACAACTGAGACCGCGACCGCGATCATTTTTAACTAATAATTTACTAACACTCACCCATTGTGAGATATTTGAAATAATGATAAATTTTGATCCAACAGGATGACTAATTCATTTGAAATCTGCAGAATGTCTTCCCCATCAACCAATGACTCTTTGTACAAGAAGGCTACTTCCCTGAAGGAAGTAGAAAGGATAGTAAAAGACCTGACAGAAAAACTAAAGAGGAGTACTCTACCGGTGCCAAACCGCCTGGAGATACAACTAAGGCTGGAACAATATCAGAGGATATTGGCAGGATCACCGCAAGAGGAGGCTGAACAAGACACGGAACAGACAGAACATACTGAGACCTCCGAGTACCAACCAGAGGAGTCAGAGAGGTAAATACAGAGCAAGAAAAGAAAAGCTGCACCAAAAGAAACTAGGGGCAGCAAGAGGGCGAAGCCAGTAACTACGGACAAACCAAACATGGAGAAGGCTACCAAGGACAAGGAAGCAGTGGGGGAGACATCTTCACTACCCGAAGAACCCCCACTCGTGCCCTGGGATGTCGTGCACTAGTCTACCTACGACTGGATGTACCAGCACAAGGAGTTTTGTCCAACACGCTACCTAGACGTGAATGATTTCAAGAAGATGGGGATATATGACAGGACAATGAAGTTCTTGGAAGGCACAAATCTATGCGCCTTAAGCACACCAGAGGAAAAATATTAAAAGAAACTAACCACAGAGTTCCTATCTTCATTGAAGAAGTTCGCTACCAGTAGCGAAACACGAAAGGCAGGAGGTGGAGACTACCAGCTCCAAGTGAGGCTAGGGGGTGAGACCCACGTAATTAATGAGGCGAGTCTGAACAGAATATTCACAAGGACAAAGGAAGAAGCCCAGGCCTACTCCTCCACCCCAAGCGAGAAAGAGATCGCCACCTATGATAGCGATGAACTATGGGAGGAACTAACTGGAGAGGAAAAGCATAACTCAAAGAATTCTAAAGCCTCGCGAATTGCATCGTGCTTCATCCGCACAATACAAAAGATCACCGCCCACACTATTCATGCAAGGTCAGAGACAGGGACAGTTAGCAAGGGAGATTTGTTCTTCATCTGGTCAATGATCAATAGGAAACTGGTCAATATCGAAAGGATATTAATTGACCGTTTGTCAGCAGCAGTGGGCGGGGACGCAAAAAGAAATTTCGTGTACTGCATGGGTGGCCTAATAACGAAGATCGCCAAATACTTCATGGAGGAAGGAGAAGTCCTGAAGTACAAAGAAATGGAGGGACAACAACGAATATACACAAAATCCCTCATCATCACTGGAATTATGGCACAACAAGGGAAGATGTTATACTTTAAGAAGAAAGGATAAAAAAGACTACTCCCCCTTCCTGAAATGGCATTCTATGATGCCCACAAGCTGCAACCAACCAACGATGATATTGAAAAGATGTGCTTCGGGGCACTACAAGCCAGCAGACATACTAACCCAGCTATCATGGCTGGAGAAAGTAGTGCCCCGTCTGAAACTAGAAAAGAAGAAGAGCGCAGAACCACGAAAGAAGTTAGCAGTGGAGAAAAAAAAGGCAACAGAAGCAACTATACAACCAACAAAAACACCAACAAGTACAGTGCAGCCAACACATGTGGTTCCAACTCCAGAAGCACCGATAAATATCCCTGAACCCACACCTCTTGAGTCGGGAAAAGAAGCAACTACTGTGAAGCTAGGAATAGGAAAAGATCAAAATGTAGAAACCGTCCCACAACCAGACAAGGAGCCGGAGGCAGAACCAGAAGGAAAAGACTCCCAGGCCATACCAGACACAGAAACTGGAGATGCGGAGGTGGACCCACTAGAGGACCCACAGGAGAAGGAGCAAGCACTGCCACAACCACCTCCAAAACCTACGGTGCTGAGCTCGTCAAGAATGCCCATGGAGCAGCAACCGCACCAGCAACATAAGCACGCACCTTCTTCCGGAGGCACTTTAGGTACAAGGTTTGATGCGATGTGGGAGCACATGCATCAAACCAATATAATAAATTCCACTATTTCTTCTTCCCTGTCAGCACTAACGGCGCAGGTTCAAGTCCTTGAAGAAAGGACAAGAGCATTTCCCAGCATTATCCAAGAGGTTTTGAACAACCAATTGATGATGATGGGAATGCTAAACAAAATAAAGGACGAGATGGAAGACTTGTAGAAAGAGAGGCACGCCATCATGGCTGACAATGAGCACATGCATCAGGGCTATGACGCAGACATGGCCAGCCTCGAAGAGGAGCATCAATGACTGGGAGAAGACTGTCGGAAGCTCAAGAAGGAACGTGAAGAACTTGAGAACCGACGGAAGAAAAAGAAGACCAAGCGCTTAACAAGCCTGGCGCACTCAGCCAGCCCCTCCAGCCACAATGACAACGACGATGATAATGCAGGAGGAACAGGCACACCTAAGGTAGGGAGTGCCAACACAAAGGAGGCACCTGCAGTTAAGCCAACGAAAGACCATCCACCACAGTAGTCAGGCGACATCAACGACAACCAAACGAAGAAAAAGTTGACATCGTCAAGAGGCCTCAACCTCAACTGCAACCCTGACGAAGCTGCTGAAGACGAAGGGAATCTGGCAGGGCTACACCTCTCCCTGCCTACACATGAATTGACAGTCCAAGAGCAGATTGTTGCTACTCACTGCGAAGAGATAATGATCGAACTCAGCTCAGCGGGGGCAGCGGAGATCGACAAGATAATAGCTAAAGTGGGAGCAGGACTTGAGGAAACTAGCGAGTTCCTCCTATTCCAACCTCATCACGAACATAGCGACTATCTTTATGATGGAAAGATGGAGGCGACCCTAAAAATGCTAGGAGAAGCCAAGCTAGGGCAAACTTCTAAGGAGAGCAACATAAAAGACAACATAGTTGTCAAAGCCTCCTTAGAAGAAGTTGAACCTACAGCCACTACACTACCTATACATAAAGTAGTTGAATAAGTGTCCAAGCCCATGCCAACCATAGACGAAGCCACAACACCATCGGCTCAGGAAACAACATCAGATGATGAGGATGGCGGGTTGACAACTTTCTTCACTAACGAACCCGCTAGGGAACAGAGTGCACAAGCTAAGGAGGAAATACTTGGAGCACCTCCCCCTCTGCCTTGCAAAATGAAGGATATGGACATGACTGTAGTATCACGAATCTCGTGCAGAGATGTCCACATTTTGGCAGATGTCCTCAACGACGATCTATCCGGCTCAGACATACTCTACAACAATAAGGGTAGACATCTCTCCATAGACCACTTCCGAGGGATGTTCCTAAAAAAGGTGCAAGTACATAAGAGATTGTTCAAGGTACTCTGTGCCACCCTCCTGGAAGAATTCTTGCACCCGGATAAGCCACAACCTGTTTTCAACAGGACAACGCATCTGGCCAGCCTCCTCTACAAAGAAAATTATGAGGTGACAGATGTAACAAAACTAAAGGCGACAGTCCGACGAAGGGAGACGAGGTCTGTGGTACTGCCCATTAGAAATATCAAGCATTGGGCACTAATAGTCATTGATCTTTACGAGCGGAAAACGACGGTGCTCAATTGTTGTGCAGTTGAAATAGACAGCACCTCACTGGTCTACAAAAGAAAAGAAGCCAGAGACGCCTTGAAAATACCACTATGTTTATAACGAGCAATCAAGGAAGCAGACAACAAATTCCAAGGGTCCTGAAATTTTTTTCCATTAATAAGAAAGTTCCATAAAAACAGGCTAGCTTGGGGGACTACGCCTTCATAGTACTTCGCATGATGGAGGCCATCAACAAGGGCATCCCCCTAGAGGACTTGGATAATTAAGACCTACATGGGTTGCGGGGTACGTACGCTATGGAAGTCATCTATGATCGTCGGTTTTTCAATGACCCGACGATGCCTGCAGAAGTAGTACCCCAGAGGCTTCACACGGACATTCCTCTTCCTGAAAAGATTTCTAGGAGGGAACAACTAAAGACCATGTGGATAGACCCAACTGAACCAGCCAGAGCCTCAGCATGGAAAGAAGGATGGCACAAAAGCTCTAGACAGATGTCAGACGAAGATCCAAAGCAGCCTCCAGTTATAAATGCACCTAAAGAGCTTCCTACAAAAGAACAACTTGAGGAAGGAGAAGTGGATGAAGAAGAACCACTCAATGTAGAGTTGGAGGGACCGGCAGAAGAAATCATGCCTTCATTCAAGAACTTCGACAGATGGAGTTGCCTCAGTCTATCGCTAGAAGAACTGACAATAATCATGAGTTCCTTGAAAGAAGACGATCCGCCAGGGGATGTCATCTTTGAAAGAGAGGGCATTTGTGTACTGAAAGACGACTTCCACGAAACACTGAAAACAGGAGGATATCTTTCAGTAAGCATGATGTTGGCCTACCAGGTTCTATTAGGGGACTCAGTGCCAAACACTCACATGGCATATTTCCTACTAGTAGATGACATCCTCAAAGATAAGAAGATGGGAGAAATGGAGCGGCTACAACGACGGCTTCAAGCGGCCACGCCTGAGCACATTTTCTTACCGATACTTCATGACAACCACTGGACTTTGCTGCACGTCAACCTTCTGAAAATGACTGCAGTTCTGTACAACAGCTCCGACGTAGCCTTTTCACTCAAGAAAACGACCAACACAACGACAACAAAGTCTCCTACAAAAGAAAAGGCAAATACATGTGCCAAAGCTATCATCGAAATGATAAAGCAGCATTGTAGATGGTATGTAATGACAAAAGGCAAGGACTTCAAGAAAACTTAGTATTGCCACATAAGCCCTCAACAGTTACCCCTATCAAATGACTGGGGGTTCTCCTGCCTGTCATGGATGGTAGCTATCGCAACTACCGGCCTCAAGGTGGAGAATATGCAGTATGAGCAATATCATGCACTTAGGGGTATCTATGCCAACATGCTCCTAGAGTCCAAGTGGGCTTTCCCCGCCAAATAAATAATAAAGAAGGCCCGTTTATACAACTTACTCAAATTTTGACACCCCGGGGCAGGGTGTAGGATAAGTTTGGGGGAGGAGTCATAAACGAGCCATAGAGGTACTTGTACATTCCTTTTTCATTTTACTTCCTTTTTTATTTCACTTCCACTTTTACTCCTTTTTACACCGTCAAACATTTTGAAAAAAATTAAAATTTTGTATGTTTGTTACAACTAACCCTTTAGAAACTCACTTTCTCTCACTAAATTTTTCTAAAGGTAGTGTTCCAGTCCTAGGAGAGAGAAGAATATGAGCAACATATACATGTATATACAAGTAGAACAACAGTCAATAGTAATACTGCTATACCTCATTCTTGCAATAAGACGTTGTTGATTTGGGAACCTTAACTCGTGAAACCCTCAGAGACTAGAGAACTTCACCTAGTCATGCTCCTGACCAACCACCCTAACCTGACATTCTTAACCTAAAAATCCTTATCTCTGTAGAAAGGGAAAAAATTGCCCTCTTCAAGGCATGTCTAAAAGAGGTTTGGCCACCTAGAAGACCAAGGAAAATTTCCCCGAACCCAAGCCTGAAAGGAGAGATAAAAAGCCAATATATATATATATATATATATATATATATATGAGAGTTGTGCCCGAAAAGATGCTAAAAGTTTCCACACGACTGGTATATTGCTGTACTCATGAATGCAGATATGTCATGCCCGTAGGTGGAATCTCGAAACCAAAGCTTACACACCTCCAATCCTGAATGAAACTCACAAACCACCTGACTTAAAAGTCAGAAGCCCAAAAAGGGGAAACACTGTTCTTATGATAGTTGTGGTTGAGGAGTTCAGGGGGAAGAAGAAATCACCTTAAGCCTTAAGCCATAAGCCTACCCAAACACATTAGTCTAGGGCCATCTGAAAAATAAAGAATCGGTGTGAAAGCTACCCCTCAAAAAAGATATTGCATTAGTATGATCATCACCTAAGGGAAAGGGTGATATGTTGAGAGGGAGGAACCTTTTACAAATTGAAGGTAATGACGGGGAACTGAAGTTGTGCAACTCTAGTCAAGAGGAAGGAATGAGACCTAAGGGTTCGAAAACAAGCAACAACACTCTTGATGTAAGAATGAGATATTTCAGTCATGTTATAATTTCATATGCTAAAAATTTCTCATATTCTCTCTAAGCTCTCGAACCTACACTTAGCCTGAGGACATGCTTGATTCTAAGTTTGGGGTAGTCGATAACACTCCATTTTACGCACTTTGTGTATATATTTTACACCACTTTCAATATGTCTTTTGTTAGCTTTTCACATAATTTTTCTATCTTTGTGACTAAAGATTCACACACATGATTGTAGGGATATTCACAACATAGGTCATGGATTAAGACCGTGACCGTGATCCACTTCTTTCCCAACCACGATCGCGATTCCAAAAGAAGTCATGATCGTCAGATGACAATGAGATCACGACTGGATTCATAGACCACAGTCTCTTCTCTACCGCGTCTTTGATGGCGGCCGCGACCAAGAAGGACTTCAGTCAAGCAGACTGCGATTAGCTGAGGAACTACGATCACTGATAAGTCTTTATAAACCATGACCAATTAGGAAGACCTCGACCTCGACTGACCGGATGCAAGCATACCTCGTCCGCGATCACCCTGAAGTCGCGACCAAACTCAACTGCGGTTGAGAATGAACAAGGCACGAATCGCGACCGCGGTCTCACCTCCACTTAACCAGACCGCGACCGTGATTCTAAGTCGGTGGAAGGTGCCTATAAATAGCGCCCCCCACCTGTCTTGTCAAATCATGAGATTCAGGTTCATATCCCGAGGCCACGAAGTGCTGCTGCATTCCAGACTCGTCCCCGGCCATCCATCCATTAGTTTTGGATCTCCAAGGGTGAAGGACAAGGAGAGAGAAGATGATGCCACCCCTTCTTCAAGAGGAGAATGTCGTCCACGCGGTAGATCCAGATCTGAAGAAGTAGTGTGTAGTATCACATTTCTTCTCTTCTAGATTTATCACTTCCTCCCGTTATACTTCCCACCTCTCCTTGTGGTATCTTATGGATCTGTTTGTATGTAACGACGTCATGGTATCTACAAGCATGAGTGGCTAACACCTTAACTTGGGTTGGGAGTAGCCGCTAAGGCTCTCCCAACATGTATATTGTCTCTTTCTTTTGAATATACATACTCTTATCAAGATTATCTCCATGCACCTATTTTAATGCTTCACTTGTATGCTTAGCTACCATATTGTGATGTTTGATTGCTGATATCTCGAGAGAGTAATATCACTTTTATCCCATGTCATGGAGTGGTATGAATGCACAAGAGTGTTGGAATGCTAAAGATTTAAACCATATGTTTTGCTACAGATGTTTTTGAGTTGTCATCTCGAGAGAGAGGCTTCTCTTAGACTAGATATATCCTCATCTCGAGAGAGAGTGGAATAGACATTTTCTTAGTTTCTTGTAATCTTGATATGATTATGCAAGAGAGAGAGATAGTTTTACATGTTGGCGAGGTGCTTTAGTTGGTGAACCCCAACCTGAGTTCTCCATCATATACTTGTTTACAGTTTGTTACCTTTTTGTTCCCTTTTGTTTACCGTTCTTGTTCTTGTGCTACCGTTCCTTAGGGAACATCTCTTTACACCCTTTTTGGCTGGAGTATAAGAGTGTTTTGATTTCTGCATTCTTAACACAACCAACCTTGTCCCTGTGTATGACCCCGATCGCTACATCAGACCCCGTTTATCATTGCGGAGGCCTGAGAGTCGGGTTATCTCTTTTAAAGTCCGACTACTTTAATCCACTCCTTTTGGACGTGTCATTTAGGCTGGTCACCTTTCTCGGTCAAGAAGTTTGTCGATCGAATGTCTCTCAGTCGAGAACTTCATCGACCGAGGGCAAGTCTAGAGTAAGTGTATTGCAACGTTCAACTCAACTCCCAACTACTTTTTCCCACCAAGTCTAACGACTATAGAACCTTCTCGAGGAGTAGACTCTAGCGATTCTCGGTCAAGAAGTTGGTCGACCGAGTGTGTCTCATTCGAGAAGTAGTTCGACCGAGGCAGTCCCTATTTTAGTTTATCTAGACATGTACTAAGTGTATGTATCAAAGTGACATTGTGATACTATCATAGGGGTGACCTATATAAGTGTTGTGAGTGGATATGGAAGATCTAAATGCTTGATTTACATGATATCTAAGTACTTGTACATTATATACTTGTACAAGTTTTTACATTTGATTACAATCATGAAAATAAAGCAATTTTAGCAAATTGATCTTCAAAGTCTTTGCTATCCACCACATTATATGCTTGTCCCTAAAACACTTAAATAGCAAGTTAAAACCACGAGAAAGAAATGTTTGTCATCATCAAAACCAAGGGAATATAATAATGTCCAATTTAGCCAACAATCTCCCCCTTTTTGAAGATGACAAACATTTCCAAAATATAAATCAAGGCAATATAAATCATATGAGTTTCATACCTGAAGTTTACCTTTTGTAGCCATTCTCTTGTTTGTGAATGCAAGTGTGTGCTAGCTGAGAGATTATGAAGACGATAGATTATGAAACTCATTTTACTTTATGTTATTGATTTTATATTATTTCTCCCCCTTTGCATTTCAAAAAGATAACCAAGCTAAACATTAAGTATGACTTTTATTTCTCCCCCTTAATTTGATAATTTGATGCTCAAATTTTAAAGCAAGGGTAATCAATACAATTTAATGCAAACCACTTATTTTTATGTCAAATTTAGCCACAATTTGTTTCTCAGTCATTTGAAAAGGAAGTTAAGCCTTGAAATGATATGAGATCCCTTTAGGTTCATGGCATATGTGTTTTGATTTCTCAATCATTTACAAGGGATGTTAAGCCCTAAAATGATATGAGATCCATTTAGGCTCATGATGGATATATGTATTGATTTCTCATCCATTTTACAAGGGATGTTAAGCCCTGAAAATGATATGAGATTTTCTTTATAGCATAGTAGGATCGAGAAATATATCTCTAATCAATAATGAGGGATGTTAAGCCCATATTGATATAGAGAGTCCATTTAAGATCAAGATAATTCAATAATCCTAAGCTCATGGCTAGTTTTTAAAGTTTGATTTGATCAATGTTTACAAAGTTTTGTGAGCTCCCCCTTAATCTGATAATCAATATAATTTAAGAATTCTAAGGTCATAATAAGCATTAGAGTTCGAGTTAAACTTTTATGAGAGCTTTGCACTAAAATCTTGTTTTCAATATGATGAACGAGTTTCAGATCAATATACTAAGATTGAGTGCAAAGAAATTATTTACAATTAAGCATTTTGTCAAGCTTATTTTAGGTCAACCTTGACTTCAACCTTGGCGCCCCTTGATCAAACTTGATTTTGACCGAGAGGCAATTTATGTAGATTTCCAATTAAATCAATTTTTCATTGTTGCTAAATTGATAGCAAATTGAAACAGTCGAATAGGTTTTCTAGACCCTTTATCGGTCGAATTCTTTCTCGACCGATTTCCTTTCGGCCGAAGTTCTTTTCGACCGAGTGAGTTACTATTTTTATCCAGATTTTTACAGGTTGTACCAGCTTTAGATTCAGTCCACAAATTTTTGATCGACTGATCTCTCGGTCGAACTATATTTCAACCGAGTGATTTACTGATTTGCCAGTTATTTCAGGTCCAATATAGGGCCTTTCTCGGTCGAATAGTGTCTCGATTGACATACTTTCAGTCGTATTATTTGTCGACCGAGAGAGTGTCTGTAAATTCTTTCAGAAAATGTTTATTCAAGTTATGGATTAAATTACTTTGGTTCATTTGTTGTACCTTTATGTTAAGTTGAGATAAGACATAAAGATAGTCAAATTAGAGTCTTTGATCATATCTCAACTTAATTTTATTCATTTAGTTTGGGGGTTTTGGAACCCATACCAACTCAACATCCTTTTTCTTGTAAGGACATGAGAAGGAATAATGTCCAAGCCTTAAGCAATAGTTACAACGGATTGAATCAATCTCATTTCTCTTATTGGGTAGATTGTCTTTAGATACATACATAACTTTATTCTTGGGCAGTTGTGTCATTCTCTCTCTAGGTTTTTTATAGGATTTTCCTTTGGGCTTATAACCTAGTCCTCTTATTCCAATCTGACCAGAAGAATCTTTTAGGATCTTATCAAGAATGCCATTGTTTTTCAAGCTACTAATTTCCTTTTATAATTTAGCAATTTCATTCATTCTTCATTTAACATCTAACTTTGCTTGCTCTAGATTAGACAACAAACTATCTCTTTCTTTGATAACAACATCATAATCTAAATGAGTACATATGATAGGTTGAGTCTGAAATTTTTTTTTTTTGTAAGCAATTCAACCTTTTCTTGAGAAAGAAGATCATAGTTTGTTTCTAAAGTAAGCAACTTCATATCGCAATCATTTAAAGATGATTTCAACGTAAAGTTTTCAGAAATAATACTTTTCTTTTCAAAAGCAAGATTATTTAATCTAGCATACAAATCCTCAGTAGCTTTAGTAACTCTTTTTAGTTTCTTTTTACAATCAATATATTTATCATGTAATTCCTCAATGCTAGCAATTAACTCTTCTTTAGATAGATCAAAAAGACTTACCTCATATTCTTCTTTATTTGTTGTAGCAATAAGGCACTCCACTGCTGACAAGGAGTGGCTCAAGTGGTCAAGCACGATGTCTCCTCATGAAGGGACCCAGGTTCGAATCCCAGTTGCCGCCTTGATTTACCACCGTTCCGGGCGTTCGGCCTCTGCCACAGGCGTGGGAGAGAGGGGGGAGAAATCTTTCTCTCTTAATCCCAATAAGGCACTCCACTTCTTCTTCTCCATCTTCACTATCATCACTTAAATCATCCCATGCAGCTTTGTAGGCTTTTTCTTTCTTCTTGTGATATGATTTCTTTCCATTCTTAAATTTAGGACAATCACCTTTTAAGTGTCCCTTTTTGCCACATTCAAATCACTTGGAGGAAGAAACACTAGGATTTTTATTAGTTTTAGATCTTCTATACTGCTTACCATTTACAATGAGAGTTTCTTCTTCACTATATCTCCTTCACTTGTGTCATGACTAATATTGGTTGATGCTTTGAATGCAATGTCCTTTCTTTTCTCCTTTTTGCGTTCAGTCGTCAATCTTTCTTCCTCCTCTAAGGTTGCTTCATATGCTTCTAAGTTGCCAATGAGTTGCTCCATCCTTATTCGGGTGAGGTCATTGGCTTCTTCAATTACAATCACCTTAGGCTTGTACTTGGGAGGAAGAGACCTAAGAATTTTAGACACTTGATCCTCTTCACTAATGGCTTTACCTAATGCATTCAAACCATTAACAATAGAAGAAAACTTTGCATACATTTCACTAATAGACTCATTAGGTTCCATGCGAAATTTTTCAAACTTTTGTTTAAGCATACCAATTTTGGAGTTATTTACTTGAACAGTTCCTTCATAAGTAATAGAGAGTCTATGCCATATTTCATATGTAGTTTCACAATTTGATATTCTATTGAACTCACCTACGGAAATTAAACAATAAAGGATACTTACAGCTTTTGCATTCAATTGGGCTAATTTTACCGTGTTTGCATCCCATGTAGCATACTCCGTTTGAGGAAGAGTGTAGATATTTGAAATCATTCTCCAAAGATCCCAGCTGATCCTTTGAAAGTAGAATTGCATCATCCTCTTCCAATAGTTGTAGTTGGTGCCATCAAATGGTGGAGGCCGAGCTACAAGTGTTCCTTCCAAATTGAGGTTTTTTAGTACTTCATCACCCATCTTCTTCAAGACTCGATTAGAGCTCCTTGAAGCCTGCTCTGATACCAACTGAAAAACACTAGAGGGGGGGGGTTAATAGGGTTTTATGATAATTTTAAAATTAATTCAAGCAAACAACCACAAAAAGATTTGAGAAGTGGACACGTCTTTTAGAGTGGTTCCACCCTTAGCAAAAACTAAGGGAGTCAGTCCGCTATCTGGTTGTTCTCAACTGGGATTTTGAAAGCAATTGTATTTTATTACCTCGCAAAGATGTTGCATAAGATACAACTACCTTCACTCTGAAGTCGTCTCACCAACCTTGAAGCAACCTTCACTTGAAGTAACTTCAAGCTCCCCCTTGAAGTAGCCTTCCTTCTTGAAGTAACTTCCCATTGAGACCTTCTAGAAGTAGTCCAAAGTCCGCCGAGCTACCTTCTCCACCTGAAGAAGCTCCAACAACCTCCTTTCCACAGCCCCCAACCTAGGAATAGCAAAGGAGAACAAAATATAATAAAGGGAACAAGATTGGAAGAAAGAAATAATGTTACCAATTAAGTACAACGCTTTGGTCCTATATCAAGCGTATTGATCTCCTATCCACTGTGGATGAACGTGGTAGTGTGGTGGCTAGGAGATACTAAGCTATAGGATACTAATGTAGAACAGATTGCAAGTGAAGCTCAGCTTGTTGCTCACAAGGAATGAATCTCAAGTGTAATTGTATGCACACGTGATGCCTTGGGTGTCCTATAGCTTGTCCTATTTATAGGAGTGGTTTGCTAATGCTTGGGGACATTCTAGACACCTTCTAGGGTGTTCTTAGTGCTCAACTAGCCATTAAGTATCCACTAATTGCATCTGTAACGACTAGTTAATTAATTCTGAAAAGTGCAATCAGAACCTTTCTCGGTCGAGAAGTTTGTCGACCAAATGTCTCTCGGTCGAGAACTTCATCGACCGAGGGCAAGTCTGGAGTAAATGTATTGCAACGTTCAACTCAACTCCCAACTAATTTTTCCCACCAAGTCTAACGGCTATAGAACCTTCTCGAGGAGTAGACTCTGGTGATTCTCGGTCAAGAAGATGGTTGACCGAGTGTGTCTCGGTCGAGTAGTAGTTCGACCGAGGGAGTCCCTATTTTAGTTTATCTAGACATGTACTAAGTGTATGTATCAAAGTGCCATTGTGATACTATCATAGGGGTGACCTATCTAAGTGTTGTGAGTGGATAGGGAAGATCTAAACGCTTGATTTACATAATATCTAAGTACTTGTATATTATATACTTGTACAAGTTTTTACATTTGATTTCAATCATGAAAATAAAGCAATTTTAGCAAATTGACACTTAAATAGCAAGTTAAAACCACAAGAAAGAAATGTTTGTCATCATCAAAACCAAGAGATTATAATAATGTCCAATTTAGCCAACACTAACCACCTAGAGTAAGAATCCTTGATGCAAATTTCTTCACCTCCCCCCACTCATTTTCCCTTGGATTCCCCTAATTTCATTATTGTGGTCTCCCTTGATCTCCAACTAGATTCACGTTGCGGAGGCCATTCACGATCCCTTCACCATAGTTAACTTTGTGGTAATGTTCCCTGACCTTTATTCTCTATTTTCCTAAACTCAGTTTGTCGTGCAATTTTCCATAGTGGAATGCCAATCTTCAAGTCTCTATGACATCATCATGGATGCCAAATTCTTTAATTTGGTGATAATAGGGCCCAAACAATGACCCAATGTGCTCACCTCGATCAAGAGGAGCTTACAGGATGATTCCTAGTTTGTGAGGACACATGGGGTGAGAGATAAACCCTTCGCGTCAAAGCTCCAATGGATTTATTTTACATGAGGTAGGGGTGATCCCCTTGGGAAAAAAACACATCTTTCCCTTCAACCCTACTTTCAGTTTATTGTCTCACCGAGGTTATTTTTGAATTAAGCATGTTTTGATACAACAAAGTCACAGTGCAATTTGATAATGCAAATGCCACATGTGTGTTGTCATACTAGGTTTGTCCATAACCTAATGCGGAGAAATTAGTCCATTTGCATTTATTTTATTTATTCTTAAAGAATAACAAATGTTTAAAATAATAATAATAATTAATTATTTGAGCACAAAAATTATAAAACTATATATATTAAAATTATATTTCCTCTCAAATTAATGGCTAAGTTTTAATAGTCAAAATCTAAGCTTTTCATTGACGTCCTTTTAGACTTTAATAATACTTTCAATTAGAATAAGTAATAAATGCTATGCATTAATATTATTGAAATTATATTTTGGGAGGCCTAGCCATGAACCCTAAGAAGCATTTTTGTAGTATGTAAATCTACTAAGAGGTATATACAACTTCTATCTAACGTTGCACATTCATACAGTCATAAACCCAATTTCCTATTATGAGATATTATCATTTTATTAAATTTTGTCTTATTAATATGTTGGAAATGACTAATTCCTAAATTTTAATCTCTAGATTCATTTTAAATGTTGATCGTGCTTTTATATTGGGTCTATGACCCCATCTACCTTGCTACTTGGATATGAAAATTGACAGAACTATCTATCTCATTACGCATTGAGCATGCTTGTTGTAAAACTAAAATATATAGAGTAGCGATTCTTTGGCACAACAATTTATATATTCGGCACAATATGCATCTCCACTCAAAATTGTAGGCCATGGTCCTATGATGTTATGACCCTATTTTAGGTATCGTGGTCTATTCATATATGCATATAATTGTATTGTTTATGAAATGATGAATTGTTTTTGTAACATACCAAAATCTGGGCATTTTGCCTTTTGGTCCTCTTTTCCATCTTTTCTTTTCATTTATATCCTCTTTGACCTTTCTGTTTAATTTGTGGTGAATATGATGGTTTAATGAACATTTGTTCACCTTTTATTCCAATATTTGGGTTTTACGCACAAATACCTCAGTGAAAGCTTGATAATGGGTTTAATATGTAAAATGTCTACTTAAATAATAAAGAATAAATAAATTCGTCCTTAAACTTTCTAGTATTTTTTAGAATATGAGAAAGAAAGAAAATCCTGAAATATAAATAAAGGACATGATAAATGCAATAGTTGGGGATAATATGGGTAAAAGAAGGTAATGAAGAATATATTGTTCCAAAAATCCTAAATAGAAACCCAAGAAGATAATTTGGATAATAAATATATCAATTTCGTTTTCTTGACTTAAAAGTTGCTTAATGGCCAAGTATCATTTAAAGTGGAACATAACTGTAAATATTAATGTCATTATCAAAAGAAAATAGGAAATAGGCCAATAAAGTGAAATAAAATACTTAGTGCTCTCAAATCACAAAAATAACTCCAAATTCGTATTCTAAACACAAAAATAATCCTTTGAGAAAATTTGCATTTAATTTGGCCAATGTTTAATATTTTATTTTATTCAGGAGAGAGAAAATAATTTAAAGATAAAAAATATTAAATATATGTTGATAAAATTAATTAATCTCAAAAACGTGTTCCTAACGTTTATTATTACTTGTATACCAAGTTTTATATTTTTAGAAGGTTTTTATATGCTTCTAATAAATTAAAAGGATAAATAAGTGATAAAATTTAAATGAATTAACTAAAATAATAAAAGTCTTAAAAAAATAAAATAATTCTAAATTCGTATTCTACATGTTAAAATAGACTTTTGTATGAATTTTGAATCAATTTGGAAAATATTTGATGAAACGATAAATTAAGGAGAGAGAAAGTGTGCAAAACTTGCAACTCATTATTTAAAATAATAAACAACTTCAACAAATAGAAACAATGATAAATTCGTATTCAACATATTTAATATGACTTGCGGGTGAAGTTTTGTAATTTTTGGATAATCATAGAGTCATAAATAAATGAGAAAAGAGAAAATGTGTTTTGAATTATTTAACACGTTAAAGATTCTCAAAAGGCAAAACTAATTTCATATTTGGATTCTACACGTCAAAATCAGTCAAAATGTCAATTTTGGTTAATTTTGGAGGTCGTTTGCACCCTCAAATAAGAAAAGATAAAAAGTTAAATAAGTTAAATGAAACTTTATTCGATTGGGAATGTATTTAATGCACATGTCAAGGAGGACCGTCTCATCATGTATGAATGGATTAGATTTCATCTCCTACCTCGGGTAGGAGACAACCCGCTCTGAACAGTAACTGTGGGATTTTGGTCTGATGTTTTTGGCTTTTCTTATCTGTTTCTCACGATTTTTGTTGCGTTAGAATCGAGAGAAGATTCCACATCCATTAAATCCATATTTGTGGTCTCTTGTTGCCTATTCGAAAAATGCACAAAACTTATACAACAAGGCTTTGAGGTCACATGTCTCTTCTCAGTTTAATTCACCCTCACCTATATATATATATATATATATATATATATATATATGTATCCCTAGCACCGTTGCACCTCATACAAGTTTTCCATCGCTTCAATTTTTCCCGAGTTTCATCTACCGCTGCCACCAAGCTACTTCTTTCTCATGGCTTACGGTACCCCCTTTTCTGTCCTTGGTGCTTCTCCGGCCAAATTGGTGGCTTTGGTGTGTTCCTTGTATCTTGCTCTTCAAATTCGTTCATTCAGTTCGATGTTTGATGACTTATCTCGGATTTTCCTAATCCGACCAAGGTCCAACGATGCTGCTCTTGCAGCCGAAGGTAGGGGATAATTCCCCGCATGATTTTCCATTTTTGCCCTTCTTCTCTCTTCTTCCTTTTGTTTCTCGCGCAAGGGTACGAAGGTCTTTAGGCCTGGTTTTGTTTTGTTTTGTTTTAGATGAGTCAAACCCGGACGTTGACTGCATGACTTGGCCACCCCTTATTGGGCCAAGTCAGTAGGCAGGCCCGTTCTCTCTCTCACACTCTCTCTGTTTTATACAAGTACCTACGTGACAATTTCTAATTAGTCAGTTTTTGAAAAATCATATCTTTTTACTCGATTATCCAAATTTAAAACTAAAATATGTTTTAAAATTAGGAGAACTAGATCTATCCAGAAAAAATAATTTTGTCGTCTGATTTTGAGTTTTTCGAATATGTATTTTTTGAGTTGATTTAATTAACTAATAAATATGGAAAATACCCTAAAAAGTCAGTAACTTGAAAATATACAAACATATATGTTACTTTGATCAGAAGAACGTAACTAAGATAGTAGTGAGGTTTTCAGAGTCTAAATCGATCCTTTGTGGAAAAAAGTTGATGTTTTGAGGTTTTGAGGCTTTAATGAATATACTTATATCTAATGCATAAATATGATGATCATATTAGGGAAAATGGATCTGATCTCGTATAAAAGTTATAAAAGTGATTCTAAGATTCTAAAGAATAAGGTATGTGCATCTACCCCCTTCAGTTGGGAAATTTATTATACCATTACCCATGTTCCCTAATGAGGCTTAATTTGACCTAATCCATTATTCTTTAAACTTAATTTGTTTATGCCTCAAAAATCAGTTGTAGTATTATCTTGTTTGGGTTTTATACCCCACTGCCATGTTATATAAATCTTTTAATTAATCTTGCCATAACTCTTTTTCTAGCATGTTGATTTTATTAGACTAATTAACTAGTGTAGCGATACTTGTATGTACAACCACCCATAGTTGGGGAATGTGTTATTTCTCCCCTGGGGAACGTGCTATTCTCCCCCGCACATGAAATATGTGCAGGTGACTGGGAATGTGTTACTCTCCCCTCACCTTTTGGTTGAAGGTCCGGTAGGTGCCTCAACCCTACATAGTTAAGATCGTCAATATTAATCATACATGCAATCCTTTTGTTATATGTTGTTTATGGCAAGCATCTATTGAAATATTCCTTTATATAAATGGACTCACTCTCTTGATGTCTCATCTTTTGATGATTTCCTAGCCTATTTTACTTGTTATATTTATCTTGTCACCTTTAGTATAGTTTAGTGACACATACTTTTATTTTCCTTCCCTTTTCCTTTTTGCTGGGTGCTTTCCCAACCACCCAGGAGTTGAGCAAGGTGATGGATAAGGCATGAAGATCTTAGCGTTGACATGGACTTGGCTGATGGATGTGTTGCTTGGAGACAAAAGTGGAGTAGTCTAGTTCCCTCTACTTAGATCCTCTTTTTGTATAAAGCATGTACACCCATATTGGGAAAAAATTTATGTACACTTTATTTAAATTGAATATAGTCAAAATTTTATCTTCCGCTGCTTCCCAATTGGATTTTGTTTACCATTGTTTTTAGTAGAGAGGTGGATTTATTTCGCCTCTTTACAACATGGTATCAGAGTCAATGGTAGTCGGATCTTTGACTATTTCCGTTTGTCTCCTTAATTAGAACCCTAGACTTGCATAGTTTTCTTTAAGTGACATGTTTGCCTAGATTTGATCTATGACGATGATAGGTTGATTTAGGACCTTATAGTTTCACCTTAGAGTCTTGATGAATAAAACTCTAATATGCTCATAATTAAAATATGTATAACTTGATGTTGTTTAGGTTTGCCTTTAGGCAACTATTAGGGCATGAAGTTGAAGCAAAGGTGTCTAGAAAGGATTAGGGTTTCGGGGGCTGGCAATATTTTCCTCCACACCACTAGCTTGGTATACGAGGACTCCCATGCCCATATGATACCTGCCTGGCCTGCGCTGATACGAATTGCCCGAAATAGTTTGCTTTTAGGAAATAGTGACCTTAGACTTCTATGAAGTATATCTTTGGGAACCCTAAGTTTCATGTGTATGATGATTTGTTTGAGGATGGTTACCAAGATAATTTCTTATGTCCTTTGAACCTAGACCTTAGAGTTTGAGTGTTTGTGAGAATATCAGAGTGCGTAGTGGAAGCATGATGGATCTTGATAATGGTTTAGTTAGACTTATCCTTTAACCCTAGTGTAGTAGGTCAAACCCTTTAAGGGGTGGAGTATGGTTAGTTGATGATGTTTGAGTGGTTAGATTTCAAGAACGAAATCCTATTTAGGGGGATGGAACCCTATAACATCTTGATCTATCTTTAGAAACCCTAACTCCATAGACAGGAGGTTAGTATGCTCGACCCTAACATGCTTGTTTATATATTAATGAACACATAATTATCATCTAAAGAATAAATCATATGCTTGAACCCTAATGAATATCCAATGCACATAATATGAATATCAATGCTAATTGTCAATAAGTAAGATGTTAATAATGTCATGAACCAATAAACCCTAATGATATGACGAGTAAGGTTATAATTCATAACTTAATGCATGCCAAGAAATGAATAAGTGCAATATAATGGTCATGTTGACTTAAACCCTAAGTTGTAATATCTAACCCTAATCTATACATCTTTAATGCCTTTCATGATACATTGATGATGTTAAGTGCCATAATCAGTTAACATATTTTGATACACATAAATGATATATATAATCATCTAATCACATATTAATCAAGTCATCAATATAAAATGCAAGTTACCTTATTATCTAATAAACATGTGATTTGTCACTTAATGTGAATCAATTCATTGATAAGTAATATGTCTCACCTTAATCATTAAAATATATGTAATGGCTTCCATATGAATATGAAATGATTGAATCCACATATATGTGCAAAATCAATAATATAAACGAATAAATATAAGGAAATGATTAATGGTGACATTAATGTGAGAAATAAAGATAATGTAATATTGTGACAACGTTAATATGAATATAAGTAACTAATGTGACATTAATTGGAATAATTATATGCTTAACCACGAATTGGATAGAATGTCTTATTTCATGTAAAATAATTTGTTATAATTAATAAAGTGGTAATATGAGGATAATGAAGTATAAATTTGAATTATTAAGGACAATGATCAAATACAATAATGAATGTGGAGATAATTGAGTAACCTCTAATTGTGCGTGATAACGAAATATAACCCCTTTTGGCAATAAAGTGTATATGGCATGACATAATTAATATAATGACGATCATGTGTTATCACAATGAATATAATGTTAACGAGCTAAAAATGTAAATAATGTTAAATCCCATAAAAGATATCTTAATAGTGGAACCCTAGGTGATCCTTGAGAACCCAACCTATGTTGAGCTGTATGTGAAGTTTTTGAACCCTTAGGTGTAGTTGAAGTATAAGTTTTGGTGGAAGTTATATGGTTGGAGGAACAACCTGAAGTTTTGGTGATATGAGGTTGCACACTTACCCTTCCCTAATTGCTAGTGATTTCGGGGACGAAATCCTCTTTAAGGGGTGGAGTGTTGTAACATACCGAAATCTGGGCATTTTGCCTTTTGGTCCTCTTTTCCATCTTTTCATTTCATTTATATCCTCTTTGACCTTTCTGTTTAATTTGTGGAGAATATGATGGTTTAATGAACATTTGTTCACCTTTTATTCCAATATTTGGGTTTTACGCACAAATACCTCAGTGAAAGCTTGATAATGGGTTTAATATGTAAAATGTCTACTTAAATAATAAAGAATAAATAAATTCGTCCTAGAATTTTCTAGTATTTTTTAGAATATGAAAAAGAAAGAAAATCCTGAAATATAAATAAAGGACATGATAAATGCAATAGTTGGTGATAATATGGGTAAAAGAAGGTAATGAAGAATATATTGTTCCAAAAATCCTAAATAGAAACCCAAGAAGATAATTTGGATAATAAATATATCAATTTCGTTTTCTTGACTTAAAAGTTGCTTAATGGCTAAGTATCATTTAAAGTGGAACATAAATGTAAATATTAATGTCATTATCAAAAGAAAATAGGAAATAGGCCAATAAAGTGAAATAAAATACTTAGTGCTCTCAAATCACAAAAAAAACTCCAAATTCATATTCTAAACACAAAAATAATCCTTTGAGCAAATTTGCATTTAATTTGGCCAATGTTTAATATTTTATTTTATTCAGGAGAGAGAAAATGATTTAAAGATCAAAAATATTAAATATATGTTGATAAAATGAATTAATCTAAAAAACAAGTTCCTAACGTTTATTATTACTTGTATACCAAGTTTTATATTTTTAGAAGGTTTCTAGATGCTTCTAATAAATTAAAAGGATAAATAAGTGATAAAATTTAAATGAATTAACTAAAATAATAAAAATCTTCAAAAAAAATAAAATAATGCTAAATTCATATTATACATGTTAAAATATATTTTTGGATGAATTTTGAATCAATTTGGAAAATATTTGATGAAACGATAAATTAAGGAGAGAGAAAGTGTGCAAAACTTGCAACTCATTATTTAAAATAATAAACAACTTCAACAAATGGAAACAATGACAAATTCGTATTCAACATACTTAATATGACTTGGGAGTGAAGTTTTGTAATTTTTTAGATAATCATAGAGTCATAAATAAATGAGAAAAAAGAAAATATGTTTTGAATTATTTAACACATTAAAGATTCTCAAAAGGCAAAACTAATTTCATATTTGGATTCTACACGTCAAAATCAATTAAGATGTCAATTTTGGAGGTCATTTGCACCCTCAAATAAGAAAAGATAAAAAGTTAAATAAGTTAAACGAAACTTTATTCGATTGGGAATGTATTTAATGCACATGTCAAGGAGGACCGTCCGATCATGTATGAATGGATTAGATTTCATCTCCTACCTCGGGTAGGAGACAACCCACTGTGAACAGTAACCGTTGGATTTTGGTCCGATGTTTTTGGCTTTTCTCGCTCGTTTCTTATCAGTTTCTCGTGATTTTTGTTGCGCTAGAATCGAGAGAAGATTCCGCATCCATTAAATCTATATTTGTGGTCTCTTGTTGCCTATTTGAAAAATGCACGAAACTTATACAACAAGGCTGTGAGGTCACATGTCTCTTCTCGGTTTAACTCACCCTCACCTATATATATACGTATCCCTAGCACCATTGCACCTCATACAAGTTTTCCATCGCTTCAATTTTTCCTGAGACTTCATCTACCGCAGCCACCAAGCTACTTCTTTCCCATGGCTTGCGACACCCCCTTTTCTATCCTTGGTGCTTCTCCGGCCGAATCGGTGGCTTCTGTGAGTTCCTTGTATCTTGCTCTTCAAATTCGTTCATTCAGTTCGATGTTTGATGGCTTATCTCGGATTTTCCTAATCCGGCCAAGGTCCAGCGATGCTGCTCTTGTAGCCATGGCGGAGCGGAAGGTAGGGGATAATTCCCCGCATGATTTTCCATTTTTGCCCTTCTTCTCTCTTCTTCCTTTTGTTTCTCGTGCAAGGGTACGAAGGTCTTTAGGCCTGGTTTTGTTTTGTTTTAGATGATTCAAACCCGGACATTGACCGCATGACTTGGCCACCCCTTATTGGGCCAAGTCAGCAGGCCGACCCGTTCTCTCTCTCTCGCTCTCTCTGTTTGATACAAGTGCCTACGTGGCAATTTCTAATTAGTCGATTTTTGAAAAATCATATCTTTTTACTCGATTATCCAAATTTAAAACTAAAATATGTTTTGAAATCAGGAGAACGATATCTATCAAAAAAAAAACCTTTGTCGTCTGATTTTGAGTTTTTCGAATATGTATTTTTCGAGTTGATTTAATTAACTAATAAATATGGAAAATACCCTAAAAAGTCAGTAACTTGAAAATATACAAACATATATGTTACTTTGATCAGAAGAACGTAACTAAGATAGTAGTGAGGTTTTCAAAGTCTAAATCGATCGTTTGTGGAAAAAAGTTGATGGTTTTGAGGTTTTAAGTCTTTAATGAATATACTTATATCTAATGCATAAATATGATGATCATATTAGGGAAAATGGATCTAATCTCGTGTAAAAGTTATGAAAAGTGATTATAGGATTCTAAAGAATAAGGTATGTGCATCTACCCCTTTCAGTTGGGAAATTTATTATACCATTACCCATATTCCCTAATGAGGCTTAATTTGACCTAATCCATTGTTCTTTAAACTTAATTTGTTTATGCCTCAAAAATCAGTTGTAGTATTATCTTGTTTGGGTTTTTATACCCCACTGCCATGTTATATAAATCTTTTGATTAATCTTGCCATAACGTTTTTTCTAGCATGTTGATTTTATTAGACTAATTAACTAGTGTAGTGGTACTTGTATGTACAACCACCCATAGTTGGAGATGTGTTATTTCTCCCATGGGGAATGTGTTATTCTCCCCCGCACATGAAATATGTGCAAGTGACTGGAAATGTGTTACTCTCCCCTCACCTTTTGGTTGAAGGTCCGGTAGGTGCCTCAACCCTACATAGTTAAGATCGTCAATATTAATCATATATGCAATCCTTTTGTTATATGTTGTTTATGACAAGCATCTATTGAAATATTCCTTTATATAAATGGACTCACTCTCTTGATGTCTCATCTTTTGATGATTTCCTAGCCTATTTTACTTGTTATATTTATCTTGTCACCTTTAGTATAGTTAAGTGACACATACTTTTATTTTCCTTCCCTTTTCCTTTTTACTGGGTGCTTTCCCAACCACCCAGGAGTTGAGCAAGGTGATGGATAAGGCATGAAAATCTTAGCGTTGACATGGACTTGGCTGATGGATGTGTTGCTTGGAGACAAAAGTGGAGTAGTCTAGTTCCCTCTACTTAGATCCTCTTTTTGTATAAAGCATGTACACCCATATTGGGAAAAAATTTATGTACACTTTATTTAAATTGAATATAGTCAAAATTTTATCTTCCGCTGCTTCCCAATTGGATTTTGTTTACCATTGTTTTTAGTAGAGAGGTGGATTTATTTTGCCTCTTTACAGTTTTAGTGTCAAGACACTTTCTGATCTCTTACTCTTTATTCATAAGTGTCTCATTCTCATGTTTAATTTTATTTAAGTTACCTACATTTGATAATCGCCCATAGGGGGAGAGAGAAAGAGATGGAGAGAGTGAAGAATTTGGGTTTTGTTTCATATTAGGTATTATAAAACTAGTTTTTTTTTTGTTCAATTGGAAACCAAGATATGAGCACATTGGCTTTGTAAAGGCCCTCCTGGACACCCTCCTCTGTTGAGGGGTCAGAACATCCCTTGACTCTTCGAGGTTCCCATACGTGCCCTCACTGGCCTCAACACAACACATTAAGAGCTTCTTTCTCACTGGCCTTCTTGCCAACTCTCACAGAAGCCCCCCACGCCCACACCTCTCAGCCCAACTGTCTAGACCACTTTGATACCCTCACATGGGTGACAGGCTCTCGTTATAAAACTAGGTTCCATTTCCATTTACCACTTTGCAAAAAATATTAGGTCGATTTCAGGTTGACATTTGATAGTCATTTCTTCGTGTTATATACATATAATACTTATATCTATATCGACATATCATTCATGACATGCCTATTTTCTCTTAAATATCTTATCTAGCCTTTTTACAATAAGATCGGTTGTCAAAGATTTATCTAACCCCGTGAACCCCACTCAGTCCGTGCTACAAAAATTGATTGACGTTTAGTTTTTTGACAATTTGGGTATGTTCTGGGTTTGGAAGCTGATCTCATAATTGAAATCAGGTTGGGTTTGGAGTTTTTCACTCTAGACTATTTCGAGGCTGACAAATTTGGACAATTCAACCTCTAACGTGGATGCAAATTGATATAATTTCAATATGCATAGAAGAATCTATAATCGATTATTGATTGTACATTACCAAACTATTTAATTATGAGTCATCACTTTGCAAAAGGATCTACTTTGGGATATATGTGAAGTTCATAAGTTAACCTCGGATCGAAATTAAGTCATGGGTTTGAATTTTGTCAATCTAGATCGATTTTGGATGGAAATTTTTGGACAAACCAGGTTATGACATTATAAGACAATGTCCAATTTATTCTTGTATATTTTGTGTATCAACATGTAATTTTCTTGCAACCATTCTTAATGTGGTTACAATATTTTACTATACTTCATATTTTTCACATGTCTTGAAAACTTAATAAATACTATATAAAATCTATATTTTTGTTCCAAAGGAAAACATGGCACATTTTTTGGATAGTAAAATAAACAATCTTTGCGCTATTTCAATGCCATGTACATATATGTTTTTCAATTATGTATGTTATATATGTCATTTTATCTTTGTGTGATGTGTACCATGCTCACTCTAGAAACCATGTGTTAACAACGTATTTTTTCTAGTCTATACTATATAAGAAACGGCGTGGAAGGTTTTCTCCACTATTTTTTAGTAATTTTAATTATATATTTATTTTTTATTGTAATAAGATAGTCATGTGAGAGAAAATAAAAGTGTAGATGCAATTTTTTCTTTTAATTTTCTAAATTACAAATTGGTCATCGTGTATTCTAATAAGACTATACGAAAGGCCCTAGAAAAGATATAATATTTTTTTTTAGTTTTTCCAATTGTAGATCACATGTTGTTTAACTATTATGAGATGTCATGAGAAGTTGCACATACTTTTACCTTTAATAGAATGACTAATTGAGATTTATGCATTCTAATAAGGTTTTATGTATTGATGCAATGGAGGTTGGCTCGTGCCGGTGCCATATTTTTATGAATGTTAGGATTGAGAGTGTGACGTAAACAAGGTTGGAGGAAGATAAAGACGTGGTTGCTCTAACATAATATTGGAAAGGATCCAACAATGACAGTGCTGATAAAGTAGTAGTTCTCATTCATTTCTTCCCTTTTTAATGATATTTTTCTTCTTCAACACTATATTTTGTGCGACATCAGTCCAAACAAATTAAATTTTTGTGTGTGTCTACGTTCTATCTTTACCAGGGCCGTTGCAGAAATTTTAGAGGCCCCGAGATGAAGATAAAAAATAGGCCTTCTGTATACTCTTATTTAACAAATTTAAATAAATACAAGTTTAGTTATAATTGTCAAACTTTCATATAAAAAAATAATAGCATCAATTCAAACAGATTTAGATTGCAACTTCTTACTTACTGTATTAACAATACATAAAATATAATGTCAAATAACACTACCCTACAATAAAGATGTGTTTACAAAAATAAAATTGTGGGCCCCTGTCTTTGTTAGGCCCTTGGCCGTCGCCCATGTTGGCCACCCCAATAGGCCGGCCCTGATCTTTACTCACAGCCTAATTGCAACTTAGATCTTACTTTTTTTATAGTTAAAGAGGGTATTGTAATACCAAGTTACGATCTTCAAAATATCTTGCCATAAGAAACCCTCCGTGCCAAACGAGGGCTAACTTAAAAACTGCAAGAAGCACTCGGTGCCAAACGAGGGCTAACATAAAACCCCATCATATAGATTCATGGAAACGGGCCCAGCATTCTGTCACCGAGAATTCGGATTCTCAGTGTCTCAAAGCTACTTCGAATCGCGCCCCGCCGCCGCCCCTAGTGCCCGAAGCATCGTCTACTCTCGTGTCAATACTGCGGAACCCAACTAACCAGGACAGCCCAGATGGCGCTTCTGATGGATGAAGGTTCCGAACCGATCACAGATAACGAGAAGGCGGACCTCGACGCTATAGCCGCCATCAAAGAGTCCACGGCACGGGAGCTGAAGGTATGCGGAGTTTATAACGCTACAAGCATTTCGTTCCTCACGTATAGTTCTAACGGCGCCAGTAGTCCGCCTTGTCCGGTTCCTGTTTTACTTCCTTGCTTCTATCTAGCAGAGCTGCCGCTTTGTTTTGCAATGGAGCACAAATTATTTTCGTTTTGCTTGTTTGGATATCGTTTAGCTTCAATTTCTTCGGTATCTTCTGCACCTGCGACTGAATCGGCATAGGCGGCTAGTCCTTGCCGAAAAGATATTACCGTGCTCTATGTCAGCTATTAGCTGCATCTTGTTGGTTTTTGTGTCTGCCCAGCCTAAGAATGTGCCTACTCCAACAGTTTGAAATTAGTCATTTACTGCCGCTAAGGAGGTCTTTTTCATCTTCTTATAGTACTTGCAGAACACTGTTCTTAGCAGGTGTTTTGTAGTGGAATTAAACAATAACATAATAAAATACCGTACACGTTAAAATAACATAGATGATGAATACATAAGTAAATGGTATTCGTATTTTACATATTATACTTCCAATAGCATATTAAAATAGATTGATTTAAACAGATGGCTAGCTTCAAAACGAAGTATGAATCCAAAAACGATGTAATCAATTAGTCTTTTCATATAACACTGTAATGGAAATCTTCACTAAGTTGAAACAAGATGTAAAGATTTAAGTATAAACAATAAAAATCTTAACTAAGTTGGTTAATTTACATTATATAAATGCAAAAAAAAAGATTTTAATAAATCTACTTGTCATGTGATCCCTTAAAAGATGACAAACTCATTTTGTTCAGTCGTATATGAAAATATATGTTGCAAACTGCCACTCCATAAAATGGAAATGCATTTAAACACTTCATGTGATATGTATTATAACATTAGGTTTCTTCGTAGTAAATAATAAGCTTTAAAAAAAAATATCTTAAAGACATTAGGGATAGACGCTAAGCACCTATAAAATTAGAGTTGTATACACCTAGGTATTTATCCTTCACCATGATATTGCCACATGATAATTGACAGAAAGGGAAAACCATACGTTATACGAATTCATCATCATCATCATCTAAGTCTTAGTCCCAATCATGTTGAGGTTGGATTTATAGATCTTTCTTTTCCAATCAACTATGTTATGGGTCATTATGTTCAAGATGTAAATATTCACACCCTTTTTGAAGCTCTTCCCAAGTTAATTAGACCTTCCTCTTTTTTTTTTTCATTGTGCCAGACTCAACAACATTGCTTCGAATAGGCGCGACAGTGGGTCTGCGTTGCACATGGCCATACCGCCTCAGATGGCACTTGCTCAACTTGCCCTCAATGTCACCGCCCCACTTTATTCTTTATGTAGTCATTAAAAACAATCTTTTCTTGTATTCCCACACATCCATCTCAATAGACGCATTCCATCCGCATTTGTGTTGTTGAGACCTTATTTCTTAGCGTCTAACATTTACTTCCATATACCATGGTTGGCGTATAAGTATTCTATCAAACTTACTTTTAATCTAAAAGGGATCGCTGGCCTTATGACTACAATTGCACTCCTTCATTTCAACCATCTTGTTGCAATCTTGTGACAAACATCATCTTGAACATCACCACCCATTTAAATATAGAATCCAAGTAACTCCATCCAACTTGGTTCCACCATTTACAAACCTAGATTGGCTGAAATTGCATTGCTTCTACTAGATTTTTCTTCCACTGATCATAATTCATTAGATTCCAATGCATTTCTCCAAAGTTCAACTTTATCATTCAACCTTTCTTTATTTTCGTTAATCAACACAATGTTTCTCACAAATAACATGGACCAGGGAATATCATCATGAACATTCTTTGTCTACTCATTCATAATAACATCAAACTGATATGGGCTGATGCCGATCCTTGATGTACCCTACCGTGATAGGAAAAGTTGATCTCTCTTCCCAAGATTCCTAACTTTACACTTGAGCTATCATATATGTCTTCAATCAATTCAATGTATTGGATGGCACACCTTTTTTGTATGAAACCCTTTACAACACTTCCCTGGGTTGTCAATCATAATAAATAAGAACCATATGAATATATTTTTTTGTCTTTTATGTACTTTCCCATGGGCCTCCTTATTAGAAAACTAACATCCGTTGTTGATCTTCTAGGCATGAAACTAAACTGGTTGTTTAATTTATGCGGTACAAATATTAGTCTTTGCTAAACAATCTTCTCCTAAAGCTTCATAGTGTGACTCATCAATATGATTCCTCTATAGTTTGTGCATCTCCGTAACTTATCCTTTGTTCTTGTAGATGAGACTATAGTAAACATTTCTCCACTCATTTGACATCTTTTTGGTTTTTATTACCTTATTAAAGAAATTCATTAACGACATAGGTCCTTCATTCTCTATACTCTTTCACACATCAATGGGAATACCTTCTCGTCTGGATACCTTTCTCGTTTTCATCTTTTTCAAAGCATTTTGACCTTAAATTAGGGAAACTCGTTGCGTGTAAATGATATCTTTTGTATTTATTTCACATGAGTCTCTTATATTATCAACAATATCTCCATTGAAAAGCTTATGAAAGTAATTCTCCGTTAATTCTTGATTTCGTCATCCATCGCCAACACTGCCGTTTTCATTCTTAATCATACTTGTCAAGGCGACTAGTCGGTCACCTTTCCAGCTTGGGCGACCAACCGACTAGTCGTCGACCAGTCGACTTGTCGGTCGCCCAGTCATAGGTATGATATTTACATAATATTGATCATCTACATATAGTTATATACAATAATTATATAAATTCACTAATGTAAGCATTTATCCAAACATATAATAACCTAGATTTGGTAAATAATGTCATAGAACACCTCAAAATTTTTGAACGAAGACTATTCAATGTATTCAAAGTAAACACATAATTAGATAGAGAAAAGTGATATACAATTATTAAATTTAGACTTTTAGTGCTTGTTGAATTGTTACAACTAAATTAAAAGTTATTAATTGAACCAGTGTAGTGAATGGAATTGATGTTCACATCAAATGACTGCAAAAGACAAACATAAACATTCGAAATAGGGGGTGGGGAGAATTAGAATAGCAAAAAAGAAGAAGGAAAAACCCTATGATTCTTGGCTCTAGTCTAAGTGGCCGCCCAGTCTTGGCTTGGGCCGACCAGTTGGGCTAGTCGGCCTGGGTGGACGCCAAACTGAGGTCCAAATTTGGGCGGTAGGCTAGTCAGACCGCCTCCAACGACCAACTGACTAGTCAACGACTAGTCGGCCGACTCAACAAGTATGTTCTTAATTGCACATTACCTGACTGAAGTCTCATCCTTTGATCTCTCTTATACAAGTCACTATATATATATCTTTTCCCCTTCTATGGCATCCAACTTCAAGATCTCTTCAAAGTATCTAGAGCTTGCCTCTTAGGCTGCCTTGTTAGCTTCTTTCTTTGCTTGGTTGTTTCTCTAAAAAGTTAAATCATCCCGAGATTTGGGCTTGCTCTTATAAATTTTCCTTTCAGTTTAATGCCATTATGTACTTCATCATTAGGCCCACACCCTTTGGACTTCCCCAAAATCTCTTTGATAATTTTTGTTATATAGGATGTCATATTATGCCGTAGTGTTAACATCAGACTCCAAGTTCCAATTGTCCTTGATAAGTATATCATAAAATGTCAATTTCTTTTCTCCTTTAAGATTCCACCACTGGATCCTTCTATCTTAGTTTTTGTTAAGCCTACCTTTATTGATCTTAATTTTGATATACAAAACTAACTACCCATATTGGATGGTGAGCTGTTAACCAAGGATCACTTTACAATCCATGCATACCTTTTTATCCACTTGCCTTGTAAAGAAGTAACCGATTTGGCTACAATTTCCCAATTTTTAAATTGATCATACAAGAATCCTATGAAACGGGTCCCAAAATCATATCATAGACAACTGCAAAATCTAAAATCACCTCTCCTTTATTTTTGTTGCCATATCCAAAGCCACCATGAACTCTCTTACATCCAACATTCTTACTCTTCGCATGGCCATTTAAATCATCTCGATAATGATCTTCTCCTCTATTAATATTCCTTGCATCAATATATTCATGTTATTCCAAAATTTCTTCTTAGCCTCTTCATTAATACTAACTTTGGGGGCATAATCACAAATCCTATTAAAAGATTTCCCCCAAGAACAATCTTGATAGCTATGATTCTAAAAGCCATCCTTGTGATCTTATTGACTACATGATATCCACTATCTTCAAAGAATTTCCTATCAAAGAGGCAATATTCCAAGATTGTATAATATTTTTTTGTTAAATTTGCTTCTTTATCTGTATCCTTACAAAATGTTGTCCGTGCACATATTTTTGCTACATTTGAACAGTGATGCCGCAGGAGTAGCTCTTTTTTACCCAGACTATTCCAAAGTTCAACCCAATCAGGCGCTGTTATGCTAAAACCCTTTGCGTATTTATCACATCACCTGGGTGCGATGCTACATGTCGCTAGGGATGCTCAAAGAAATTCTTCTAAGGATATATGTCATAAAAAGAGTGACAACAAGTTTATGGCTGGTTGACAACCTATCACCAACACTCCTTTACCCGGGCTTGGGAGCGGCTACATTTACACAAATATGTACAGAACATAGGCAGAGTTGTGCACTATACATATACTTAATAATGATTGTGAAGTCAAGTCTAGTGATGTATAAAAATAATCTCAAAAATAGACAATGATAATGATCCTATCTCAACTGAAAGTGCTATATTCTAACAAATATCATCGTGATGTTGACATCTTTGATAATTTTCCCGATTGATATTTTCTGTATTTAGGTTGTGACAGCTGTTATTGTTAGTGTAATAAGCAATTCCATTGTATTTTCTTTATTGGACTAATGAGCCTCTCCTATTTAAGCCCATCAGTGTCAATTTAGTTTATCATATTATGTTAGGCATGTATATCGTACCCTGAGTCAATGCTATATATAGGATTCATTATACTCTGTTTTATATTAATCGAATTGCTTCTCATTGACTCACATGGTATCCGATAAATTCTAAACTCTCAGGATTTTAGAGAACAACCACCAGGACAACTAGACAACAACAACTCCGAAGAGCTGCCATTGCACAACTGCCGACAACCAGTAGCCCAGTGGCATCCAGGCAGCTATTGACTGCTATGAGCTTATGTAGACTTGTAAATGGATCGAATACAGAGCGAATACTGCTATATCTGATATCTAAATCAAAAAGGAAAAGTTTGATCCGATATCCGATGGATATGATATCATAATTATTTGAATCCGTGATCCGAACCGATGATATTTGAATTTGGACAAATTTCCGATATGAGCTAAAAACATACATTCAATGTTAATAAATTATTTTATATATTAAATATGTTTACATTAAATATATATGATAAAATGTCTATATTTTTATATTTCTATATATAATAATATAAATTTAATAACATATGTATGTATTTGTCGAATTCAGGTATTTTCGAAGTGGATACATAAATATCCAATATCCAATTCTGGATCTAAAATTCAATATTCTAAATCCGGTATGAATTCTGCCGATGTCGGATTTTTTGTTTAAAATTTTGGACTCAAATTCGAATCAAATGTGCGAATTCCAGATTTCCATCTACATGACTTGAGCTATGCCGCAAGTAGGCTGTTGGCATTAGACCAACGACCGCAACCCAACATAGGGCCACCGGCTGCAGCCCACTGCTGGGTCGCTGTCAGCTGCAAACCACGTGAAGCCTCCCACCGCCACCTACTCTGCGGCATCAACAGGGGCTACCACAACCCTCCTGAAGGAGAGACGCAATAGTCGACCCCATAGGAGACGTTACCATTGTCACTTGACATGTTCAAAATGTGCATCGACCTCCAAGGGAACAAGGGTGTCACCTCCACCTCTCCTCCATTACCAACGACACTCTATTGATTGTGGCACGGTTGTGGCAATTCCTTAAATTTTTTGTAGCAACAATAGAGTTCCCTCTTACATCTTTACCTCCCCATGTACTTTCCCTATGTACATGGGTGAGCGCTTTCAAGTTAGGGACTTACATATGTTTCCTATTACATAACTAATTTCCTATGATAGTGCATAGCCATGCAATTTACCGACATTATTCATAACATTGTGCTTTATACCATTGAATATGAATTTTCTCTCATTACCTTGATTTTATTAGTGTGATCCGTCTTCAATCATGTCGACAAAGAAACTCATTAGATGATCATCTATAAAGACAATGCTCCAACCTCATGGAGATAACTACTTACTGTAGATTAATTCAATCTATACCATCCTTGAATCCATAGATAATTTGAAGTTTATTGAAAAGCTTGTTGAGGACACCTATCGAATGGAAACATGGAAATATCCAAGTCAAGAGTTGGCTTTGGAACAGTATGGAGCCCTCCATCACCTCTAAGTACATGATCCACAAGTATGCCAAAGGCTTGTGGGACGTAGCTCGTTGTCACTTCAATCAGGGAAAGAACGTGATGCACATCTATGAGATCTAGGACAAGCTCTTTATGTACACCAGGGAACATGTTGCTAGATGAAAATTATGATGCCATCTTCGCCTTATCTTAACAAGTTGACTTTTTCCAGCCCATCACCTATAATGAACAAACTAGGAGCTTGCCAGCCTCATGACTACAAAATTTCTCAGTGGTGCATTTTGCGTATTCTCATATTCATGTTGTAGTCTTGGCATGCAACCAATTCCCTGCTTTGGAGGATACATTTTCGTGTTTACAACTCTAGAAGTTGCGGCTAATTGTCTTATTATTGAGATGATTAAAAAAGGAGTACAAGGTTCTCTTTTATAAGACAAGAGAAAGCCACAAGGTTTAGATATAACCCATGTGGGATAAAACAAGACATAAGAATAACAAAGAAAAGAGAAAAAAAACAGACTAAGTAAAAACGCAGGAAAGTCTATATACTAATACTCCCCCTCAAGCTGGAGCGTAGATGTCTATCATGCCCAGCTTGGATGTCATAACAGTGAACCTCGTCTTTGGTAGAATTTTTGTGAAGATGTCAGCCACCTGATCAGACGTATGAATGTAGGGAGTAGAGATTTGGCCCGATAGAACAGCTTCGCGGACGAAATGACAATCCACCTCAATGTGCTTGGTCCACTCATGGAAAGTAGGGTTACTAGCAATGAAAGTAGCTGCTTTGTTGTCACAATACATTGGAATAGGAGACGTATCAGAAATACCAAAGTCCTTCAGCCAGCTCCTAATCCAGAACAGTTCACAGGTAGTGTGCGCCATGGCACGATACTCAGCTTCAGCACTAGAGCGAGCAACAACAGACTGCTTCTTGCTTCGCCAAGTGATAAAGTTGCCTCCCACCTAGGTTTTGGAAAGCGCGAAGCGGGAAGCGTGAGGTTTGCTCCCCTTGAAGCGAAAAGCGGGAAGCGGGTTTTGAAGCGGACTAAAGTGGACGCTTTTTGAAAAAGCGGTCCACATTGTTTTAAAACATTTAGAAAAATTTAGTGATTGTCATACTACTGACAAAAAAAAATATTACTTAACAATCAAGCATTCTGAATAATGTTTCACTCCATCGAATTTAGTTGTTTCAAACAAACATGTATATTCAGTAAGAATTGATAACTAACAAGCAGATATTGTAACATGCTAGAAAATTACAGACCATCAAATTACTTTGTATATTAGTGAGTATTGACTCATGTTACATTGTACTGCAATATTGTTATATTGTATCATCATATGAAAAAATTACATATCATGCAATTCTTATACTTATATTATGAGTATATGACATGATTACAGAGCATCAAATTATTTACTAGTTATTATACAAGTGAAACACATGTTACTTTACAAAACTGATACACTCCGATATGGTACCGATACAGAACATGCAATTAGTAATGCTAAAAGAATATAAAATGACAAATTACAGACCTTCAAAAAACTGAGTATACCACTAAGTGTTGATGGATGTTACTTAATGATATTAATATACTAAGTTACAATATTAGCTAAATAACTACTGATTTACGACGATAACCAATAAAAGAATTCAGACATAAATCTTAACCTACTGCTACAATCGATGTATTAAAAAGGATCACATGCTCGTTACACCATACCATTTGGTAAGCTATCCGGATGTTTTGATGAGCATTTCAATATGTGATCATTTTCTATATGTATTTTAGTAACATAACAGTAACAGTAGTCAGTTCCTATATGTATTTTGATATGCAATGCTAGCAGACAAGAAATGGTTCTATTTTAATAGTAACACAACAATTATAAATTTTTGCATGTGAGCAACAATAACACATAAAAATCTGAAAGGAAACAGTAAGCTTAACGTAGAAATGGTGATAACTGCAAAATTGGTGATGTTTAATAAGATAGCACAATACACAAAATTGAGAACAGGAGGATAGAGTACTACTGTTTTATTTATTTCACTTAACCAACACATTATGAAATATTCTAGCCTGAAGCAGACAAAGCGGGCCAAGGCGGATCAAAGCGGTCGCTTCCAGTAAAAACGCTCCAGTAGCCGCTTCAGGTGAAATTACTACGGATCCTACTGTTGGGCGCTTAAGCGGCCGCTCCAGCCGCTTTTTTAATCACTGCCTCCCACAAAGGTGCAGTAGCCAGAAGTAGAGCGACGGTCAACCTTGCTGCCAGCATAATCAGAGTCAGAATAGCCAAGAAGTTTGCAGTGCCCATGTTTCTTGTAAAGCAGGTCTTTTCCAGGAGAACTTTTCAGATATTTCAGAATATGACAGACAACATCCCAATGGCATTGCCGAGGTTTATCCAAGTAACGACTAACCAGTCCAACCGCAACAGTAATATCAGTCCGTGTAACAGTAAGATAGATGAGTTTACCAACCATTCTTCGATACTGATGATTGTCAGGATAAACAGGAGAATTCTCATCATCCCAGTCGGTGTTCGGATCCAGAGGTGTGCTAGCAGGTTTAGCACCTAGAAGACCAGTTTCAGATAATAGGTCCAGAACATACTTCCGCTGAGATAAGCAGAGACCAGAAGAAGACCGGGACACCTCTATCCCAAGAAAATACCGTAGCGAGCCGAGATCCTTGGCGACGAAGTGTTTCTCCAGATAGCACTTTGTTGACTGAATACCAGCAAGCATAGTAACAAATTCGGTATTCGGGATACGTACGGTCGAGCTGAAAAATTCGGTATTCGGGAATTATGCGGAAAATTCGGCTTAAAAAACGGTCAACGTACGGTAAAAGTACGGTCAACTATTCGGGAAAAAGTCGGGAAAAAAACGGATATATATACATACATATATATACATGTTTGCAAAATATATTAATTGGGCAACAAACTTGAGATATGGAGTGCAAATTAAGGTGCTACAAATGAAAATTAAAGTTTGCCACATCTTGTCTTACAAAAAAGAAGGCATCTTAGGACCAAAGAGTAGTAGACCATTACATTAACATCACACAACAATCAAGTTTAAAGTCTATTACACCTCTGGAGACATAAAATCAAGATTGAAAGGCTCAGAATCAAATTCAACATTTGTTGTAGTAGTCATGGAGATTACAAGAGAAATCGCTGGACGAGATTTCAAAACAAATTGATATAATCATGGAGATTACAACCACAATACTTAGTTAGAACATAGAAGAGACTCTACTGCTGTTGGATTACTAGAGGAGAAAAGGGGAGGGTGACTATGGGGGGGGGAGACAGAGAAGGTGAAACAATAATCTAAAATTGATGGAAATTAGGACAGGGGCCGATGGAGGAAGGGGGAAATGTGATGGCGTGATGGAAAATTTAAGGAGGAAGGTTCAGCGGAGGGTGCCTGTTGGGGAGGATGAAGGGGGATGGTCGGGTATGGCTTTCATGCCACAACAAACTTCTGGTGGCCGTAGCAACTAGGTGAGAGTGAGGGGATGGCGGGGCGGAAAGATGAGTGAGGAAGGTTCATGGGAGGGTGATTGTGCAACCGACCTTGCTGCTGCGGTTGTGTAGCTGCTGGAGCGGGAAGATAGATGAGGGGATGAGGGTGGACGGAGGATGAGTGGGGGAAGACCACAGAATATTAGGAGAAGAGGGGACGAAGGAGGGGAAGAAGTTGAATAAAAAAAAATACATAGGGGACATACCTGGAGAAGCAGCCGTAGGAACCGAGGAAGCTGCTGAAAGCCGCCGGCCCGCCGCAAGCGCCGTAGTCGGTGCTCTCCTTCTCGCCTGATTTGGATCCTGCAGCCTCAGGCGGTGCTCTTCTTCTCGCCGGCGTTGGGTCCTACAGCCTGCAGGCAGTGCTCCAGCAACTGCTCACCGGCAATGCTGCTCCAGCATCGGGCGCAAGAGGGGTTCTAGCGGGGGGAGTCGAGGGGTTCTCGCGGGGGAGTCGAGGGTTTTGGGAAAACCCTGTAGCGATGGGCTGAATATGACTGGGGGGAAAAATAAGTGGGCCGCACAGTACTGTTCAAAACGCGAAAAAAACGAAAAAAAACACGTTTAAAACGAAATGTACGTATAAAACGCGTATAAAACCCGTTTAAAACGTTTAATACGTTTTGAAGTATAAATCGGCCGTAACATACGCTAGACGAAAAAATCGCGTTTTAAATGCGTTTTTTTCAAAAAAAACGGCGTTTTTTGTTACTATGCCAGCAAGATCACTTCCGGAAAGAATAATGTCGTCAACATAAACAATAAGGACAACAATGCCAGCAGTAGTATTTTTCACAAAAACAGAATGATCTGATTGGGAGCGCCGGAAAGAGAATTTCTGAAGAATAGTGCTTAGCTTGTCAAACCAAGCTCTGGGGCTTTGTTTCAAGCCATAAATTGCCTTTTTCAACCTGCAAACTTTAGAGGACTCCCCCTGACACAAAACCGGGGGGTTGTGTCATGTATACTTCTTCATAAAGATCACCATACAAGAAAGCATTCTTGACATCAAGCTGATACAGAGGCCAGTCAGAATTTATAGCAACAGAAATCAGAATTCTCTCAGAGTTCAGGCGCGCCACTGGAGAAAAAGTCTCGAAGTAGTCGACCCCATAGGTCTGTGTATACCCCTTTGCCACAAGTCTCGCCTTAAGCCGTTCAACAGTACCGTCTGGCTGGTATTTGACTGTGAAGACCCAACGACAACCAACTGGAGAGCAATCAGCAGGTGGATCAACAAGGGTCCATGTATTACGTTCTGTAAGGGCCTTCATTTCTTCTTCCATAGCCTGACGCCATGCAGGAAGTCTAAGAGCCTGAGTAGCATTTTTAGGAACAGATATAGCAGAAAGAGCCGCAGTGAAATTAGCAAAATTAGCACCCAAATTATCAGTAGAGCAAAAGTTGCCAATCGGATGCATAGTACAAGTTCTTGCCCCTATCCTCAGACTGATAGGAATGTCAAGATCAGAAAATACCTGCGGAGGTGTTTGTTCTGGCACAGAGGATAAGGACGATGGAGAGGCCACAGAGGGAGCTGTCGGCTTCGGTCTTCTGTGATAAACTTTCAGAGGTGGCTTTTCAATCGGAGCATCAGAAGTATCAGTCATATCATCCACCACAGGTAAAGGCGTGTCCACTAGTAAATTCGAATTGAGCGCAGAACCAGCCGAAGAATAGAAAGACATATGCTAAAAAAATACCACATCCGCAGATACAAACCACTTTTTAGAAACAGGATCATAGCATCGGTACCCCTTTTGAGTGCGAGAGTACCCTAGGAAAACACATTTAGTCGCTCTAGGATCCAATTTAGTAAGGCCTGGCCGAAGGTTCTTAACAAAACATGTACTTCCAAATATGCGAGGCGGGACAGAAAAAAGAGGTGCATCGGGAAACAGAACCTGATATGGAATCTGATTTCCGAGCACAGAGGATGGCATGCGGTTAATAAGATAACAGGCAGTGGATATCGCCTCGGGCCAAAAAAACTGGGGAACATGGTAGTGAAAAAGAAGGGTACGAGCATGACGATTCTTGCGTTCAGCGACACCGTTTTGTTGTGGGGTATAAGCACAGGAAGTTTGGTGGATGGTGCCTTGACGACGACAAAAGGAGCTAACAGAGGCTTGCATGAATTCCAACGCAATATCAGTGTGAAAAAATCTTTATAGGCTTAGCAAATTGAGTGCGGATCTCAGCAAAGAAGTCAGTAATTTTTTCAAGAATAGTAGATCTATCTTTAAGCAAAAATAGCCATGTTGTTCTAGAAAAATCATCAATGAAGCTCAGAAAATATTTAAAACCAGAAGTGCTCGACACAGAACATGGACCCCAAACGTCAGCATGTAAAATATCAAAAGGTGCTTTAGAACTGATACAAAATTTTGGGGAAAAGGTAGCACGAGTCTGCTTGCCAAGCTGACATGTCTCACAATGAAAATCAGAAGTAACTACATCAGGTAACAATGCTTTTAACTTCGCAACAGAAGGGTGGCCCAATCTATAATGCCACTGGATGCCTGCTACAGATGATGTCAAATATGCAGCTGTCTTTGGCTCGTCCAAGTAGTAGAGTCCATCCGGTCCCTCATGGCCTGAACCAATCGTCATCCTCGTGCGCAGATCCTGAAACAAAACACCATCCGGGTCAAACGTAATTGAGCAACGAAGGCTCTTCACAGTTTTACTGATAGATAGTAAATTAAGAGGAAATTTTGGGACATAAAGAGTGGATCGCAGAGGCAAACTACCAGTGGAGCAAATATCACCAATGCCAGTAACAGGTGATTTAGAACCATCAGCTAAAATAACAAGAGGTATAAAAGAAGTCTTGTGCAGTTTAGAGAATAAATCAGGATTGCCAGATATATGAGAAGTCGCACCAGAGTCAATCACCCAGGAATTTTTACCAGTCTTGGTCAGAAGGGCGGCACTACCAGCATTTGAATCCTCAGTAGAAGACGCCAGACGAGCTTGTAGCAGTTTTTCAAGTTCTGAGCGAATCCAGTCAACAGTTGGTGGAGCAGGTTCACTTTGTTCAGATGTCACTTTATTAGCCCAGTCAGGTTTGCCGTATTTGATCCAACAACGATCTTCAGTATGGTTGGTGCGCTTGCAGTGAGTGTAGTAACGAGACTCCACGGGATCAGCTCCAGATCCACGACCAGGTGCAGTAAAACGTCCTCCGCGGCCACGACCACGATCACGACCGCGGCCATGACCACGGCCACGAAAGGAATCACCAGAACGGACAGCGAGGGCTGCCCCATCAGAAGAATCAGGCGCGGACTGAGACACAGAAGGTAGGCGCTGGACCCTTTTGAGCACATCTCGAAGGGTAGGTAGGGGATCGTTGGAGAGAATTTGGTCCACAACACCAGCGAAAGAAGCAGGTAAGCTAGCGAGGAACTGAACTAACATAAGTTCATTCCGCTGTTGGTGCACTTCATCAATATCAGTAGTCAGGGGATGATACACCTGGAACTCATCCCAGAGAGCACATCAGGAGTTGTAGTAGTCCTCAACGGAGTCGGTAGCCGAAAACTCCTGTTTGGCAAGCTGTTTGAATATCTCGAAGACCTTCTTCGGGTTCTGCTGGTGAGAGTAAACATGGGAAAGCTGGTCCCACATTTCTTTGGCAGTCTGGAGGCGAAGCAAGGACTGGCTGATCTTGGCCTCAACACTGTTGACCATCCATGTCATGAACCCATAGTCCTCTTTGGACCAGAGATCATAGGCTTGCTTCGTCTTCTTGTCAGTGTCTGCAACAGGACGAGCAGGGCCTTTGGTAGTCAGGTGAGAGTAGCGCCCTTGTGCTTTGACATACAACTCAAAGGAGGCCGCCCAGAGGTGATAGCTGGAATTATCCAACTTCACCGTAGTAACACAGAGAGGTCGAGGGAGATCTGGAGTCGCCATCGGACCAAAGTAGAATAAGCAGTAGCACTGACGCAGATAACAACAGGCGTCAGTAGTAGCAGAAGTCAGCAGCAGGAGTCCAACACATGGACTAGAAGTAGTAGTAGGCAGGAGATCCAATCATGGACCTCAGAAGACCCCCACGGGGCAGAAAGGAAGAAAAGAACCTACGCCAACATGGAGGAAAGATCACTCCACCATGAGGCGCAGGCAGTCAGATGTGAAAAATTGATTTACGCCTTCAATGTGCCAGATCTGGAAAACGACCGGGCTGTACGTAACTTTTTCGGAAAAAGTACGGAGGCCGAAAAAGGAGTCTTTAGTCGGACGAGATGGTGAGCGAAGGGCTAGAGAAGATGGGAAGAAGAGAAGGGAGGATAGGGTGGGTGCTTGGGGCTGCGGAAATTGATGGTGGTGGGGCTATGGTGATGGCGGCAAGAAGATGGAGGGGTCTGTTGGCGGCGGGCAGCAGAGATAGCTGCTGGAAAAAGGAGAAGAAGGGGGGTTTGCGGTGGAGAGGAGAAGAAGAGAAGTAGTGGGTGGTGAGGGAGGAAGGCAGGGAAGGAATTGGCGGTGGCTGGAGAGGCCTGTTGTGGTGGCGGCGGCACCAAGGTTGGTGCTAGGCGGCGGCGGCAGACCAGGGGGTTGCTGCTGGGCGGCGCAGCAGGGAAGAAGGGGAAGGGTGGCGGCTAGGGTTGTTGGGAGGAAAAGAAGGATTAGGGTTAGGGAGGATCAGGAGGCTCTGATACCATCTAGAAGTTGCGGCTAATTGTCTTATTATTGAGATGATTAAAAAAGGAGTACAGGGTTCTCTTTTTTTAAGACAAGAGAAAGCCACAGGGTTTAGATATAGCCCATGTGGGATAAAACAAGACATAAGAATAACAAAGAAAAGAGAAAAAAACAGACTAAGTAAAAACGCAGGAAAGTCTATATACTAATAACAACAATCGAATGTATGCCCACAACGTAGCTCGGCCATCCCACCAGATTCACAGTTCGTCATAGCTGTTGTGGCTCGAGGCTGGGGACGTGGACATGCTCCTAGACCCAATTGTAACTTATGCAACAAACTGGGTCCATCTTGAGAAGTGCTACCAGAAGCACGGTCATCCATACAGGCATGGATGTGAAGCAAGCACTGCCCATGTTGCTCAATCTGCAGACGACTCCTCGGTCACCATTTCTTTGGTAGAATATGGGCACATTTTGCAGGCAACTCAACAACATACTAGATCCGAGGAGTCCATGCCTTTGCAACTTACTACAACCTCTTCGTTGTATCTGACCTCCAACCAAGGTAATATGGGGCTCTCTATGGTAGTATCCAACTCTTCTTGGATAGTTGACTCTGGGGCCACACACCACATGTTTGGTATGATTCCTCTTGATTCCTATATTTCCAATTCTCTTATCACACTTGCAGATGGATAAACCAAATTTGTTAAAAAATGTGACAGTGTGAACATCTCATTTAAAATGAAATTCCACTATGTGCATTATATCCCTCATTTTTCATTCAACTGAATGTCTGTTGCTAAACTTGTGATGCCTTTAAATAGAATGTTATAGTCGGTATTCATGGCTTTGTGCTGTAGGATTCTTTGATCTTAAAAAGGATTGGTTGTACTACTTTCCCTTTTTCCTTGCTCGTCTCTTCAACTTCATCAGTGCTATGACCACCTCTCCGGGAAAAGCTCAATCGGCTAGGGCCGTCTATATCTAGTTAAAAAATCTTCCAGTTGACTTTTGTCAATTTGGAAACACCATAGGATTTCATTATTTCCAAAAGCATTTTGATGTTCAAAGACTGTTTATGATATGATTCATTGTGACATTTGTATATTTTGCATGGTTATCAGAACCGAACCGAACCGGCCGGTTCAACTGGTTGAACCGGGAACCGGTGCCTCTAGCGGTTCGGTTTAGCCCCAAAGCCGGAAATCCCTTTGAACCGGTCAAAAACCGGTCAACCGACCGGTTGAACCGGTGAACCGGCCGAGTCTGACTCACCAGTGACTTGCTGGAATTTTTGCTGATTTTGTTATTGCTGCAGTACATGCCACCCCTCCCCCCTTTTCCCCTATTCTTCCTCTTCCTTGTCTTCATCCTTATCCTCTTTTTCCTGTCTTCAATAGTTTGCTGCTAGCATTTGCTTCTGTTGTTGCTGTTATTTGCTGCTGCCTTTTTTTGTTGTATTGATCTTCTTGCAATTTCTTTGGTGCCTCTCTTCTTCGTCATCTATTCCCCCTAGTAATGTTTCCATACAGCTAAAATATTCTACCTACCATTTGTCATTCTTTAGCATTCTCCTACTATCCTGCCACGTGAATGACTATAGAAAAGCCTAGTTCTACTGTCTATATTTATTTTCCTACTGTGGTATCACCTCATATTAAATAAATTTAATTTGATTACTTGATAATTTGACATAGGAAATGCACTTCCCAATTGAATTATTGTCGTTTCTATTCTAGTTTTTGATATTCTCCTACATTTGTTTACTTTTTCCTTGACTTTTCATATATTATAAGGTTATAAATATAATTTAAGGTGTCATGCTGACGTCACCGGTTGAACCGGTCAGACCACTGGTTGAACCAGTGAACTGTGAACCAGAGGCCTCACCGGTTCCTTGACCGGTTCGAGTCTGACAACCCTGATATTTTGTTACTTTCATAGACGACTTCTCTAGAATAACATGGATATATTTGTTGAAATCTTGTGATGAGATTTTTACTATTTTCAAAACCATTTATAAAATGATCTCAACACAATTTAGTAAATCCATTAAAACGATTCGAATTGACATTGCTTTAGAATATAATTTCGGTTCCATGACGTCATTTTACTCTGAAAATAGATAGTACATCATAAATCCTCTGCTCACACTCTACAACAAAGTGGGTTTCTAAGCATAAAAATAGGCATTTGCCGGTCATTACTCGAGCCCTAATTTTCCAGGCTCAGTTACATATCCTATTGATCTGAAGCCGTCCTCACAACATGCTACCTTATCAACCTTCAACCATCTTCTATTCTGCAAAACATGATTCCCTTTTTGCTTGTTTATCCATATACAAAGCGTTTTCATCTCCCTCTTTGTGTTTTTGGTTGTACAACTTTCGTTCATAATTTTGATTGAAGGTAGACAAACTTGTGCTGTGCTTTGTCAAAACGGTTTTCCTTAGCTATTCCACCTTCTAAAAAGGCTATATGTGTTATGATCCAAACACTCGATGGATGTCTGTTTTTGTGGATGTTGCCTTCCATAAATTCAATATTTTCTTCGCCACAACTTCCTCTCCTTCTCCCTTGCCTCGAAACAAATTTGTTCATCTTGATCTCTCTGATCCGTTGGAGTCTATTCTTGTGGAGTCCTCTCCAACGGATCCTACCATTGAAGCTATTCCAACGGCGTTTGTCATTCTTCCTCAACCAAATTTGGTTTTTGACTTTGCTAATGTCTATTGCCGACGCTCAAAGCAAAATCCCCAACTCCAGTTGCTAGCTCCATCCTCCAATTCTAAAGATTCAACATGCCCAATGGTACTCTAGAATGGTATATGTCCTTGCTCTCTCTTCCATCCCATTTCTTGTACATGCTTCCTTTCAAACTTTCTCACAATGCTAAAACTATTGCCTAGTACGTAGACTCCATTCAAATCCCAAAAAACTACTGAGATGCTGTTCGACACTCTGGATGGAAAGTAGTAATGTTTGAAAAAATAACAACTTTGCATGAGAATGGAACTTGGAATGTTGTCCCTCCGCTTCCAGACAAGAACATTGTAGGCTGCAACTGGATCTTTTCTGTTAAATTTAATCATGAAGGCTTCATTAAACGTCTCAAAGTTTGCCTGGTAGCTAAATGAATCACTTAGACATATGGTATAGACTTCTTTGAGACTGATTTGCTAGTCACTCGTGTCTCAGTAATTTGCATTGTTATGACTTATTTGTTTTGCAACACAAATGGATTGGCCAGTGTTCTAGCTTGATATAAAAATGTCTTTCTCCATGGTAAGCTTGAGGAGGTCTATATGCAGCGGCCCGATGTTTACAATTGAGGGGAAATCTTCTCACTTCTGCTGCCTAAACATTCAGTCTACGGTCTCAAGCAATCACCACATGCTTGGTCCACGAAACTAAGTTGTGCAATGTTCACTCTAGGTTATTTTCAAGTCTTCTAGTGACCACAATCTATTCATCAACAACACTGCATCTTGTATCATCATCCTTACCGTTTATGTTGATCATATCATTATTATTGGCAATGACACTGCAGGGGTTTCCACCTTTAAGGATCTCTCTCGTCACATTTCACACAAAGAATCTAGTGCAACTTTGCTTTTTCTTGGAGATAAAGTATTAGGTTTTTAAAATGGCATTTACCTGTCACAATAGAAGTATGTCCTGAACCTCCTCGCTGATTTAGGCATACTCAACTCCATGCTTGTCTCCTCTCTAACTCACTACCACACCAAAGTCAATGCCTCAGGGGAGATGATCATGAGCAAAACTGACACATGGTTGGGATGTTGATTTGTCTTACCATCACCTTACTAGACATTGTCTTTGTAGTTAGTGTAGTAAGTCAAAATATGCTGAATTCACTCGTTTGCGCCTGGAGTTCAGTACCATGAATTCTGTGATATCCTAAAAAGTGCACTAGGAGGGGGTCTCCTTAATAAAAAGCATCCTTCTCTAGACATGCCCCAAACGTGTTATGCTGATGTTGATTGAATTGGGGATTCCAATATAGGAGATCTACATCTGGCTACCGTGTCCTCTTGGGTGATCGTTTCATCAATTAGCAGAGTAAGAATCAATTAGTAGTTTCAATATGGAAACAAAATACCGGCCATGGCCCACATTTAATGTGAAATTCAATCGGTGACATAATTCTTCAAGAACTTGGTCTTTCCCCATCCTCTCCAACTATCCTTAAATGTGTCAATCAAGTTGCTATCCATAAACCCTAAAACCCTATGTTTCATGAGCGCATTAAAGGCAAAGGTTGATTGGCATTTTTTACGAGATCAAATCTGTGCCAAGAAGATTATCACACTATATGTGAAGAAACATAGAAAAACTTGCAAACATCTTTGTAGAATAAGTTTCTTTGAGTATATCAAATAAGAGTATCGAGTCTCCTAGTTATAGGAGTCAGGGAGTACATGGGCTAAATAGAAACAAGGACAAATACAATGGGCCTAAGCCCAACTAATCAAATATACTAAGACTCCCCGTCATGTTCGAGAGTAAACATTGTGAATTCCCAACTTGATGCCTATATACTTGAATAAAGCAGGAAGAAGAGGTTTAGTAAGGATGTCCGCAACTTGATCACCTGCCCTATTATGAGGAGTGATGATCTGCTTGGCTTTGATCATGTTCCACACAAAATAGAAGTCAACTTCAATATGTTTTCTGCACTTGTGAAAGACTTGATTATTATCTGTGTAGAGGCGCATGAATGTCACACTATAAAGTAGCTAGAGTTTGAAAAGGAATTCCAAACTCAATTAAGATGGGCCTGACCCACTATAGATCACAATATGCATGAGCCATAGGTCGATATTTTGCCTCGGTCCTGGAGCGAGCTACCGCCGCCTGTTTTTTACTTCTCCAGAAAATTGGGTGAGTGCCAATCTTGACACACTAGTCGGAAGTGGACCGTCGGTGTTTAGAATCATCGGCCCGATCTGCATCTCCATATCTAGAGATAGAGATCACATTGAACTTAGGACGTTTGTAGAGAAATCCTCGTCCTGGAGCACTCCTGAGATAACAAAGAATGCACTGAATGTTGGACCAATGGACCAATAGTCAAGTAAATCAACTTTCCGACTATACGACGATATTCTCTGGATTTGCAAAGAGTTCTTCATGCATAGGTTTAGTATGATAGTCCATCAGAGTAGAGACTGGTTTGGCTTCTGCCATGTTGGCCTCTTGAAGCAGGTCCAAGACAGTGTCGTTGTGACAGACTGGTCCCCGGGACTGCGCAGAGGACTTAAATTCCAAGGAAGTATCGCAGGGTGCCCAAGTCTTTTATATGGAAATGCGCATACAGAGACTGCTTGAGCTGGGATATCCAATCATATCACTGTCGGTGATGACGATGTCATCAACATAGATAGAAATAAGAACATGGCCTTTTGGAGGACTTAGAGAAGAAAAAAGAGTGGTCTATGACAGATATCCGAAAATTAAGCTGTGTTAGGACATCACTTGAACCAGGCCCTTAGAGATTGCCCGAGGCTGTAGAGAGATCGTCAGAGACGACATACTTTGTGATAAGATGTCCCCTCAGCAACAAACCTGAGTGGTTGTTGCATGTAGATTTTCTCCAAGAGATCTCCGTGAAGAAATGCATTCTTGATCTCGAGCTGGTAAAGAGGCCAGTCAAGGTGAGCTCCAAGGGAGATAAGGATGCAGACGAAGGCAATCCTTGTTACTGGAGAGAATGCCTCAAAGTAATCCATGCCAAAGATTGATTGAATTCTTTGGCGATCAGGCACGCCTTGAGTCGTTCAACAAAACCATCCGACTTGTTTTACAGAGAAAACCCATCGACAACCTACAATATTTTTGCCTGCCAGTGGGGTCACAAGATCCTATGTCTTGTCATTGTGGAGGGCTCGCATTTCTTCCATCATGGCAACATTTTGTCCAGGATGGCGTAGAGTATATGTTGGACACTTGTGAACATATGTTGTGTCCAAGGCAGTAGTAAATGATGAGGAAAAAGAAGAAAGATGTGCTAGACAACAAGTGTTGCAAATGAGATGCTTGATAGTGCAAGTGCGTATATCTTTTCGTAGTGCCACCGATAGATTGGATTGGTTCGGTGACGGTGATGCAGATGCAGTCAGTGACTCATCTTTCATGCACCGGTATTGTGTTGTTGATGGTGGGGGTGGTGTTGGTGTTAGTGGGATGAATGGATTAGACAACGAGACCATACTATCAGTATGATCAATGGGGGGTTAGGTTGATACAAAGAACATTTCATCCTTAGGAAAGGTGACATCCGTAGAGATATAGATAATGCCAGAGTTAGGTTCAAAACATTTGTATTTGAGAAAAAGGATAACTGAGAAATACCGTTTAAATAGGTTACGGGGAAAGCTTGTCGACCTTGTGATCAAAATTTTGAATGAAGGCGACACACCTCAAAATCCGAGGCGATAGAGGGAACAATGTGAATGGAGGGAAAACAATGGTGTCAGAGAGTCTTTTTATTATTGTGATTATTGTCTTTGTAATATGGGCCCAAGTATGTCTTGTCCCATTAGGGTTAACTTGTGCCCTGTAAGCTTCCTCGTTCTCCTATATATAGGAGCAGGGTTTCTCTTATCTAATACATCGATTAGCCGTCTCTTATTATTTAAGATGGTATCAGAGCAGTCGTCCTAGGGACCAAAACCCTATGAGAGAGAGAGAGAGAGAGAAACAGAGCATCGCCCCCTTGTGGGCAGCCGCTGCCCTCGACGGTGCTTGGTTGCCCGCAGAGAATTCCCTCTTGATCTGTGCGATCTGCTCTAACAGGAACTCGCCGTAGCAGCCCTCTACTCTCCAGCCGCTACCTCACCTTGTCGTTGTTGCCTCTATGTTTTAACGCCACCGTCTGTCCATGTTGCTCCTCCTGCCTACACCATGTCAAGCCACCATCGGCTCTTTGCTGCTGCCATGCGCTCCTGTGCCGCCGCCCAACCACTATTTAGCCGTCGTTGGATGCTATCAAGCAGCCTTGCTACCCTTCGCGCTGTCAACATTGTATTAGAAAGTAAAACACCGCTGCATCATGCCTTCCGCCGCCATCAAGTTGCTGCCTGCCCGCTTTTGCACCACCGACCCTTCCTGCCCTTGTGCTACTGCTGCCCCATGAGCCGCTGTCGCCGCCACCCTGTGGTACCCTATTGCTGCTCCTTTTGGTCGCCGCTAGACCTTGAATGGCAGCCCGCCACTGGCCCTCCTAGTTACTGCAACCGCCATATGCTTTGACTATTGCTTCTTGCCTCGTAAAGGCTACCTACTGCCACCAATGCTACAACTGTCGGGTGCTTCACAGCCCATCGGGTTCCTTATATTTTTCCTGTCGCTCATGTCTTCTCCTACAACCGCCGCCATGCCCTCACATAACTGCTGCCCTGCCCGAATGATCCAAGGAGTTGGTAATTACAGTGCGCTTAGGGGGATTCGAACCCGGGTCCCCCAGGGAGGACAAGCCGGACCGAACCACCTGAGCCACACTGTCCGGGTGAAGAAATGAAGAATTTAGTTATGCTGTTATGTGCATCTTCATGCCATGTTTTACTGTTGTTCTATGGATCTCGTGCTACACATACTACATGATAGTTTTGCTGCTATGTGTTGCTTTCCGCTGCTATTATTACTTATTCATCATCTACCTTGACTGCTGCTATGAAGTTACATATTGGGACGCCATTATTGCTGCTTGTGCTATGATTAGCACATTTTACTTGCTGCTATCTATCTGTCCGTGCTTTATTTGCATGTTGACTTTTATACTGTGGACCAGTACTCTCTGGACTTTGACGTCTGCTACTGTGGTGGATATTGTATGAAGAGGGAAGATGATGAAGATCTTTGTTGCTGACTTTACATGGAGCTTGCATATTGGAGTTAGTTATTTGTTAGCTACAATGTCCACTGGTCTTATATCTGCCTACATCGTCGACTGTTGCTTCCTCCCTACTTCTTTGTGCCAACACTCTCTGGTTCGTCCGTGCTCTGTTTTGCATGTTGACCCGTCTGTACTTTATTTGTACGTTGACCACTACTACTGTTGTGACCCAACACTCTCTGGACTGCGACGTTAGTGATGAAATGAAGACCATGCTGCTTTGATACTTCTGCTCCAGATGATCGTGTTGCTGCTTATTTCTATTCCAGATGATCGAGAAGCTTCTGTGACCTACTTGCTTGGAGTATCTGCGTGAGGGGGAGTGTCTGAGTGTTTGAGTGCTTAATTGTAATATTGAGGGGGAGGAATTTCTTGTATGGGCTTGGTTTATCTTTTTATTTTGTTTCTTTGTTTTCTAGTTTGACTCTGTTTGCAAGTTGATCTGGGATTATCCCAACTTCAGCTAGAGGGGGAGTGTTAGCGAGTTCGTTTATTATTGTCTTTGTAATATGGGCCCAAGTATGTCTTGGCCCATTAGGGTTAACTTGTGTCCTGTGCTTCCCTGTTCTATATATAGGAGCAGGGTTTCTCTTATCTAATACATCGATTAGCCGCCTCTTATTATTTAAGAAATGGAAAAAGAGCTGCGGTTCATGACAATAGACGAAGGTTGATGGTTAATAAGAAAGCAAACGGTGAGAACCACGTTAGACCAAGAAGACTTAGGCGAGTTGACACGAATGAAAAGAAAGCGTGTAGTGTCAACTAAATGACGATTTTTATTTTTTTTGGCAATGCCGTTTTGTTGTAGAGAGTGCAAAAGCGTTGATGAATCATCCATATATCATAGTAAAAGGAGGCGAGATCCTTTTGGGTATATTCAAGGGCGTTGTCGGTTCAAAGAATCTTAATAGACATTGAAAATTGAACGGAAACCAATTTGTGAAACTCGCGACTTAATGTAAAAACTTCATTACGAGTTTGAAGTAAGTAAAGCCATGTCATTCTAGAAAAATCATGCACAAATGTAGCCTTTGTAACTAGTAGTCCAGAATGGACCAGACACATCAGTATGAACTAAGTCAAACGTACGAGATGATTGTTTACGTATACATGTTTGGAAGGACACACGATGGTGTTTTTCTAGTTGACAAGCGTTACACTGAATGGAAGAACATGAGATAAAGAACTATCTAATGGTTTAAGCTTGTCTAAAGGTAAATGGCATGACATAGATGCAATTAAAGTGGCGCGGAGGCAAGAAGGGCTCATGGTAGGCTGGAGGGTAGGCGAAGAAGTAGTAGAGATCACTAGAGCGTACTCCCTGCCCAATCATCGTCAAATTCCTCCAATGCTATAAAATAAAACTAGATGGACCAAAAGTTACGAAACATTTGGGAGAATCAACAATTTTTGCTATAAGCATCAAATTGTATGAAAAGTTTGGAACAAAGCGAACAACAATCAACTTGATTTTATAAGAGATAGGAATAGTGCCACACCGAGTTACTCGTTTAACCGACCCATCCAGCATGGTGACAGAGGCATGAGGGATAAGCGAATAGGATGTGGTTAGAAGATGGGGCACACCGGTCAGATGGCGTGTTGCGCCCGAATCCATAATCCAGTTAAAACTGACAACAAGCATGGACCGCAAAATTTCCTCGAGAAGTGGTGGCTAGGTGGGCAGAATAGCTGACAGTAGGTAAAACCCCGACTTGCCTATTAAAAGAGGCAAAATCGCTAATGCTGTTGTGGAGGGGAGAATCCCCATAATATTGGGTAGCTTGGCAAAGGCGTTGACACTCCTCATTGGATAATGAGACATGAGAAGTTTGAGAACATTCTTGTGGTAAAGGAGGTGCACGACTAATTGTCGAGGTAGATACTTGACTAATGTAGGCAGGTGCTTAAGCAACACAGGTAGTGCCTCTGCCATGTCCTCTCCTATGTGTGCTGGATAGGCATGCTTTGAGTGGCAAACGTCTTCAGTGTGGCCCAACTTGCCACAATAAGTGTACTTTGGACATTGACCTCGTTCACGACCACAACCTCTAGCCTTTGCAACCATTGCCATTGGAGGTTTAGATTCAAAAGTAGTAGAGATGCGAGGAGCAAGCATTTCAGACTGAGCCAGGCGTGCATATGCCTGGTCCATGGATGGAAGGGTCACACCAACTAGGAGTAGCTGTTGAACAACAATAAAATGAAGAAGCCCGTTGAGGAAGTGCCCAATGAGGAGAATTTCTCTCTCTTTGGTGACCTCAGTAGAGGTCGTCAGGGAGAAAAAGTTCAGTTGATTGGACATGGCCTTCGTTGCATCATAGTACTTGCACAAGGGTGGATCCCTTTGCAGTTCGGAGAAGATTTTGTCCATGGCGTTGTAGATATACAAGCAATTGTGTTCCCGAGTGAAGAACTGCTTCATTTCGTCCCACATTGTTTTGGCACACTTGTGCCACATGTACTTGACTGTAATGTCAGGCTCTATGCACCCTCAAAATCAGGAGAGAACCTGGCTATTGCATGTAGTCCACGCACTATCTGGTACGTCAAGGGCATCCTAAATGAGAAACTTGAGTTTACCCCATGTTACAAGAAACCTCTCAACCATAGTTTTAAAAAGCGGTATGCGTTATGCGTGCGGGAGTGTATGCGGTTTTGGATTTTTTTAATAATTAACTAGCATATATAAAGTAATCACACAGTTGCATATTTAATTTGTACAATACATCATTAGACACTGAAATTTGAGAAGGATTCAAATATAAAGTTTCAATGAAAAGTAAAGCACTATTTAGAATGCATTCTAGAATCATTTAAACATAAACTCCAATGAAGCACACAAAAAATGGTTTAGTACAAGTACATGACAATAAAGACTAACCAAACCATACAAAAAAGCTCGCATGTCCTAGACACCAAAACAAAAAACATTAAGTAAGCACGTGACTCGTGTACAAAACATACAACAAAATAGTACATCAAGAGATGTTATCAATAGAGATGTAATCTAGTTTGGGCCGAGATAACAAATGTCCATCTAAAAATCGGCGACTAATCGGCCTTATAAGCGATCGAGTATATGCGGGCCGCTTATGCGGCCTGTGCGGCCTTTTTTTGAAACACTGTCAACAACATTCATTTAAAGTAAAAAGTTGTCATCGTTAATTTTAACGGTAGATATGTGTTGCATATCATTATAAATGATAGTTGTTTTAGCAGCATCACCATGATGAGGCGAGTAAGATACCGGATAATGGCACGATACAAATACACAAATACGTTCCGGAATGTAGCACAACACAAACAGAAAGTAAAGGTACCAGAATGTAGTACGGTACAAAAAGAACAAAATAGAAATACTACCAGAATGGAGACTCGGTAGGAGTAACTCTATCAGAATGGAAATCGGTAGGAAGAAAGCAATACTACCAGAATGAAACTCGGTAGAAAGAGGAATGACACTCCCGGAATAGATCTTGGCAGGAAAACATAAAGCACTATTGGATTAATGGTGCGGTATGATAATGAATATAAAGTCTAGTTTTTAAGAAAAATAGTCAGTCGTGTGGATTAGGGGAACCACATAGAGAGGAAGAAAAAAGTAAAGCTTTGCTCCTTTTTTGTTTTGGTGCTTTGTAAATCAACATGAGAACTTTTATATGTCTATATAGGGAGAGAAGGGGGTGGGTGGGCGGCAGGTGGGGCGGGAAAGTGGTGGTAGCGAGTAGAGGAGGGGGTGGTGGTGGTGAGGGGCGGCGACCGCCGTGTGGGAGAGGGAGAGGGGGAGAGAAAGAAAAGGAGAGAGAAGGGTAGGGTTAGAACCCTGCTTTTGATACCATGTAGAATAAGTTACTTTCAGTAAATCAAATAAGAGTACTACATCTCCTATATATAGGAGCCAAGAAGTATATGGGCTAAATAGAAATAAGGGAAAATACATTAGGCCTTATCCCAACTAATTAAATATACTAACAATCTTCATTAGGCCGCTTTCACCTACCTCCAACAATATGTGTGGCAAGTCGGGTATACATGATGTAAACTCTCTAGCTTGAGGGGGGAGTGTTGATAAAATAAGCAATTCTATTTGTTTGCTTTATTAGGACTAATGAGCCTCTCCTACTTAAATCCCATTAGTCTCAATCACATTATTATAGTATGTCATGTATATCGTACCCCAAGTCAAGGCTATATATAGGACTTAATGTTCTCTGTTTACATTAATTAAATTGCTCCTCATTGACTCATAGCTATGTATATCAAAAAAGATTTCAACATATTTTTGATGATTTACATTGTATTTGTGAATCCCCTAACCTTGCTTAAATGGTTGAACATGCTTAATTATCATAATTAGGTGCTTAAAACCTTAACCAAATCATGTGAGGTGCTTTGATATCATGTGACAAGCTTAAGTTTGAAGTTTAGAACTGTTTGTGCAAGTTATGCAATTTTGTGCACATTTATGCAATTTATCCAAATATGAGGTTTTACTTGCAATTTGTCACATGCATTATGATCCTTGGATGTTTTCTTATCATGCTTGAACTTGTTGGGCCATGGGCGTTGTGATGGACCAAACTTTTGGAATCCTTAAATGTTCAATGACAAGTGAATTCATGCATGTTGAGCTGTTTTGTGAGTCCCAAGTGTTTTGTCAAAGTTTGGATGTCAAATGATATGGATATCATGATTAAGATCCTTAAACTTATGCCTTTGTGAAGTATTTAATTGAATGGTCAAATAGTTGAGTTTTGGCACCAAAATTAAATGGATTGTACCTTGAGGTATGATAAAGCTATGGTTAAAATATTAGAGCAATTGGATTATCCTAGATGAAGTTATCTGGGGTTGAAATCATGCAATGATGTGTATTATTGAGTATATTGGACCAAGGTACATGATTATATAAGTTGGTTTTGATATGTAGTGTCACACATCAGATAAATTGAGCTAAGCCACGGATTGGCTGCGTGGCTCGTTTGTGACCCTAGGATGATGAAAAACGGACAGCCATGATTGCATCTCCTACCTTGCGGTTAGAGCAAGGTAAGGAGTAGTTTAGTTGCGGCTTTGCATATCTCCACTCGTTCAGATCGTGGGGTGATAGGGAGATGTAGATGGGCAATTCGATTCGGACTGAGACAACCGGTCTTTTGACCTCTCGTACGAGGAAAACTAAGAAGACAGTAGGAAGATCTCCCTCCCCCTTTGCCTCTTCTCCATTAGCCGTTACAGTAGAACTGGGAAGGAGTCGGAGTAGATCACATACTAGAAGAAATAGAGAAGAGGAAAAGAAAGAGGGCGAGTAGAGGAGTTGAACTAGGGCGTTTCCGACCCCCCTCCGTTGTGAGTTCCATGGCCGATGAAGCCAAGTTTGGCTAGAGCAGAAATGGAGTTTGGAGGCCTATGCACGCACTTTCTCACTGAGAACGAGGGATAGGTACGAGTTCGTAGAGGATCCGAGGAGCTTTCTGAAGCTTCATATCGGTACGAGGTTGAGCATAGGCATTTTGCCTCTTTTGCTCCTCCGCAGCAAGGTTTGCGACGGTGAGCTCATGAAGAAGAATCTTAGAAGCTGCGATGGGGGTATATGGAAGACTGGATCAACGAGGAAGATCTCCACGAAACTTTTAGGCATGGTTTCATGGTAAAAGCAAGCTTGAAGAAGAAGAATTTTCTAGTCGGAGCAGTCCCAGCCGCGGTGGCGCCTGTTCACGGAAGAACAGGTCGCGCGCATCGCGTGGAACCTAAAAGGAGACGTCGGACCCGGTCCAGGTGAAGAGTCGGCAAGAGGCCGAGTTGATAATCACCAAAATCGACCTCAAATGGGATCCAATGAACCGCCGGCTTAGTGCGGGCCAGGGGCTGGAGGCCGCGCCCTTGAGGCCACGTGGCGGCACACAATTGATCGCTTAAGGTAAATATTTTTTTTTGGTCAACGAAAATCCTGTTACTATTGTGATATACCAAAACTTTAGGTACAAGAAACTGCACCCCCTAATCCTCTGAGAGGATTACCAAACATAGCAAAATAATACTATCGGTCTTGCGCAGAAGACTCATTCTGATAGAGGAAGACTCCGCTAAAGAACAAACATCAAAAGCGTTTATACAAGCAAAAGCAAATATTTCTAAAACCTACTCTGATGAGGAGCTCCACTAACAATACGCCCACCCACAAGGAGTGCAGACTCATCATCATAGGCTGGAGAGTATCAGCCAAAGCAAGTACTCAATCCTTTAATGGAGTTCAGAGGCAAAGACTCATCTAACTTCATCAGCTACCTCAACTTAACCGTTGGTAGCCCCTTCCTGTGATCCTGGCAGTTCAACAAGAGAGCTTTGATATCTGAATCAGCTGTGTCGATAGCCAAGAGAAGAATCTAGGATCTCCCTTCACACATGCATTATCCACACTCACAAAAATAGTGGAAGAAAAAACCAGAAAATAGCTCCCAGCCATCGGACAGCAGAAAGAGAAAACTCGGCATCAATTGCCACTGAAACCAGGTACCAGGAGTCAAGAAGGAAGGACGGAAGACATCCATCTTTCCTCCTCGCAGAATCTTCTGTTTGCACAGAAGCAACCCGTCGAGCACCTGAGAATGTGTAGAACAACATGAAAGCATTATATCAGGCTTTTGATGTACTAATCTCAAGGATATCATGTAAGTTGTGAAATGCTTGTTTCATGAATAATAAATATCAAATGATGGCCTAAAATTACGAGAATGCATCAATAACTCTTAAATATGATGTAAAATCCATATGCTGTCAGTAATTGTAATGTTGATGCACGAAATCATGTAATTTGCTCCATGTGGCTAATTAGGGCTAATAACCCTCATTAATCTACATTAATTACAAAGATGCTCAAGAAACCTTAGAAATTACAGAGTAAGCTCATATCAGTTACTGGAAGCTGATATATAATTATGAGATCATAATTATGCATATAAATAAGGTTACATGTTTAAGGATCCTTTAATGATGAGAAAACCCTAATTGGATTAATGTATGTAATCTAGGGTTAATACATGAAAACAATGATACATAAACTAATGTTCATGCAACTGATTATAATATGGTATACAACATCAGTGACATCAATCCCAAATAACAATGAGAGTAAGACAAGAAATAATGATGTGAACTTAATGAGCTAAGTAAAACCCTAATGAATCAACTAGGGTTAAGATGATGAGAATCTGATGGCAATACATGATCTTATCTTAATCAGGGGTTGACCAAGGATAGAGTTGACATGAGACTATGTGATGATTAGGATATCTCTTTTCAAGGTACGCCATTACCTCTTACTTGGCTTATTATACAATATGCTTGTGATATATGTGTAGTAAATACTTGACATATGATATTGGATGAAATGATTGTTCTTGTATGATATTTTGTTTGATTTTTCCATACTTACTGCTATGAACACATGAAACATAATATATATGTTCCATTTAATATGAAAGCACTAAACTCTTTGGTTGTACAATGTTTGGAAGTGACTTAACTCTTTAGTAGTCGGTTACATTGTACATATGATTTAACTCTTTGGTAGTCGATCATAAATGCCTTAATCTTGAGCTCCTTGAGAGTCAAGAGAATGTATCAAAACCTTCGACGGTCAATGCTTGGATATATAATGGAAAATGAGCTTAAAATATCTGTTCTCTTTTCTTAATGAACATCTTTGTGCAAGTATATGCTTTTTCTTATATTTGTCTATTATTGCCAAGTGTTAGTTTTATCTTATTGCCAAGCTTAGTAATGAGAGGCATATAAAAAGACACGTAGGCGTACTCAGTACAATATTCTTGAATATTGTGCTGACGTGTACCACATGTAATCTTTGTTTTAGGTATGTGGACATATGCTTTTGAAGAACCAGGATAATTGAGAGTCGTGTGGCGAGTTGATGTAGAGGTGGACTTGTTGTCTTAAGATCTTGTAGTTTAGTGGTAGTACATGTATATGTAGAAATTTGCTGTTCAATATGTAATATCAAATGTTGTAACAATTGATTTTATAATTATCCGTTGGATGGTGAACATGCGTTGTATGGTTTTATTATTGTTCATGTGCATGTGCTCTGATACCACCTGTCTTATTGAACCCTAATGCTTGGGCAAAATGAGGATGTAAATCCTCAAATGTGAAATATGGCATGATTTAACCTAAGCATGGTAAACATGTTATATGGTGGGTGGTTCACCCTAGATATTTTAAAACCTCCTAATAGTGGTTTGGATATGATTATGGGGCTTTGTTTTTGGATATGTTGCACCTAGAGTGGTCTCCTACATATGGCTGAAGACCTTTTGGTTTTTCCTTAAAGAGGATGGCTTGACAGAATTTCTTTTTAGATGTATATGATGTGATAGACTGGATTTTTGGCTTAATTTTCGAGGACGAAATTTCTTTTAAGGTGTGTAGGATGTGATGGAACGAACTTTTAGAATCCTTAAATGTTCAATGACATAAGTGAATTCATGCATGTTGAGTTATTTTGTGAGTCCCAAGTGTTTTGTCAAAGTTTGGATCTCAACTGATATGGAGATCATGATTAAGATCCTTAAACTTATACCTTTGTGAAGTATTTAATAGAATGGTCAAATAGTTGAGTTTTGGCACCAAAATTGAATGGATTGTACCTTGAGGTATGATAATTCTATGGTTAAAATATCAGAGCAATTGGATTATCCTAGATGAAGTTATTTGGGGTTGAAATCATGAATATGTGTATTATTGAGTATATTGGACCAAGGTACATGATTATTTAAGTTAGTTTTGGATATGTAGTGTCACGTAACAGATAAATTGAGCTAAGCTACGGATTGGCTGCGTGGCTCATCTGTGACCCTAGGATGATGAAAAACGGACAACCACGATTGCATCTCCTACCTTGCGGTTAGAGCAAGGTAAGAAGCAGTTTAGTTGCGGCTTTGCATATCTCCACTCGTCCAAATTGTGGGGTGATAGGGAGATGTAGATGGACAATTCGATTCAGACTGAGACAACTTGTCTTTTGACCGCTTGCACGAGGAAAACAGAGAAGACAGTAGGAAGATCTCTCCCTACAGTAGAACTGGGAAGGAATCGGAGTAGATCACATACCAGAGGAAATAGAGAAGAGAAAAAAGAAAGAAAGAGGGTGAGTAGAGTAGTTGAATTAGGGTGTTTCCAACCCCTTCCGTTGTGAGTTCCATGGCCGACGAAGCCAAGTTTAGTTGGAGGAGAATTGGAGTTCGGAGGCCTATGTACGCACTTTCTCACTGAGAATGAGGGATAGGTACGAGTTCGTGGAGGATCCGAGGAGCTTTTTGAAGCTTCATATCGGTATGAGGTTGAGCATAGGCATTTTGCCTCTTTTGCTCCTCTGCAGCAAGGTCCGACGCCGGTGAGCTTATGAAGAAGAATCTTAGAAGCTGCAATGGGGGTATGTAGAAGACTGGATGAGCGAGGAAGATCTCCCCGACACTTTTAGGATGGTTTCATGGTAAAAGCAAGCTTGAAGAAGAAGGATTTTCTCGCCGAAACAGTCCCATCCGCGGCGGCGCCTGTTCATGAAAGAACAGGTCGCGCGTATCGTGTGGAACCAGAAAGGAGACGCCGAACCTGGTCCAGAACAGACAAGAGAGTCAGGTTGCTAACCACTAAAATCGACCCCAAACGAGATCCAGTGAACCGCCGGCTCAGTGCGGGCTAGGAGCTGGAGGCCGCGCCCTTCAGGCCACGTTGTAGCACACGATTGGTCACTTAAGGTAAATATCTCAGAAACTCACAATTCTTAGATAAATCATATAAAATAGGCCGCTTATCAGAAAAATACAAACAAGGTACCAAAATGTTCAGAAAAATGTGTAGAACAACATGAAAGCATAATATTAGGCTTTTGATGCACTAATCTCAGTGAAATGCTTGTTTCATGAATAATAAATATCAAATTATGGCCTAAAATTACGAGAATGCATCAGTAGCTCTTAAATATGATGTAAAATCCATATGATGTCAGTAATTGTAATGTTGATGCACGAAATCATGTAATTTGCTCCATGTGGCTAATTATGGCTAATAATCCTAATTAATGTACAATAATTACAAAGATGCTCAAGAAACCCTGGAAATTACAGTGTAAGCTCATATCAGTAACTGGAAGCTAATATATAATTATGAGATCATAATTATGCATATAAATAAGGTTACATGTTTAAGGATCCTTTAATGATGAGAAAACCCTAATTGAATTAATGTATATAATCCAGGGTTAATACATAAAAACAATGATATGGAAACTAATGTTCTTGCAATTGATTATAATCTGGTATACAACATCAGTAATATCAATCCCAGATAATAAGAAGAGTAAGACAAAAAATAATGATGGGAATATCCTAATGAGCTAAGTAAAACCCTAATGAATCAACTAGGGTTAAGGTGATGAAAATCTGATGGCTAACATGATCTTATCTTAATCAGGGGTTGACCAGGGAAAGAGTTGACATGAGACTATGTGATGATTAGGATATCTCTTTTCAAGGTACGCCATTACCTCTTGGCTTATTATACAATATGCTTGTGTTATGTGTAATAAATACTTGGCATATGATATTGGATGAAATGATTGTTCTTGTATGATATGCTGTTTGATTTTTCCATACTTACTGCTATGAACACATAAAACATAATATATATGTTCCATTTATATGAAAACACTGAACTCTTTGGTAGTACAGTGCTTGGAAGTGACTTAGCTCTTTGGTAGTCGGTCGTACATATGATCTAACTCTTTGGTAGTCGATCATAAAGGCCTTAATCTTGAGCGTCTTGAGAGTCAAGAGAATGCATCAAAACCTTCGGCGGTCAATGCATGGATATATAATGGAAAATGAGCTTAAAATATGTGTTCTCTTTTATTAATAAACATCTTTGTGCAAGTATATGCTTTTTCTTATATTTGTCTATTAACGCCAAGTATTAGTTTTATCTTATTGCCAAGCTTAGTAATGAGAGGTATATAAAAAGACACGTAGGCATACTCAGTATAATATTCTTGAATATTGTGCTGACGTGTACCACATGTAATCTTTGTTTTAGGTATGTGGACATATGCTTTTGAAGAACCAGGATAGTTGAGAGTCGTGTGGCGAGTTGTAGAGGTGGACTTGTTGTCTTAAGATCCTGTTGTTTAGTGGTAGTACATGTATATGCAGAAGTTTGCCGTTCAATATGTAATATCAAATGTCGTAACAATTCATTTTGTAATTATATGTTGGATGGTGAACATGTGTCGTATGGTTTTATTATTGTTCATGTGCATGTGCTACTGTTGTTCCTCTAGATTTCTTCTGATTTTTTTCTTCTTAGCCTAGTGTGGGGTGTTTAAATTGGGATTCTCGCCGAGGTGAGGTTTCATTTTGGATGTTACACATCAGATTAAGTTTTAGAAAATCCGGGGACGTCACATGCGCCTAGTTGTACCTTGGTTTGGAGGTATTACTCTTCTATGGTGACTTAGGATTTACCCCTACATGGACGAGCCACCTTGAGAGGCCATCAACCGACGGTTCTCCTGTTTGATTGACATCTGATGGTCATCACAAGGTGGTGACAACGGGTGGTGGTCTTTAGAGGTGGTAGGTCGATGGTTTTCTTGGTTGAGTTCACTTGGACCGGTGGTTCACTTAAAGGAGGTGATCAAACAATGGTTCATCACCTAGTAAGCTAGGGTTTCAAGAACCGATGGTTATCAAGTGTTGGAAACCGATGGCCACCCTGGGAGGTCATCATCTGGTGGTCTAGCAAACTCCCACAACCGAAGGAGCTGCTGCTTGCGTGGCTGTGGAAGCTCTAGGCTATGGACACATGGAGAGCTGCTAGGACACCTCAAGCTTCTCTTCTCCCTTATCCATAAGCTTTATATATCTATCCTTTAGCTCACAAACGAAACCTTTGGTTCCTTATCTCTTCTCTCCTCTCTGGAGCTTCATCTTTCTCTGTTTGGTTGCGGAGGAGGTGCCCAAGGAAGAGGAAGATAGCCGACCTTTTTGCCAAAGCATCTAGGCTTCAGATCTACCCTCATCTAGGGTTTGTAATGCTTCCTTTATGCGATCTTGACCTAAGCTAGTAAGTTTCTCCTCTTTTTCGTTTCTTTTGCTGTTGTTCTTCCTCCTACCTTCATCTTGGACGAAACCATTGTTTTCCATGGTAAAGCTTGCTCTAAAGCTTAAAGAACCTATCTTTCTTGCTCCTTATGCCTAGGGTTTGTTTCTCTTGTTGAGAAAGGAGCTAGTTGGCTGAGTTCAAAGCTTATACTTGGGTTTTTTTACCTTCTTTGCTCGAGTTTTCTTGCTGTTTGGGGTTATGATCTTCTTCCAAGAGGCGAGTTTTATAACCCTCTTCACTCTTATTGCTTACTGCAAGCTTTCTTGCTCAAGTTCTTGTTCTAAAACGATGATCTAAGCTTAAAGAAGTTATGCTTGTCTAGGGTTTCGATTTTAATGCCGTTTTTCTTAGTTTCCAGTTCTTGATGAACCTGAAATTATGTGCACGGTCTTCCTAAGGTAGAGGAAGACTTAGATCAGGTTTACATGGCAACCGATGGTGCTTAGCACCTAGCAAATGATAGCTTATACTTAGTTTTTAAGCTGTTTTCAACTTTATACATGAACTGATGGATGACCTTATATTAGAACCAATGGACATGCCTTTGTGACAACCGATTATGACGACCAATGGTGACAATCGATGGTCACACCTTAGGTCAGTTTTAGATTCTTTTGGAAGCTCAAATAATCGATGGTTTAGTCCCTAAAAGATGGCATGGATTGATGGTGGTACAGGAGACTATAACCGATGGTGATACTAGTTGTTTCTTTTAAGCCTTAAACAAATCGTTTCTTTGATTAATGACTCAAGGATTAAACCTACACATCAAGTTATGGCTTTGATTAAAGAACCTAATTCAATGGTTAGGGTTTGATACTTCAACATCCAATAGTTTGGGATGATGCCTATAATGTAATATGTTGGTTCTAATAATGTGAATTCGATGGTTTCCTACATGTGATCAACCTAAGGAGCTTGTTTGTTGACAATTGATGGTCAAGTTTAGATGTATAACCGATGGTGGGTTTTATTCCCACAACTGATGGTACCCTTTATGTTATTAAACAAGGGATGTCTAGGGTTAAATGGTAATTCTTTCCAGGTCACAATTCGATGACTTTATAGGTGTTTTGTTCTAGGCGTTTACTTATGTAAACAACCAATGGTTTTACCTTCTCAACAATCCAATGGTTCTGGATTGATGCTTGTGGTATGATGGTATGGTTTGAATGATGTTGAAACTGATGGAGGTTTGCCCTTATTTATAGTCTTACCTTTGTCCTCGTATGATTATAATTGATAATCACCATAATGAGTTAATGCGTAACCCTAATAAAGTATAGTTTGTTGCAACTAACCCTAATGTAACCAAGTGATGGTGATTTATTATGAACAACCTCTTGAATGATAAATAAAATCATGGAATGATCTCTTATTGTTGTTGAAATCCTAGTATGCTATAATATGATGGTTATACCTTGAGTTATGCATGGATTCATACTTGAGGAAGGTATGGAATGATGATGCTTTATCTTATGCATCCACGATTGTATGAGGATCTCATGAGTTAGGGTTTGTGTATGAGTGCTGAACAATAGCTTCAATGTAGTCTATCTTGTTGAACTTAACCCTAATTCAAATAGATGATGGTGGTTAGTCATGCTAACTTTCCTTGACTGATTAATATTATGATGGAATATCCTTCCTAATGAATGATTGTAACTCTTATGTGTTAACTGGTGGGCATCATAGCTTTATGATTTATGCTTTCTTATGTGAAATTTGTACACTATAAGTGTGATGACGACCAATCATACCTAGCTTCCTTATATGTTGATATAATAAAGGAATGCTCTTAAATGCTAAGATAACCCTGCAATGTTATTCTATGAACAATTTTTAGTTCCTTAATGCAACACCATGCTAAGCCTTTATTTTATAAGTATGGTGATGGTTGTTGAGCCTTGTTATATGGCATAGAAAGATAATGATGAACTTGCAGGGATTGATATGACGGTCTTAATGACCTTTGGGCATGGTTGAGCCCTGAATGAGATGTAATCCTCTTATGTTGACAAGGGTTAATACCCTGTGATAATGTGATAAGGATTTATATCCTGTGATAGTATGATGACAAGTGTAGTCTCATAAATGGCAACAGATAGTACCATGTGATGATGAGATGAAGAACGATAAGTCTCATACATTTTATATCTTTTGAAGTTGATACACTTATATACTTGTTAGAAGTGAATTAGGGTTTGTATGTCTACTTGTTTGATGCAGCCTTAATCCACCCAATTGGCTATAACTAATCAAGAGAAACTCTAATCATGTAGTGCTCTATGCCATAGATCCATCCGAGTGTCAAAACTTGCCGGATGGTGAAACGTGTATTCCTATGGGAAACTTGAAGCACATACTGTTGAGTATGTGAGGTGCAAGTTACTGCATGTCCTTGTCATCTTGAATTCTAGGTTTTGAGGATGGCTGCGGTCATACCTCGGTAGGAGAACAACAACGGTCGTGTATCATATATGTGTATATGATGTGATTGCGGACAACTGCGGTTGTACCTCGGATGGTAGGGTTGCGTACCCACCTCCTTTCACTAGTGCCGTCACCTGTACCAAGGACGGACTAGGCTGTTAGCAGATTGACCTTATGTGTCATTGTGGCGGACCCGTACTGACCAGGGGCAGAGAAGATCTCAGGAGTCTTGACTCTTTGTAGATCTTGTATGACACTGATTTCGATTTAGCCGTAGTCAGTTGGAATTTGTGTGGTATCCTCAAATTCCTCAGGGCTTAATAAAAGTTGTAATACAGCCGTGTAGCATGTTTGTTTAGGGTTATACATAACGCTTTACATTAGATGATAACCCATGTTTGCTATCCTTACATAGAGACGATGTATAATATAATAAGAGATGGCAGATATGCTTATGTTGTAGATATGTTCATGTTGTAAACATGCTTATGTTGTCAGATATACTGACACTAATAGTTAAGATTATGCAGCTAGCCATGTTTAATACTGCTAGCCATGCCTATGTATGCTTAAACTACTAATCATGCTTATGCGGATAGTTGTGCTTATGTTGTTGGTTCTACTTATGATGTAGATCTGCTCAACCTGTTAGACATGCTAATACTGTTAGCTATGCTTATGCTGCTAGACTTATTCATGATGATAGAGATGCTATGATACTAGACTTGCTTATGATGTTAGCTATCCTAATGCTACTAAACTACTTATACTGTTAACAAGGTATTTGATGACAATCAGGCTAATGGTGATAATTATTATTTGCTCCTTTATGTATCTTGTTAATTATCACTGCTGCTAAGTCTATTTGTTACAACTTGTAATCAATAAGCGGTGTTGAGAGTTATATCTCGCTGGGACATGGGTCTCACCTTGTGGGTTACCACATCTTTTCGGTGATTGGCAACAGTAGCAGCAGACCTGTGGCAACGAGGATGAGCTATGGTGATGGACCTTAGAGATGGTTGTTTAGTTGTCTAGTATGTCTTAAAGTCGTCCCTGTACTCTCAGGTCCGGGCGAAAAAATTTGTTTACGATGTTTCAATCGAATTAGACTTTTGTTAGCATGTTGATGTTTATTTATGTGGCATATATGAATAATGTTCTCCTGTGTATATATGTTGTGGCTAAGACCATGGAATAAATTGTATCAGATTCTTGGTATAGTATGAATAGAAGCAAGATGTTGGGCTTAAATGCAAATGTTTCTGAGCATGTGCTGATGTGGAAACCGATTTTAATTTACCCTATTTTCTGGATATGTGCTTAATTAGTGATTGATTGTGTTTAGTATTTTGAGTAATCTCGTTTAGTGTGACAGGTTCTAACAATATTTTAGTAAAGAAAATTTAGAAGACAATAATGATGCCTATATGAGAATATATGGGGTACGAGTTACAAATTCATATTTAGGGAAAACTATACACTAGTATAACATACTTTGATATATTGTTGTTTGTATGCCATGACTTATAAAAATGAATGCTTACTGTTATGATCTAGACAATTTCGACTCATTTTCGTTAAAAATGACATTAAATTAAATGATCTAATACCTATGCTTCTTGGTTTGCCGTATGTTGAATTTCACCCAACCTAACCTCAACCTATGGTTACTTTGCATAAGAAATACAAAAACAATACTTTTTTCATTTCGTTACCATGCCTTGCTCTATATATTATTGGAGTGTCATGTAGAAGAGGTGATCGGCTTGTTTGTAGTCAGTTTGTTGTGACAGTTCTTGTGGTATAAATGATTCTTAGAGATTAATCAATATATGGAGCTCATAGCCGAGTGAAACTCAAGGAATAAGGTCTTACAAATTTACTACATTATTAAGTGTTCTATTATTTGACATAGGGTGAGTAATCAAGTTGTATTCTAGTTGGTTGTTGGACAAGTAAGTCTTGAAGGTAACGATATGATTCTTTGATAAATGAAGCCAATAATTTAACAACTTTATCATGTAATGAACATGCAGTGTTGCAATAATTTTAGTCTTACATGCCATGACTTGGGGATGCTAGAGTCCAAATGACACAAACATACTATCAATCTACTATGCACAGATACTCCAAAATAGAAGCTGTACCCATACTAGATACGTAGTGGATACCAATACTTTGTGGCTACTCCAAGATACATACTAGATACCTATGAGCAATATCCAAGCCGTATCTAACTAATAAAAAGTGTAACAATTAATTGTAATTAGCACCCAAGACACCAACTCCTTTTTCAACCCTCTCTGCTAAGTTGCATCTAGCAGCAAGGCCGTTGCAGTTGCTCCCCTAAAGTCACTACAAGGTTAGCCACCATTACTCTTACTAAATGCCATCATTCTTCTCTTTATTGTCTCTACCTCCGTTTTTTGGGATTTCTCTTTTCAAATGAATTTTTCTGGTCAATCATGGAATTTTTACCAGTTCTTTATTGCAAACGAATTGATTCACCATTACATACTTCTGGATGCAAGATGCACATTGTTGTTCCCCACATTCTCTAAAAAGCTTCAATTTGCAACTGTTGTCAAAATACCTCTTGTTCTAGTGACTATATCCATTGTGGTTTATCCTGAATCTATCTTGACAGTATCCATTTCATCTTTGGAGGTAAGCATTGCATCCTCAACATTTTGTCTCCTCATCCGTGTCTTTTTTACCACCGATTTTTCTAGTTCTATCAATTCGTCTTACTCTTGATGTTTGCATACACTTGTATATAGATTGTGAAATACTTCTAGCAAAGCGTTCATGATATAATGTCCACTTTCAGTTCGAATTCTACAATAGATTATAACTGCTGAATATAACTTCAAACTACATCTGAAATTCTTGATCAATTTGAGTGCTAATTATTTGATGCAATATAGATATATACTCAGTTTGACTTTTGATAAAATATTTAATTCTCATTTTATGAATTATATATATAGAGAGAGAGATAGAGAGAGAGAGAGAGGCAGGCTGGAATACTCTTGTGTGTACATATATTACTGTACACCTCAATGGTGTTTGCCTATCTAGACCATGTTTTTAGTGTCTCCGATACACTTAGTGATGTGAAACACATCTTGAAGAAGAAGAAAGAAAATAAATGACAAATTCTCAAAATTCAATTCATATTCAACAGTTTGGACAAAGGTCCCAAGGCCGACTTTTATAACACTACATGACTTGACCGTCAACGGAAATAAAATCCTATTTAACGAAATTCGGAATTAATAAAACCTAAAATAAAGATAGGCATAAAACATTTACGACTAAGTACATCAACCAGATAATTTGTACTTAGGTCCCTAAATATAAAAATAAAGTAAAAACAAATAAAATAAAGCCTAATATGTCCTCCATCAACTCCCCGGGGTTCAAAAGATGAGCCATCGGTGAGTTAGGTACAAATCCTACGTATGCTCTCCCAATAGTGGTTGGTGGTAGGATAAGTGCATTGGCCGCCGCCGCGCGATCAGAGTTGGAGTATTGTCAACCTCAAGCATGCCATAATGTTCACGCGGTCGTAGAGACTTTATCTTTGTAGCATCTGCAAGCATCGACAATACCAAGGTACCAGTGTAGCCATCATCAACTTGAAGAGCATACATGTTGATCAAGGGCTTTGGTACTTGGCGTGGTGCAAGGTTGACATCATCCGCTAAAGGAGGTATCGAGGAATGCATGGACACGTGATCAATACGGATTGGATCATTGATTGCTTGGGGTGGTGGAGGCACCGTCTCTGACTCGTCCTTGTCAGTCGTTGAATCAGAAGTGGGAATTGCACATGCATCATCTTTTTCATCAACCTCGTTTCCGGTGTTGTAGCTCTGGTCACTCGAAGGTAAGAATCGACTAGCTGTTGGTTGTTACACCATGCTAAAATAGCTCCTCGAAACTTATCAGTGGCGATTAGAAGTTTGGTTGTATCACCCATGGTTTTGGATATCTGGAAATACTTGTCAGCACAGTGCAACCAATCAAGCACAATCTTGGAGTCACACTCACCATAGAACTCTGGTATCTTCATGCGTTCTGTCTTGACGTGGCTATTGCAAACTAGAGGTTGCAAATATTTACCTTGCTTTTGTGCAAAGTCATTTAGCCGACGTGGAACTATATCATCCTGTTGTTGCATCATGATGTTCGGTTGTTGCCGAATAGCCTCCAAGGTAATAGTAGTGTTAGCCGTGAAGCGATCTAGTTTGTCGTTGACTTGTTGAAGAGTCGCCATGATTTTCTTGAGAAGAAAGCCTCCTTGAAGTTGATGTAGAAGGAGGTGCCTCAGAAGGAAGGTTAATCCAGTGTGTCCTGACCCTACGCGGATCCAGCTAGAGGCGCCACGCTTGTTGGAGGCGATATTTAGATGCTCCTTGTTGTTGTTGTTGTTGACGGCACGAGGTTAATGCAGGGTTGATTGGATGCTGTGTGGGCTGGGTTCCTTGCCTGATAGTTGTTGGAATCCTACAAGAAAAAGCTATTGTTCGTGGGGAGTTAAGCGGATGAGGGCGGTGGGGTGTTTGTGGAGAGACGATGGATTCGTGAAGAGTGATAGGCGATGGATGCGTAGCGACTGATGGTTTTACGACAAGGACGAGTGTGTGGCTTGTGGTGGGGCTTGTAGTCGCTGGGTAGGGGAGCGGAAACTGGGAGAGATAGTGCTGGATCGGCGGATAAGGAGGGGTTTATCGGGTGGTATTGGACGAGGAAGAGGGAATGAAGAAGTAGAGGGGGTTGCTGGGTTAGGCGTTCTCGGAGTTGCGACTGGTTGCTGTTGGGTCTTGCTGAAGGCGAGGCTTGTGAATATTGTGTGCGGTGGGCTGGGAACGCTGACAACAACGGTTGGAAACGTACGTGATGGGCGGAGGAAAGAAAAAAAATGGGTGCGATGGTTGGGCTGATTATTGGACTGGAATAGGAATACGGACGATGGAAGTTTGCGGTATGCCTATGGGAGAATAGGGGCTGGACGGACGGAATTACTGTTCCTTTGGTGAACAATGGAAGGGCCAAAGGGAAAAGAAAAGAGGGGGAAGAGAAGGAGGTTGTGCCCTAATAATTTAAGGTTTGGCTCTGATACCACCTGATGTGAAACACATCTTCAAGAAGAAGAAAGAAGAAGATAAATGACAAATTCATAAAATTCAATTCATATTCCACTGCCTGGACAAAGGCCCCGATGCTGGCTTTTGTAACACTACATGACTTGACCCTGAAGTAACTCCTATTTAACAAAATTCGGAATTAAATAAAACCTGAAATAAAGAAAAGCATAAAACATTTACCACTAAGTACAGCAACTAAATAATTTACACTTAGGTCCATAATATAAAAATAAAGCAAAATAAAATAAAGCCTAATATGTCCTACATCACTCAGAGTGTTTTCTAGCTTCTCTCTCGATTTAAACACACACACACACGTACCGGTATCCGCATGTGTACTTGTATCCGTATCCGTATTTGTGCTTCACAACTATCAATTCATTATCAATGCGGGTTAGTTATGGTTTTGACAATTAATCTCCGATTTGAAATTGGGTTCGTTCTAGATTTGATTAGTACTAATAAATCATGTTCAAATCAGTATATATCTCTTGTTATTGATACTTCAGTACTAAACTAACACTGAAAATTATCATTATATATATATATATATATATATATATATATATATATATATATAGAGTCAGGCTAGTGTACACTCGAGTGTACCAGAGGCACCGTACACCTCAGTCATTTTTGAAGATGCAGCAAATTTTTGAAAAATCTAAACCGTTGATCTTCTTAATTATCATAAGAACATACTATATAATAAATTTTAGCTCATTTGGACATTATAGGTCGTGCATCTAAAGGAGGCAAAAATCATGTATTTCAAATTAGTTTTGTGCGTCGATTTTGTTGTCCTTGGATGAGTGACTTACACTCATCCAAATGAGTTCAAATTTTGTATGTGACATATTATTATTGTAACCATGAAGATCAATGGATTAGATTTTGGAAAAACATGGTCTAGATAGACAAACACCATTGGGGTGTACGGCGGGATCTATACACTCGAGTGTATTCTAGCCTGACTCTCTCTCTCTCTCTCTATATATATATATATATATCAATATATGAATGCTAATGCATTATCTGCTATTTATTTGATAACTATTTGATAAACAGATATGATTATGGAAACGTGTTTGGAGCTAAGGTTAGGTTGCACATTATAGAATCGAGTACAGTTCTGAGTGTAACGCTATTAAAAATTTGATTATGTGGATGTGGTTGATGGACTATATATTGACCTTTTACTAGTATTTTCACACCCCAGTAATATAGATTTTCAGGTGAGGCTTCAGGTCTAGATAAAAAAGAGTGATTCGGCATATCATGGTGGTTGCTAGTTGCTACATGTCATAGCCAGCAAAGTATGCATAGACAAATAATTGTTGACACCATGAAATAGCTTGAACCATGCTCAAATATAAAAAATTAAGCAGATAGCTCAATTAGGAAGGCTGATCGTTGGAATATCATGCTAACAGCCATGTCTTTAGTATTTATTTGAGAACTCTTTAGTTAAGTACTGTATATAATTACAGAATTGGCTTCTGGTATCAGGTCTTCGTTATAGAGCGAGTCTGGAGGTTATCATCCTGATAGATATCTGAATATGAAGTTGACCAAATATGAAGTGAAAGTAAATCGAGTCTGGAGTTTATTATCCCGATGGATATTTGAATACGAAGTTGACTAAATCTGAAGTAACCGTAAATCAAAATTTTCATACCCCAATATAACGTATTTTTTGTATGACTTCAGCTATAGATAAAACCATGATATGTCAAATCCTGGTGGTTGCTACCTGTCAATAGTCAACATAATACACATAGCTGAGTATTTGTGGATAGTAAAATAAACATGGAGAAAGATTGTGGCTACCACGAAATAGCTTGAAACATGTTCTAATATTTTCTCTCTCTCTCTTTATAAGCAGATAGTTAAAGTAGGAAGTCGGACAGTTGGGATAACATGCAGATAACCATGTCAATAACTATTTATTTGAGTAACTGACCCTGAAGTCTAAACTGACTTAAATCAGTATTTTCACACTGCAGTAACAAATGTATTTTACTAACTCTGAACTGACCTTAAATCATTACTTGAGTTCTATTATTCCAATGAATGGTGAAGTTTAAGATGATGTTTGTCACAGGATCACACTAGGATGGTTGAAATGGAGGGGTGCAACTGAAGTAGTATGTGGCCGGAATATCCCTCTTAGATTAAAAAGTAAATTTACAGAACAACTGTACTACCAACCATGCTATATGGAAGTGAATGTTGTGTGATGAAGAAACAAGGTATTAACTGTTGAATATGGCGAAATACGTATGCTAAGATGGATGTGTGGGAAGACAAGGAGAGATCGCTTGAGAAATGACTATATCAGGAACAAGATGGGGGTGGCGAGCATTGAGGACAAGTAGCATGAGAGTTGTTTGCGACAATATGCACATGTGCGTTGCAGACCGACTAACATGCCTATTCGAAACAACACCATTGAGTCGAGCACATTTAAAAGAAAAAGAGGCAAGCCTAACAACTTGGGAAGAGCTCATAAAGAAAGATTTAGAATGTTTACATCTTGATCAGCATATAACCCATAACACAGATGATTGGAAAGGAAGGATCCCGTAACACAGATGATTGGAAAGGAAGGATCTATGTAGCCGACGCCGACATGGTTGGGATTCAGGATGATGATGATGACAGTAAAAGTGTATTTCGTGTGTGGCTTTGGATCTGAAGATAAATATCATAAACTGACTAATCATATTGGATGTTACCTGTCTATAGTCAACATGGTACACGGGAAATATTATTGTGGACACTGAAATTGCGTGTAAACTTTGCTAATATATAAAAATTAACAAAAAAAGTAATCATTGTAACACGTAACTGAAGCGGACAGATAGGTGCATTGCCAAAGAAGCAAGCATGGTACTTCTAGGTTAGGAGAAGCATCTAGCTGAAGTAGGCAGAAATCTTGCTGAAGCAAGCTGATAGACTGTTAGAAAAGCAAGCTACGGCAGCTAGCTGATGTAGGCAGATGGTTGGGATCAGGATGATGATGATGAGTAGAAGTGTATTTTGTGTGTGGCTTTGGATCTGAAGATAAATATCATAAACTGGCTAATCATATTGGTTGTTACCTGTCAAAAGTCAACATGGTACACGGAGATATTATTGTGGACACTGAAATTGCGTGTAAACTTTCCTAATCTATAAAAATAATAAAAAATAATAATAAATGTAACACATAACTGAAGTGAACAGATAGATGCATTACCAAACAAGCAAGCTTGGTACTTCTAGGTTAGGCGAAGCAGCTAGCTGAAGTAGGCAGAAATTTAGCTGAAGCAAACTGATAGACTGTTGGAAAAGCAAGCTAAGGCAGCTAGCTGAAGTAGGCAGATGGCTAGTTAAGGCAACCGGATAGACTATTGGAAAAGCAGGCACACAGCCATGTCACCTTGTCTATTCATAGGGCGGTGGACTTTGGCTACATCTCTTTTATTGCTGTAATTTAATCTTGCTGACTTCATCCTCAGTATTTCATTCACTTGATGCAGGAGCAGGGGAACAATTATGTTAAGATGGGAAAGAACCATTATCCGGAGGCAGTCAATTGTTATACGAGGGCCATCAACCAGAAGGCACTGGACGCTTCAGACACCTCTGTTCTATTTGCTAATCGGGCACACTGCAACCTGTTGCTCGGGAATTACAGGCGCGCTCTTGATGATGCCAATGAAGCAATCAAGCTCTGCCCAACAAACGTTAAGGTGGGCTGGCATGCTTTGTTTTACTCTTGAGTTGTAATGCCTTTTTGGTGATAATCTTCTGTAGGGAAATGCTCAGGTTGCGAATACGTCTTTCTGAAACTTAATGCACTTCAGCTTCGATTGCTACCTGCTTTTGATGCATTGTGGTTCAATTTTTAATCATATAGCTAGCATATCCTTTGTTTTATATACATATGAGGTCCTTGTACTTACTAATTCAACAAACTTTTACATCATTTAGGGACTCACCCCATCTAATTGAGTACAACTGAGAACTTACACCTGAAGTTACTGAATGATCACAAAACCAGTAACATGGTATTGATTGTTGAACTCATTGGGAAGCAGCCTCCCCTGGTATACATGCACCCGGAATGCTGCTGTTTTTGTCGCTTAATAGGATGACAATGGAATGAAATATACTATTATGCATGTTTGATCTACGCCAGTATTAGTTTATTAATTGTTTGATTGCATGGAATATATACAGTTGAAACACTAAAAGAAATATAATTCATAATCAGGCAATTTATCGAGCTGGAAAAGCTTCTTTTCATCTGGGAATGCTAGACAAAGCAGCTTCATTATGCAAAAATGCTATTGAGCAGTTTCCATGCAATAAAGAAATAAAAAAGCTGGCAGCCGAAGTTGATTCAAAGCAAAAAGAGAAAGAGGACCATGGTTGTAAAGTTTCAAGTTCGCTCTCTGTTGCTAAGGTTTTTTTCTTTCTAATATATAAATGTGTGTGTATATTTAGTTTATTCTTTAAAAAACAAATTTACTTATAACAGGATCTTTTTACTGTTATGATTATTTCTGTCTTCATGGTTATAACAGGATCTTGCTAACGCTCTTACGACTAGAGGGTTGAAGCTAGGAAAAGCAGTATATCAAGAGCTTACAGGACTTCAGAAATTTAAATTGGACAAGAACAACATTATTCATTGGCCAGTGCTTCTACTTTATCCTGAGGTCATGTCGAGTGATTTTATTGAGGACTTCTGTGAGACTGACATGATTTCAGCACACCTTGACGTAGTATCCTTATTTTTAGTTGCATCATTCTCACTCATAACAGCTTTCTGATTTCTATAAATGTGTGATTTATTTCTCATAGCTACACACATTTTTTGTAGATTTTTTAATACCATTTTGACAAAGGCTCTGTTTTCATTTCCTTAGCTTCTGTAGATGTATTCAGGAAGCTTCCAGACATTGCCATGGGATTCCAAGGGTGACTACACACGTGGTGCTATTGAGCTATACTATCAGGTATACCCATAACCAGTCTGTGCATTTGACTTGAGTTAGGTTTGCACTATAAACTATAGAAATATGAATGGTATCTTGTCTTTTCCACTTTCGATCCCAGTTTTCAAAAAGAGTGGTGTGCTTCTTCGAATGTATCTAGTTTGTATGAAATTCGGATATCTTGTACGTTACGTATCCCCCTGACCATTTCTTGTCTACCATTGCTAGCTCATAGGGAAATCTGACCGAGGCCATGAATTGGCTTATTATCTCATAAAGTTCTTAATGTTTTACGTGAAAACTGAACTGACAATTAAAATCAATGTTTTCAGAACCGAACCGGTGGTCGGACCGGTACTGACTCAGACCGGATTGAGTCGGGTTCAACCGGAATGGTTGAACCGGTTGGACCGGAAATGATGTCAGCATGACATAAAAAAAATTTGAACCGGAAAAACCGAACCGGTCACCATGATAAAAGGCAATTAGCAGTCGGACCAATCAAATCGGTTGAACCGGGCATACATAATATATACACATATATATATATATATATATATATATATATATATGTATGTATATACACAAACAATATATATCAGTGTTTTGAAAAGCGCCCCAGGCGCCCGCCTAAGCGGCCCGCTTGAGCGGCCACTCAGGCGGCAGCCTAAACCCGCCTGGCCCGTCTATTTGCCCGCTTGATTCCTTGTTTTGGGCGCCCGCTTTTGGCCGCCTAAATTTTAGGCGCTGGATTTTTGTACAATTGCTTTGTTTTTTCATTTTTTTCTAATCAAATGTTGTTGCTGCTACCATATATTGACTTTCCTAGTATCTATCTATGTGCATGATTGACTGTATTACCATGTAATATAATGTGCAATACTAGAAGTCTGTAATAATGTAATACATTGCTGCTGTACATTGTTTAATATGAAACATTACTGTATAATACATTTTATAATACAATAATACATACATAAATATCTACTTATCTACTGCAAATTGTATTTCTTTGCCTTTCTACCTTATATAACTATAATGTACTAATACATTCTATAGTGTAATATATATTCTATTGTTTACTGGATATTAATGAAAAACATTATATATATTCTATTTGTTTACTGCATAAGCTACATTAATACATTATATATCTTCTACTGCTTACTGCATTTTAGTATATATAGTTATAAATATATTCACTACAGTAAAAGTAAACAATTTGGGTATTAGTAATACCCAAATACCATATTACAGCTGTGTTAAAAACTATCTGGGTGCTTTATTTTGTTGTGTAGGCTGTATAGATAAGTCTAAAACTTCCTTATATATATATATATATTACTTATATACAAACATGTATATCTTTTTATCAAATTATAGAAGAATTTCAGTATCCGCTTTTTCAAAAAGCGGCCGCCTGAGCGGCCACCTGGCGCTCAAGCGGCCACAAGGTGCTCTCCACACGCCTCCCGCTTCCCGCTTTCTAAAACATTGATATATATAAATGTGTGTGTGTATATATATATAATATATATATATAAATGTGTATATATATACACACATTTATATATATTATTTGTATATATAGACATATATATATATATATATATTGATACAATATATATATATATATTTAAATATATATACATTGTATGTATATGTATATATATAAATATATATGTATACATATATGTTGTTGCATAGATGTATACATTCATATATATATATATATATATATATATATATATATATATATATATATATAGAGAGAGAGAGAGAGAGAGAGAGAGAGAGAGAGAGAGTCAGGCTAGTGTACACTCGAGTGTACCGGAGGCACCGTACACCTCAGTCATTTTTAAAGATGCAGTAACTTTTTTAAAACTTTAAACCGTTGATCTTCTTAAATATCTCAAGAATATACTATATAATAAATTTTAAGTCATTTGGATACTTATATGTCGTGCATCTAAAGGAGGCAAGAATCATGCATTTCAAATTAGTTTTGTGCGTAAATTTTGTTGTCCTTGAATGAGTGACTTACACTCATCCAAATGAGATCAAATTTTGTATGTGGCCTATTATTATTGTAACCATGAAGATCAATGGGTTGGATTTTGGAAAGACAAGGTCTAGATGGTCAAACACCATTGAGGTGTACGGCGTAATCTGTACACTCGAGTATATATATATATATATATATATATATATATATATATGAATATATACACGTTGTATATATATGTATAAATATATTTTATCAACACACACACACACACACACACACACATATATATATATATATATATATATATATATATATATATATATATGCATCAATGTATTAGAAAGCGGGAAGCGGGTGGCGTGCGGACGGCACCCTGTAACCGATTAAGCGGTAGGCGGGCGATTAAGCGGGCGATTTTTGAAAAAGCGGGTGTCTAAATTTTATATATTTTATACAAAATTACATGTATGTGTATATAAAAAATATATTTATAAGGAACTTCTATACATATCTAATCAGCAAATCAGTAATTAACTAAGTAAAAAAAAGTATTCATCAATACTTACTATTAATCAGCATCTCTAATCACTAAAATCAGTAAGCAGATCAGTAATTGTATTTAACAAACTATGAATTATTGAATTAAAGTAATCACTAAAGTAATACTAACCAGCAGTACCAATCATTAATCACTGAAAGCAGCAAGGAAATCAGTAAAACTAATCATGCATTACTAGTATAATAGAGCAATAGGATATTTACTTAGATGCATTACAGCAGCACCCAATTATTACAGCTTACACACAAAGTATGCATTCTAAATTAGGACTAGCTATATCATAGAACATTTAATGTATACAAGTTTCGTATATTATAGTCAACACTACTTGGCTATGTAATTAATTAATGTTAGATGCTTACATTAGGATTTTTAAACAAAAGCGGGAAAAAAGCGGGTGAGGCAGGCAAAAAGCGGGCGATTTTGTTCAAAATGATTAAGCGGGCGATTAATGGCAAAATTAAGCGGATGGGGGTCATGAGCGCTTAAGCGGCCCGCCTGGCCGTTTTTTAATTCACTGATATGCATTCTACCTTATATGTATATTTTCTATGTATATACATACATACATATATATATATATATGCCATATGTATGTACATATATATACATATATGTAAATTCTTATATGTATTCTACCTTCTGTTTTCTCTTCTCTTTGAACCACTGGTTCAATCCGGTTTGGTCCGACCGGCTGGTTGGACTGGTTGGACCGTATTTCTGACCGGTTGGACCGGAAAAAGACACAACTGGTTTTTTAGGCTTCCGGATCGGTCAACTACCGATTCACCGGTCTGACCGGTCGGACCGGCCGGTCCGGTTCAATTTTAAAAACACTGGTTAAAATTATTGTTTTTTGTTTGTTTAGTGTCTATTGTGCAATACTATGTAAGCTTCTTATATATTATAGATCTCCAAGATGTATGACAAACTTTGATTGATTTCGCGAAGACTTTATCAATTTTAAAAATTGGTGAATCAACATGTAGTCTACTAGATGTTTCACTTGAAAACATATTTGATAATTCTTTTAAAATGTTTATTTGTTGTTTATTCTACAAATCTCTTTGTAAACCTCTCTCTTCGTGCAACCGTCTTTGTATGAGTTGGTTGCCAAAGTGGATTGAGATAAAGATATAAATCAAAGATAAATTGATAACAATATAATTAAAGAACATGGGAGTGATGAAGAAAACATGTTGGCTAAGTCGTACCTAACCCTAAAAAGTTTACCACATGTTTTTCAAATCTAGTAAGGGACCACCGTTGTTCAATTAGGAGAATGAGAACAATCCGTTTTTTGTGGTCAATGATATTAGAGAGAAAAACTCTACTCCTAAAGATACATGAGAGGGGATGAGTTTAGACTTGAACTCTCAAAACACTAATGAGCTACAAAGTTAGGTCTAAATAAGTTGCACAATTAATAAACATATACTCTTTATGACTTTACCTTAAGGCGGACCATAGGAGAACTCGATGTCTAGATTAGACAAGTAGATACAACCATGGCATACAAATTTATCACCAAAAGTAATAGATGATACTCGACCCGTAATTGTTACCCATCCTCAATTTTATAATCAAGCCCCCCTCCCTCGGAAAACACCAACAACATACACAAAATATGTGGATCACTAGCTTCTAGATCAAACTGAAGTATGTAGATGGAGTAGCAAAGCATGCAAATAGTCATAATAGACACTAACTTGGTTGGTAACATGATTTAGAGTCCAGAAAGTGTTGGTTATAGATAGGCAAAGTCCAAAGAGTTCTGATAGATAGGCGATCTATCCAACACTCACAAATCACAAGATCACATTGAAACAAGCATGGGCATAGGGAGTGGCAATTGCTATCAACATCGTACTAAACACAATACTTGAGTAAGAAGAAACAATATAACTCTAGAATGTGTTATAAAAAGAGTAGAAGCTCCATAGCCAAAACAACTAAATTGAGAAGAAATATGTAGAATCCCCCCATCCCTCAGTACATCTCATCTCATTTCTTTCCTTGCGCCAACTAAGAAATACATGAAGAGATTTGCTTGCGTGACACAACATGTAGTTGTGGAGGGGGAGAAAAGCACTCAAAGGTAGAATATGTGGTAAGACATAAAGGTAATTTGGAGGGACAATACATTATTGTTTAAATAAAGATAAAATCTCTACAGATGGGCAATCCACATGTACTCAATGTGTAGATAGAAAACACTGAGATTTTATCGAGGAAACATGGAGTGTAAATGAAACAACAAACCATGAGATAGGAAAATCAACAGAACATGACTTGATAAGGGACAATGGTTCTAATTAGGTAAGATAAATTTAGTAGTAGTAACTAAGGAAATAAAAAAGGAAGCATATGAAGGGAATAACGGTCGTCATAGAGGGCATGTCCCCTCTCCATGGACACCAACGCTATCCACTTATTAGGGAGGCAAAGAGTATTAGTGAGGTGGATCAACAACAAAATGGGACTTGTGTTGGTGGTGAAGAAGTCATGGGGGGTTGCACAATGATGTATGGAAGGACGCTATGCAAGAGCGTAGCAGGGTCAATGAGCCGTGTGCAAGGCTAAGACGTTTTTCTTTGTGATATAGACGATAAGCAATTATGGAGGTCAGATGTCTCCCTGTTCAATTGTTGTTTCTAATGGATGTGACTTTGTTCTACTTGATGCATCGAAGTAGAAGGATCAAGGAAATAGTAATGATGAGTAGGAGTTAGAGAGGGAGATAGGGCCTAGATGCAACAACTTTGGTTGGAGAAAGGGAAGCGGATTTGTGTGTCAACAACAGTGGGCAGCAAATGATAGAGTCCCCCATTCTTCGTCATGTGAAGTGCTTGTAGGTTACTAGAGAGAGGGTGAGGGGCGCTACCGACCCACATGACTCTCTCCTCTCAGGATTAAGCAATGATCTTTTGCTCGAATACCCTGTGGAAAATGATATTATAGAGAGATCAAATTTCACCTCGAAGCATATCCTACTAATTGTATATAGGAGGAAAGACACAAGATTTACTCAAAACAACTAATGGGGCATGACTTAAGATCATAGAACAAAAAACATAATTTATTAACAAAACTCTCAACGATTATAGTTAATAATAAAAATTGGTAAGCTATTTAATTTGATGGATTTTTCATGCATGAGGTCATGATGAATAAAGATCCTCACTACTTAAGTTAAAAAAGTCAAGTTTGTTTTGATTTGAGAAGGCATTAGACACCCCAAGTCACTTTTATGAAAGCGTTATTCCCTACCGTCGACAAGGTTTAAACATCAATTTGGAGCTATGCTCAACTTTTCTCAAGTGATTCAGCCAAGGAAGCAAAAAGAGAAGGGATGGGTGGGATAAAACATTGCATAGTGAAAGAAAGTTAAAAAAAGGTAGCAGTAAAGAAGATGAAATCTTGATGGAAACACACTAGCACCTTTTTGTCTCCATGATGTAGTAGATACAGATTTGAGGACCATGTATTCATATCTACCTAAAAATGAAAAAGAGGGGGAGCGGGGGATAACTGCAGAACAAATTTAGTATATATATAATTTTTTTGATAAAAATTTCTTAACACCCCTTGCCTCCTTTCACATCTCATATTGAATATTTGAGGACCAAGACAGTACAAAGAGAAGGGATGGGTAGGATAAAACATGCATAGTAGATTCGAAAAAAGGTAGCAGTAAAGAAGATGAAATCTTGATGGAAACACTCTAGCACCTTTTGGTCTCCTTCATGATGTAGTAGATAAAGATTTGAGGACCATTTATGCATTTCAACCTAGAAATGAAAGAGAGGGGGAGCACATGATAACTGCAAATTAAATTTAGAATAAATATAAAAAATGAAAATTATAGAGACCTCAAAATAGGGTCCACACAACCGATACCTGCATGTTAGACGGACCCTACATCATGTTATATACTTCAATCTGAACCATCAAAGCAAAGGCAACTTAAAAAAGCAAGAAGGCATATTAGATAAGAGTTGGCTTCAATTTTGCCCAAGCTGCCTCCAAGAGAGTATGGTCAAATTGCTCTGCCATAAGAGTTCGGGTGGTGAGTGAGAAGGGGTTTCTCCTTTTCCCTATTGTTGAATGCAATGAATATGGTAGTGGTTTTTTAAGTGTTTGGGGGATGAAAATGTGAGGGAATATTTTTTCAAGTGGTAGGGTTTTCCTCTTAGTCACTAAACTAAGTGACAAATATTCTTTGCATGGATGTTGGGATCTCTTGCTTCTTCGAAAAGGGTGCGTGTCCCCTAAGCAAGGGAATACCTACATTTTTAATGCAAAAAAGTAGATGGGGGCTATTCGAGCGTGTAGATTGACCACCAGACTAAAGATTTTTATGCGTTTGAGTGATGAAAATGTGAGGGAGTATTCTCTCAAGTGATAGGGTTTTCCTCTTAGTCTTAGGTGCATCACACCAAGTGTCAAATATTCTTCGGATGGATGTTGGGATCTCTTGCTTCTTGGACATGGGTGCGTGTCCCCTAAGCAAGGGAATTCCAACATTTTTAATGCAAAAAAGTAGATGGGGGCTATTCAAGCATGTAGATTGACCTCCAGAGTAAAGATATGGTTTAAGGGGCCACGATCGTGCACGGCTGCTCGTGAGGTGTTCTCTCAAATGATTTGGAAAACATCCCTCGTATGGGTGACAACAATCTTTATTTTAGGAGTAGGCTTGATTCCCAAGACAAGGGAATCTCATAGATCTTGGTCAGACAGTCAGATCAATTGGGCATTGAAGATCTCAACTATTGGTCAGTGTTTTAAAAAGCGGCCTAGGCGGCCGCTTAAGCGCCAACAGGTGCTGTCCGCCTAAAAACACCCTTATGCGCCGCTTAAGAAAATTTGAGAAAAGCGGACGCTTTTTGCCCGCTTAACCCGCTTTTTCCCGCTTTTTGCCCGCTTTTTTCCCGCTTTTTGCCCGCTTTAAAAAAAATGGATGTAAGCATATAACAATAAGTACATTATATGCCCTGATTAGTATTGACTATAATATATTAAACTAGCATACATTAGATGTTCTATGATATACCTAGTTCTAATTTAGAATGCATACTTTGTATGTAAGCTGTAATGATATGGTATTTTTGTGATGTATCCAAGTAAATTATAGGTAACTATTATCTAATTTAGAATGCATACTTTGATTAAATGTACTGCTGTAATGTATGACTATTGGATGATGTGCAGATGTAACAATATGTTTGCAAGCTAGCTATGTTTACTGTTTAGCTATCTAAACATGTGATACAAAATTGTTGTTACATCTTGTACATATTATTTTATGTGTAGGGTGCTTTATCTATGACAAGTATATTGTTTACTATATTGTATAGATACAATCATCGTTGTATTGTTGTGTTATAAACTATTTGGGTGTTTTATATTGTCTTGTACAATGTTTAGATATGTACAGAAATTTCAAAAATATAGTATTTATATACATATGCATGTAATTTTGCATAAAAGTTTATAGGAATTGGAAACCCGCTTTTCTAAAAAGCACCCGCTTAATCGCCCGCCTGGCGATTAATCGGCTACAAGGTCCCGTCCGCACACTTCCCGCTTTTTAAAACCTTATTGGGTTTGCTGGACGAGAAAATGGACTGCAACACTCTCTTCCAAGGCATCAAAGAGGCATAATCTGGGTACAATTATAATTGCTAATTAGGTAACACTGCACGAGTTATAAGAACTCACCCTCATCTAGCATTTTTAATCTACTAAAATACTACTACTTGTTTTGGACCCTATGGGTGGCAAACTTAACCCCCAAATGACGTCCTAAATCTGAGTAAATACAAATGGGATTCTCATCTCCTCAACCAACTAATATCGTTTACGCTCTTCAAATTGGGTCGTGAGCCTGTAATGGTCTAATTTTACATGTTGTTTTGATTGATAGATTGACATTGATAAAGATCATTGGTACAAAGGCACTATAGAGCTACTCTAGGCCCATTTACCGAGGTGCCTACACTACACTTAATATAGTTTATGTATGCAATTTCTTTGTGTTTACTTATGGATTGTGTTGGACTTAGCATACTCCATCTATTGTCCAAATTCTTAAACTGTAATCAATGTATTTAACATAGAACTGACTGCACTAAATTAGTAGGTTGGCTCTGGGATCATCTTGTCAGATAAGGAAATCTTTAAGCATCTCCTTGAAGGAACTGCAGCTGCCTTTCTTGAAGACATTCCTGATGAAAAAAATGATCCTGAAATGTATGCAGAAAAACAACCATTAACAAAAGGTATTACTTCACTATATTCTTATATTTGCTTAGAAAAGAGGTATGCAGAGTACGTGTTGACACGGTACCACATAAGAGCAAATTTCTATCTGAGGAGTATACACGAATTTGGATTTAAAAAAAATAAAGTATAATATATAATCATGTTGATCTATTTAAAAAATAAAACCAAAATGTAAAATATGCAATTATATATTTTTAAATGTAAATATATTAATAGCTGAAAATAAATGTATAATATGTTTGTGTGTATATTTATGTATATATTTGGAATGTTTGTCGAATATGTATAAAAATTGAAATGTATACATATATATGTACTAATATATGTGTAGGGTGTGAGTATTTGTATAGGCGGCCAGGCGACCGGGAGTTCCATATGGATGCCCAGGCAGCCTAGGCGCCCAGGTGGAGGCCCAGGCGTTTCCAGGCGTTTTTATACATATTTTGTTTTAATATATAGATAAATAGTATATATATAATCTTGTTTTAATATATATATATATATAAATATATATATATATAAATATATATATATATATATATATATATAAATATATATATATATATATATATATATATATTATATATATATATATACACACACACACACACACACACGCACACACACACATTAGTAGATATATCTAAATTGCTTATAGTGGAAAATCTGAATTTGTAGCACTTTTTTAGAAGATATTTGCCATTTTCCTTTATTGGGTTTTTGTAAAGCCTATTTGAGTTAATCACAAAATTGATTACTCATAATCAGAAATCAGAAATGTCAACTATATTTGTATTTCTATTCATGAGGCTATGCATGTATAAAACAAAACAATAGATTAATAAAGTCAAATAGTAGACAAGTTAAAACAGTATATTAATACTAATCAGTAGATAAATTAATAAAAAACAGTAGATAATAAATACAAATCAGTAGATAAGTATATACTAATCAGTAGATAAATAAATACAAAACATTAGATAAGTAAATACAAATCAGTATATAAAAAAATCAAAGCGTTAGATAAGTAAACTCAAAGCATTAGATCAGATCAGTAAATAAAAAAAATTAAAGTGTTAGATAAGTAAACTCAAAGCATTAGATAAATAAATATAATCAGTAGATAAACAGATACAAAGCATTAGATAAAAAAGTACAGCTCAGTTGATAAACAAATATAAATCAGTACATGATTAAATAATTTTAAAAAGTAGATGAACAAATACAAAACCCTAAATTTTAATTTTGTGATGAATCAAAAATCATTAGATGAACAAATCAGTAGATAAGTAGATATAAATCAACACATAAGTAAATACAAATCAGTAGATAAGTAAATACAAATCAGTAGATATATAAATTCAAATCAGTAGATAAGTAAATACAAATCCATAGATAAGTAAATACAAATCAGTAGATAAGTAAATAGAAATCAGTATATAAGTAAATACAAATCAGTTGATGGAAATCAGTAAAATAAAAACTTTGTTACATGTATTACTTCTGGGCGCCCAGGTTGAGGCGGGCCTTGGGCCGCCTGGGCGCCCGCCTGTACAACACAGGAGTATATATGTTAATAAATCTAAATTTATGTACAATTGTGTGTTGATTGTGTGTGTATATGCAAGTACTTTATATATGTAGGTATATTATAGTAGTATGCATACATATGGATATATCAAAAGGTAAACATATAAATGTGCAAACGTGTGTTGATTTTTATATATATGTATGTATAGGAGTTAGTAGAGACTTTTCAAAAGTCGAAGTCTAATTTACCGCTTATTTGGCCAATCGACAGGAATCTGCCGCCCATGACTGTTACTGGACTGATTAGTAATATGCGGTCAAAAGGGTAACCACACCAGCACAAGCAAGACTATATGCGTCTTGTGCGGACTGATAACCTGAACAATGATTCTTATAAACATTTCATAATAGATGATGAAGTAATGAGAATGCATTTAAAATCAAGCCTTTCTAGATAAAATCCACTTTGTTTATTGTCGAATGGTAGCTATATTGTTTTGTCGTCTCTGAGAAATGGTCACTTTTATAGGATTTTATATCTTATGCTTGACAGAAATAGAGATGAACTTGAGTGTATGTGTGATGCCCTTCGCCGAAGTCAATTCATACACTATATTTAATGTTGTAGAATATGAGCTGTTAATTTTACCAAAGATCATATGATTAGCCTAGATTCCAAATTTGAGCTCATTTGGATCCTTAGAGGTTATTTGTCTTAGGGATTCAAAAATTATTCACTCATAATTTTCGGAAGTTTTTCTAGTCCCAATTTTACTAACTACAATATGCAAATATGCGTAAATTTGGTATATAAGCTATCTATCCGATAACTAAGAAGATCAATGATTTGGAACAAAGACCTAGTTGAGTTATGTAAATGTGGCTTGCATATATAATGTCACAAATATACCAAGTGCATCCTAACTTGACTCTCTTGGAACACACATTCTTGAGTGTATAACCTTACCAATATACTCAAGTGCATCCCTATTCGACTTCCTCCCTTTGTATACATCATATATCTTATGGAGTGATCTAGTGAGAGCACGATAGATTTTTGAATACCTATAACTTAAATTGTTCTCCCAAAATCTAGCTGCATGGATCGGGAAGATATCAATTTTGTTTATTATGTATGAAAAATTCACTGCAGGTAGAGAGTTTTATTTGTTCATCCATAATATTCACATGTGGCATGCCTACATCTATATAGATAAAGTTTCTTTGCTATGTATAGTATACTAAATTGATGAATGATATATTGTAAATAAGTAATTGCATTGTAAGTTGACAGTCTATATGTTTACAACATGAAAAAGTTATCACACAATGAGTTTTTAATATGCATCACATTTTCTCACCAAAATTTTATGATATTAGTTCGGGGTGATAATTTGTGTAACCATGCCCGGGGACTCTGCTTTAGGACATAAATAGCCATTTTAAGAACGTAAAGTTTCTTAGAATACCCTCCCTCGACAACATAACCTGTAGGTTGTGACATATAATCAATCTCCTACAAGATCCATATAGAAAAACATTCTTGATGTCTAGTTGAGATAAGTGCCAACCTTGATTCACAACAATAGAATTAAGACTGTGACAAAATTGAGACGATCAATATGAGAAGAAGTTTCAAAGTAGTCAATCCCAGATTCATGTGTGTAACCCACGACAATGAGTGTGGCTTTCAGGCGCTCATCATTTCTGCCTGGTAAAGATTTTACAGTGAATACTCAACAACAACTAACAAGATTACTTCCTGTAGGAAGATATAAAAGATCTGATGTCCCATTGGATTGAAGAACGCTCATCTCCTCATTCACAACTTGTTTCCGCCCAGAATGCCTTAGTGCCTCCTAAACATGTATTCGGATAAAAATGGCAGTTAATGCTACAATGAGATGAGCCTTGGGAGAAGTTAGATGAGCTATAGAGACATACCGAGAAATATAATATTTTGCGTCAGATTGTTGTGGTTTCCTCAATGCAATAAGTATATCCAAATAATTTTTTTTAGTAAATATGTAGTATTACCATTGACTTGTGGTGAATCATAAGTCTTTGGAGAAACCATAGTGAGGGATACCTCAGGTGAAGCCCGTCATCTCTTCTGCTCATACACCTATAGAGCAGGGGTGGAAGTCTCAACAGACTCACCAGGTGGGTGGTAGTGGAGACAACATGATCAAGAAGAGATATAGTAGGAGGTTGCACCTGCAGACATATGTTAAAAAAAGTACGAGGTGTTCCACAATGATATACAAACGATGCGCGACATGATCAAGCCGTTTATATCATTTTTGTGTTTAAGAATAACCAAGGAAACAACAACAAAAAGCTTTTCGAGCAGTTTATCACGTTTGGTGATTGTGGATAAAGCAAAGAGAACCGACCTTTTTGCATTAAAGCAAATATGGGTTCTTGGGGATATAACAATTGATAAGGGATTTTACTATGTAGAATGGATGAGGACATTTAATTGATGAGATGCTTCACTAAAAAGAATGGCTTTTTCCTAATAAAATATAAGAACTTTCATTTCAATGAAAATGTTACGAGCTACATCAAGGAGAAGCCCATTTTTTATTCTCAAGAACTCTGTTTTTCTGTGGGTTCCAAGGACAATAAGTCGTATGGATAATCCCTTTCGAAATACACATATTTTGAAAACTGCTTTGTACATACTCTAAAGCATTACCAGTTTGATCAGACTAGTAGTGGAAACTTAAGTCTTTGCTTGAATATATATGGGCAATATGATCTCGTACCTCCTTTGCAGTCTTGTTAAAGATGAAATTAGTAGAGATGCGATTGTCAGCTGTCCAATATCTAGGATACAACCAGGGAGTCACGCTCTGTGCACTTCTTTTATGCACCCTTCGTTACGTTAGATGTTTCTCTCTTAGATGGAGGTGGATTCGTACAATGGTCAAGCTTACCTGAGGAATGTACATGGATTTAAAATGAAGGTGCCCGGAGGATATAAAAAGATCCTTTGGATTTCACACCTAGAGTGTGTTTTGGAGACATGTAGAAGAAGATGATGCCATGTATGCCAATCTCAAATCAGAAGCAAAATTAGGCCAACAAAACTCTTAACACAATGTGTTCTAATAATGACACGATGTGTACGTAGATAGACACGTCGTGTCTAGTGAATGACAAGTCACTGATCCACCATGTTAGATATTGATAATCAAAGTCAAAGTAGACAGCTAGCGACAAGGCGTGTTGAGGATGACAACATCCCATGTCCTAAGCAATACACGGTGTCTGTGTACATACGTCGTGAAGAAGATCAATGTGCTTGAGGGACACACAATGTCTTTGAGATGACACATCGTGTCAGGGGGTGACACGTGTTCTTGTTAGGGCATAATGCGTCTTAATGCAGAAGCCAAAGAAAGAGATATTGACGATACCGTCGGTATTGTCGACCGGTCTTACCGATATCGACGACATCGGTCATCAAAGCTGCCGTTGGGATTGTAGTTATCGGTAAACCGGTGGACTTACCGGTAAAACCACCCGATATTCATGAATATCGGGGGTACCGCTGCAAAATGTCCCACTTAATGGCGGTATCGGCGGTATATCACCCCGACATATCGATGTTTGTGAACCTTGGTCTGCTGCTGCTGCTGGAGTGAAGAAACAAGGAGATTTTGGGTGATTTATTTCCTTGGAGCTCAAATCAGCCCCAATCAAGGTATGTTTTCTTACTTTCTTTCATTTCTCATCATTTTTAACCCCTCCCTCTCTATTTTCTTCTATTTTCACTATAAAAGTTCTCCAAAATTCTCTCAATACACCCAAATCCTAGATCTACTCCAAAAAATTCAGGATTAATGCTATTTAACAATAGATCTATGATTATATTATGTAGATCTACTAAAGTATCATTAGATCTACTACTATTAATAAATGTTATCATATAATTTCACTAATTAATATTAAATTCGTAATAATACAATAAGTACTATTAATAATATGTATCTAACTTAGGTTTAGTAGTAGAAGTTGTACCAAATACTAATATGAACAAATACAAACAAAAATATAGTAAAAATATTTATATTTTTTATTTTTCATTTACCAAAAAAGGCTGAAAAAAACAGTTTTTTTGTTTTTTTTCTACAGATTTATGTGTTAGTGTTACATAAGATTGAATGATTAATTTGTAACACATTACTTGCCTTAATACTGGAGAAATATCATGTTTTATATTTTTTAAATTATTTCAGACTTTATTTTTTTATTTAACCCATTTGTCTTGGTAATAAAAATCTTAAAAAATATGGTGTTTGATTCTATAAATACATTTAACATTTATACACTTAAATTATTGTGTTTGATTCTATAATACATAAAATAGATTAATTTCTTGCAACTTAATGGGTTATTGATTTTATACACCTAATTTTTGTTTGTCTTTGTCTTTTGTAGTGTTGACTTTGAAAAGATGTTTTCAAGCGATGGTGAGGGTGCTGGGGCTGGTAATGTTGGAGCTAAGGATTTGGATTTTGCATGGAATCACTGCACGCCTCTTGACAAGAATAAGGGAAAGATAATTTGCAATTATTGCAAGAAGACAATTGGTGGAGGGGGATTACGAGATTTAAACATCACGTTACTGGTGGTGATAAAAATGTGGCAATGTGCCAGAGGTGTCCCTAAAGTGTTAGGGATGATTTCAAGAAACTTATGGGTGCAAAGAAACAAAAACAACAATAGATGAAGGAGGTTGACAAGACTTACACAAATACATTATTTGATGTTAAGCCCACAAGTTCTTATGCCGAATCATATGATGATATTGGATATCCTCCCAAATGTGATACAACCTATTCACGTCGTATGTATAGACGTGGTATCAGAAAATCTCGCAGTGGGAGTGCACATATTCCTGTTGTTGACTTGCATGACAATGAAGACCGAGCTGGTCATGGTAAAAGGAAGAAAGGTGACATTGTTACACTTTTCCGTTCTGTTAGTGTGACATTGAGGAATGTTGACGAGCCAGGGGTTAGGAACCCTGAGGCTAGGCAAAAAAGTCTGCGAAAAAAATTGGAGCACTTTCAATCTGATACACTCGAAGAGAAGGAACATGCTGGGGGCAAATGGGTTGAAGGATCTTGTCTACGTTCAGTACAACATGTAGTGGAGGGCTAGTGCAATACGAGATGCCAACTACAAGAAGTGGATTTTGCTGTTGTCCACGACCCCATTGACACCACATACACTTTCAACCTCTGAAAGACAGAGGACTGAAGGAAGATTCAGAAAATCTTTCAAGGAATGGATGAATGAGATAGGTCGTCCTATTCTTGATAATTTAGATGGACGTCCAGATCCATATATAGAAGAGCAATTTGATGCAAAATGGTGATGATATTATTATTGATACCCCGCCTGAAAGACTTGAGCCTGAAGCTGTACATATAAATATTGATATGGAAATCAATAGAGAAGTAGAAGAACATATAGGTAGTTCAGATTCTTCTTCTTCTACATCTGGTTCCAAATCTAAGTCTGATGATGGTGGCGATGATGGTGATAATTGCAACCAACGCTCTCTAGAATATCCGCCAGGTGTTGATCCTCAAAATCGTGATCTTATGTTACTAGGGCTGCACCTCCACCAGAACAATAATATCCCATGGCTGACAAAACATTTTAAAAGGAGAAAAACTCGAACTGGGAAAAATTATAGCGGTGCACCTCCACCACATGCCACAATGCCCACAACTACAACCTCATACCCCTACCCATCCAATCCACAACCGCGATACCGGAGTCTAAGCGATTATTATTCTGATCTTGCTGATTCAATGGATAGCATGAGCATATCCAACTCTCAATCTCAACATTCATTCAGAGATATGTTATCTGGGCCGACACTTCCATACCCATCTTAGTCCCAACATGGGTATTCTGGATATCAAGTAGAACCACTATCAAGATTACAATTAGAAGTAGGTTTGGGATATCACAAAGCAAACTCTGTCCATAGCCCTTATAGATGCTTTCGGGAGAACCCCTAGGCATACCTTGGTGATGGAGGCCAAACATGGAGTGATGGGCATACTATAGTTATCCTATTGCCGATGTTTCATTACAACCTTCTTTTCCTCAACCTCAAGCTCCTCAAGCATGGGCACCTCCTGCTTCTACTCAACATCCCTTCATTTTAGCAACCAAGGAAATATATATCAAAGATCTGGAAGAACATTTTCCAAAGTTTGGAATGATGTAGTTTGCCAATCCTGAAGTGTATGAGGAGCGTGTTGTTCATACAACAAGTCTTACAAAACTTACATGACATGGGAACAATATGTGTCCCATATCAACAACATATTGTATAGAGAACCGGCGCGCCACTCAACACACAACTGATGTGAGTTAGTAATTTACTATGTTGTTATATGTTTGTTGTAAATTGAATATTATTGCTTGTGTGTAAACATGAGTTTATGGATTGTGCTAGTAAAATTTCAGATCTTAATTCTTGCATTTTGTCATCAAATCCTTCATCGAAATCTCCAAAAAACATGACATATACCTTATCCCACATGATTGACCCCCACATACCCAATATAGAATTTTATTGCATAAAACGTTGCATCTAGGTGTTGATACCAAGCTTGTAAAATTTCATGATTTAATTCGTTCATTTTGGCGTCAACATGGCCGTGATTGCATTTGTCGATATTTCCGTCGGTATGCCGGTAAATATCTATACCCAAGCTGTCAAAACGACATCGGTATCAGTCATTAAATTCCTTGGCAGAAGCAACAAATCAATGTGACATTTTGTCGAAGGTTGACATGCCATGTCCTACACATGAGCATAATAAGGTCGAAAAAGACTGAAAACAACGATAGAAGTATGACAATCACTGTGGATCTTCAATAGGGTAAAGAATATGTTGGAAATGTCTGATCATATCAGACATGTATTGGTAGAGTTCATAATAGGTGGTCATGAATGACTACAAGGAGATGCTATACGACTTTTTGGAAAACCAATCTTTAAGGCGTAAGCCCATTGGAAAGGTCGCAAGCTACACCACTAAATCCTCTCGTTGATGAAGACGACTAAATTAGAAGGGAGGGGGACTATCTCCTGTGTGATCACAAATGGCGGTGGTGGAGAGGAGCGGGAATGACAACTACGTCGATGGAGAGTAGTAGCGACAACGACAGTGATGGCAATGACTTTGCGTGGAGGGGATATCGACTACTACGACTTGCTCTGATACTGTATCAGATGTTGTCGACTTGTTATATTGATAAAATAGTAGACCTCTCTCTCTCTATATATATATATATCTATATATCTATATATATACATATAGGAGATACATGGAAGTGGATAAAACTGAATGGGCCTAATATACTCTAGCCCATGTTACATGATACAAAAGAAATAAGATAAGAGCAAATGAATGCATAAACGAGATTAAAGAAAAGGAATAAGAAACATATGTATATCTCAATATAAAGATTACTATCTAGGTTCTGTGTGTCATTTCTTAAACATAAGAGAGCTCTTGTTTAGCTTGCTCCTATTGGGGCTTAAAGTGGAGGTTTTAGTAGAATTTCTAGTCCTTGCATAATGTTACCATAAAATACTTGGAGAATTATTAAGCAATATGGTAGCCTGGTCTTGTTGAGAGCCCATTTAGCGATGCTATCTTTGAGCATATTCTTTTCTTTTTTGACGTGTGCCATGGTGATTTACTATGCAATGGCTAATTGATGTTATATGATCTTACTTAAATCACAATATTTTGTGGTACTCGTCGAGCTTGATTTACTAATCGATTTTCATTGATCATTGTCCCAATTTGTTCATGACTAGGAATTCGATTCCCTTCAGGACTGCAAGTAGTTCCCCCTCGAATGGATCGTTTCCTTGGTGTTATATACTTATATAGCTACTCCATGGATCAAGCTGCCTACATTTTTTCAAATGGCCAAGCTTATGCTTTGCATCTTGGTCTAGTCGTGGGAAGTAGTATCCACACTCGTTTTGAATTCAACTTGGCCTGGTGGCTGCCACTTGCAACTGCTCCTCTTTTGGTTGTCTCTGAATGTATTCGGTGGCTTCTTGGCTCTTGCCATGGGCTTTGAGGATATTGGTTTTCACTAATTGTATCTGAGTTTGGGATGAGCATTTTTTCCCCAGGAAGATAAACTCCTTGTGGTGCTTTAAAGCTTGATAGAACACAATTACAAAGTGTGTGCTCCATTCTGAGGTGGTATTGCCTGCCTTCAGCTTGGTGGTGACCCATTGCGCCGTCTCCATACAACCGAAGAAAGTTTCGATTGACTCTGGAGCAGTTGCTTGCCTTAAGGGTGTACTATGGAAACAATCCCTTATTGCATAAAAGTTGGTTTCTTCTCCCAAGCTGTATTACACACGTGGGGTCGGCCGTCATGCCTCTCTTGGCTTGCTAGCTATTGGTCAACAAACTGTTATGTGACCATAGGGAGGATGGCATACTGCAAGCTTCCAAGTGTTCTCCCATTGTTCATCAGTGATCTTGGCTCTTCCTTGAACTAATCATACAATATGCCTAACTAGGTGAGAATTCTAGCTATTCTCACTTCTAGCCCATATCTAAGTATCCCCCCATACTCCGGTCTTAGGGAGGCATGATTCTTATTCTTTCTAGCAACTTTGGTAGGAATGTAGGTCCCATCACCTGCCAAATTCACCATGCTACTGACCTTTAGGTCATTTGGATCCTCTGGTATACCGTATAGTAGTATTGGTAGTAGCTATTGGTCAACAAACTAATATGCTGTATCGAACATAGGAAAGATCACATCCTTGCTTGTAAAGTTGTAATGCAAGCTTCTAAGTGTTCTCCATTGTTTGTTAGTGATCTTGGCTCTTCCTTGGACTGAAATTTGTATGTCGAGTTAGACGAGAACTCTTGCCATTCTCATATCTAGCCCATATCCATGTATCATCCCCATACTCCTGTCTCAGAGAGGCATGATTCTAATTCTTTCCTGGTGTTAGATGTAAACCAACTTTGGTAGGGAATGTAGGTTCCATTCACTTGCCAATTCTTTCCAGGTGTCAGATGTAAACCAACTTTGGTAGGGAATGTAGGTTCCATTCACTTGCCAATTCTTTCCAGGTGTCTTTTAGATCCTCCAATATAGTATTACTGGTAGTAGCTAATGAGCATGTTGCCCTCTTACGTAGTCTTCTGACCGCGCAGAAGTCGATGCTCTGTTCAACATTTCTCGAGCCATGTTGTGAATGTGAGTTCACTGACACAAAATGCATATCCAAATCCTAGAGGAGCCGTCGCTTTGTAAATTGCATTCATTTTACTTCCCTTCTAATAAGAACCTCTAGTGGTCTCTTTTGAACCAATAATCCCAAATTTTTTTTGCTAGAATGCTTCGTTCACTTCTTTAGCGGATTCCGGGCCAAGGCCTCCTTCATTGATAAGTGCAATGACTTTCTTCCACGTGACCAAACTGGTTTTCTTCTCGTCACTAGTCCCAATCCATAGGAAATTTTGAATGCTTTGATTAACATGCTTACATGTTGAAGTTGGTAACTTGAATGCTTTGCATCTAGTAAATTGGTACGACATTCAAATTTGGGTAATGTAATACGACCAACAAAGGACAGTGTGATGAACCCAATAATTGAGTTTATCTTGGATCTTTTGAACCACCTCAAGGTATGTGTTTGAAGTCCTTCATTCATGCAAAAGGGGGATACCTGGGTGTTTCCCTTGTTTTTAGTAACAAGAATGCCTGATATGCATGCCACCTTGCTTTTGACTCTATATGGCATGTTCTTGGAGAAGGGAATGCTTGATCTCCCTCTCGGTAGTTGCTGCTCCAGTACCTTCTCGAATCGGCTTAAATGTTTGAGCTTATTATTTTTTATGTGCATGGCTTGCTTCCCCAAAGAGAATTCAATTGTTTGCGAAACAGGCTTGTGTGTAAGTGAATCTTTTCCCTTGTGAAAATTGTTGATTTTCCAATTTCCCTTCTACAAATCATAGGCAATAAGTTGGTAAAAGTTCCATAAATAAGATGTATGACAAGAGAAGTCGTGTTGCTTTACTCCCTATAAGGGTGAGAAAGTGTTCCAGTATTTTGTCGTTCAAGATATCTCAACCCGGCTAGAGGTTATAAATTTCATTATAATCAGAATATTGTTGTGGGGTATACCTGTGCAGTTGAGTGTGTTATGGATGTGCTCTAAATTCATTCTATCGTAAGCCTTTGATAAATGGACCTTTAGTGCCATGGAATGTCGCTTATGGTTAACTTTGTTCATTGAATGAATGATTTATTGCACAAGGATTACATTATTTTTGATCTTTCACCCAGGGATTAAGCCGCTTTTGCATGGGTGACACCCATTATGAGATACAATTTAACACGTTCAATTAGTGTTACAAAAAAAGCCGCATAGGACGCATAGGCGGCCCGCATATACTCAGCCACTTATAAGGCCGATTAATCGACAACTCTTAGATGGACATTTTTTATCTTGACCCCAACTAGATTATATTTCTATTGATAACATCTCTTGATGTACTATTTTGTTGTATGTTTTGTACACAAGACACATGCTTACTTAATGTTTGTTGTTTTGGACCTCTAGGGCATGCGAGCATTTTTTGTATGATTTGTTATTCTTTATGGTTATGTACTTGCGCTAAACCATTTTTTGTGTGTTTCATTGGAGTTTATGTTTGAATGATTCTAGAATGTATTCTAAAAGGTGCTTTATTTTTTATTGAAACTTTGTATTTGAATCCTTCTCAATTTTTAGTGTCTAAATATGAATTCTACAAATTAAATATGCAATTGTGTGATTACTTTATATATACTAATTAATTTTTAAAAAAAGTCTAAAACCGCATATACTCTATAAGGTGACCTCTTCGCATGCATAACACATACCGCTTTTTAAAACTATGCGTTCAATGATGATTTTCAAATCGACTTTAGATTGATGTTATCTAACAAAATTGGTTTCAGGTGAGAACATGTTTCAAGATGTGTGAATTTTTGGTATCAACACCATCGCTGAGTTCACCACACCCTCTTCAATTGTCGCTTTATTACAAGAAGCTTTATCTAGGAAGTTCTCACCATAGTAGGAGCTTTCCAAAGAAATAGCTTTGTAGCCACCTTTGCAACGCTTGGAATGATTTTAGGCACAAAATATTCCCTTTGATTATATAATCATGCGGTTTGTGGAAATCGCAAACCCGATTTCCTCCATAATTTTTTTCGAACGAAATCGCAAGCAAGTTTTGTATTTCCACTTTTAGTCGTTGGAGTGGCGATCGTTCGTTGAACTGTCAAAAAATGGTAAACCAACGTGATCATTACATTGTAGGTGCTTGTGATGGGACTGCTGCATATTCCCTCATAAGTCATGGGTGGCTTAGCCCATTGCGGAAGTCCCCAAATCCTCCTCCTTGGTGGGGCCGGGGAAAAGATGGGGGCGACCACACATGGCATTTCTCAATCGTGTCTCTGAGGGACAGTTAAAAGAGCGATTCGTGAATGCTGTTGGGTCCTGTGAACCAATAATTCGAACACCTTCAGTTCATTTTTTGAGCAAGAATCCCAACTTCCCTTCACCATGATACAAACTCCAAGTTCTTATGGAAGAGCACATAAAGTTTCTTTCCACTTCAATATGATGGGAAAGGAAACCAGAAGCACCATCCTAGTCCTCGTGGTTCGAGATCAAGACTTATAAAAGAAAGGAAAATTAGCATGAGAGTTTTTGGTAGTGTTTCACACACCGACACAAGGAATGCTTAACTAGTTCTTGGTTCTTTTGGAGGAAAAAAGCGTCGACATACCTTAAGCGGGGCCATGTGGTATAAGGCCTAGTGGAGTTTTGTTTCACTAGGACCCCTCCCTCCCCATTTTAGTGACAATATTTACATTGATTTTGGGAAAGCTCCCCACAAACTTGCTACATCAAGTCGTTCTCGAGGACTCACCATTCTTTGTGGCTAACATTTTAAAGTGGCTTTTAATTATGCTTTTTAGAGCAGTCATATCTTCAACCCAACAACCGTCATGATTCTTCGGTCTATTAATTATATTTAGGACAATTATTTTGCCAAAGAGGTTTTGAGGGAGTCTAAAGGTGGGTCTGCACAAAAAGAGGCTTGGTGGTGGAATGATAGTATAGAAAGCTATTAAACTCAAAAGGAGATCTATTGGAGCTTTCCCAAATCTCGAGACGATGCAACTTTTAGAGATACAAGCAAGGAAAGAAGCTAAGGACATAGTTCAAGAGGCGATGTCTAGATACTTTGAAGATATATATATATATATATATGTATATATATATATATATATATATATATATATATATATATATATAGAGTGAGGCTAGAATACACTCGAGTGTATTCTGCCCCCAATACAATCAAGTTTTATACCGTTGGATCGGCTACTAATTAGATCGGTGGATGAGAATCCTCTCCCACTCACAACCCAAGCCCGTAACTTGAGCCCACCCACCCTGCTCTGACATTCTCTCTCTCTCTCTCTCTCTCTCTGCTACACGTCCTATTCGATCGGAGAATGAAAAGTTTCGTGGTTTTGTCTTTCTCCCTCACGCGTCCACAACTGGCGGCATTCTTCCTCATCTTCCTCTCAGCCGGCGAGCTACACAAAGGTCATCCAACCAGCGACGGCCAGTACCAGGTGTTCCCGTCGATGATGGCAAGTGCTAGCCAGTACCAGGTGCTCCGGTCGGCGATGGCAAGTGCTAGTTACTACTCTCTGTAGTTAATCTTTCCACGACATTGGTTCCATGTTTTGCTGTGATACGGCTATGGCGACCGACGTTTATATTGCATCTCAACTTCAGCCGTGAACTTGTGCCTTTCGTCAGTCAGGTTGAAAGATGAGAAGGTAGGCCTGAGCTCCTAGATGCGATCCAGCGTGAACACGTCTTGGAGATAGCTCTGATTATGGTGTTGAGGTCTAGCTGGTCAAACCCTGCACCTGGTTGTGCAGCTGCGGGCAGTTGTAGTTGCAAGGAGGAGTTCTACTATGAAGGAGAAGGTCTCCTCAACGGTGAGATTGGGGTACATACGGTTGCTCCGAATGATGTAGGCATATATATGGTATTCTACTCTGGTGAATTCAATCCAGCTATTTTGTTGGATATTCCATCATGCATCTTCCTCTTTGAAGACATTACTTGATTGAATGATCTCCATTAGAGAACACAAAATTATTAGTAATCACCTCCATGCTATTGGTAGAAAGCTTCTGTACTCAAGTTCTTTCTTGTTGTAGCAAAAATGGACACCACATGAATAGTATGCAATTGCAACATCAATGTATACATTGTAGCAGAAATGTGATGAACAGATTATAGTAGAGGCGATTGTGACGGGAATAAGAGCAAGAAATAAGTCAAGAGAGGATGATAACTAGACAAGATGCCAAAAATTCAAGCGAGCAGAACTAGAATGACCGCAGTAGTGATATATACTGCCCATGCCACGAGACTACACATATAGTTCGTGAAATACACGTTTCTTATTGAAAATCATGCATGTAAATAGTACCATCTGTTTTTAAAAGTGCTATTAGTATACTATAAATCCAAACATATCATTTAATCCGATACGTATAGCCAATCCAAGAGAATGTCGAGTTGCCAACAGACCTTTAGTTGTACAATGCTAGTTCAGACTCACTAAGTAAACTATCAATAGTACTTAGCAAGAACTAGGATATCATCCATGAATTCAGAAACGTTTTTCCATAGCATGTGTATTTTTCTGTACCAAGTTACATATTGGACATACAGGTTCACGATACAATCAAAGTAGGAAGTAGCAGCATCAGACACCATCCCCTTTCATTATTGAAAATTTTAGATGGTGCAATGGGTTTTGCGCCATAATCCTATGTATAAATTATATATCTACAATTTTCTGCGCTTCAAATACTCTTCATCTCAAAATTCAAGTGCACGCATATTGCTTGTTGTACAAGTACCATATAGTAATTAGACAGACTCATCCTTTATTCTTCTCTATAATATTCACGCATGCATGTATCATCTAAAGCAGTAAGAAAGAAAGCCGTATAGACTCACAAATATGATAAAAGACGGACTATGTACACTCATCAACATGCAGGTTATACTTTGACAACATAATAAAAGATAAGCAATCATATCATTATCATCATACGTCTTCAATGTTTGGGCCAACTTCAGATAGGAAATACGAGTTATCTTGCTCGTGAGAAGGTGTATACTGTGCAGTTTAGGCTCGGAGGACAGCAACAACTGTAGCCCAAGTTCATTCTCTACTGCCTGCATGTGACAGCTACCCGCGAAGTGTACTCTGCTAATTCCGGTGGTAGCGACAATAGTGGTGGAGGTGGAGGTTGGAACATGTGGCACATGGCAAATGCAGCTTTTGGGAAGGATCTACAAGAGGTTTAGGATAATGTGTACAATACCACCATATGTGTCGAAATCATTCAGATAAACCTCAAGACCTTCTCCTTTACAGCAGAACTCCTTGCACGCTCAGCTGCCAGTAGCTCAGGGCCATAATCAGAGCTATCTCCAAGATGTGCTCACGCTGGATCTCATCTAGGAGCTCAGGCCTACCTTCTCATCTTCTAACCTGACTGACAAAAGGCACAGGTTCACAGTTGAAGTTGAGATGCAATATAACCGCCAGTCGGTAGAGCTTTATCACAGCAGAACGTGGCACCAATGTCGTCAAAAGATTAACTATGCAGAGCAGTCACTAGTAGTTGTACTCACCACCTTGCTACTTGCCATCACTAATGCTAGCACCTAGTACTGGCCGTCGCTGGCTGATGGCCTTTGTGTAGATTGCTGGCTGGGAAGAATGTGAGGAAGAAAGCCGCCAGTTGTGGACGTGTGACGGAGAAAGATAAAGCCACGGAAGTTTTCTATCTCCTGCCAAATAGGACAGTGTAGCAGGAGAGAGAGGGGACGCCCGAGTCGGGTGGGTGGGGTCAGGTTACGGGCTTGGGTCGTGAGTGGGAGTGGATTCTAATACACCGATCTAATTAGCAGCCGATCCAACGATGCAAAACTTGATTGTATTGAGGGCTGAATACACTTGAGTGTATTCTAGCCTCTCTCTCTCTCTCTATATATATATATATATATATATATATATGAAGTTTGATAATGTAGTCCCCACCTACAATAAGATTGTGAAGGTCAATAAGATGCCAGATGAGTGGAGAAATAGTATTATAGTCCCCAACTACAAGAACGGAGAAATGTTCAAAGCTGCACAAACTATAGATGTATCTAGTTGATGAGTCATGCTATGAAAGCTTTGGGAGAGGATTATTAAGCAAAAGCTAAGATCGCTAACACAATAACATACAACCAATATGGTCTTTATGCTTGGAAGATCAACAAATATTGTTTTCCTAAAAAGGAGGTTATAGAGAAGTACGTAGAAAACAAAAGAGATCTTCATATGATTTTTATTGATTTGTAAAGGCTTATGATGGAGTATGCTGTGAAGTTTTATGGAGGGTTTAAGAAAAAAGGTTGTGCGGATCCAATAATTGACTTGATCAAATATATGATAGCTCAACTGCAAGTGTTAAGTCGTTTGGAGGAGAGTCACCAACATTTTGTATCATTGTTGGGGTACATTAAGGATCAACAATCGACCCATATCTATTACTTGTTATGCATGAGTTGACAAAGCATGTCCAGGATAATATGCCTCAGTGCATGCTATTTGCTGTTTATATTGTGTTGATTGATGAAACTAAAAAAATTGAATGAGAAAGTTAAAATTTGGAGAAATGCATTGGAGTCTAATGGATTTTGATTAATGGAGAAACTGAGTATATGCATTGTAATTTTTGAAAATCTACGATTATGATGGTTGGGACAAGTTGGATGCAGTGGGTGTACCAAATGTGATAAGCTGTGTACTTGGGTTCTATTATTCAAATGGATGGTGATGTTTAAAATCGTGTTTGTCATAGGATTATAACATGGTGGTTGAAATGGAGGACTGCAACAGTAGTATGCGACTTGAAGATTCATGTTAGATTAAAAAGTAAGTTTTATAGAAGAACAATGTATATGACCAACCATTCTATATGGGAGTGAACATTGGACAGTGAAGAAACAAGGTCTCACCAATGCGTAGTCTGAAATGGTTGTGTTGGAAAACAAGAAAAGACTAATTGAGAAATGACTATATCAGGACGATAGGAACAAAGTGGGGCTAGTGGTGGCATTGGGACACGTGTGAGGGCCGTCTGAGGTGGTATGGGCATGTGTTACTAATGTGTGTATTCGAAACAATGTTATTGAGTCAAACACAATAAAAAGGAGAGGCATGCCTAAATTAACTTGGGAATAGCTTATACTGAGATATTTTGAATCTTTACAATTTGATTAGAGTATGACTCGTTATACAACTGATTGGAAAAGAAGGATTCATGCAGCCGAATCACATGGTTGGGATTGATGCTTGGATGATGATCATGATCTTCTATTCCCACATTGATTGAAAGAATATTGTCATCGACTCATCATCAAGTTTACTTCAATCACAATAGGTTCTCTGCTGCCAGATATCTCCTCTAGTTTTAGAAATTTAGAGTAATCATTCTTGTACTCCAAGATCTTGTTAGTATTGACGTCGTAGGCTAGCACGAGTCATGCTTGGAGCGTACAAATTTTGTATTAAAGGATTCCTTCTTCATATGCTTCTCGATCCCAATTTTTCTGCTTTGGCCATGAATCATGAAAGGACACTAGAATTTCATGGAACCCTTTGCTCTCTTGCCACACAACATTTATTTTAAAGTCTTGCTATGTTCTCAACTGTTTTAAAGAAAATAAGACTGGAGTGTGGTCAGATTGTATGCACGGGAGTACCACTACGCTGATTTTTTGGAATGAAGTAATCTATTCCTTGTTAGCCATTGCCCTATCAAGCCGCTCTTGTAGAAGGTTGCTTTTGAAAGTCATCCTCTTGCTTCAATCTTCCATATTATAGTACTTCAAAGCATTTGTTTGTTCACTGCCAGTTTTTTCTTGGCTTGTCAAGTAGGCATTAAAATATCATATGAGAACTCACAATATGTTGATGCCTTGATGGTGGGTGCTATTCTGTTAAGTCTGCTCCATAAGCATTGTCTATTGAACACCAAAGTGCTTCCCTAGATGAAGGTGAATTAGTACTGATCATTCAATAAGCAATGGATGAACTATCTATGAAAGAGAAGGACGTCTAGGGTAGTAGTAGTCATTCTTCCACTAGACCCATATTCCTCCAGAATATCCCAAGGCCTCTACCTGATGCGAGTTAGGAATTTGCAAGGATTTGATGATCAATATTGCTTTTTTCACCCCTAGTGTACGACTCCCAAGACAACAACAATGCCCACTCAGTACGTATGACTCATATCTTTCAATGTTTGTTGAGAGTATTTGAGTTACTGATACCCTGCACATTCCTGGTTATTACATTTATGGGAAATCGCTGGTTGGTGCGATCCCTGCTCAGGGTCCGCCTCCCAAGACAACAACAATGCCCACTCAGTACGTATGACTCATATCTTTCAATGTTTGTTGAGAGTATTTGAGTTACTGATACCCTGCACATTCCTGGTTATTACATTTATGGGAAATCGCTGGTTGGTGCGATCCCTGCTCAGGGTCCGCCTCCATTTCCTATTGATTTGTGTGTCTATTTTCCTTGCTTGTGCGATGAGTTCATCGGTGCTGTTAGCCGCCATTTGTATCGTTTAGTTGTGCAAGTGGATTCCTACGGATGAAGTGCCACCTTGCATGTTCTTAGAAGGTGTTGAAAAGAGTTGTAGTAGTTCTTCTTATTGATAAAAGGGAAGCCCCCCTATTACTAGGAAGAGATACATGGGAGCGGACAAACCCTGTCGGACTAATGAGAAGGCACGCACGCACGCATATATAACTATAAAGTATGTGTATGAGATGTTCATGAAAATCATAACAAATATGTATATATATATACTAGAAAAATATACATAAATTATATTTTTTATAAGGCTGCCTAGTCGATGCCTAAGTGCGCCTAGGCGCTCAAGTGTGGCGCCTTGTTGCCTTGCCACCTCAACGATCATGTAGTCGGGGCGACTACTAAAGGAAATATCACAGAGGCCCATGGTCGACTACGTGGATGACATCATCAATAGACAATATGTTTGTGCATGAGATCGTTCGCCAGTAGGTCCTCCCTTACTTCCCCAAGCAGCCAATCCCAGCCACATATCCGTTTCATTGTAAAACCCCCCTTCTGAATTCACATGAGGTTATTGGCGATTGCAAGAAACACCCTCAATGATAGAAATAAGAAATTGAACTTTTCTTCCCTTTTACGACAACACATGCTATGATGGCTAATCCTATTCTTCCTACCACAAATTTGTTGAGCACAAGGTGTACAGATGGTCATCAGTATTTCAATCATGGAAGGTCGAAGCCCAAACGTCTGATTTCTCACAAGGCGACCTATACGACCATCAACATATGGCGTTGCCGCTCCCATCAGAGCAACTCATCTTCAACGTTTAGAAATCATATGCAACTTTTCCTATTTCTTGTAGATTTATACTTGTTCTTAAAACACCAAAAAGGGGTTCTATCCCCAATCCATCGTGAGACGCGACCTCCCTTGACTCCCGCCCACTGAGGCAGCATGACCCCCTTATTGGGGGGCTGCACCCTCAATACTCCCTAGTAATGTGGCGACCCATCTATGATCTATCGAGGAGTCCCTATCTTCTACTTCCAAAATCTACAATAATCTCACTTAGAATTTTTATTCCCTATCCTCGTGCCCATCATTTGTGCATCTTTTCGTACGTGCGGGAGGGGGTATCATCTCTTTTCCGCCCTAACTATGCGTGCTCTTTGTAGTTGGGAGTGCAGGGGACAATGGAGAGAGAAAATATGAGGAGTAAGGTAGAGAGTACATAGAGTGAGAGGAGAAAAGTATGAGAAAGATGATATATATATGTATTCGTATATATATATATATATATATATATATATATATATATATATATATTCAAGCTAATCTAATCTTCTTGGTGCTTCCTAATCTTCAACACGTGTTCTTTCAATGTCTTTGTGACGCCTCATTCTCACTAAGCATAATGTATCCTTCGGCGATTTCCAGTGCATCTTCAGTGTATCTCTTTCCCAATGACATTGTGCGTCTTCGTGTTCACGTCACGATATACACGTGGGTTGGCTGTCTACACTTATTCCACTTGGCAACTACTTTTAGGCGTCGTTGAAGGACCTCAGATGCAACACTGACACACTAAAGTTTGTGGTGTCAGATAAACTGACTCCTGAAATTGGGTATACATGTAGATCCAAAGCACTCTGGCTTAATTGCCTACCACAAGGCTCGACTCGCTGAATAGTAACTGAATTGGGTACCGACAAAATTTTCACTTAATGTCAGTTACCTAATTGTAATTATGCAGAAACTTAATGACATTGAGATCTCCGTTTATTGTTGGCTACCACTAGGTATCACCGAGCACTTCAGTTTATGTTGGACCCATACTGTTAATTAAGATGTCATCCTCACTGGGCTCAACCCCTCGTACCTCTCCAACAGGCTTCAACAACTTCATCTAGCCTCTACTAGTGGGTAAACCCTCTCCTTCATTGTGGCGCAGATCTCTGCATGGGTTCTACAATGTTTAGGACATCTAATGTCGTTTTAATTTCACTTGCTTCAGTATATATTTAAATTATTTCATGTTCTTTATGTATTTTTTAATGTATCTATGTTACTGAAAATCATGTTGTATGCTATCGGCATTGAACTCATGAAAACCTCTAGAACAACCTATGCTATAACTAAGCTATCGCGATTTATACTGCATCATGTTCATATTGAAATAATTTGAATACCATCGAATCACTAGAATGGGATATACTATAACAGAGCTGTTAAGATTTCATGTTGTACATTGCTCAGACTAAATAATTTTATTACCATTGTGATACCGAGAGAATCTATACACTAACTTGTGTGTTGAAATAAATGAACATCACAAAAACACTTTCTGAAATGAATTTTGTTAATCTGAGAATTAGGGTGAAATTTGGGTATAACATTGCCTCTGATATTTACTATATTAGATCATCATGCAATTTGCATGTAAACATTCTGAAGCTGAAAACAACTACAATCTATTACAAATCAACTATATGATTCAACCATACAAGTATACAACTAAAAATTCAAATACAAGCTTACTCAATAACAGTAAAACATGGCAAAGTTCATGTGTAGTTCTTCATGTTTCATTTATATTTCAGCAAAAACTTTGTTAATTAGTGCTTTATGACTCAACATAGGTTATATTCTCGCTACTAGTCACAAAGCTAGGCTAATCCAAACTGATTTTGGAAGAAAAATTCGATTCCGCTTCTTTAACCCCTTCCGTCAACTCTTTGGTATGTAGGTTATGCCTATTAAAGCAAGGGGGAAGGAAACAGAAGAGAGAAAGAAAACTTCAAATCAACCTTCCTACTAATTGCTCCTAGGGTTATCTATGATTATCTGATTAAAGAGAGAAGAGAAGAAATGATAAATTGCGATCTACCTTGAAGGATTTAGCTAGGGTTACATGTTCTACGCATGCTTTTCTTGTTTCCCGCTATTCACCCTAAAAACTGCCTCTTCAATTATCCTAGCTCAAGCATAGGGTTTCAACTACTTGGTTGTACCTATTACAAAGCTATGCTTCGAATTGCATCAATTTATATCAAGTAAAACCCAAGATATTGTGAGTTTGGTGATTGGATGTATTGGCAGCACTACACTAGCTTTATTGACCCACTTGTCGAAGTGTAGGGTCGAAGCAGTACTCGAAATGCCCAAAAACTTTTAATTCTGGCCCGCTTTGATCCATCTAGAGGTTGATGCGTTTTGGCATAGGTCGAAGTGGAAGGTTGACATGTACTGGCATCGCTAAATTGACCCTTGCTTCTATTAATGTGGCCGATCAAAGCGCACCCCAACTTTGTTCGTAGCAGTCCAACGATGTGACCATATTTTGGTTGAAGCTGCCTATTGATGCAACAGACTTGCGATCAAAGAGAACACTTATGGTTGATGCGATGCATTCCTTGATCGGTGCAACCCTCACATCGAGTAATGTTGTGTTTTCATGCCTGGAACCTTTTTTTCAATATGCAAGTGCAAACTTTTGCTATGTCATTTTTCCAATCAGCTTAATTTCATTCAATAGATACACTGACTTGACCGAGATGCTGCATTGGAGAAAGGGTGGAGAAATCGCACTGCGATTGGTTAAAATGGGGTGATGGAAATACCAAGTACTCCCGTTAAGATGAGACGCAAACGAAACACTATCACAAAAAGAACGACGAAGTCCATCCGAACCGTTCAATGAAGAAATAAGAGGAGAACATATTTTTGACTTAGACAAATTAAATATCAAGCTATAATCAATCAATATTTAAGCATACAATTATGAAAATCAACGGGAAAAGTTATAACTAAGGTTAGTGTTTCCATGACCATATATACGGTTAAGCTGGAATCGGGTTATAACAAAGAACGATACTAGAACCTATCATTGTCAAACCCCTAGAAGTTTAAATTGAAGAAAGTACTCATGAAATTTTGTTGAGTGATGGTTCTTGCAGTATTATATATAGAAAGATGTTTCTCTGTTGTAGACAAATTCTTGTGTTTGCTTATTAGCTTATAAAATCGTCATGATGGTGCAGGCATAGGTATTCTAAGCTTTTGAGGTGGGGTATGACAAGTTGGATTTCTAGGTCCTCCTGTGGTATGGGCGGGCTTAGTGGACGAGGAGGTGACTGCCATGTACTAAGTGGTCCCAAAATAGATCTGATTAAGGGAATTATTATCTTATTTATCTTGTCCAACCAAAATAGTTAAATTAAATCTATTTTTGATATTTTAAATATCAATCAAACAAATGGTCACATGTTATGCATAGCTTATCATGTAATAAACAACTACTACAATGTAAAGTATATATTTAAAACATGTGAACTTAGTAATTGCAATCATTGGTAAAAATTCAAAACAATGCATAGGCAATCAGGGGTGCACCCAGAAAGTAACAACATGAGGGCTGAACTAGATTTAATACCTATTAGTTGTAATAGGGGGCTGAGTGTAAGAAACCCACACTATTTTTTTATTACAAAAAATATGCAGTGAGTAGGATTTGAACCGGGGTTCCTATACATAAAAAAAAATTGCGCATGCCAATCCAACTGCGTTTTTAACTTGTTTTGTAGCAGGAAACCAAATAATGTATTTACATATGATATAAATGTATAAATGCCTAATTTTAGATTTAGGAGGGGCCCAACCCAAGCCCCAGTAGCCCCTCATAGATCTTCGCTTGTAGGCAATGGTGGTCACCAAGACACCGCATCATCCCTTGTGACCACAATCCTCATCAACCTTGCTTATGAACAACCGAGGACTATCACCCAACCACTATAGTGTGCAATATCTATTTCTAGAATTGTTCTATTAATTAAGTTTTTGTTGAAAATCTTATTTAAAGTATCATAATTTAACATGAATTCATTTAAGTCTTTTGGGCACCTAGTACTTTCTGGGCTCTTTGTAGTAAGGAGTTCTTTTATGGTAATTGTTGAGCAATTTTGATTGGGTGCTGAGCATGGTTATCAGAACCGAACCGAACCGGCCAGTTGAACCGGAAAATCGATCACTCTACCAGTTCGGAGCCAGAAAGGAAGTTTGTCCGACATCAAGTGAACCGACTGGTTGAACCGGTGAACTGGCGAACCGGTCTAGTTTTTAGCCCAACCGGGCGGTTCTCTCACTTAGCAAATAAATGTATTGTTGATGCTATTTCTCGTTCATTAATTTTGAATAGTATCTAAATGTTGGTGTATGTATGTCCATGAATAGAATAATATTTGTTATTTCGTCTGTTTATCAAGTTATTGTGAGCAATTGTGCTATTATTCATGTTTCATAACTTTTACAGGGATATTTTCCATGAGTGTCAAAGGTATTTATATATTTTTAAACTATTAGTGACTCACTAGTTGAACTGGTTAGAGCACTGGTTGAACCAGTGAACGAGAATCAGAGGCCTCACTGGTTCGCTGACCGGTACGGTTCTGACAACCTTGGTGCTGAGTAAATAGCAAATGTTGAGAAGCAAAGCAGGAATGTGCTATTTCCCTTGCATTTCTACCTCTTTTGTTCCTCTTTCGTATACTTGTTAAGGCAACAAGATGTCAAGCTGCTAAGATTGGGTGCCTATTACACCTTGGCGCACTTGGGCGACTCTTTTATATTATAAATTTCAGCATTTTCTGAAATCTGAATTGCAATAGGCTGCTGGAATTGCAGTCTTGTTACTTACTAATATTTATAAACTAGCATGTATACATTACTGAATTGATTGTGTTCGAGGTACACATACACACACGCACACACACACACACACACACACACACAGACACAGACACACACCCACGCGCACACGCTCGCTCACACACACACAAAGAGAGAGAGAGAGAGACAATAATCTTTATTTTATACATCAGGATAGCTAAACAGATTATAAAAGCACATAAATATACCATCGGACCAACAAAAATAGGGCAAGGTGACAATATAGGCAAGACACATCTGCTTGGGATGCCTTGCTTCCTAGGCGTGCGCCTTAACAACCATGATATATGTGTAGAATAATTGTTATTACATGGATCCTTCTTTTCCATTAAACTTTCTTATAGGTCATGTTCACATTAAGATGTAAAGATCGTAAATGTCTCCTTATAAGCTCTCACCAAGTTAATTGAAGCCCGCCTCTCTCTTTGAACCATTCTCAACTTTATAACTTACTTCTGATTGGTTCATTGGTCAATCATCGTTGTACATGTCCATATCGTTGGAGAAGACCCTCACACACTTGTCCTCAATATTTGCCAACTTCACTTTACTCCTTATATAGTTATTTTTCAAGTTATTTTTTCCTTTGTTCCCACAAATCCATCTTAATTTTCATTTTTTGCCGCAATTGTTTTGCTGTATAAAAAGTTGTTGAGGCAGACGTCTAGGTACCGCCTGAGCCACCCATTTAGTTAAATTGATATTTGGGCGCCTGAGCGAGCGTCTAGGCATTTTATTTCTGGTTTTTAAATTTTGTATATGTCATGTTAGTATCAAATTTGACATGTATAAATGATTTCATCTAATTTTAGGCTTTTTAGGCTTAAACTTCACTTTAACATGCTTATTTAGGGCGTAGAATACTAAATATATACACAAAATACCTTATATATGTGACATATATTGTATGTCATGTATTATAACACATGAATTAGAACAAAAAAAGGCATGCGCCTAGGCGCCGAGTCATGTTAGGCCACCGCTTGGCCGCCTTGGCTATATACATATATATACACATATTTTTAGTTATGCTGCTTATGCATCCATATATAGAAATATCTTTTGGTTAATTCCTAAACTATTTATAAACATAATCCATGTATATAATGGTAATGATTGATTCATGTATACGAGGTTTTGATAATTTTTAAAAGGGACTCTAATATGAGATATTCAATCTTTTATATATTAATTTGGACCCTACTCAGGAGTTACAAATAATTGCCTTTACATAGCTTAGGCAACCAATTTTCTTCATTTAGGGCTATTTCTGCTGATATACGTTCGTTTTGCAGCTTATATGGGTATTTGAAGGTTCTGTGATACACAAGAACTATTTCATTATGATACTTACATTGTGATTGGATGCCTACAAAAACTATTTCATTATGATACTTACATTGTGATTGGATGCCTAGTTAGAGTTGATAATACCTTATGGTTGGCAATCGGGTTTGGGTTGATCTGGTTTTATTTCGGATCAATACTTTTTGGCTAGACCATAAACTTACAAAAGATGGATTTTCTAGTACCCTTGACCCTAACTGACGCTAAAATATTTTTGGGTCTATCGTAAATACAAAAATCTAGAGCACGATTTATAAACAAAGCTATAAGTTGTCCAATTCTTAAAAACAATAAAATATAATTAATAGATTTCCTTGTAAACAAACCTAACATGTTATTAGAACACATAAAAATAATGTAGTTTGTACAAGAGTTTTGAAAACATTTATATAAAGCATAATCAATCAAATAAAAATTTGTAATTACATAATGAAAAGAATTAATGGAAACTAATACAAACAAATACAAACTATGTATAATTATCAAAAATATCCAGAATCAGGGCTGTATTAGTAAAGGCATAAACCCGTTCTATGCACATGTGCCTTAGTAGACTAAAATCAATAATTTATGGATTTAACTTACTAAAATTAAAAAAAATGTACAATACATATATTAATGGGACATCTCATACACACAAGGATCAATATGTAATTTCAAAAAATAATGGAGAAAATTGCATCCAGCCCCCTTCACGGCCTTTCCTATATAGTATAGATGTGTCTCCTTATATAATATATGATTTAAAAAAATAAAGACACAAGTGTGGTGTACACACAGGGACCAATATGTGATTTCAAAAAATAATTGAGAAAATTGTATCCAGCCCCCTCCACGGGCGTTCCTATATAGTATAGATGTGTCTCCTAATATAATATATGATTTAAAAATTAAAGACAAAAGTGTGGTGTACACACACATGGACCATTATGTAATTTCAAAAAATAGTGGAGAAAATTGCATCCAGCCCCTCCACGGGCTTTCCTATATAGTATAGATGTGTCTCCTAATATAATATACGATTTAAAAAATTAAAGACAAAAGTGTGGTGTACACGCACATGCCCCGATATGTAATTTCAAAAAACAGTGGAGAAAATTGCATCCAACCCCTGCATGGGCTTTCCTATATAGTATATATGTGTCTCCTAATATAATATATGATTTAAAATTAAAGACAAGTGTGGTGAACACAAGGACCAATATGTAATTTAAAAAAATAATGGAGAAAATTACATCCAGCTCCTCCATGTGCTTTCCTATATAGTATAGACGTGTCTAATAATATAATATATGATTTAAAAAATTAAAGACAAATGTGTGGTGCACACGTAGGGACCAATATGTAATTTCAAAAAATAATGGAGAAAATTGCATCCAGCCCCCTCCACGGGGTTTCCTATATAGTATAGATTTCATATGCTTTGGGGGGGGGTTAAACCTTAGTAAATTGAATTTTATTTGAATGTATAAATTTGAATTCTGGGTCAATCAGGTCAATTTAGGTCTAAAGTTCAAACTTAGAACCAATCGTAAAATAATTCTGGTTCTTCGGGTTAGGGACAAATTCAGGTTGGGTTGAAAAACCTTAGACCCTAACCCACTTAAACAATGTTGGTTCGGCTCAAGTCCATGAGGTCAAGTTTTATTTTTCCAGCCCTGATATACCTCAGAAACCAAAATGTAAGCTACTACCTAACAAACCGATAGAAAGATTAAGAAGGATATTGGTAGTTAATAATAATGACACTGAACATGGATTAAAGATCTTATTGAACATTAGTTCATTTACAAATAACATTGATGCCCATATTGCTATTTTAAAAAGCGATATGTACGGCCACATATACTCCCACTTATACCTATTTTGTCGATTATGCGGCAAATTATACTCCACTTTTGAATATACCACTATTGATGCCCATACATACATGCATGCACGCATGTGAGGAAAACTCTTAGTCACATGATCACCTGTTTCTGGATTGCAAATACACGAATAGAATTTGAAAAACTGTCTGTGAGCAGATGGGTTTTGGAGTCACTAGGCCGTCGAAGACAAAGGACATGATAATTAGATTAGGGAAGAACACATGGAAAGAAAAGAGGAAATTGCTCATGATCCTCTCTGCAGTCTACTACATCTCGCAGGAGAGGAATAACAGGAGGCATCCAGACTCCAGAGAAGGAAATAAACGAGGATAGCATAGGAAAAAACAATTGTAAACTGATAAAGAATAGATTACATGTATAGATATTTCCTATTTTTATGACATGTGAGTAATGTAGTGTTGAACTACGTTGTAATTTGACCCCGACCTTCAGGGGTTCGGAATAAAATTTACCAAATTCTGATGCATGCACCCCCCTTGAGTGTCTGACCCCGGTCATGGGGGAGAAATCTCTCTTAATCCTACATACACCCCGACAACCACCTACTCATATATGGATATGTACATTAATTATACTTAAATATAGTCATTTTATGTGTGTACATTTTGATATATGTGACAGATTTCCATACACATATTATTACATTTATATGCATACCTTTTATTATATTCATACATATATATACATATGCAATATACCGACATATACACACAAATTCAACACATACTTTGATCCATTCACATACATACACACTCTACGAATATATTTGTACCTTTATATGTACACATGTTGATATGTATAGTATATCACACATGCTAAATATATGTACGCATATTCACATATGTAAATATCCGTTACATATATATTGCTATGCTTTCAATTATATATATATACTACTATAAACTTGGAATCCGATTTACTATTATTAACTTAATATATGATTTTATGATTATATAAACTGTATATACCCCCACATGTACTCTATGCGATACCCTCTCCACCATTGCAATATCACTTTTATGAACAATAACACATATTTAGGGTTAGTGACCCATAAAAACACCTAAGGTGACATATATATAAGTCAAGGTGTGAATCAAGACATCCCCCTTCAGGGCACCTTGATGCCCGGGCATGTTCTTATCTGATTCTTCATTTGAAGGATTTGGATCCACCTTCTTAGAGCACTATAGCTCGTGAAGTGTGGGGGATGGTAGAAGAGGCAAATGTTAGCACCTTTATTACCTTTTGGGGGGGGATAAAGAAGACGTCGGAGGCAAGCAAGCATGAGGACTTGGTTGGGGAACATGAGGGGCTTTTCCCTCTGATTGTTTTATTGCAGATCTGGGTAGTGCAATGTGCATTATGAGGGTGTGAGGATGGAAGTTCATAGGGTGTGGCTGAGGGTGCTAATGCTGTTCAAAATCTGCATTGATGGTGTGAGATTTTACGATGTTGGCGGAGATTGGGGTTTAGAAGAGACATGGAAGATGATGAGGTTTGCCCTTGGAGCTTTCAGTATAAGATTAGATTGTGTAGTCAGCTGGGTTAGACCAGTGATAGGGAAGTTTAACTCAATGTAGAGAAGATAACATGAACAAATTTGTAGGAGGGTATGACAGGCAGACAAGGGGTAGGAATTACGAGTGATGACATTGGTCAGGTTGTTTGAGGTTTTGCAGCACCAGGTTGGGAGAGAGTATTGGTAGTAATTTTGTAATCAATTTATCCTCTTTGGTATGAGCTCTGTGATCAAATAACTAAATCTAGAGTCCTTTGAGTTAGATGATGCAAGGCTGGTAGATCTATTGAGTGGGAAGGGAAGAGAGGACTAGAAAGATACATGAATTGCATAAGGTTTTCATCCTTTTGAGGGCAAGGTGTTGGGTTATGCCAACATCTGTATAGGGAGGCGAATAGGTTGGTTGTCAACATGGCAAGATACAACACGGGTTGCTAGGTAGATATGAGTATTCTCAGCTTGCTGTGATGCCATTGCCCAGTGAGAGGTGTAAATAAGATAGACACTAGTGCACTTGCCAGCTAGCTCAGCTGGTCAAGCCTGATGCTTGTAAAGCGTAGGTTGCGGGTTCGAATCTCAGTGAATCCCGTTGGGGCACTACATGAAGGGACTAAAGGCCATCGGCATACGCTGTTGGCTGTTCTCTTTCTCCTGATACTTTGGACAAGGGTGAAACCCCACTATCAAAAAAAAGATGGACACTAGTGGTTTACCTTATGACAGGCGTTGAGCCATGTTTGGCTCTGGCACATTAATACACAATATACGCACGAGGAGGTTGTCAGGTTGAGTATTGAGTGAGACCGTTTTTGAGAAGGTCGGCCTAAGGCTTTTTGTAGCCCTTCTTGTTTTGCCTATAAAGGGGCAGGATCAATACAATACCCTCGTATTCTCCCTGAAAAAATTTCACCCATGGTGCTACTTTACTAGTTAAATAGTGGAGGGTTACTGTTAGAGGAGACATTGGGTTGCCAAACTTCTGGCCTGGTGGCAGTCCTTAAAAGTGTTTGTTTGCGGTGTGGGCAAGAAGAGGGACGATCGACTAGATCCCATGTCTGAAGATCGCAGAGCGCATGCATTTCTTGCTCCATAGCATGTTTCCATGTAGGAATACGAAGGGCCTCCTCTGCTGATTTAGGGATAGTCACAGCAGACAAAACAGAAGTGAAACATGTTACAGGGTAGTCTTTAATATAGCAAAAGGTTACACAGACTTATGGTGTTGACTACTTTGAGACTTTTTCTCCAGTTGTACGCTTAAATTCTGTTCGCATTCTGAAATATATTGCTATGAATACAGACTGGCCTCTGTTTCAACTCGATGTCAAAAACGCCTTTGTATATGGAGATCTACAGGAGGAAGTATACATGGAGCAACCTCTGGGATTTGTTGCTCAGGGGGAGTCTACCTTCAAAATCTGTAAACTTAGAAAGGCCATCTATGGTCTTAAACAAAGCTCGCGTGCGTGGTTTGATAAACTCAGTTAGATGTTAATTACCTTTGGCTTTCGGCGATCACAATCTGGTCATTCTGTATTTATTCATAAGCAGTGTTTTGAAAAGCGCCCCAGGCACCCGCCTAAGCGGCCGCTTGAGCGGCCAGGAAGCTCAGCCGCCTGGTTACAGCCTTGAGCGGCCACTCAGGCGGCAATCCATTAAGCGGCCGCCTAAACCCGCCTGCCCCCCCTATTTGCCCGCCTGATTCCTTGTTTTGGGTGCCCGCTTTTGGCCGCCTAAATTTTAGGCGCTGGATTTTTGTACAATTGCTTTCTTTTTTCATTTTTTTCTAATCAAATGTTGTTGCTGCTACTATATATTGACTTTCCTAGTATCTATCTATGTGCATGACTGACTGTATTACCATGTAATATAATGTGTAATACTAGAAGTCTGTAATAATGTAATACATTGCTGCTGTACATTGTTTAATATGAAACATTACTGTGTAATACATTGCTGCTGTACATTGTTTAATATGAAACATTACTGTGTAATACATTGCTGCTGTACATTATTTAATATGAAACATTACTGTATAATACATTTTATAATACAATAATACATACATAAATATCTACTTATCTACTGCAAATTGTATTTCTTTACCTTTCTACCTTATATAACTATAATGTACTAATACATTCTATAGTGTAATATATATTCTATTGTTTACTGGATATTAATGAAAAACATTATATATATTCTATTTGTTTACTGCATAAGCTACATTAATACATTATATATCTTCTACTGCTTACTGCATTTTAGTATATATAGTTATAAATATATTCACTACAGTAAAAGTAAACAATTTGGGTATTAGTAATACCCAAATACCATATTACAACTGTGTTAAAAACTATCTGGGTGCTTTATTTTGTTGTGTAGGCTGTATAGATAAGTCTAAAACTTCCTTATATATATATATATATATATATATTACTTATATACAAACATGTATATCTTTTTATCAAATTATAGAAGAATTTCAGTATCCACTTTTTCAAAAAGCGGCCGCCTGGCGCTCAAGCGGCCACAAGGTGCTCTCCACACGCCTCCTGCTTCCCGCTTTCTAAAACATTGTTCGTAAGTCAACAACAAGACTTGTTATCCTTATTGTGTATGTTGATGATATTGTCTTATCGGACAGTGATAATGCGGGTATACATGCAACCAAAAATTATTTAGCACAACACTTCATCACCAAGGACCTTGACAAACTGCGATACTTTTTAGGCATTGAGGTTGCCAGATCATATGCAGGACTGTCTTTCACAGAAAAAATATGTTCTTGATCTGTTGCAGGAGAAACACTCCTCTGGACCCTAATATGGATTGGGACGATGACAACTCTCCTCCTTCTGATGATCGCCACCGGTTTCGGAGACTGGTAGGCAAGTTTATCTACCTGACAGTCACTAGAGCTGACCTGGCAGCTGCTGTAGGATTCATAAGCCGGTATCTTGATAAACCTCGGCAGTGCCACTGGGATGCTATTTGTCACATCTTATGATATCTCAAAAGCTCTCCAGGGAAAGGTCTTCTGTATAAAAAGCATGGCCATTGCAATTTATCTGGATTCTCATATTCTGACTATGCAGGAAATCGATCTGATCAGAAGTCTACTTCTGGATGTTGTACTTTTATGGGAGGAAATCTAGTCACCTGACGAAGCAAAAAGCAGACTGTTGCTAGATCCAGTGCCGAGGCAGAATACATAGCCATGGCTCATACTGCATGTGAGCTTCTGTTGGGTCCGTGACGTTCTACATGAGTTGATATTACTTATTCCAGTCATATTACTATGTTCTGTGACAACAAAGCCTCTATTTTTATTGCGTGCAACCCCACATTTCATGAACCCACAAAGCATATTGAGGTTGATTGCCACTTTGTTCGGGAGAAAGTTCTATCTGGGCACATCTGCACTCCATATATCAGCTATGACAAGCAGCTTGCTAACATCTTCACCAAAATTTTGCCTAAAGCTCGGTTTCAGACTCTGATTGACAAGCTGGGCTTGTTTGACATCTACGCTTCAGCTTGAGGGGGAGTATAGATATACAGTGTTATTTACTTGTGCTGTTTTGTTATTCTTGTAATATTAGTCCCATATTGCTCACTTGTACTTATGTCTCTACTCCCAGTTGCTATATTAGAGACTACCCTGTAACCTGTTTTACTTACTCAATAAACAATTCCTTTTCTCTTTAGAGGTTGCTTATATATGAATTGGATGGTTGATATCAATCGGCAAGATAGTGGGTTTCCTTCGAGTGAACCGTTCTTTTGGAGTGGAAAAATTAAGTGAGACAATTAGTTGCCAAATTACCTGTTTAACGAATTAACTATGTGAGTTTCAGAGGCTAGAATATGAAAATATGGTGGTCACATGAGCATTTCGTCATGATGTGAGAAGCAATTAATGATGGAGAGCGCAGAAAGAATTTTATACATAGGAGGAACGTTTCAAGGCATGGGTGTTTGATTTGGCTTTAAAACTGAGAGAGGGAGGTATAGGAGATGTTCCTTTACAAGGAAGTCCATTTTTCTTTATCGAAAAATAATTTGGCAGTACATCTGACAAGCTTCAAGATTATAATTCATGTCTACCAAATGAAACAGATTCCTAAGTTGATATTAACTAGTTCTACTAGTTATACAAAGTAACAAATAAGTTGTTGTTGCAATCAATTAAAATAGTTGTGTACATATCACGAATATATATATGAATATATTTAGCATTGTGTCAAATAAGCCAGCTCTTTGTTAAATTGGAAAATTTTTATACAGTAAATTCTTTCAGATGATTGCATGGAACAGGAACAGTATGGCACTTAAATCATAATGACGATAACTGAGTTTTTATTAAGGTTGTTATGTGCCTTTGATTTATGCCTTTGTTCAGTTAAGTTTCTGCATTTTTTTCAACTTAGCCATATTTGCAATCTATTCCTCAATATCACTTTTGCGGATGGTTATTGTGGCTATGCTAACGCCATATTTAATTTGGTGCAAAGGTTCCGGAAAATGGTTCAGAGTGGATGAAAAGAAAAGGCTATGTGATATCCTACAAAGGGAGAAATATATTATCCCCGGAATACCAGGTTTTGTACACTTCTTAAGCTTTTACATGCTAGTATACTGAACAGTAGTAGTCTTTGCATCTCTATTTTACCACTTTTGAGTTTTTTTTTTTTGCAGTATTCTATGTAATTTCAAGGACCACTGATTTCTACAAGAAGTTTAAGGCTGGTGAATGGAATCTTCCTTAAGAATTTCGAGTTGGTAGATGAAGGCGTTGGATGTTACAACAGGAAAGGGCTTGATGTTTATTCTATGTTTTTTTCCTGACGGCAGGGGAGTGTTTTTGCGTGGAGCTAATGTATTCCGGTTTTGGCAATGTTGGCCTAGTAAATGTAACTCCAAGCTGTATATTAGGGAGTACGTGTGAATAATTTACCTAGGCACAAGTGAAATGATATGCACGCAATACATTTGTGTACCTCCATACAAGTGAATTTATATCCACGCAATACAATTGTTTACTTGGACTTTTGGGCAAGCTGGCAGCAGGCAGTCTGGGAGTGGGAGCGGCAGAATCCTTGCATAAATTTTCTACCCATGGGTTTCAAAATACAATCCGATACGGCAAAATTCAGGACAAGCGTGCCCTATATCTTTTCCTGCACTACCTCTACTGGAGAGCATCTGAACAGTGTACTACCTCATGTGCCTGTTTCCTGACTAGGTCTCCCTAGTGTGCAGGGATTTACCAGACGATGCGTGCTGTTTTTCAATTTCACTTCATTCTGCATTTTATCCAGATGGGAAGTCAGCGTGGTATGATCATTAGTGGCAAGAGAGCCTGATTTTCCTATATGCACAACATACGCCACACGCAAACGTTACATTAAAGTCAGGAAAAATGCTGTATAGGAGAAATGTTCAACTTTACTAATACCATCAAGTGTACCTTTGTTTAGACATTCTTCACTTTTTGAATGTCGTAGGGTTGACATGAATTAGACTTAGATTAGTTTGACAGGCCAGGCATGGGCCGAAGTTTTCAATTGGGTCTATACTTCTCCAGCTGCGCATCTAATAATTGATTGCATATCATGGTGGCAATAGCTCCTGTTGTTCAATGATATTCGTGAGAGATAATGACGACCAAATGCGGGATGGCAAATGGTTGTGATGATGATTCTGACACGATACGGGTGGGTGGCTACTGTGAAAAATGACCTAGAAGCCATTTTTAACATTGACGGAGGGCCACATGGCCCACATTGACTTCCATCAACGTAGATCCCCTTTCCCTCATTGTGATTGCCACGCTGGTAGTACTACATGCTAATATGGCAAAACTACTCGGTATTGACAGCCACATGCACGATGAAAGTGATAGTTCCTCCAATAGTAGGATAAGCAATTGTCGCGCCTGGTGCAATAGGAGAGATGGAGAAGAGGCTTTGCTAACGATTTGTCCAGCCGCTTGCATATTGAAAGTGATATAACTAAAGTGAACACAACTACATTGAACACACTGAGTAGTGAATAGATGACAATGATAGAGTGGAAGCACTGTCAGTAGTTGGTTCTATCACATGCTCATGCAAGCGAGCCCCTGCAATAGTGACCATTATTAGTTTCAGTGGTGAGCCATATCGGCCTCCATCAACATGGGTCCTCACTCTCTTTGCTCACGATCATTATGTTTGTGGCAATAATTTTTACGACGACAACAATGCATGTGAAGGTGGTGATGATACCCAACCATAACAATATCTCAATGTCTTGCCATGCTTCTTTTTGGGTTTATTTTTGCACTACTTCATTGAAAATTGAAACATAAAATATTGAATGCATGTGTGCACATACTGAAAGTTTATACAACAATACATAAAATGTGGATAACAATACTCTATTTATTGAGATACATGCATCACCACTTTTTGTAACTCCATGCCATGACATTGCATAAGTTGGTATATATGAGGATGTAGTATTGTTTATGGTCTAGGCACTCTTCAAGTGCTTAGAAGATCCTCATGTAATATGGTGTATCGAAGAGCCATGAATCCTAATTTGGTATATAACAATCACTAGTACATAGTTGATGTTACTTATGACTACAACTTTGAATTGTGGAATCTGTAATTGTGGGATAAACATGATTGCAATGAGAATTGATGTGTGATGCTATTGAAGGCTCAATCATTCATATATAAGATGAGTTCTAAGGAGAACTTGTCAACTATTCTTTTGTGTTCATGGTATAAATGAGTGATCTGACTGATTCCATGTAAGTAAATACAAAATTTCTTTGTCCCAAAAGGTAACGAGTGTAATATTGGGCCCATGCTTGATTTTTGGGGACATCGGATTGGGAATCTTTCGTGATAGGCCAAAATGTCTTTAAAATATAAGAGTGAAAGAGATAATGAAACAACTTAGGTAATGGAAAAGGAAGTTAAGACTAGAGGGGGGCATGAAGGTTACTTGAAATATATGCTTTCTAATAGAAGGCCTTTCTATTCTCCACCTTGGATTCCATCATTTGAGTTGATCAAAAGAATAATATGATCTTACTTGGCTTAACTAGTTGAGTTTTTGGAACACAAGGAAATATATGATCTAACATGTTGCTTTTAGCTTTCATCACAATACAATATTATATCCTTGTTGTCTAATTTTTATTGCATGGGTTGGGTCAGAAATAATATGATAAGAATGGACAAGCTTCACTAAGAAAATTTATAGCACCTTCTATTTTTATATCTATATATTATAAATATACATATAGCTTATATATACAAATATATATGACCAATTATATATACTTCTATATATAATTATATACATGTGGTATATGATACTCACACATGTAAGTATATCAAATTACCTTGTCAGGAAAGTTGTGTAGTTCATTTACATGATCATACTTGTGAAATTTGTTGGGTGTTGCTTCTAATAATCATCACAAACCTGACTATGAAAAGCGGTCCTAAGGTGTTATCAAACTAAACCCATATTTAGTTTTAGACATAAAAAAAATACAACCAAAAGTGATTACTAGGACATCATCGATAATATATTCCACCAAGAGTCTAATGAAACATGGGAGGAAACTAACATTTACCAATATATATCATTTTTCTAATAAGTTAATATATGCATAACATGAATATTTGCACCTTATAATTGGTTCCTTACAAACCATATGTCAAAATGTTACAAGATATGCCACATAACCACAATCCTTGAAGACCCTCAATATAGGAACTATCTAAAAGATCTATACACTATCATTACCTCAATGAAGTCACTTGGGTTTCTTTTTCATGATCTTATGGGTTGATCAATGGATTCATTTGCCATCATCTAATTGAGAAGATATAAGAACAAGTAACAAGATCTAACATATTAAAATTCTATCAATAAATATGATATTCAACCCTAAAATATGAAACTAAATATGGAAGCAAAAAAACAAGTAAGCATTTCAATATCAGTCTTCCTATTTTGATTTTTTCATGACACTACTTGACCTATTCCTAACTATGTAGAAGTCATCACAGTTTGAGCACACACATTACGTACCATCCATACCTTAGGATTTAGCCAGCCACCCTAAGGACACAAGACATCCTAGGTCCGCACATGGCTAGGTGGACACCTCTAGCATACTCACCTCTCATTCTAACACCTTGGTACTTGGATAGGTCTTACACATCTCTTTCTTAATTTCATAATCACATAATTTTCTTCCATCTCATAATTTTGCATCCCAAGGGTTGAGGTCTCATCACATCATATCTCTAGTGAACCGAGGCTTCTATCCTACTTCTTTTTAGTACCACTACCTCCGATTCTTTTGTGTTTTTTCTTCAGGATACAAACTATTCCAGATTTTTCTTTTATGGCCCGAAGCCCAATATATAGAGCAGATTCATTTCACTTTACTAGCACATGCACCGAAAAACCTTACAGTTTTCATGGCTCATAACTTTGTGAATTATGGTTTCTTCTTTATTACTTATATGCCTTTTTCTAATTAAAGCATATGATTCAATAAGCATGTGTTCTTGTTCAACCAAACTTATTTTTATATGTATGATGTTTTAAGATATAAATATACAAGAATATTAAAAAACCATAAACCAGACTTAACATGGAACATTCCTCTATTTTTCATGTTACTACTAACCACAAAACACCTTCTCAAAACATCTTAAATAAATTTGTACCATTCATGCCCTTCTCTCTTTTTGTCTTCACTTTCCATGCTCAAATTCACTGTTTAGAGTAATTTTGCATATATGGGAGTATAATATAGCAATACAATGCATAAAAGTTCAAAAATTTTCTCCTCATAACTTTCATATGATAGTAGAAATAATAAGTAAGAATAACTGCTCACATTCCTTGCATATATTAGGAAATTATCTATGATTATAAACTTTAATTACTCATGAGCTTTAATTCAATGAGGGAGGAATTCACTTAGTTTTTCCTAGTTGGAACTGAATCTACTAATATTGTTATTGTAGCAAGGCACCTGATTTTTTTCTTCCTTGGAGTTAGGTCAAGAAATACTTAGATCTTCTTTTATGAGAAGAGATTCTTCCTCTGAAAGTCTCAAACCAACCTTACGAAGAAAATAAGTGTGAAAAAACAAAAATATCCATTAGGCTTCTCTACTCATATAAAGGGTGGCAACCTTTTGGCTAGGTGAGAAGAAGAGAAGGCAAACAACAATCATGATCTTTACTTGGTTGTCCAACTCCTTTTCAAACCTATACCTGGTCTTGAGCAGATATCCAAGCTTTCTCCTTATAAATCACCTCAAGAGTCCAAGATTTTGGGTGGAATTCATTATAGAGCAGTGGAGAATAATAGTAATGAGTCATTTGGAAGTCAACATGGAGTGAAAATGATACATACATACATACAACATACATACATACATACAACATACATACATACATACATACATACATACATACATACATACATACATACATACATACATACATATCGAGTTTGTATCCCAGCTGCCGCCTTGATTTACCACCCTCTTAGGCATTCAGCCTCCGCCATGGGTGTGGGAGGGGGGGAATCTTTCTCTCTTAATCCCATACATACATACATACATACATACATACATACATACATACATACATACATACATACATACATACATACATACATACATACATACATACATACATACATACATACATACATACGCCAACAAGGAGTGGCTCAAGTGGTCAAACACGGTGTCCCCTAAAAAAAGGATTTGGGTTCAAATCCTAGCTCCCGCCTTCATTTACCACCCTCCTGAAAGTTCGGCCTCCGTCATGGTCATGGGAGAAGGGGAGAGAATGCCTCTCTTCATCCCATACATACATACATAAATACATATTGCAGATAATGGCTCAAGTGGTCAAGCACGTGTCCCCTAACAATGAGACCCATGTTTGAATTCCAGCTGCCGTCTTGATTTACCACCCCTGGACGTTCAAAATAGATATGGGAGAGGGGAAGAGAATGCCTATCTTAATACCATACACACATACATATATGCATGTATATATATATCATATCTAGTTATTTGTTTGACTAAACTACCCGCTGATAGACCGATTAGTTAGTCAATTTATAATTAGTCAACCTGAATAATGAGGCAACAAGTTGTACAATCTTTCTAGAACTCTAGTGATCAACAGATTCAACACCAAGCGTCGCTAGTCAGACTTCAATGATGAACTGGTTTCCCGATGGTTGGACTGACTATTGATCTCTATCTCCCCACTTCAACCATAACCAATAGAAATCCCTCCATCACTACGTCACTATTCTGACTCCAACAAGTTTGTCTAACTTGTCCATTTTTGTCGATGAATTGGTCTGAATATTGGCATGGTTGAGTGGATCTTAGAATTCATCCTACTTTTTTTGTAAGAATCCATAAAACTTTTGCAAGGGTTAGGTCAACACTTTTGAGTTTGTCACATATGTTTGGACCAACCCTACAAAAAGTTTGGTAGACACTTCTAGCCGTTCTAGAAAGTTCTAAACTCACTCATCATGCTCATATTTCAAATACATATCATCACTTATTACTTGATCTCTCATTGTTATAATACTATAATTACATCAATTTCCTCTTTTCTTTCTTGAATTGTTTTTTTTTTTCACATTCTCAAGTTTATTATTATGTGGGAAAAACATAATATAAACTGCTACTAGAATAAAATTTGGCATACTAAGTAACTAAGAAGTGGAAATGATCTTACCTTAGATAAAAATCACACCACCATGTCTATGTATATGAAAAATAGAACCAATACTTTCACGAGGCCCTCCATATAACAATACCATAGAGAATCAAAAGGACAATAGAAAACAAAAAGTTTAAACGTGCTGTCAATGATTGTTTAGCCAAAAAATGCTGTAAGAATGACCAAAATTAATAGTTTAGATATGTAGGAAGTAGAATATTGCACACCCACAAGGATAAAAGATTGAAACCTTTGCAAATACTAAAAACAAGAATCCTAAACTAACTGCAAACAAAAGTTCAAACTTTTCAGATTTTTAAGGTTAATATTGATAATCTTATAATAAACACAATCATGACAACAAATATGCTTAATAGCTTATCACGTAATGAAATTAGGTGAAAAATTAAGTCTTGATCAGAGGGATTAAGTGAGATTTTATGGTGGAGACAAATAGGGGTAAACCTCCATATGTTTTGTGTGTGTGAAGACTAGTATCCTCTAAATGTAAGAGTATGATTAGAGAGTAAACCAAAAACTTGAAAACATGAGTCTATCTTTTACATTTTCCAAACTTTAGTCACTCCTTATCGACATATGTATGTATGTATCTATTTATGTATCATTTTCACTCCATGCTGGCTTCCAAATGACTCATTACCATTCTTCACAGCTCTACAATGAATTCCACCCAAAATCTTGTACTCTTGAGGTGATTTACAAGGAGAAAGCTTGAATATCCGCTCAAGATCAGGTATAGGTCTGAAAAGGATTTGGACAACCAAGTAAAGATCATGATTGTTGTTTCCTTCTCTTCTCCTCGCCTACCCAAAAGGTCGCCACCCTTTATGTGAGGAGCAAAGCCTAATGGATATTTTTATTCTTTCTCACTTATTTTCCTCTTAAGGTTGGTTTGAGGCTTTTGTAGGAGGAATCTCTTATTAGAAAAGAAGATTTAAGTATTGTTTGACCTAACTCCAAGGAAGAAAGAAATTAGGTGCCTTGCTACAATAAGAATATTAGCAGATTCCGTTCCAACTAGGAACAACTAAGCAAATTCCTCCCTCATTGAATTAAAGCTCATGAGTAATTAAAATTTATAATCATAGATAATTTCTTAATATATGCAAGGAATGTGAGTAGTTATTCTTACTTATTATTTTTACTATCATATGAAAGTTATGAGGAGAAAAATTTATTGGACACTACGAAAAAGTGCCAGAGTCATTATAGATTTGTTCAAATACCAGGGAAACGTTTATTGAAAACATCTTAGCTACTTACAAAACATCTAATTCCTACATAAATCTTATAATTTAAAAATATTTAATTCATCCATAATACAATGTCGTGTTGGTATAATGATTTAAGGATCAAAGTTAGTTGTTGGTGTTATGTAAATATTATTTATTTGACTTTGTTTACAACATATTTCTTTAGTTTTTCGGGATGTAGGTTAGCTTCTCAGAGTAAAAATTGGTAAATCATACCTTCATATTTTGCAAAGACAAACTAAATATAATAAATTGTGTTTCTAATTTCACCTCTTGTTATGCATGTAAAGATTAATCACATAATATTGCTCATGCAAAGATCAAGTGATTGAGCTGAAAATCAGGTATACTAAACTTTTCAAGATTATCATAGAGCCTTCTTAAAAAATAAAGTATCACACTTATAATAACTGTTTGTTCTCTTAGAAAACTGTGACGACCTAGGTTTCAAGTTAGTCCCATTTAGTTGAATTTTAAATTAAAATCTACACTCATACTTTTAAATATCTACATTATTGTACACTTATTAAAATGAATTCAGTTTGTTACTTGTGTTGGGCTTGGTGAAGCAAGTAATGGAGAGGAGGCGTGGGGACACCTCCGATCCTACGCATGGGTTTCGCTTCACATGTTGTAGACGTCTTCCATCTTTATCCCATGATGGAAATATTTTGTGGTCTTTTCTCTTGACCGGGAGAAGACAACCTAGCGATTAAAGATTAAGTTATCAATTCTATTTAAACAAACTCAATTAAATCGAGTGTAATGAATGTATTTGAATGATTAACGACAATATTTCATCACAAGCACAATAATAATGTGAATATGCATTTCAATTTGGGGCCCTAGTTGATGTAATTTTGTCTTGAATTTGAGAAAAAACGTAGAACTAAATTTGGGTTGGGATGAAGGGCATGTTTAATTTTTTTATTCTTTCGATTTTGGACAAAAAGAGTTTGACCTGATACTAGTCATGATATGTGAGAGCGTTAAGGGGCTTGCGGAATGGGTGCTTTGCTGCCTAGGTCTGCCCCCGTACTACCTCGGTTGTGGGCATGCCTCGCTGCACATCACCTTCAAAAGTACTGCTCTGTGTCCTACCATCGTGTTTGGTAGCACAATCGACGAACCGTTGGCAATGTGGCTAGCGTCCTGGCTAGTGCTCGCCTCGCCGTTGCTGTCGCCCCTTGCAACTTGAGTGGCTCATAAAGGCTATGAGTCCTTCATGGATGATTTGTTTAGTCTACTCGGTCTACTGCAAAGTCCATTAGTGTCCTAGTCAAGTCAACTAGAACGACTCTTCTAGGGAGCAAGAAATTATTGCAAGTAATTATTATCCAACAACTTTGAATAATTTCCATAAAGGCTCAGATGGGATTCCCATTCAGGGATTCATCACCCATTTGATTGTCCAATCAACAAAAGTGACTCTTGGTGCGCCCCACAAGTGCCTTGTGTCCCGCTCTGGTCTTTGGTTCATGCCCCATGAGGGAATTGTAAATGCACCTTATCAATGTTGTGATTATTTCTAAATGTCATAGCACCAAAGAGACCATCAATCACACCCTCTATATTCCAAAATGGTCCTGAGCATTGAAGACTCCAATCAATGGAGTAAATGCGTGGTTGATTCCATGTTTGTTTTCACTGGTAAAACCTCACAATACCTCACATGCCCGTTGACCTCACAACCCCTCACATGACCACGTCGATCCATGGGCAATCGGTTGGAACACAAACAAGAGTGTTTCACTTGTCATAGAGATTGGGAAGACCGAGGAACTGGACCATGAGAAACCTAGTAGACCCATCAGAAAGAGAATCGAGACTTCATGCTGAATTTGACAGTGAGCATCAAGAACCACACAAACCCTCATGGACTGGATTTGCACCAAGAGGATGCCCAAGAACACTTTTTTCTTTAGCAAACATTGTGTCCATCCATAGTTTGGGAAAATGTATCATCATCTGCACCAGACATATGGGCAATGAGTGCTGCACAAGGTTGTCGTAAGGTCACAATTTATATGCCAAAATGATTCGATTGTCGAAGAACCATGGCCATTGGTGAGGACCCATTGCAGGTCCCCCGCAAAGCCAAAATAGAGAAGAAAGAAACCTCCTTGCAAAGATTGAGGGGGAGAAGTCCTCCATCGGCTTCCAGATACAACAAATGAAATCCATAAGCTTCTTGAAGTGAGGGTGTTTCCCTTGCACATAAAACACAAGGGAATAGCCACATATATCATATGCCTTGACATAGTCTTACTTGGTAAAGACCACCCTGATTGACCCATTCTTCTTGCAAGCAGTATGAAACTCCAGCCACCATTTGAGTCTGATGTTGACAACACCTTCCCAAACTTTTTCCAATCATGATGGACTGATGGAGAACACCAACCTTTGTTGTGGAGAGCTGGTTTCTTGGACTTACCAAGGGGTAGCGTCTCTGAAGGAAGAGGGTTGTTGATGGCCTTCCCCTTATTTTCTCGCATGGAGGAACCGTCACAAGATGGACCTTGCTACTTGCCATCAGGCAGGCTAGAAGAGGTAGAGGCCAGAGGATCCTCCTTCATTGTCGTGCCTCCATGTGGATCACCGCAACCAACACTTTCTCTAGTGGATTTCATGGAAGAAGATGACCCATGCCTGGATGGTGCACGAATGACAGAGATCCCCTCACTCCACTCACATCATTCCCATCAACCCTCGTCATTGTAAGAGATGGAAGATGTCGTTATCACTCTACTCCACAACCCTAGGCCGCAAGGGGGAGGGTGGCACACCTACATATCTCATGTGAATCCTAGAGAGAGGACACTGGACTTAATGACTAAGAGCTAACTTGGGTTTTAGGTTTTATCATAGTTATAGTTGTGGCTTGATTTCGATGTGGTCTGGCGATGAACCACATTTTATGAGTAGATGTAAATCTTTTTTTGTCTATTTTTGCTTAGAGGAGGAGGTTAGGACCCTAAGATGAATAAAATGACCTCCCGACTTAATAAAAAATGAGATCCTAGTTACCCATTTAATTTGACCAATATAAATTAACTAGGTGGATCTTACAAGTATCCATCAAGTCAAAACATAAAAATATTTAACCCGATGAAGTGTATTTTTGTGAGTATTTTAGTATCTGGTTGTTTTCTTATGAACACTTGAGTATATTATTGTACTTTGAGAAAATATATTGTATATTTGAACTCACATTGATATGGTTTAAAATGAAAGTGTATATAGGGACAAAGTCAAAATTTTATCATCAAAATTTTATCATTATGAAGCAAGGTTTGGCAATTTGAATTTAGGGGCAGGTTCATAAGGATTCTTTTGAGATGTAGATAAAGCTCTTCTAGTAATCAAACATATTTATACATTGTTATTATATATCAAAAATTTATATGTTGTACAAAAAGTTGCATGTTAGATTACGATATGAGTTTCTCCACTGTGGATTTGCATGAGTTAATTTTTGGAAACAAAAACAATGAAGATGAAAGTTGTCATTTTTTCTATCTTTATTGACTGGCTCAATAAATAACAAGTTTCAACCATGGAATACTATCTTTGATTTTTATGTATTTAAACCATATCAATTATAGTATCCTTACTGGTTTTTGTAGTAATAGGAAACAACTTAAGTATGAGTATAGATCAAAGCCATATAGGCCTTGTAGGGGCATGTGAATTTAAAGTTGATTGGGTTTGTTTTTGTATTGGGTTTTGTAAAAAAAACACCCACACACACATTTAACCATGCCTATGGAATCACCCAATTGGATCAGATAGGTCCATTACGATGCATGAAGTTATTGTTTTTAATAAAGTTTATGTAACCTACACAACTTAGTTATAATATTATTTTTCATTCTTAGTTATCATCTTAATAGTCATTAAAAGTTGTTCATTACTTTGAATTATGAAGAACTTCATCTGGGTATTTAGTCAGTTACTGACCATTTATATGTATGGTTGAGCATCGAGTCAGGTCATTGTACATTTAGTAAATCTTGGACCCGAACCCAGATTTATATAATGGGCAGCAGGTCAGGCCATGGCTCACAAAATTTCACATTTTATAGACCATGGCTTCACATTTTATAGACCCAAATTTGAGCCATGGTATAGTCTAGGGTAGTGGGTAAGGTTCGGGTCCAACCCATTGCGATATTTTTCTACAATATAAAGATAATTGTGTATTTAGATTTTCAAATTCTTTCATCAAAATAAATTTATATTACAATGCATTTACATCAGAAAACACACAGTCAAACTTCAAAGTTCTTTATAAATGTTAGAAAGTTTTAGTTAATAATACGAGAACGAGTAGATATATTAATGTAGAATAATCTATGGACATCAAAGCAATTGAGAGGTAAAAATCATATTGAAACGTAGCTTGTCAATATGCTAATAAGGAGTTACACCTGGACATCACTTTTTATTGAACATATAATTAAGATTTGTCAAATTTTGAAATCAATTATCACTATTAAAAGATGAAAATTATAACACAATGGTGTGGTTGAATGAAAAGGAAAAGAAAAATTGTAAAGAAAAATGTCATAAATGCGGTGTCAAATTAATGTATATTGTCCACTGTAAGATCATATAAATTGATGAGAGTCATCTCCTATTATATCGTTACCTTCTAAAAATGGTAATCAATAATCACATATAGGTAGTTTGACTTTTCATCTTAAAATGTAACTAAGATAGGTCACTACATTCTATTTTGTAAAATCATTTTTATAGTTCAAAAATAGAAAGTCAAAATAATAATATAATTTAGTGGAAAGAAGATAGTAAATATTGGCTGAATAATGGACATGAAGATAGTCTGAAATAAATTAGAATAATTGATTGGTATCAAAGCAATTGAAGAGGCCTATGTACATTATATTATTGTCGTGCGAATACAAAAATAGCGTGTTAAATATAAACACTTAACTTTTTAGCATATCATATAAATAAAGTAAATAACTATACCATATATAATATGTGATAAATATAAAACATTATATATAAGTTGATATATAAATATAAATCATGCCCGATCTTTGGTCTTGGGGTTCAAATTTTTCTAGATCCTAATCTGGCCCATATTAAATTATGGGCCGAAATTAAGTTCCTAGCTCACCACCCATAGAAAATTGTGGGCCGAGCTCAGATTGCGGTCAGGTCGGGTTGAACTGACCCTGTTTATATGTAACTAATCAAGTTTGTATTGGGTTTTGTCAAATTAATTCACAACCACAGAAACACACACATCACACTTAGATTGGGTTGTATTTCAACCATTTCAATGTGTGACATTTAATTTTGAAAAAGTAAATTATTTCAATTCTGTTTATTCTCATAAAACATACGTATCTTGGCTATATTCATTTATTGACTATTCTGGATTGTAATCTTAATTGCCTTTGAAATCTATTTACTTATCCTAAGACATGCAAAACTTCATTTGGCTATCTAGTCACTTACAAGTCATTTATATTTATTTGATCGGACATGGTGTTGAACCATTCACGTGAAATTCTATTTGACACTATACAATTTGTAGGCAATGGAATTCACATGTTTGGCCAGATACATGTGTCTCTTAGAACGATATATTACCGACTTTTATCCTTTCATGTACTTAATCACACTAATTTGATTGGGTTGGTTCAGCTAAAATTTTGCATGCCATTCAATTTTTAAGAATGTAAATAGTTTTGTTTCTTTTATCTCACACGTGATATACAAGATGATTAATTATCATGAGTTGTGTAAAACTTCATTTGGCTATTTAGTTAGTTTCAAGTAATAATATATTATTGATTGAATATATTGTTGATCCATACTAATGCAAATTGTATCCACTCCAATACATTATCTAGGAAATCAAATCTGAATGTTTGGTCAGATACATGTGGCACTTGACTAGATACACTATTGGGATTTTTTCCCACTTTGATGCACCTAATCAATTATAATTTTACCTACTAAATCAAATATATTTGTACTCGATTGAATGTTTTTAAAACCTAGTAGAATATACTTGTATCTAACTATATGTAAGGAGTGAGACCTGAGAGGGGATCCACTCCCTATTAAATTTTAGGAATAAATCCATCTAATCCAAAAACACTAAAAGGGTATTCTGGAATAGGTGTGTTTGATATATAAAATAACCAAAGTATAACAGTAGAATATAAATCATGACTATATTCAATTTATCAATATTACATAGATTTTATCCCACTTGGGGTTTATATGAAAGCACAATATCATCAAGATCTAAATAGAGGGATATCTAAACTATCTCAAGTCTATCTACCCGATAGTCAGCTCCCTAATCTAATTCCATGTCTACATGTCATGTACTCTATGTCCTACAACTGGGGTTGGAAGCATACCCCACAAGAGAAGACAAAATGAGTGTTGTCAACATAAAAGTCAGAATGAGCATATTAATTGCAAATTGAGCAATATAAGGGAAAATGTCATCAAATACAACAAAGCTTTCCATAGAAGAGGGAAGTACTATCAAAGTGGATATAATAGAAATATGAATTGTAGTTAGAAGATAATCAAGAAAAATACTTTCCATTAATAAAATATAGTTGTGCCACAAAAGCACACATAGAGAATTTAGGGCACAAAACCCATTACAAGAATAATCAACCTGCATACATGTGAGATAAACATAGCACCAATGAAATATAAATAACAATGGTGGCTAAGACACATAACCTTAAAACCTAATAGAGTAAGACACAACCAACCTCCCAATATATAAAGTGTGCTCAAAACCTGAGCATGGGGCATATAACCTCCATCTCAAAATAACATGGGTAGATAACCCAGGGTATGGGGCACATAACCTCCATCCCAAAAATAAAGGGCACATAACCCCATAAACCAATTCTTATACATCCATAGGGCTACTAAATCACAAAGCATGCAAAATATAGAGGCAAGTAAAAGTTTAGTCATATAAATAGAATTGATTAGGTTTCCATCACATAAATGGAAAATATAAAACATGCACTACAAAAGTGGCGACAGTTAAGGTTCCATCTCACAAAAAGGAACAATCTGGTTCAATTCCATAATTAGGCTTTAATAATGAAGTAAAGTACAATTAAGAGTCAATAAGAATATCCAACAAAGTAAGATGATCACAAGATCAGAATCAACATGGAATTTTTCACATGAAATAAATCCTAGGAAGAGATAGAAATTGTATAGGTTAATTTGTCCATAGGACCAAGAGAGAGAGAGAGAGAGGAAATACATGTCATTTATCAATATGATGAATAGGGATGCAACATAACTCACATGGAGTCTACATACGTTCAAAATCCTAATTCCGTCTCAACCCACAAGCAACCTATTAAAGACATATATGAGATTAGGGTTAGATTTGCATTAATTATATAAACCATAATTTTTTTTTGCTTTTATTGAATTAGGTTGTCAAAACTATATTATATTTTGGATTATATTTTTCTAAACTCATATTATATTTTACTTTATTTTTTAACTTATAGATTATTAGTTATAAATTTTTAAAATATTAAACAACGAGGAAATATTTAGAAAAATCACATATTTACTATATTTGATTTAGGAATTAAAATTTATATTATTGGGTAAAGAATAATCTCTTGAATCCAAAACATATTTCATTTTATTTTTTTGAGATATATTGATTTGCTATTAATTTTATACCTTTTGATCAATTAGGAAATCTGAAAAAAAATCCATGTATGCCAGAAAATCCATGATTAGGTGGATGAGTCATTGAGGTGGCTCAATGAGTCCCCACCACATGGCCCAGATCCATCATATTAAAAATGAGACTGCAGTCAACATGACCCTTTAGAAAATAATTGAATACTCCCAATTGTGACCCTAAACTAAAAAAAGTGAGAGGGGTAAAATAGAAAAAGACTCCTGACTTATTCAACCTTGGTTGTGATGACTTCCCATCTAGGAACTTGAGATCGGAGTTCAAGATCCTTATCCTCAGATACAAAGTCAATATTCAAGGCATTAGAGGGGAAAGCCAAACAAAGGATCCCCTTCTCCAAACCATCCTGGTCCTCATGACCATAAGTACAAAGCCTGGGATGGTGAGGAGCGTCAGATGGTTCTCCTATCACAAAATAGGGTCAAGAAGGACCAAGAGCCTAACAAGGAACCTTAAGATACAAAATCCCAACTCCTCAAAAAGGCCCCAGAGAAGGTGCACACAGTGGAAAATGGAGAGAGAACAAACTAAAAACTCAACCTTGCTAACAAGCACAAACACATACATGGAGAAACCAAGAGAAGTATTTCATGATAGTACCTCATTCTAGGTCAGATTAAGTGTGTCCTGGCTCCATTGAAGCATGAGAAACTTTTGGATCATCTCTGGGTGCCTTTAAGGCCCGACATGGTGCCATGTGGCCAGAGTGGCCACATGAGAGAAATCAAGTTGGGGAAAAAGGTTCCAAGGGAAATATAATAGAGTGTATTGGAATAGATTCACATGGGCCCAAGAAGATAATGGTGTTTCTATAAAAAGGTCCAAAGACTTGAAGATGAGAGGATATGATAAAGAAGGGGGAAAATAGGGGAGAGATAGTGGATGAGTGAACGAGACCACAACTAGGACATGAAAGACAAGGATCTCTAACATATATGAGGTGTTTGTATGAAGAAAGAGACGAGGAAGGTGGGTGAGGAGAAATCAAAAAGAGAGGAAGATATAAGGAGAAAGGAGAAAGAATCAGAGAGGGAAAGGAGCACTGTGCCTGGTTTCCAAAGGTGGAAGATGAGTCAAAACACTACTGTTCTAAATCTAATGGCTAGAGAGAGTTGCCAAATGATACAGAGCCAACAACATAGTAAGAAACTCGTTCCACACAATGGTAACCCGAACATTAGAAAATAAGAACAAATAAGTCAAATATAAATCATTTTAGGGCATTATAAAACTCTATCCTTTCCAATTTTCATTTAGGCATCTAGGAGTGTCTGATTGTAATGAAAATTGACATCTAGGCCAAGTAAGGCATGCAAAATCTGAATATGAAATTAGTTTTCACTTTTAGGAATGCATAATAAGTCGTCTAATTTGTTTGAGTCTTCTTAGTATTATTTTTTGAAATTCACTTATGGAACATATGATTATTCAAATAAATTGAAAATTAGCATCCTAACTAATTGGGACCCATGCAACATGATTTTGCCATTAGATTTGGATTTTAAGATTTTATTTTATGAGTTCTAGTGAAATTCTAGTTTGGGGTCAACTCCATTATATATATTTTAACACTATGTTATTACCATCAACATTCAATAAATTGAATCCCATCATCTTCACATTGTTACCAAAAGAGTTTACTTACATTATTATGCACAAAATTTTGTATTATTTAACTTATTTAGTCCATTAATTTAGTATTTATTTAAATAATAGAACATTATTATGTTTATGGACATGTAGACACCAATTATTATTCCAAAACACCTTATACTTCTTATTATACATATTTTTGCCATTCAGTGCATATTAGTTAGAAAAGGCAACACATGTGATATATTTTATGAAATTATTTTCATGTTAATACATATATCTATGTTATTATGTTAATATGGGATGTTGATTATATAACCTGATGCCAGTCAATGTGCAAATAATATTCAATAATATATATCTTTATTCTTGTATGGTCCAATCTAAGGAACCAAACTTACTCACCTCCTATTATAGAATAGGAATTTCTAGAGTCAATATGTTAGGTTTTCATATGTTAGAACACTTTACGGCTTAAATAGGATTTCATCCCTCAAATCCATCCATACTTATACTACCAACCAACTTCCTTCCACCCCTTAGAAGGTTTAACCTAATAATCCAAGCTCAACAACATTAAGGTGCTAGAATTACTATATCTTTTAGTTGTGAATAATTTTTGGGTTCATGTTGTTCACATATCATGCATCCAACCGACAGTTCATACTCACCTCGGGTTGCATTTTAGGTCTTTGTGTTACTAACCTATCTACCCTAAGATTCACATTTTCACCCAAAAAGTCATACGGTACAAAAGGGTAGATCAACTAGATCTTTTCACACAAGCCTCATACACATAACTTAGGATTTAATATTTCTACTACAACTAAATATACGGTTTCTATATCAAAATTCATACCTCACTTCTTTGTGAGTCAATTTGGGAAACATCAATAAATTCATGAAATTTTCTTTTGTACATATAATAGTATAATAGAAACTAATTTTTGATGATGAAATATATTTGACATAAAACAAAAGGTGGATTTAAAATCAACTATAAGGGTTGAGTCCCAAATGATTCCATAGTAATATCTTAGTATACTTCTAGTTTCCCATTCACATATCTATCTCCATATTAAAGTCAAAACTCATAACTTCCAAAGAAAGATATTACAACAAACCTACATATGATCTCAAGAGTGTTCCCACACTAGGGTTTACTCACCAAGATTATTATGTGTGCATCTTATGATTCCAAATTGTTCATTAAGCACCTCCTAAAAAACTTAGGTAAGTTCTAGGGTAAACATCTTACTTAGAGGGTGATTATATAAGACATGGGTTCTAATTAGGGAGACAAAATTGAAATAGTCTGAATCTGACTACTATTGCTCTGATACCCTAAGGAGTGGAACCTGAAAGGGATACACTCCCTATTAAATTTAAAAATCCATGTTATCTAAACACACTAAAATGTATTCTGAAATAGGTGAATTTATTTCTCAAATGTACCAAAGTGTTACAGTGAAATAATAAATCATGACTATGTCCAATTTATCAAGATTACATACATTTTCTCACACTTGGAGTTTACATTAAAGCACAACATCATTATAACCTAAGTAGAGGGATATCTAAACTATCTCAAGGCCATCTCCCTGAGAGTCAGCTCCGTAAGATAGTTCCATGTCCGCATGTCATGTCCACCATATCCTACACCTGGGGTTGGAGGCATACCCCAAAGAGAAGACAAAAAGGATGTTGTCTCCATAAAAGTTGGTATGTGCATATTAATTGGGAATCGAGCAATATAAGGAAAAAAATACATCAAATATAATAAGGTTTGCTAGAGAAGAGAAAAGTACTATCCAAGTGGATATAAAATAAATATGAATTGCAATAAGATGATAATAAAGAAAAATACTTGTCATTAATAAAACATAAGATTTGTTCCATAAAAGCACACATAAAGAATTTAGAGAACAACACCCCTTACAAGAATAAGCAACATGCATGCATGTGAGATAAACATATCACTAGTGATATATAAATAGAAATAGCAGCTAAGGCTCATAATATTAAAATATGATATAGTAAGGCACATAACCAAACTCCCAATATATAAAGTGGGCACAAAATCGAGTATGGGGAACATAACCTCCATCCCAAAATAACATGGCTACATAATCCAGGGTATGGGGAAAATGACTTCCATCCCAAAAATAAAGGCACATAACCCATAAAAAAATGCACTTATACGTCCCTAGGGATACTGAATCAGAAAGCATGCAAAATGTCATTTCAAATGAACGTTTAGTCATATAAAAGTAATTAATGATGTTGCCATCACATAAATGGACAACATGAAACATGCATAGTTCTGGTTCCATCTCACAAAAGGAACAACTTGGTTCAATTCCACAATTACAGTTTAATCATAAAGTAAAGTACAATTTAGAGTCTACAAGAATATCCAACAAAGTAGGATGATCCCAAGATCATAATCAACATAGAATCTTTCACATTAACTAAATCCTCAAAAGAGATAGAAATTGTATAGGCTAGGACCAAGAGAAAGAGAGGGAGTATAGGTGATTACCCAATATGATGAATAGGGATGCAACACACCTCACATGGAGTCTACATACATCCAAAATCCTAATTCCATCTTAGTCCACAAGCAACCTATTAAAGGCATATATGAGATTTGAGTTAGGTCTACATTAATTATATAAAACCTAAAAACTACCTTTTTACTTTTACTAAATTAGATTATCAAAATTCTATCATATTGTAGATTTTTTTGAGTTCATCGCATGTTTTACTTTATTTTTTTGACTTATAAATTATTAGTTTTGAATTTTAGAAATATTAAACAATTAGGAAAATCCTTAGAAAATCACTTATTTTTATATTTGATTTAGGCATTGGAACTTATATAATCAGCTAAAGAATAATTTCCTAAATCTAGAACATATTTTATTTTATTTTTTTGAGCTATAATTAATATAACATGAATTTTGCATTTTTTGACCAATAAGGAAATCTAAATAATCCACATATGTCAAAAAATCCACGATTAGATTGATATGTCATGTTGAGGTGACCCCATGAGTCCCTGCCACATGCTCTAGATCCATCCTATTGAAAAAGAGACTGTAATCAATGCAACCTGGTAGAAGATAAATGAAATACTCCCATCTTTGATCCTAAACCAAAATAAGTGAAGGGGTAAAATAGAAAAGGACTCCAAGCTTCTTCAACCCCAGTTATAATGACTTCTCATCCAAGAACTCGAAGATTGGAGTTCAAACTCCTTATCCTCAGATCCAAGTTTAGTATTTAATGCATTATAGGGGAAAGCCTTACAGATGATCCCCTTCGCCAACCCATCTCGGTCTTGATGGCCTTAGGTACAAAGCTTGAGATGGTCATGAGCGTCTAATGGTTCTCTTGTCACAACACATGGTCAAGAAAGATTGGGAGTCTAAAAAGGAATTTGAAGATATGAAATCCCAACTCCTCATAATGGCCACGGTGAAGGTTCATACGAAAAAAAAATAGAGAGAGAACAAATCAAAAACTCGACCTTGCTAATAAGCACTAAGACGGTCACAAAGAAACCAAGAAAAGTGTTTCATGGTAATACATCAGTCCAAGTAATATTGGGTGTGTCTGAGGCTCCGTTGAAGTATAAGAACAATTTTGGATCATCTTTAGGTGCCTTTAAGGATCTAACACGCCCCCATGTGTCCGTAGTTGCCATCAAAGAAAAATCAAGTTAGGGAAAAAGGTTCCCAGGGAAACGGAAATAATTGAGTGTATTAGAATATATTTGTGTGGCTCTGAGAAGATAACGGGGTGTTTATATAGAGGTATGAAGACCTGGAGATGAGAGGATATGGAATGCAAGGGGGAAAACATAGGAGAGACATGGGATGAGGGAAAGTGACAATGTCTAGGGTGTGAAATACATGAAGCCCTAACATATATAGGGTGTTTGTATGTAGAAAAGTATGAGAAAGGCGGGCAAGGAGAAATCAAATGAAAGAAGGAAGCGAGAGAAAGAGAAAGAATCAGAGAGAGAAAGGGGCACTATGTCTATTTCCAAAGGTGTAAGATGAGTCTGAATAATATCGTTCTCATTACAACAACCAAAGAGAGTTGCTGAATAATATATAGCTAAAAAAGTAGTAAGAAAATCACGTGACATAGTGCTAACCTAAAACATTAGGAAATCAGAACAAATAAATCAAATGTTAATCATTTTAGGGCACTATTAGACTCTATCCTTTCCTTATTTCATTTAGGTATTTGGGTGTGTCTAATTGTAGTTGACACCTAGGCCAAATAAGGCATGTAGAATCCAAATACAAAATTAGTTTTCACTTTTAGGAATGTATAATGAGTCATCTAATTTGTTTGAGTCTTCTTAGTATTATTTTGTTAAATTCACTTATGACACATATCATTATCAAATTAAATTGAAAAATGACATCCTAACTAATTGGGACCCATGGAACATGATTTTTTTAATAGATTTGGGTTTTAAGATTTATTTTTATGACTTCTAATAAAATTATGGTTTAGGCTCAACTCCATTATATTTATTATAACATTACCTCATTACCATCAACATTCATTAAATTGAATCCCATCATCGTCATATTGTTACCAAAAGAGTTTTCTTTCATTATTACACACATCATTTTGTATTTTACCTATTTAACTTATCTAGTGCATTAAATCAATATTTATTTAATAATGAAATATTATTAATGTTTGTGGTTATGGAAACACCAATTATTATTCAAAAACACTTTTTACTTATTATTAAACATATTTTAGCCATTATGTGCATATTAGTTAGAAAAGACAACATATGTGATATGTTTTATGAACTTATTTTCATTCTAACTCATATATATGTTATTATGTTAATATGGGATGTTGATTATATAACATCACACCACTTAATGTGCCAACAATATTCATTAAGGAAAGTTTTTGTTCTTGCTTGGTCAAATCTAAGAAACCAAGCTTACACACCTCCTATTCATATAATAAGAGTTTCTAGAGTCAAGATGCTAGGTTTCAGTATGTTACATTGTAGACTTGCTCAAATAACTGAAAAAAAATCCGTCTAATTTTGACATTTATGGCCATTCAGGAGAGTTGTTTCAGGTTGGGTTGGTTTTGATTATGTTCTATGCGTGACATTTCATTTCTTATAAGGCAAAAGATTATTACTTATTTTTTTCTCTCAAAAAGCTTACATGGCTCGATTACAATTATTTATTTTCTACTCTTGGTTGTCATCTTGATTTTTTTGAAAGCTATATAATTAGCTTCAACCGCACAAACATCTTAATTCTCTTTGAAATCTATATAATTACCTTGATGGGATACGTTTTTGAGCTTTTTGAATGCAAGTTCTATTCAACTGAATACTATTTGTAGACAGTCAAATTCAAATGTTCTATTAGTTACATGTGTTGCTTGAATTGATACAGTAGCGAGATTTGTACTTCATGTACCTACTCAATCGAGTATACTTTTATTTGATTGAATTTTTTCCACTTGTTCGATTATACTTGTATATGTCTCGATGACTTGCTCATACGATCAAGTGCATTCCTCTAGTTTTGACATATACCACTACATTTATTTTGGGCCGAGTTGGGTTGACTTTGGTCGGGTTTAGCTCGATTCTATGTGTGATGTTTATTTAAAAAAACATAATCATATGTATTTTGTTTATTTCTTATGAAAAACACATAGACTAATCTGTACAATTTATTTCTCAATCTTAATTTCCATCTTAATTGTCTTTGAAAGTCATTTGAGTGCCTTTGAATTGTGCAAATGCCAATTTGGTCTATTTTAGGTCGCTTACATGTACTAGACGAACATATCGTTCAACCTTCGGATGTAAATGCTATCCGGTTTGATGCAGTGTGCTTGCAGTCAAATTCAATTGCTATTTGATCGTTTCTTTGGTTGGATGCATTAACTGCTCAGCTGGGTGCACTATTGAATTTTTATACTTCAGAGTACATATTCAATTAGAATACTTTTCTACTTGGCTGAATATATTGGTACACGATTGCATGTTTTTTGTTACTAGTTAAATACACTTGTACCCAACTGGTTGACTTATTTATGTGATCAAATACATTCATACTACTTTGATATTTATGACCATTCACTAGATTTTTCTTTGTGATTCTATGTTCCATTGGTCGAAGTAGTCCGACGACTTAATAATTATTGGAGCCTACCAAGAAGTTACTACATCAAGGAAATAAAATTTGGATTGTAGGCTGGGGCAGAAATAGAGGGTGGCTACCGGGGTCTGCCCCCTCTCTTCAAAATGCAACTATATAATTGTATATTTATAAGAAAAACATATATATTTCTAAATATATATACACTTGAGTCAAATATAAACAAATTCAATCTTTGGACGAATTGATGGTTGGACGATTCCCTCTATTGGAGGCTGTTGGTTCGATCCCCGTTTGAACACATATCTGTTATCATGACCATCTCATTGAGTAAATCCACATTATATATATATATATATATATACAATGATTTCAAATGTCTGCTATTAGTCCCTATTTGAGGTTGTGAGTTCACCTCTTTGCTTAATCCATTTTTGTTCTCACTCACTATTTGTAATTGTTGGTTTGAGTTCAACCCCATGTAAACACGATTTCCTCCATCTCAACCCCACATACAGTAAATGTCTAGATCCGCCGTTGATTATAAGATGTCTTCCTTGTATTCCTTTTTATATTAGGAGTTTACGCAAACAAAAAAGAGTTTATCACATATCCATTCACATGCAATATCTCTGTGTTGTTTCTTGTTGTGTGACTTTGCATTCAACGCCTCTTCTTCTTTGCAGCTCTTCTGTGCCACATATTAGTTAACATCCTCCCGAATAAGCTTCACATATATTTCCGTCTTTCATATGCTATGCATGTATAGTTGTATACATTATTTATCTAGCCATTTAATCAAATACAATTTACAAACAATCAAACTTGACCGCTTTACGATCAAATACTTTTTGGGATACGCATGTTATTCGATTGGGTACACTACAAATATTTGTGCTTTACTATTCCTATTTCTTTTATTTCTCATGGAAAATACATAGCTTGATTACACTCTTTCTGTCTTCCTATTATAATCAATATCTAAAGCCACGCAAAATGGATCGTTTGACTATATAGTCATTTTTAAACACTAAATTAGATATATATTTTGTTTAGCAATACGAATGTCAATATGCTATTCTATACAATTTATTTACAGACGGTCGAATCTGACTGCTATTTGATCATATGTTTGGTCAAATGCATATGTTTCTCGATTGGATACTAGTGAAAGAGAACATACATGGCACTTTTCATTTGTTCAAGGATGACTTCCAAACTCATGTCCTTTATGTGTGGTCACATTTTTTATGTGTATCCACATATATATTTTTTGATTCCTCGCGCTTGTTTAGTGAGATCTCTACTATGTTCACGTGTTCGAAATAATAAAAAAGGGCGTATGGCGTGTCCCTTTCTAATTGAATTAGAGTAGCCAAAAAGGTACGCATGGTGAAATAGCATCTGTATTCTGTAATGCGAGACACTTTGCTGGTAGAGATAGGCAAAGGGATGCTAGTAGAAAACAAAGACAGCTAGTTAATCAATGCACAAGTAAAGTAGTTCGAATGCCTTTCTAAGGCAATGAGAGCGGAGACAATCTACAAAGAAATCGGCTTTACATGAGATACAATTTCTCTGCTCCTAAGAAGGATGAGCTTTCATCATCGTTTTTCACTTTTGGGCTTATCAAGTGTTTTGGGTTGCTTCGTTCCAACAAACACGAGGTTTGTTCCCGATCATGACCGCTTGCCCAGAGCCAAGCTGATCCGCATCCCCCGTCCTTCAAGCTCCTGCATTCACATACTCATCAGCACACTGTAACAGCTGCAAAAACGAAATTACTAGAAGAAAACAAATCCAACAGTTGATTACCACTCCGTTGAGTGATTCCAGTGCGGCGTCCATCTCCTGTTTGGTGGCGTAGCACACGAATCCGTACCCGCGCGACCGCCCCGTCTCGCCGTCGTAGAGCACTCTGGCGCCGACCACGTTGCCGTACTCTTGGAACACCTCGGCGAGCATCTCAGAGGTGACAGTCCAGGCCAGGTTGCCCACGAAGAGCTTGTTGACTGTCTCTGGGTACAGTGGCTCTTTCGGTTTCGGCCTGTCGGAGAAGTTCACACGCAAGATTCGGCCGCCGAAATCCTGGATGAGGAACATCAGCAACACATAGTGGTGTAGTCAGTGAGCAGAGATAGATATAGACTTATGAAGGAAATCTAATTGTGTGTTTACACTGCCATCAAGGTTCTGGATGACCGTTTCGCACTCTTCGATGGTGCTCATGGTTACGAATGCGAAGCCTCTGCTTCTCCCGGTCTCCCTTTCGTACAGCACCTGAGAGGGGGAAAACAAGTGATCTCGACATGAAGATTTAGGTAAAGTTAGAAGAAAGAGCAGAGGATCCGGTGGAAAATCTGAAGCCATGAGACGGTAAGCTACCTCAACCATCTCCGGACTCGCGTAATCTTGAATGATTCCAGCCAGTTGAGCGCTGTCACAGTTATAGGGCAAGTTCCCGAAGTAAAGCTTAGTGTTGATCGGGTCCTGAACGACCTCTGTCCCTACCTTCCCAGCAGCCGGTTCTTCTTCCGTCACGCCATTTTCCGGCACTTCTTCCTCTTCCGCTACTGTAACTGCGGCGGCCTCCTCTTCGTCCTGGGCAACAGCCGCCAGTCGGAGTAGTCCCCGCAAGCCTTGTGAGGCAGGGGTCAGAGGGAAGTACTGATTCGTCTTGGTAATGGCTGCGGTCATTACAGCCATCGGGTGTAGAAGCTGGCGTACCCGAACGGCGGCTGCCGTCGCCGACTCGCCTAGGCTGCTCCTTGTCTGCGCCGCGGTGTGGAGGCGGACACCTGATGCTGCAGCAGCTGCAGTGGCTGCCATTGGCCCGGCTGGTCGTAGGAGTGGCGGCCGCGGTCTGGCGGCTGATCGATCGCTTGTGCTTGGTGGTGCCGATGGCTTTCTAGGTGGTTGAAACTTGAAACGGCTGTGGCTGTGCTTCGTTTCCCTCTCAGACGGCACAACAAGGGGCTATTGTGTTATCGGGAACCACGGGTGATGAGGTGGAGCGCCTCTCAGCCAATGGTAGTAGTGTGGGGTTGGCGCGAGGAAGAAAAGGGATCAGATAAGGGGTAGCGCTATAGTGCTAACCCCGCTGGCCGATTTTAAATTAGGCAAAAAAAAATCAAAATGGCACATTTGCCATATTTTATTTCTTAAATGACACATTCTTGAACTTATTGTCTAAAATGGCACATTTGGGGAGTAATGAGTCAACTTCTGGGACGCATTACTCTTTTGCGAAGCAATGTGTTCCGGTTAGGGACGCATTGGTCCCACAAAAGGGCAATGCGTCTCGAACCATGACGCATTACCCTCTTGTGGGGCCAATGCGTCGCGCGCAAAGACGCCCCAAAGGCTAAATTGGCAATGCGTCCGGGACGAGGACACATTGCTCCCACCCAACACCTGGACCGGCGCAACCCAACGACTATTTTATCGTTGGGCCGCGGCGTGATGCCACGTGGGGGCAATGCGTCCCCAACCGGGACACATTACTCTCCTATAAATATTGAGCGAAATCAAGCCCCCAAACTCACATCATTCTTCATTTCCTTACTCTGCTCTCTACTCCCATTGCTGTGGAGTTCTTGCTCGGATTTTTACTGCTTGGAGGCGATTTCTAGTTTATTTCGGGTGATCTTGGAGCTGCTATCTTTTTCGCTTCTTCTACTAGTTGGAGGCGATTCTACTACTCCTTCTTTCTCTTCTCGTATTCTTTGATTGACAAGGAAAAACTCTCCATTTGAGATATTTTTTCTACCAAAATTTTAATTTCCAAAACTTGAACTTAACATTAGTATGCAATATTACAACTAAAATAATTGTATTGCTACTCCTTAATTCCACATTACTGAAATAATGATGTAGAAAATGACAATTGAAGGTTAATTAATATCTAAAAAATTATTGTTCGGAATTGCAAAATTATTTTTCTAAAATGTTAATGTTACTAAAAAAATAGCAAAATTGTTGTTCTGAAATGTTAATGTTACTGAAAAAAATAGCAAAATTGTTGTTGAATAGAAATGTTAATGTTACTAAAAAATTATTAGAATTATTATTCTAAAATGTTAATGTTATAGAAAAAGTAGTAAAATAAATTTAATTTCAAATTCAAAATTATTGTTCTAAAATCTTAACTACTCTTTTAAGATGTCACTGTTCTAAAATATTAATTTATGTTAATATAATGTTCTAAAATATGAATTATTGTTTTACAATGATAGGAACATGACATCTAGTTCAAATTCACGAATTGTCAAGATGCGATATGATGGTCAATTTCTCTCTGATGGGTCTTATTCTAGTCGATCTGTTAGACCCTTAAACATTTCACTTATTAATACCCTATCTAAACTAAAATCATATATCTATACAACACTTGACATCAATCCCAACCACTTCTCTATCAAAATATCCTATCTTTTCACTGGAGAAAATCATATGCTCGTACAAGTTGATGATGATGATGCATACAGAACCTTGTTATCACTTTCAACTGATGCCTATATTGATGTATTTCTTGAAAAAACATCTATCCACCAACAACCTTATTTCATGGGTCTATTGAATCAATTTCAATCTCAATACCCTCACAATCATTTATGGAGTCAACCACCTCAATTCTCTCAAAGTCATTTAATTGTTGAATGGAGTCAACCACCTCAATTCTCTCAAAGTTATTTAACTGGTGAATGGAGTCAATCACCTCAATTCTCTCAAAATCCTACTACTGAGAATGATGATGTTGAGGTTGACGAGGGAGATAATGATAGTGATCATGAAGGTGATAATGATAGTGATCACGAAGGTGATAACAATAGTGATATTGAAGGTGGTAATAATAGTGAACCACCTGAGGAGGAGTCATTGACTGAAACCGATGATGAGCACACACATCCATTCCCTGACTCTATTGCAGCATTGAGTTCTATTCCATCCATATTTGACAACCAATGGCCCCAACATGATCACATTGATTCCAACTATGAAGCTTTTCAAGATGATGACTGGGTGGAAGATTTTCATCATGAATTCCGTTTCAATTACAATCCTTCCAGCACAGTTATATATGAGGGTGCTTTATTTGCATCCAAAGTTGTACTGGTTGAGACACTCCAAAAATGGTCGATACAAAAGAATGTCTTGTACCGTACATTACACTCAAATAATCGTCATCTTAAACTTGTTTGTATCCATGATCAATGATGTCCTTGGAGATTGACTGCCTGCCAGTCCAAAAGAGTAGGTGGCATGTGGAAGATAAAATGTTGTAAAGCAGGCCACAATTATGAATTAACTATTATGAATCATGATCATCACCAAGTCACAACATCTTATATTGCTCAAATGATAATGCCAATCCTAGTATCACGATTGGATATGTCGACATGAGAAATTCGTGACAAGGTGAATGCTGAACTAAGGCTCCATATATCTTACAAGAAGGCATATCTAGCGAGGAGGAAGGCTGTCTGTAAAATATTTGGAGACTGAGAATCATCATATCATAGTTTGTTGCCGTTCTTGATATCTCTGACACAATATATTCCAAGAACTATATATGCCCACCTTATTGATGATTATACCCTTCAAACTAAAGGCACTCGTAGATTCAAGCAGGTGTTTTGGGCATTTGGTCCAGCTGTGAGGGGTTGGGCCTATTGCAGGCCTGTTCTTACTATTGATGACACATTTCCAACAGGAAAAAGATACTAGCATACTTCTCATTGGATGTGGCATAGATGCTGATAATGGTCTATTTCCATTTGCTTTTGCTGTTGTCGAGAAAGAAAATAAGGACTCCTGGGAGTGGTTCTTTGGTTGTCTACAAACTTGTATTCTAATCATTCCACGACGTACATACTTGTGTATTATTTTTGATCGAATGAGTGGGATTTTTCCAACACTTGAATCAAAATTTGATTGGGCTCAACATCATTATTGTCTTCGACATCTTCGGGAGAACTTCCATAAGCAGTTCAAGTCCCAGGAGTTGAGGGAGCTTTTGTGGAAGGTGGGATCCACAACTGATACACATAAATTTGATCGTCATATGACTGTTATAGAAACCATAGAACCAGCAGTGAAGGCGTATTTATTAGGCCAAAATCCAATACTTTGGTCTCTCGCATATGACAGAGGTTGCAGGTATGGGTCATTGACTAGCAATTATGTTGAAGGGTGTAATGGAGTCTTAAAAGTTGTTAGAGGTTTGCCAATACAGGCGTTAATTGTTTCCACATACTATCGCTCCATGACAACGTGGCTGGAGAGGCGCAATCTTGCAAATAAACGTGCACAAGATGGACTGAAATGGCCCTTGAGGGTTCATGATAAGCTTTATAATGTTCGAGAGGATGCAAAAAACTGACAATACACATCCATGTGAACAATGATGAATGGCTTGTTGGTGACATGGATGTACATAGATTTCAAGTAATAGTGCGTCCAAATGGTGGCAGTCAATGCAATTGTGGTTTTCAACAACAATGGAATTATCCATGTTCTCATGTTTGGGTAGCTGCAAACTCTGACAATTGGGATCTTGATGCACTTGTGAGTGCATATTATACAAATGAGGCTTATTTAAATGCATACATAACTGAATTTCGTGGTATTCCTGACAAGAGGTATTGGCCTCAATTTGATGAAAGTAGAGGTATTTATCCCTTATTACCCCCTAGGAAACAAAGACAAGCTGGAAGACCAAATAAAAAGAGAAGACTTTCAACTATGGATGTTGATCCAAATCAGTATACATATCACTGTCATAAGTGTGGCGGAAGGGGCCATAATAGATGCAATTGTCCTAATGAAATATGATGTCTGGTCATGTAATGTTTGCTATTTCAATTTATTCAAGACATGTAATGTTTGCAATTTTTGTTTGTTCAAGTCATGTAATATTTGCAATTTCATTTTAATCACGTCATGTAATGTTTGCAATTTCAATATACTCAAGTCATGTAATGTTTACAATTTAACCACGTCATATAATGTTTACCATTTCACTAAAAGAATGAATTTATAATGGTTTTTTTATAGATGGCTCATCGAAGGACATGGACATTTCACATGTCCGTAGAGTTAATCCAAATAATAGCTACAAAGTGCCTACAGAGAAAAATGTCTCATCAAACTCTATTGGATGATGACTGAAATGACGTACTAGATTTGTTGTACAACAAGTTAGGATTTATAGTGACAAAAGAACAAGTAAAGTTTCATTGACCATTTTTAAAGCAAATGTTTTACATGTATGAAGAACTTCTTGAACTACCTGGTTCGTATTGGGATCAAACGAAACAGAAAGCAATGCCAATCAATGAACAAGTTAAAAACTAGTTAGTTGTATCACATCCAGAGATACATCGAGTTGTACATCAAATGTGGCCATTTTATAAACCTCCAGATGAGATATTGAATCAAATGCAGTAACTAATTATTGTAATATTTCTCTTTTAGTAGTTTATGTTGTATTTTAATATTATTTGGTAGTTCATGTATTTGAATTAATTCCATCTTATCTAATGAAGAATCTTGACAAACTTATATGTTGTACAATATTTTCACTTTTCATTTAATGTAATATTTGCACTTTTTATAGATATGGCTCCTAGACAAGCAACCTTCCGACTCTCCCAGCACCACATCATGTTGGCACAATGGCCTATTACTGACCCATATATTTTAGAAAATATTTCCATGGATGGTTTTGTTCTTGTTCATAGGCTACCCTCTATCCACCTTGACCCCACTTTAATCATTACATTAGTTAACCAGTGGGACAATACTAGCAATACTTTTAGATTTCCCCCGTTTGAGATGACTGTAACACTTCATGATGTTGCAGTGCTTCTAGGTCTTAGGATTGATAGCCCACCTGTTATAGCTTCTTACCCTATAGGTGTAAATGAGGGGCAGTTTTCTTCTTGGTCTCACCTTTGTGAGAATTTCTTAGGAGATGCACCGGATGGGATGTCTAAGGGGCATATCTCCTTGATTTGGCTTCGTGAGAACTTCATGGATATAGATCTGACCGTGGGTGATGAAGAGCAACAACTAGAACTGAGGACAAGGTACACCAGGGCATATCTCCTATACTTCTTAGGTAGTTACCTTATCCTAGATAGTACTGGGGATAGCGTGCATGTAAGGTACCTCCCTCTTATGTCTGATTTTGCACATTGTGACACTCTATCTTGGGGTGCTACAACTCTAGCTTACTTATATAGGGAGTTGTATAAGGCTACCGCTCGGTCCAGGAGAACTGCCCATCTGTCAGGTTATGTCTGTCTATTACAGCTGTGGTGTTGGGAGAGGTTGGGAATTGGACGCCCAAATTCAATTGTTATGCACTGGGGGGAGTGGCCAAAAGATGTTTCCTTAGGTTACAGGTAAAGATCTACACAATTAATTTTTATATTTGTCCAAACATTATGTAGTGTTTATCTAAATATAGTTTGTCAATTTAATAGGTGGCCTACCTTTGTCCAAATGAGTGACACTATTAGGGGAACAATCTAGTTTTACGATTCATCATTTGACCAGATTTTGCCCTCGCAGGTATAACTTGCTTACCTCTACTAACATGTTGTATGGTATATGTTTTATTTATTTGCAATTTACTCTGTTTTATATGATACATGTTGTCTATATGAATAATACATAAATTTGACTCCTTACACTACTGATGTTCTTGAGAGATTGCCTGTCATTTGTAGAGAGGGTAGTGATGTTTGGTTGGCATGAGTGCCTTTGCTGTGCTACACAATAGTGGAGTGGCACTTCCCCGACAGAGTACTTGGACAGTTCAGCTTTATTCAAGTACAACCTACTCTTGAGCTGCCGCGGCTTAGCCAGATAGATGGGAGGGGTCATGCGGCTGAGGATTGACTGCTTCATTATAGGCCGGAGGTGCAGCTATAGAACAATAGACGTGAGAGATTAGTTCCCGCTCCACTAGCTGATACATTCTTCAGTCCTCATGTTCACTACGCATGGTATCATCCCCAGTACATCGTGCCCCTCCAGCTATGCCTCCGACCACATACTACCCACAAAGTTATCGCCAGCAAGAATTTGTGAGTATCATTATTATTTCTTTTACAAACTGTTATTTTTATCTTTATTATTTATAATATATGTAATTGGTCTTTATTATGTGTACATACTTTGTTTTACAGGTACAAACACAGGTGGCGATCCGAGCGGCTTTAGAGCACGCCCCTACACAGATCAGAGATGACATCTATAGCATCCATGTGGCTTACTTTGACAGTCTTCCCGACTATGCTTGGTCGTGGGATCCCATACCCACTCATACCACAGCCCCTGAGCCCACTGCTACTCCTACTCCTATACTTACTGCTCCCGAGCTCACTCCCACTTCTCAATTCATGGGATGGGGACATACAATCCCATACTTTGGAGGAGCTGGTTCTTATTCTTCATTCATCACCCCACCTCAACTAGCATCCTACCATGGAGAAAGTTATTCTTCTGTTCCATACACTCCATTCCCACCACCAGTTATTCATGAGCGCCGGCCACCACCTTATGCCACATATTCACCTACTCCGTTTGATTTCTCAGGATGCACCCTACCTGATGCATCCTATCCTGGTTTTCAGAGACCCCTCACCCCACCTCCACCTTTTCATTTCTACCCTGATGCTCGCCAACATCCTCCTACGCAGTTGTCCCCAGTTCAGGCGTCTCCATATGACATCGGTACAAAAGAGCCAGATGTAGAGGGAGGTGGGCGAGGACGTCGTGGGCGAGGAGTATGTGCTTAGTTTTTTTATATATTGTACTGTGTTGTATGTATGCCTTTGCGAAGACATCTATTGTATGTAGATCTATCATATTATGATATCATATTGGTTCATTTTAGATCTATCATATTGTTCTGTTGTGTGTTGTGTATTATTTTCTCGTCATGTTGGTTCATGTTTTGACCTTGTTTTTAATTGCTATCTCATTTATTTTGGGATTAAGTTCTTATTATATAATCAATTAGGAACCAACTGATGTTGGTTGCAATACCACTTATATATTCCATATGCATTTTACGAGCTATTGAAATTGACAAATTTATAATAATTAGGTATATTATAAACATCCAAATACAAGTGAACGAATTGTAAATGTATAAATATAATCAATATTGTTAATATACATATCAATAACCATGAAAGAATATCAGTGACTGTAAAAATATTTGAAAAAAAAACAATACGTCCTGCATGGGGACGCATTGCTGCAATGCATCCCAATTGAGACTCATTGGTGCAATGCGTCCCAGCAACAGACGCATTGGCTCGCGAGACAGCAATGCGTCCCAGAATGGGACACATTGCTCCCCAAATGTACTATTTTGGACAATAAGTTCAAGAACGTGCCATTTAGGGAATAAAATATGGCAGATGTGCCATTTTGATTTTTTGACCCAGAAATTATCTATGATTCAGAGCTTCCATGACAAAGGGCCAATAGGAGAAGCACGCACTTGTAAACCTTTTTATTGTTGTTGTTGTTGTCCACTTAGTCCAAATGTGATGAATGATTGATAAAATTCAAATGACTAAATCAACGTTACATGACCTAAGTTGATACGCAGTTTGAGCCCGTTTATGGGGCTTAATGAGCCGCGAGAGGTATCAACCAACAACGAAAAGTGACCACTAAAAATGCAAGACCGATCTTGGTAATTTCCATAAAAAAAATGAGTCTCGCATTCTGGTACTAGAATTCCATTGCATTTAGAAGATATTAGCATTTGTCCATAATACGATAATGGAGGACAAAAAAAGGCAAAACCAATGCATATAATAATTGGTAACACCGTTCTTTCACCAAGACGAGCACATCGCTCTAATTTCGTGATATTTGGAGTGGCATGAGGAAACAAATTAAGATAATACAATTCATTTAAAAGAGGTTTCCTCTGGTATGTTTTCAATTAATAGAAAAGGTTTTTTTTTTTTTAGTAGAAATGTTACGACCAAACTAGTTTAACTAGTGCACGTGGACTCACATGAAAGAAATAATGACTTTCCAACACTTACACTGTCGCTTGCTACTAAGTCTAGTTAGCACCTTCTACTTTTGGGTGCTTTTAGGGCATCTATCAAAGTGTTGGAGTCTGTTACCAAGATGATTTCTATGAAGTTTATTTATTTTTCTTATTGTAATGTTTTCATAGCTGTTGCGGCTTTCATTAGGTTTAACTTTATCTTACGGGGGAATAGTTTATGCTCACTATACGACCTTTTTAGTCTCCAAAGATCTCTCTCGAGCCAATATTTTGTCTTTGTTTAACATCAACATCACCATTTAATTTTAGTTCCCCTACTGCCCGAAAGTGACCATCTACCAGTGCATCCCTATACGACAAGTGTAGGTGTAATTCTTTAGCAGGAAGAGGAAGTTTTAGTAACTATGTCTAGTGATCAGAACATTTGCCTTTCTTTGATGGAGACAACCTTCTTTTTCCCATGAGGCCAACAAATATGTTTCCTTTAAATATAATTTTTTTCTGCTATTTGCGCACCACATCGTTGGGTTGTGCAGTAGACCAATATTAAGAGGGGCCTCAATATCCTTTCTATCACATCATTGGGTAAATATTATCAATGTACTCTTCATTTCATATTCTTTTCCTACCATTGATCATTTCGCTAACCTCCAGAGCGTTGTTTGTATGCCTTTCCAAAACAATCTATTGACATTAAGTTTGTTTCTCTTCCTAAATATTTATTTCTTTATAAATTCCCACACTCCAGTACATACCTTTCATAGACAAAATTTCCCACACACTCTTCTAGGTGAAGTTGGAATTTATTAAACCTCTTCTAGCACTCACAATGGAGTTTGGAAAATATCTCACTTTTAGGACTATATGCACAAAAGTATTGTATTCATTGACAATATCCACAACTTCATTTCAATTAGTGCTTTTTATTACGTTTCACGTCTCTAAATCCCAGTCATCGTGTTTCTTTTCTCAAAGTAATTTATTACAACATTGTGATGAGATTTTAGTTTCAAAACCTTTTTATTTTCACTAGAAGCTTGCTATGCGCTTTGATTCCATCAACAGTTCATGCTAGTGATTGAAATATGGTTGTAACATAGTTCAATACTGATTGAGAAATGGTTTTATCAAGATTTCTTTCCCTATATTACATAATAGATTCTCTTTTTGTCCTTGCAAATTTATCCATATTCTATCTCAACAAAAATTAAAACATGTGTTTTATGTTCCCACTATTGGATGTTTTACATGGGAGTGAGAGAGAGCAGATGATATATATTAATCAAATATTAAATCATGGGGTGGAAATACTTCTATAAAAAGTAGATGAAAGTACCTAGAAATTAGTATATAACATGTTATGGTTGTGTATGAGGATCATGAGATGAAAATTCATGAAAAATACTTTTCCTTTGAATCCCAATCATCAGATAAGTATTAGGAGGTCAATATGTGACTCTGCTCCTAGTCATGGCACCATCATGTTTCTCACAATTATGGTGATTGTGCTCATAGTGTGAAAAAATCCAATGTGGCTTGCAAGGCTCCTGAGAGACCATCTTTTTGGGTCCATTCCCACCTTTTTTGGGTCCTTACCCTTACTTGGAAGCCTCAGACTGCTCCTCTTGTGGCTAAGGAAAAAACTCCTAATGTTGTTGCAAGGCTCCTGAGAGACCATCTTCTTCTTCTTCTTCTTCTTCTTCAACATCTACTCTCTCTCTCTCTCTCTCAATTCACCCTCTCTCTTTCAGTTTCATGATAGCACTAGACTAGGGGATAACATTTAGCCACCTCACCCCCTATGTTGAGGGGCATGAGGCCTAAAAATATGCAAAACAAGGTTCCCCTTGATAGACACACGACTCCCTACTCAATGAGGTAGCCCATCTAGTTGTGAATTGTTGGATCTGATGATCCAATATCTCACATTAACAGGGGAAACCCTAGTTCAAATAGAATACCCCCTTATTGTTATCATCATATTTCATCACAAAGTATGAACATAAGTTATTTAAGTAATGATCCATTCATTGTAAGCTTTCCACCCAACAACCCTCTTCATAATTATCCTCAATTTTGAAAGATAGTCCCTTTTAGTTTCATATCTCCCCAAATTTAGATAACTACAAATTTACTCCAAAACTCTTCAAATTTGAAAACAAGTCTTGTAATTGCTTTATTAGCATATGACACACACAATTCTGTACTTGTAACTTATTTTTGTTCATCTAAAAGACAAAATAAACATGTACTTTTTCATCCTCTTGTAGACTCAATTGGGAAGAAATGTTCCCACCCATCTCTACTTTCATGATGAACCTTCTCTAGACCTAGTAAACAAATGAAATTGGTGAAATTCCATTCTTAACCACAAAACATATTTAGTAACTTGTGGTCATTAATGGTGAAACTAGCCTCCAGATATTCAATCTATGGCACATATGCTCTACTCTTGGCAGATTACATGTGAATAAGTTAAACAAACTCATGTTGGTTCAATATGGGAAACCCCAGTCTTAAGATCCTTGGTGTGCTACCAAGAGGTCTCAAGTTCAAGCCTTGAAAACAACATGAATATAATCACCAATTTGCTTTAAAAAACTCATATTGCATAGAGTATAATTGTGATGAATGCAACGAGTTGACTCAAACAACCACTCACATAATATGTAGTTTTAGTATTGTTTAGGGGGGGACGAAGGACTCTATATGAGAGCATGCATTGACTAAGACCGCCAATTAGTGAAGAATTGAATTAAGTATGAAATCTAAAAATAAGTATTAGAAACAAATTAAATAACATTGTGTATCAACTAGACAAGGGAATAAAATTACACTTACTCGAACAAGAGATTTATTATTACCAGACTAGTTTATGTATAGTTAAGGATTTTTATTTAATTCATTTTACAAGTCATATGCGTGTAACTATATTTTGATGGACGCATGACATGTTTAATGAAAGAAAACAAGTAGCAATCCATTTGAGTATGTTAATATGTAAAGAATTCCTCTTCAAATTGAGCAATGTATGTTAGAAGAGTTTCTTGAAGCTAGCAGAAAATACACAAAAACCTTCATATCGACTATGAATTCTTTCATCAATGAGTATAGAAGAGGCGGATAAGATCTAAATACAAGAACACTTTAAGTAGTGTACAAAAAATTGAAAATGATCCAACATATGTATCTAATTTTTGGTAGATTTAAAATAAAAAATGAACCAAGGAATATTGCCATTAAATACAAGAGTTTGAGAAACATATTCCCATTAAGGATATAAATCCAAAGCACAAGATGTATATTTTTAATAATAATTTATGGCCATATATGTGACCACCAATTAATGTGGGGTTATTATCATAGTATCCAAAATATGTAGGAAAGTAATCCACCTATATATATATATATATATATATATATATATATATATATATATATATGGTATATCTTCGCTATCCGTGCGGGTAACTAAGATTCGCTACCCATGCATTAGTTTTGTAATGGGAAGGTATGCATTTGTAATGAGACAATCCAATTTCGTAATGAGACGACTAAAATTGTAATACAAAAACTTGTTTTGTATTACAACGTTGTTACAGTAATAAATATATATTTATTACTGTAATAGCGCTGTAATACAAAATGAGTTTTTGTATTACAATTTCAGTTGTCTCATTACAAATTTGGTTGTCTCATTACATATATGTGTCATTCTATTACAAAATTGATGCACGGGTAGCGAATCTTAGTTACCTGCACGGGTAGCGAAGATATACCCATATATATATATATATATATATATATATATATATATATATATATCTTTGCTACCTGTGCGGGTAACTAAGATTTGCTACCCATGCATCAGTTTTGTAATAGGAAGGCATGGATTTGTAATGAGACAGTTCAAATTGTAATAGACCGACTCATTTTATAATACAAAGACTCATTTTGTATTACAACATTGTTACAGTCATAAATATATATTTTACTATTTCCAGACAGAGAATAAAAACATCACACTATATTTACAAAATGAGTCTGTCTATCACAATTTAGACCATCTCATTACAAATGTATGCCTTCCTATTACAAAACTGATGCACAAGTAGCAAATCTTAGTTACCCGCACGGGTAGCGAAGATATACCCATATATATGTATGTGTGTGTGCATATATGTCTGTTTATTATGGGATAAAGAGAGGATATCTCTCTCCCTCTCCCATGCCCGTTACGGAGGCTGAACGTCTGGGAGGGTGGTAAACCAAGGCGGCAACTGAGATTTAAACCCGGGTCCCTTCATGAGGAGACATCGTGCTTGACCACTTGAGCCACTCCTTGTAGGCACGTGTTTATTATATATATACACATGCATGACAAGTAACACATTTTTACTAAACTTTAGAAAGGTGGAAATACGAGTGAAGTTTCATGCTTTTATAATTTATTGGTATATATTTTCACTTCAAATAATAAAAATATTATTTTCATATAAACATATTGGCAAGTATATACCAAAAAAAAACATTTACGTAAACACATTAACGAAGGCGTGGGTTACTAATTGGGATGCCATTGTTGTTTTATTTGCAAACCCTAACGATGCAAACATAAAATCGGATTACGTTGATGACAGAAGCATAATGTTTCTGTTGGTGATATGATGGATGTGTTATTGATCCAACATCTATCAATACAATTATATGAAATGCAAAGTGAAGGAAATAGTGAGTGTAACACCCAAATAATGTATATTTATAGAAATAAATATGTGATTAACCTTTAATTATATACGCAAAATAAAACCAAATTTAGGAATACAAAAGGTTTAACTTAACTTTAATGATCAATATTCTTTGTTTTAATACTTTAAAAATACCAACTCAAACTAAGAATTGAATAATTGATCTCTCATATCTATCTCTTTGATGCCTTATACTACAAATTAGGTTTTAGTGAATCAATTCCATGAGCAAAAGCTACCTAACTATGGAAACTTATTGGTTTCATAGTAATAATAATAAACCGTCTTCATGTACCCAAAAATCAATTATGAGAAGGTTTGGCAAAGAAAACAAAATCTAAACAAAAACTACCTTAGTAAACTCCTCACCTAGTCTTATTCCATTCATTTACCAAAGTTATATTTTTTTAATGTATGCCTAATCCTTATATACTAGTTGTTTAATAAACGAATCATATCTTCGTGTAACATCTAATGAAACCACAACCAAAAGGACAATCATATTGGACAAGGATAACAATACAAGTTAATAATTTTGTTAATCAACCTATACATTCTCTTCATTAATTTATAGGGTTCCTAAACAGAAATCAAATTATGAAAATATCATTATTACCTTACCAAAAGAAAATATGTGAAACTCAAAATACTAATATGAGACTATCATCGACACTTCAATAATGTTTTAAATTCTAAATATTATCACAAATACAAAAGTGATTAATTTTTTGGGTAACTTTAAGATTATCATGAGTATTTAAATATGTGTTAAATTATAAATATTATCACAAATATATAAGTCATTATTTTTGGGTAACATTAAGTTACCCAATTTATCAAAACCAAAATTAAACTAAAAGATAATTTGTTATACATGATATGATTCCCTGACTTCTTTAAAACCTTTTCCTCCCATCACAAGCCATATAATGTAAAGCCAAGCCTAGAAAGCCATCAAGTCCATAAAGAAACCATTCACAATTTCTAGATCTCCCTTAATCATCATGGCACCATAATGCCAACTCCATATAGCTATTTCACCCGTCGCTTTGTCACAAATCATGGGATCATGACGCTAGTGGGAGGCCATTGGGATCGTTTCCTCTTGGTTTAATAAATGTTTGGTTAGCCTACATTTCCTAGATAATGGTTAGTCTCTTATTTTTACCCTTTAACGTTCATTTGGTTGTTCGAGAACACACTAAACCAATTATATCCTATAATTGCTATGTTTGGCCTATTTTCATATTTTCAACTTCACACATTTCTTTTATGCACAATTGAGTGAGTTTCCATTGGTGATTATTATTATCTTCTCACTTGTAATACCTCCTCTTGTGAGTAGTAATGATGGATGACCATTCTTGGGCTCCAAATAATTGTAGAGTCTCATTTTGGCCTCATCTATTTGATAAGAACTCGTAGAAACTAAGATTAGACTATGTTGTAATTTCCATAGAGTTCTTTTGTGATTCCAATCAATGATTTGGTTTTCATATATGATTTTTCATCATTCTGTTAGTAAAAAAAAGGAAGTTTTAATTTCCTAAATTTTTTCCCATGACATTTTTGTAAGGCCCGTGACATAGGTTAATGATTGAGTATGCTTTATTTACTTAATAATATGCATAGAACCTTAATATCAACCTTTGATTTGCTTGTCTAACATGTGACAAGCTTATGTTTTTAGTTTGGTCATGTTTTAATGATGTTTGAGCTTTGTATGCTTATTTTGTACAAAGTTACAATTTACCCATGTTGAGGGGTTATCTTAAAATTTGTCACATACTGAGTGTGACCTTAGTTCTTTGGCATCATGTGAGAGAGAATGGTGTTGTGGGGTACATTTTTTGACCTTGGTTGATGAGGTGCCATCATGTGGTGATGCTAGGGTTTCCAGGGTTTTGTTTGGTGTCGACCATGTTAAGCTTGGTTGGGTGTTGTGACCTATGTTTTGATCTTGATGGTGTGTCTTGAGTGTGTGTTTACTAAAACACCTTCTTTTGGTGGGTTTTATTTTGACCATGGAGGTCTTGGTGTGGTTTGGTCGAGATGGTTGTCCTTCTTGTAGTGTGTTTTGACCAGGTTTATTTGGCGACCTTTTGTTGTGGTCGAGATAGGATGTCTTAATGTTTGTTTCGACCTCTAGGGTGGTGGTGACCCATGTGGTCGAAACCCCACCTAGGTTTTATCACCATGGGTTGCATGCATATGTTTAGTGGTTGCATGGTTGTCTTCTTGGTGGACAAGTGTCCCTCTGGTTCTCTCTTGTATTAACACCACACACCTACCTTACTTCCCTCCCCTTTCTCCTTCATGCAAGTGATCTTTTTGGCCCTTCTTATTCTCCCCTCTCTTGTGTTTGTCCTTGGATCTTTGAGGAGCAAGCAAAACTGATCTTGGATGCTTTGGAGGTCAATCAACCTTGCATGTGGTGCTTTGGATCTTGATCACCTTCCTTGTGGCGAGTCTTGGTAGTTTCCCTTCTTGGTAAATGGTTCTTTTCCCTTGATCTATCTTCTTATTTTTCTTCTCCTTTCTTGGCCACAGACCATTGATCATCCATGGTGGTCATCTTGAGAAAACTCCTCATCACAAGGATCGTAGACTATGTTTGACATAGTGGTACCCAAGTGAGAGGAATCTTTTTTCTCTTTCTCCTTTCTTCTTTTTGGTTTGACCTAGGGTTCTTCATCCCCTTTCCTTGAGCTATACCTTGACTTTGGTGTTTTCTCCTTGTGAGGAAACCTTGTGGCTGAAAGTTGCTCTTTGGTGGAGTTCTTCTCTCTTGGAGACTGTGATCTTGGAGCTTGGTTCTCTACCTAAGCGGAGTTATATAACTCTCTACTCTCTTCTATTATATCACTTATAATCTTGCTTGCATGTGTTTTTCTACCTCTAAAACTTGATCTTAACATGATAGATAACATTGCCATAGCCTAAGGTTTGGATCTTGATGATGATCCTATGTGTTAAGCCTCTTTCCTAAAACCCTAATCTTGATACCCAATTTTTGAGAAAATTATGAGATAGATGGTTTCCTCTTGTTTTTGGATCGAGGTTTTCCATCAACATGCATGAGCTTCGAGTACCTTGATGTAGTATGGAGTTTGTTTCAACTTTGCATGTTTTGAATGTGAGTTTTATTTATCTTATATAAGGTTCTTTCATGTTGTCTTCTATGGAACATGTTTTAGGGTTTTGGAGTTCTTCGTTCTATGGAGTTATTTCCTTTGGTAATGATGTGTTTCTTTAATGTTAACCTTTTGTTCTGAACATGGGTTGTCTCTATTTTGAAGGTGTTTATGTGCGCTTGAACTGGGGGGTCCCTACACCATTGTTTTGGTTTCGATCAACACATCCTTGATATTGGTTTTTGGTCATGATGCTTTGTGTATTTTGGTCAAAACACGTGGATTTTGTACGTTGGGTTGTGATTCTCTTATGTTGTGATCGTTGCACACCTATTTTGAGTGGGATGGTTGAGACTCACCTCTTTGTCTCGGTCATGACACAAGCTTGCAGTGTTCGGTTCCTGGAGTAGTGTAGTGGGTCACTACACATATGGCATTCTTTGTTTCGGTCGAGATTATTAGTTCCTTGGGTGATCGAGATACATGTGGGTGTTGCGGTCGTGACACCACGTCTTGGTAGATGGTCAACACACATGCATGGTATATGTTCGCTACCTAGGTATAACATGATGAGATGTTTGTAGGTGTACATGTGAATGGTGTTGATACTTGGGCTGGTGATATGAGAGTTTATTCATGAATACAAAATGATGGTCATAATCATTAATGATTAATCCTTAATTGGTTCCAAGAAGATGAGAGATGACATAAGTAGGGTTTGGTGATTGAATGATGATACATAACCTTAATTGGCTATGTATGTAACCCTAACCCTAATCCAAGGGTATTTTATGTTTGTTGAACTTGCCCTGATGTATGACATGTAATCATACTTTCTCTCTCCTATTTGTATGGATCTAACCTTGCATGTTGTGTATGTGTCATAGCTTGTGAATGCTATGATGATAATCATGCGACACAGTTTGGTAGTTACGAGCATTGTTAAGGCATGATGAGGTGACAATGATGTGATAGAACCTGATGACCTGGTAGAAGGTTTATGCCTAGTGTGAGGTGTATCCTCCAATGATGTGATGAGGGATTGATATCCTAGGACAGTGTGATCATAGTGATAGCCTTGTGTGCTTGTGTGATGGCATGGTATCATGTGATGATGAAACTAGTATATGCTTCAATCATTTTATATCTTCTGAAGTTGTAATATGCCCTTATCTTTGTAGAGTTTGTTTTGGGTCTATACATTGTAACTTGATTGAGGCTAAAATATACTCAATTGGACTAACTAATCAAGTGAAACCCTAATCATATAGTTACCTTGTGCCATAGATCCTTATTCAGCGTCAGTACTTGTTGGATGGTGAAATGGATTCTCCTTTAGTGGAAGATCGGAGTCGTATACTGTTGAGTATATGCATTTCATAGGACTGGCTGTGGTCATACCCTGGCAGGAGAACAGTCGAGGCTATATCTCAATGATGTGATACAATATTTTTATATTATATGTTTTGAGGATGTCTATAGTCATGCCTCGTTAGGACTGTGACAGCGATCGTAACTCAGTTTCACTAGCGTTGTGCTTATATACCAAGGCAGACTAGGCTGTTTTGTAGTTGGACTCTATATGTCATGGTGGCGGACTCAGACTGATCGAGGGGTGTGGAGAGATCATTGGATTCCAGCTCTTCCATTGATCTTGTATGGCACTGATTTCGACTTAGCAATGTTCAGTTGGAGCATGAGTGGTATACCTCATCTCCTCAAGGCATAATAAAAGACGTAACACAACCATGTAATGTACTTGCTTAGGGTCAAATACAAATAACATTGAATGACCCCTTTGCCTTATCCTTGTATCAATTTCTTGAATTATAATGCGGTAAGAGAAATCATCTGTTATACATGTTCTTTGTATTCCTTTTTAAAGTATTAATTGTTCTACTACTCAGTGGTAAATGTCTTGTTTACTTAATCTACTCGATCCATTTAATACATATCATTTAGCTAAATCTACTCACCATGTTAAGTATTTATTTACCTACTTAGTTATGTGCTTTGAATAGATGTTGGAAGTGATTTATATCTCTCTATGGGATGTTTTGTCTCACCCTATGGGTTTCCACATCTTTTAGGTGGTGGTGACGATGAGGTAGAGATAGTGTTGTTGAGGTTAAGCAGTAAGGGAGCAGTAGATGAGTGAAGGTTGGATACACTATTTTTATTTTGTAGTAGAGTCCTATTTGTCATCCTTGTAATCTCATGTCATTGGGAAAGTTTTTTAGATGTTGTAAATCGAGATGACGTTTTGGCTTTATGCTTTTCTTGTACAGATTTAGCATGTATGTATATGTGATAGGTTATTGTATGTACATGTTGTGGCCAGTGAGCCAGTGAACAATTCTATGTAATAATCTTTTGACATGTGTTATATATATACAAGTGGATTTTGTGGACTCAGATGTGATATCCTTCCACTTGAGGTGGATATGTGCAAATGGTTTTAATTTCCTATGTTTTTCTGATTACCTTATTGATTAGTGTTAATTTCACATTTTGTTTTGAGTAATCTCACTTTATGGTGCGTCGGGGCGTCTTAAGGTTTGTATTAGAGATTTTGGTTTGCTGAGTCTACATGGACATAGGATTAGGGTTTGTGTCTGTTCTAGTATCCTTCAGTCCGTTAATGGTTAGTTCTTCTTAAGAAGTAGAGAAGAAAGATGGCTGGAGAACACAAAGAACATGCTGCTGAGAGCAGTGTTGCTGCACCTGGAGGTGGTGCAAGGAGGCAGGAGAGGGTTGATGGAGTGTTTGAGATGCCTTAGTTTGACTCGACAATGATGGAAAATCCTACCTTTTGGTCCTTGTTTGAGCAGTTCATGGCGACGATGATGCACATGGCAGATAGAATGCCCGTACCACGGTCAAGGGTAGCTGTTCCCAGTACTAAATCTTTGGGAACCATGAAGACCTTTAAGAGGTTGCAACATGTTAGGATTGTGGAGTATGCTAGTACAGCAGATCCAGAGGATGCTAACCTTTGGTTGACAGAGTTGGAGAAGGCCTTTAAGATCCTAAGTATCCCTGAGGCAGATAATGAAGCATGTTGTTTATCTTTTGAAGGGGAGTGCTGGACATTAGTGGGCCAATGAGGAGGATAAAAGGCCTAGTATCGTGATCTGTTGAGAGGAGTTCTGATGAGAGTTTGTGAGTCAATACGTTCCTTAGACCTAACTAGATGAGAATATTAACCAGTTTGAGAGGATCTGGTAGGGATCCATGTCGATGAACGAGTATGAGGTGAAGTTTATGGAGCTTCTAAGGTTCCATCCACATATGGTTGCTACAGATCGAGAGAGTATCAAATGTTTTGAGATAGGCTTAAGCATGGAGTTGACTACATCAATGTCAGCTTTGGAGAACCATGAGTAGTTTTCCACATTCATGGAGTCAGTTAGGAGGATAGAGAGATTGGTTGTTAAGAAACATGAAGAGAGTGCCAAGAAGAGACCGACACAATACCAGGGGAAATCTTCTAGAGGCTTTAAGAAGTCTAGGTTCTCTATACCGCAGTCACAACAAAGGTCAGGTGTTCAGATGTAATAGTCACCAAGTAAGGGCAGAGGCCACAATTTTCCTCCAGTAGGGGCCCACAACACAACGTCAGTGTTAGTGACGGGGCCTTCTAGGTTGCAGTACGAGACCAGGACTTGCCACAAGTGTGGACAAGTAGGACATCTGAGGTGGGCATGTTTAGTGAAGGATGATCAGGTGACCCAACAACTAAGATAGAGTTAGCAAGGCTCACAGAGGTAAGAGTTTAGTAGCGGTGGAGGCCTAGGACGTGAGCAAGAATTACAAGTTAGTTATTCTGGACAAGCCAGTAGAGGGCAAGGGCGACAACAGGCAACTGCTCAATTCTATGCCATGAGTCAGCCAAAAGCAGTGGTCAACCCATGATTTCTGACATGTTAGATGGTGTTATTTCATTCTAATATGTATTTTTCTTGCTCTATATCTAATTTGATTGACCCATGTGCGACACACTCCTTCATCACTTGAGAACTGATTGATAGTTGTTCTTTTCCTATTAGTAATAGATGTGATAGCCTTTGTTTAGAAACCCTGTTGGTTGGTTCCATGGAGCTGTAGGAGGTGTGTCCTTATTGTGTCCTTTCTTTCTCAGGGCATAGCATTCAAGTGGACCTCATAGCACTTGACATGCATGAATTCAATGTGATCCTTAGAATGAATGCTATGGAAAAGTATCTGGTGGTTTTTTACTGTAGTTTTAAAGTGACAATGTTTGTTGATGATAGTGTGACATGAGTCTTCTAAGGAGATAGGAAGATTCTTCTGACATGTCTGGTGTCAGTGATGGTGGCAGAGAAGATGATGAGGCAGGGTTGTGATGCATTCTTACTGCATGTGGTGGATACTAAGGTGAGGAGTCCTAGTATCCAGGAGGTGCCAATTGTCTGTGAGTTCATTGATGTGCACTACTATAGAAACAACATTCAGTGTCACTTTTTTGGACGTCGGTTATTAAGGTACACCGACGCCTATATTCGTCAACGTCGGGTATTCAGGGAAACCGACGTCTATAGTCGAAGACCATCCAAACACGTATACCGCTTTGTATTCAGCGTCGGCCGGATATAACAAACCGATGCCTAAAATCGGCCACAAAATCCAAATTTCGAGCGAAAAAAATTTGCGTCACATACATCGTTGGTTTGTTAAATAATCACTGACGCCTATTCAAGTAGGATATTTCCGTGAAAAGTTCCGATTTTAGTGTCGGTCAATCCTTTGATAACCGACGCTGATAATAGTTCCCACCAAATAATTTAGGGAAAAGATTGTCTAATTGGACGTCGGTTGTTTCCTATCAACCGACGCTACAGATTAACCAACATCGATTATCTACAGAACAACTGACACGGTTTGCTTTGGCGTCAGTTTTTTGTAATGACTGACACCGATTGTTGACTTATTAGCACCCGCACGAAGCAGACTCTTCCCCTGTCTCTATTTCACTGCAAGCGAACATTGATTTTAGGTCTGGCGATTCCGGTGAGCAAGCACCCGCCACCATCGCCGCTATTCCTCCGCCACTATTCCACCGATGCTCCTCTCCTCACCGTCGCCGCTGCTATTCCGCCGACACTCCTCTCCTCACCGGGTTGTCGACATCAGACACTGCCTCCTGGTCGCCCGACCTCTCACCGCCGACGCTCCTCTCCTCACCGTGGCTGCTCTCTCCTCGCCGGTGCTCTGCTCCTGGTCGCCCGCTCACCTGGTACCGTTCTTCTTCCTATTCCTGCGTAGACAATAGGGTTTCTCCGGCTTGCTCCTTGCTCCTACTCTTGGCGCCCTATCCCTCTTCCTGCTTCTTCCTCCTCTTCTCATTTTTAATTGAGTTGTACATGCATCAAAATCGTTTCTACTTCATATAAGCTCTGTATGTATGTACTGCTCCGCCCATTTACATCTTTATGTATGAACTACTTTATTTATGAACTGCTGCACCTACATTACATATTTATCATTTGTACATACATTGCTGCTCTACTATGAACTCAACCACTAATATTTACTGATACATTATACTTGTACCTATACATACATTCATACCTTAGTTTTTCTTGTATTGTTATGCGTTCAACTAATGTATTATCTATGTAGATGTACTTTGTAGTTTGCAATACATATAACGGTATAATGTACATATCATGTACTGTCTACTACAGTATAATGCATATTCTATACTATATTTCAGGAATTAATTGATCATCTACTGCTTCCCTCCATCTCCCTGCTCACCTGCCTGCTTGCCTGCCTACTCGCCTACCCTCCATCTCGCCCTCTCTCCCTACCGACGCCCGACTGGGCTCAAACAGAGGTAAACGTCCCCCAAAACCCTATTTTATTACACTGCTTGATCTTTAATCACATAGATTTAATCTACATTGCTACTTGTATGATCCTAGTGATTAAAAGCACTCTTTCCTGGTCCCTTCAGTAACTAATGTTTCCTTGAGATGAGTGTTAATTGATCTAGCTTGCTTACTTTCCTTGTAATGCCATCTTTTATGTGCTATGACCCACTAGTCACCTTTAGAGTATTAAAATGATGCAACTTGTACACTTGTTAAATTTGAATCTATAAATCCTATGAAATGATATCACCCCACAAAATCAGTAGTCACTATTATGTCTTGTACACTCTAGAATCAAGATCTAATACTCTTATGCCCATTCTAGTGGATTATTATGACCTATGATGACCTAACATGAAACCATGCTCTTAATGATATGATTTTGTTGGCCTAGAAACCCGTCCAAGATTTACTCATTAGAAGTAAATCTTGGATAGTCCCCGGTTTGGGACTGTTATTGAACACCTAATCTCACTTAGGATGTAAGTGTATAATGTGTATTGGGTTTTTGAGAAGATTTCAGCAGCATTTCCCCGTTTGTTCTCTAAGTACATATGTACTTAGAGAACAACGGGGAAATGCTGCCGAAATTTTCTCGAAAACCCAATACACATTATACACTTACTAGTTAGATTAGGTGTTCAAGGATGGGATAGGTGGTACACATTTATTATATATAAGAATGACATCACATGTATTTGTTAACCGTAGACCCTAATCTTGTCCTAATATATACTTATTTTCTCTTTGATCATAGAATGGATAGATCATGGATGTCCATTCGCAATCGCTGCACCCCAGAGTTTATATCTGGTCTTCATCAGTTTATTAGATTTGTTGAGGAACATAGGAAAGAACCTAGAGATAGGTTGTACTGTCCATGTAGGCATTGCGGTAACAACTTGAAAGTCAGCACTGGTGACGAAATAAAAAATCATGTCATGTACAACGGGATTGTACAAGGCTATACAGAATGGCACTGGAATGGAGAGATTTCAAACTCGAAATCAGTGGATGTCGATAGAAGTGCTTGGGTGGAAGAAGAAATTGCCTCTGATGACGTAGATGTGAATGAACCAATTCCAGTAGACATCGTTGATGCGATGCTGGATAGTTGTAGGGTAGAGCACACGGATCCACCTCCTATCTTTACAAACATTGTGCATGATGCTGAGATACCATTATACACAGGTTGTGCTAAGTTTACAAAGCTTAGCGCTGTGTTGAGATTGTATAAGTTGAAAGCTAACAATAGATGTAGCGACAAAAGCTTCACTTCATTGTTGACTTTGTTGAAAGAAATGCTTCCTGAAGGAAACGAGCTGCCAATCTCAACATACCGGGTAAAGAAATTGGTGTGCCCAATGGGAATGGAGGCCAAGAAGATACACGCATGCCCGAATGATTGTGTATTATTTCAAAAGGACTATGTGGATTTGAAAGATTGTCCAAAATGTGGTGCGTCACGGTATAAATTAACGACTTCGGGGGAGTCCAAAACTGGTTCTCCTGCCAAGGTGATGTGGTATCTACCTATAATATCACAGTTTCAACGCTTGTTTGCAAATCTAAAAGATGCAAAGAATTTGAGGTGGCATGCAGATGTTCAGAAAAATAATGATGGGATCCTACGACATGCGTCTGATTCCCCACAGTGGAAGAAGATTGATCTTCATGGTAAAAGACAGTTCATTGAAGATCCTATAGATGAAGAAGAGTACTATGATAAATATGATGACTCCAGTCCATTCTCAGTTGGGCTGCCAACTCTACAAAATATTGAAGCTAATGATGACTTATATGTGTGCGGAGATCACAATGAAGGATTGTTAATTGATAAAAGATCACAATTTTAGAGGCATGCATGTTTATATTTTTTTATTGAAGCTAAATGTTTGCTTTTTTTCTGATTTCATGTTTCATTATCTTCTAGTTAATACAAATGCTAAACGTTGTGGGAGGGTGCTAAGGAACTATAGGACCAATCTCACCTGAGATTACATACGCGATGCTGAGAATAGGTTCTTGATTGATTCCAATTCTAGACATTGATCAATATTTCACTAACTCTACACTAATAATTTTTGTTTGTATTCTCTTTGAAAAATAAATATAGGAAGAAGGAAGCCACACAACAATGGAACTACTTGGACCCCAAAGACTGGGAGGAGTTTGTTACCCAAAGAAAAATAGACGAATTCAAGGTATTAATTGCCACTCCCAATTTAATTAATATACGTTTTTATGTATTCACCTATTCAAGATTAACCTTTATTGTTACTAACCAAATCAATGTGCTAACTAACTAGGCTATCAGCAATGCTCAACGACAACTACATGTTACGACCACACAATGGGTCCAGGAGGATATGCAGGCGTTCTCCAAAGACTACAGGCTATGCAAGACGGCCATGACATAGCTATGCAGGATATGTAGGCGTTCGCCAAAGGTTATATAGATATATAGGCAGCAAGCCATGGAACAACAAAAGAAGACACAATGAAGAGAAGCAGGATACAGATACAATACATAAAGTGCAGCACACACAAGTATTTCAGATTCATATAACAACATGATAGACTAACACATATATAGTACATAACAACAACAACGCCGAATTTACATACAACACTAGATTAGTACATATATAGTGGGACTAAGGTGACGATCCCACCTGCTAAAATAGGTTACCGACAACTACATGTCATGACTGGGAGGTCGTGATTTAGCAACCGTATGCATTAGCAGGAGGACAAACACATTTCACCAGTGTGGTGAAATCTATTTGTCCTCCTGCTAATGCATACGATTGCTGAATCGCGACCTCCCAATCGTAACATGTAGTTGTCGGTAACCTGCTTTAGCAGGTGGGATCGTCACCTTAGTCGCACTATATATGTACTAAGCTAGTGTTGTATGTAAATTCGGCACTACTGTTGTTATGCACTATATATGTGTTAGTCTGTCATGTTGTTATATGAATCTGAAGCACTTGTGCGTGCTGCACTTTATGTATTTTGTAAATGAATATTTCTGAATGTTTATACATATCTGAATGTTTATAGATGTATTTGAATGTTTCTACATGTGTGAATGTGAGAATTGAATTGATGTCTGAATGTATCAATGTATCTACTTGTGTGATTTTTTTTTTGATTTTGCAGGTTTGTGGCTTGTTTGTTGGCTGATTACAATGGATGTCGTAAACCTGCAGTTCAGAAAACTGAACTGCAGGTTCTCATCCTGCTGACCAGCCATAGTAGGCCTGCAAACTGATAAGAAAAAAAAATTAAAACAAAGGCGTCGGTTATTTATAGAAAACCGTCATCAAAGGCTTACAACGTCGGGTATTGGATAAAAACTGCCGCCTAATGTGACAAACAAACCGACCGTGCTGGAAAGAACTACTGTGGCGGGAAATGGTGGTTATTCGTAAAAACCGATGCCGATAGCACTAAACACAGTTGTGTAGGGAAGCACAGCCGTGGTGTCTGGGAATATGGCGTCGGTTTTGATTGGTAAACTGACGTTGAAAGTGTCGTAGATGACGCCCTTTTTGTGGCACGAACCCTTTTGGCATCGGCGTACTAAATCGAACCGATGCCTATAGTTGCCCTGCTAGCATGTTTTCGGTGGCGCGAAGTCTTTTGGCGTCGGTTGTAAAATTGACGTTGAAGAGTTTGACCTTTAGCGGCGCCCACATAGGCGTCGCTTGAGAACCGTCACTAAAAGGGGTTAAACAACCGACACCAAAGACGTGTTCTGTAGCAGTGGTGTTTCTCGATGAGTTTCCAGGTGTTCCTCCAGTCAGAGAGATTGATTTTGAGATCAATCTAGTTCTAGGCACACAATCGATAGCGTAGACACCGTACAAGAAGGTGGTAGATGAGATGGCAGAGTTAAAGAAATAGTTGTAAGAGCTTCTTGAGAAGGGATTTATCAGACCACACACATCTCCTTGAAGTTCTCCCATGTTGTTTGTAAAGAAGAAAAAATAGATCCATGAGGTTGTGCATTGATTATCGACAGTTGAACAAAATGACGATCATAAACAAGTATCCTTCACTGTGAATTGATGATCTATTTGATCAGTTATGAGGTGTTGCAATCTTCTCCAAGATAGACTTGAGATCTGGTTATCACCAGTTGCGGATCAAGGAAGATGACATACCAATTTCAGCTTTTAGGATGAGGTGTGGTCATTATGAGTTCATGGTTATGCTATTTGGGCTAACTAATGCACCATCAACATTCATGGACTTGATGAACATGGTGTTTTGGCTATATCTGGACCAGTTCATGGTGGTGTTTATAGATGATATCTTAATATATTCCAAAGACAACCAATATCATGAACAACATATGCAACAAGCATTAACCTTGTTGAGACAACATCAATTGTACACTAAGATCAACAAATGTGAGTTTTAGATGAAGGAGGTGTTCTTAGGGAACACAATATCTACTAAGGGTGTTCGTGTGGACCCCAAGAAGGTTGAATCTGTGATGGAGTGGGAACAACCAAAGATGCTGATAGAAGTTCACAATTTTCTAGGTCTGGTAGGCTATTATAGGAGGTTCATCAAGAACTTTAGTGCCGTGGTGTTACCCGTAACCATGCTGACAAGGAAAGATGTGCCTTTTATCTGGTATGACAAGTGTCAATGTGCCTTCCAGTTGTTAAAGGAGAAGATGACTATGTGCCAGTATTGGTTCTTCCCGAGTAAGGAAGAGGTTATATCATCTTCTGTGATACGTCAAGGAATGGTTTGGGTTGTGTGCTGATGCAAGACAAGTGTGATATCTTTTGCATCATGACAGTTAAAGAAACATGAGGAGAACTACCAAACCATGATCTAGAGCTTGTAGTAGTGTTCCTTGCTTTGAAGATTTGGAGGCACTACCTTTATGGTGATAAGTGTCAGATCTTCATAGATCATAAGAACTTGAAGTATATCTTCTCACAGCAAGAGCTGAATATGAGACAGAGACGTTGGATGGAGTTAATCAAAGAATATGACTGCACTATTGTTTACCATCTAAGGAAGGTGCACGTGGTGGCAGACGCCTTGAACAAGAAGTCTTCATCATCATCATCCACAGATAAGGCGTAGTTGTACTCCTTGGTATGCCATAAGAGGGACATGTTAGTCTCCTTATGTCAGATGAATGTTCTGTTGGAGGTGTCCTTGCTAGCAGAACTATTGGCACAATTACATGTGAAGCCTACTTTAAGGTAGAAAATGAGAGACACACAATATGTGATACTGTGATATAGTAGATTTGAGTAGAGTTTGGCAGCGAGAAGCGTGATGTATTTCATGAGGCAAAGGATGGGACAATATGTTACCACAGTAGAGTTGTTGTTCCTGATGTTGACAATTTGAAGAAGATGGTTCTAGAAGAGGCTCACTCTTCAATGTATGCCATGCACTCAGGTAGCAACAAGATGTACTACAATCTTAAAGATTTGTATTGGTAGTCTGAGTTGAAGCATGATGTGGTAGAGTTCATTGCAAGGTGTCCCATGTGTCAGCTGGATAAGGCAGAACATCAAAATCCTATAGGGACGTTGCAACCGTTGCTAATACCACATTGGAAATGGGATTGTGTTATGATGGACTTTGTGTTTGGTCTCCCAAGTATGGACAAAGGTTATGATTATATATGGGTGATAGTTGACAAGTTGACCAAGTCAGTGCATTTTTTTCCAGTGAAGATGCCATATACTGTTGAGAGGCTTACATATATATATATATATATATATATATATATATATATATATATGTTGATGAGATAGTGCACTTGCATGGTATCCCAGATACCATTGTGTCTGATAGAGGTCCCCAATTCACCAATCACTTTTGGGAGCACCTTCACACAACTTTGGGTAGGCAGTTGAGGTTCAACACTACGTTTCACCCACAGACAGACAAACTGTCTGAGAGGATGATACATACTTTGGAGGACTTGATGAGAGCTTGTGTCTTATAGTTTTTGGCTAATTGGGATGTCCATCTCATCCTGATAGAGTTTTCTTATAATAACAATTATCAGAGGAGCATTGATATGGCACCTTATGAGGTGCTATATGGGATATGTTGTAGGTCTCCATTGTGTTGGTATGAGACTGGTGAGTATCAACTTTTGGGTCATGAGCTTGTACAGTAGACTATAGAGAAAATAAAAATGATACAACAATAGTTGAAGGCAGACTAGGATAGGCAAAAGTCATATGTAGATAACCGTCACAGGTTCGTAGAGTTCTAAGTGGGAGACAAAGTATATCATAAGGTCTCTCCTTTGAAAGGTGTTTTGAGGTTAGGGAAGAAGGGTAAGTTGGCTCCCAAGTATATGGGACATTACCTTGTAGTGGCACATGTTGGGAAGGTGGAATATAAGTTTGAGTTTCCACCTAAATTGCAAAGGTTGCATCCAGTATTCCATGTTTCCATATTGAGGAAGTGCCATCTGGAGAGTGAATTGGTTTTACAACCTATGGAGATTGAGATTGATGAGGATGTCTTATGTAGAAGGTCATGTGTTCATCCTAGACAAGATGATCAAGAAGTTGAAGAAGAAGGACATCTTTTTGGTTAAGGTTCTATGACACCACCATGTTGTAGAGGAAGCCACGTGGGATCTTGAAGAATAGATGCACATGAAGTACCCTTCTCTTTTCACATAGGATTTTGGGGGCAAAATCCTTGTTAGGGGTTTATGGTTGTAAGGCCCCTGACCTAGCTTAATGCTTGAGTATGCTTGCTTTACTTAATAAGATGCTTAGAACCTTAATCTAAACCTTTTGGATGCTTATCTAACATGTGACAAGCTTATGTTTTTAGTTTAGTCCTATTTTGATGATGTTTGAGCTTTGTATGCTTGTTTTGGACCAAGTTGCAATTTACCCATGTTGAGGGGTTATCTTGCAATTTGTTACATGTTGTGTGCCCTTAGTGCTTAGGAATCATGTGAGAGATAATTATGCTATGGGGCTCCTTGTTGGACCTTGGTTGATGAGGTGGCATCATGTGGTGATGCTAGGGTTTTGCTTGGTGCCGACCATGTTGAGCTTGGTTGGGTGTTGCGAACTATGTTTTGACCTTGATGGTGTATCTTAGGTGTTTCTTGACCAAAAAACCTTCTTTGGATGGGTTTTGTTTCGACCATGGAGGTCTTGGTGTGGTTTGGTCGAGATGTTGTCCTTCTTGTGGTGTGTTTCGACTGGGTTTGTTTGGTGACCTTTTATTGTGGTCGAGGTAAGATGTCTTGATGTTTGTTTTGATCTCTAGGGTGGTGGTGACCCATGTGGTCGAAACATCACCTAGGTTTTATCACCATGGGTTGTATGTGTACATTTAGTGGTTGCATGGCTATCTTCTTGGTGGAAAAGTGTCCCTTTGGTGCTCTCTTATGTTGACACCTCACACCTACCTTAATTCCCTCCTCCTTCGAGTATATAACCCCTTTCCCCTTCATTAAGTGATCTTTTTGGCCCTCCTTCTCCCCTCTCTTGTGTTCATCATTGGAGATTTGAGGAGCAAGAAGGACTAATATTGGGTGTTTTAGAGGTAGATCAACCTTGCATGTGGTGCTTTGGAGCTTGATCACCTTCCTTGTGGTGATTCTTGGTAGTTTCCCTTTGTGGTAAATCATTCTTTTCCCTTAATCACATTTTTCTTTGGAACCCTATCTTCCTCTTCTCCATTATTGGCCATAGATCATGGATCATCCATGGTGGTCATCTTGAGAGAAACTCCACATCATAAGGGTCATAAACTATGTTTGACATAGTGGTACCCAAGTGAGAGGAAGCTTTCTTCTCTTTGTACTTTCTTCATTTTGGTTCGGCCTAGGGTTCTTCATCCCCTTTCCTTGAGATATATCTCAACCTTGGTGTTTTCTCCTTGTGAGGTGACCTTGTGGCTGAAAGTTGCTTTTTGGTGGATTTCTTCTTCCCTCTTGGAGATCGAGATCTTGGAGCTTGGCTCTCTACCTAAGGCGAGTTATGTAACTCTCTACTCTCTTCTATTATAGAACTTATAATCTTGCTTGCATGTTGTTGTTTCTACCTCTAAAGCCTGATCTTAACATGCTAGATGATGTTTCCATAACATAAGGTTTGAATCTTGATGATGATCCTATGTGTTTAGCCTCTTTTCTAAAACCCTAATCTTGATACCCAATTTTTGAGAAAGATATGAGATATATGGTTTCCTCTTGTTTTTGGATCAAGGTTTTCCATCAACATGCATGAGATTTGAGTACCTTGATGTAGTATGGAGTTTGTTTCTATTTTACATGTTTTGAACGTGAGTTTTATCTCTCTTATATAAGGTTCTTTCATGTTGTCTTCTATGGCACATGTTTTAGGGTTTTGGAGCTCTTCATTGTATGGAGTTGTTTCCTTTGGTATTGATGAGTTTCTTTAATGTTAACCTTCTGTTTTGAACATGGTTTGTCTCTATTTTGAAGGTGGTTATGTGCCCTTGTGGTAGCTTGACCTGGGTGGTCACTAGACCATTGTTTTGGTTTCGGTCGACACATCCTTGACCTTGGTTTTTGGTCGTGATGCTTTGTGTGTTTCGATTGAAACACATGGCTTTTGTACCTTGGGTTGTGAATCTCTTGCATTGTGATCGTTGCATGCCTATTTTGAGTGGGATGGTCGAGACTCCCCTCTTTATCTCAGTTGTGACACAATCGTTGGGTGTTCGGTTCCATGGAGTAGTGTAGTGGGTCGCTACACATATGTCATTCTTTGTTTCAGTTGAGACTATCAATTCCTTGGGTGATCGAGACACATGTGGGTGTTTCAGTCATGACACCATGTCTTGGTGGATGGTCGACACATATACATGGTATATGGTCTCTACCTAGGTATAACATGATGATATGGTTGTACGTGTACATGTGAATGATGTTGAAACTTGCACTATTGATATGATAGTTTAATCACGAATAAGTAATGATGGTCATAATCATAAATTCTTAACCTTAATTGGTACCAAGAAGATGGGAGATGACATAACTAGGGTTTGGTCATTGAATGATGATATGAAACCTTAATCGACTATGTATGTAACCTTAACCCTTATCCAAGGGTATGTTATGCTTGTTGAACTTGCCCTAATGTATGACATGAAATTATACTTTCTCTCTCCTATTTATATGGATGTAACCTTGCATGTTATGTAAGTGTCATAACTTGTGAATGCTATGGTGATAATCATGTGACACATATTGGTAGTTATGAGCCTTGTTAAGGCATGTTGAGGTGATAATGACGTGATAGGGTTTGATGACCTGGCAGATGCTTTATGCCTAGTGTGAGGTGTATCCTCCAATGATGTGATGAGGGATTGACATACTAGGACAGTTTGATTGTATTGTTAGCCTTGTGAGGATGTGTGATGACATGATATCATGTGATCATGAGACTAATATATGCTTCAATCATTTTATATCTTCTAGAGTTGTATTATGCCCTTATCTTTGTAGATTTGTTTTAGGATTACACGTTGGAACTTGATTGATGCTAAAAGATATTCAATTAGACTAACTAATCAAGTGAAACCCTAATCATGTAGTTTCCTTGTGCCATAGATCCATCTTTAGCATAAATAATTGCTAGATGGTGAAATGGGTTCTCCCTTAGTGGAATCTCGGAGTCATATACTGCTGAGTATATGCATTTCATAGGATTGGCTATAGTCATACACTAGCATAAGAACGGTCGAGGCCGTATCTCAATTATGTGATACAATGTATGTATATTATATTTTTGAAGATGGCTGTGATCATACATCAATAGGAGTATGGCTATAGTCGTAACTCAGTTTCACTAGTGTTGTGCCTATATACCAAGGAAGACTAGGCTATTTTGTAGTTGGATTCTATATGTCACTGTGGAGGACTCAGACTAACCGAGGGGTGTGGAGAGATCATTAGATTCCAACTATTCCATTGATCTTGTATGGCACTGATATCGACTTAGCAGTGGTCAAATGGAGCATGAGTGGTATACCTCATCTCCTTAGGGCATAATAAAAGACGTAATACAACTGTGTAATGTACTAGCTTAGGGTCAAATATGAATAACATTAGATGAACATTTACCTTATCTTTGTACTGATTTCTGGAATTATAATACAGTAAGAGAAATAAACCGTTATACATGTTCTTCATATTCCTTTTTAAAGTATTAATTGTTCTAATACTTAGTGGTAACTGTCTAATTTGCCTAATTTACTCTATCTGTTTAATACATATCATTTAGCTGAATCTGCTTAACATGTTAAGTATTTTATCTACATGTTTAGTTATATGTGCTTTTAATAGATGTTGGAAGATATTTATCTCTTACTGGGACGTTTGGTCTCACCCCGTGGGTTTCCACATCTTTTAGGTGGTCATGCACGACGAGATAGAGATCATGTTATTGAGGATGAGCAGCAAGAAGAGTAGTAGCTGAGTGGAGGTTGGGTATTGCCTAAGTTTTGTATAAGAGTCCTATGTGTCATCCCTATACTCTCAGGTCCTTAGGGGAGTTTTGTAGATGTTGTATATCGAGACGACGTTTTAGATTTATGTTTTTCTTGCACATATATAGCATGTATGTATATGTGACAGCTTATCATATGTACATGTTGTGGCTAGTGAGCTAGTGAACAATGCTATGTAATAATCTTTTGGCATGTGTTATAAATATACAGGTGGCTTTTATGGACTCGTGTGTGATATCCTTCCACTTGAGGTGGATATGTGCAAATGGTTTTAATTTCCTGTGTTTTCTGGTCACCTGGTTGGTTAGTGTTAATTCCACATTTTGTTTTGAGTAATCTCACTTTGTGGCGCGCTAGGCATCACATTTTTCACACGAGCATGAGCATTTATGACCTTTCATGAGTTATTTTATCATTTTTGTGAAGTTGTAAATCAATTGTTTCCAAGATGTCATTTTATTTTCATGTGGTGGGATCTGATAACATGTCTTTTGTCTTGACTTTAAGTGTGTTGCACTCAGTGATACAATTGGGACTTTTTCCACTTGATGACAATCGACTAAATCGTGTCAACCATGTGAGGCATGTTTATGGCCTCTTATCCAAACTTCATTTTTTTTGTAAAATCAATAAATCGATACATGATTATTTGGTTGTTTTATAATTCAAAGGGTCATAAAAATCCGTGCATACAAATTTTTGAGTGAATAATATTTCAAAATCTATTGATACAAAGAATCTAAATAACTTTCTTAACACGATTGATTTAACACCTACTTCATATTGTGTTTTAGAACCCTAAACCAAAGACAAGATTGTACGATAATGTAAAATTAATGGGATAAACACTACATTAGTACCATATAACATTATTTACATACCCTAATAACCCTAAGCAGGAACCCTATGCCTATTACACACTCTGATATACTATATCCTTCAAGGCTCCTAAATAAACATGATATGATACAAATAAGATAATAGTGGGAAAATAAAAGTAAAAAAATAATATAGAGGTGAACATTAGTTGATGAAATAAATCGATAGTACACGTTAATCTCAACACGTAATGAGAAACAAGATCTAATTGAGGTAACAAAACTGATGTAAAGAAGAGAAAATGATGAATAAAGTAAATAATGAAAATATAGTGATATTAAAATAATGTGACATAATGAATGATCACACATTCTATGTTATTGATGTGAGCCTAGTAGCATCCATAACCCAAAGAGCCCATATTTGCACATTCCTGACCATCTAAAGGGAAAAATGGTAAATTAAAATGAAATGGAGCTTGAATATGAAGAAATGTTATGAAACATTAAAGTAAAACTAATAAACATGTTCAATATAATAAATAACCATAATAAGTGTTTTACCCTAAATACCCCAAGTCAAAACCCTAGTCTTAAACTTGAAACCATTCTTATATTCCTAATATTGACTTTGGATCAAGGCAATGGTTGGTTTTTATCTTCCAAGCATGGTAACCCTTTAATAGATTTTCAAAAGAGTATTTACAATAATTTTCACAAAGAAAAAGTTTTTTGATAGGGAAAATTATAAAATAGGAAAGATACAAGGAAGCAATCTAAATCTTTCTTCAAAAAGAGCCATCTAATTTTCAAATATCTCTCTCTATCTTCAAAATTTCTATAGTCCTTTCTCTCTAAACCCCATGAAAAATGCTTAGAATAATCAAACAACTCTTGTTTAGGCTCAACGAAGTCACATCTCTAGTAGATATAGGTAAATGATTTATATAAATATCTTTCTATGCCTCTTTTCATATGTGAACAGTATAAGAGGACAATAACATGATATGATCCATATCTTCATAACTTTCTTCACACTAGACACACCATGAAATCAAATGAAACATGATAGATGATATCTTGTTCAATATCTAGACATATCAAATAAATCGATCCTTACATTTTCTAAAGTTCCACATAATTTTTCTTATTAAACATGCTTTTATCTCCTTTTTTGACATTCAAACACTAATGCAACCTTCGTGTTCTTTTCATTTTTACTGCTGAACTAGCCTTGATCCTATAATGTTTAAAGTGTATCCTACCTCCATCCATCTTGTTTCCTTTCCAAAATAATAACATGTATCTCCTCTACCTCATGTCTTTCTCTCTCCTCATTTTTTGATGTGACTCTTTCTCTAAATGATTTAGGAGACCTTCCCAAGTAGTTTAAGCCCCAACTCACATCCTAGGATTAACCACTTAAGATGCTCCCTTCTTCCAACCTGTAGTCTTCTCTTACGAACCAAGAGTAAACCACCCTTCAAGAAAACTGATTCCTCAAGCACTCTTGAGTCCTAGAAACAAGCTACTACCCATCAATTGCCCAATTACCCCTTCCACAATATCACACATCAATGTATATGTTTCTTTGTAGGTGATGCTCATTTTTTGTTGATGCTGACCCAATTCAATCGAGAGGCCCTAAACCATCCTTAAGGTGTCGAGAACCTTTTCCAAACATCCTCAACTATAAAGTAGCTATAAATAGCTATATCTAACCCCAGTTGGGAGGGACTCAAGTGCAATTTTGGTGACAAGTTAAGAGCTCCACACACCACAAACGTGATCTTGGGACTCTAAAGAAGATCCTTTGTGCCTCGACTGTAGTTACCTTCCATCAATTCATTTTAAAATGTTGAATCCATTTTCCTCTTCTCCTCTGTATTTTTTATTGATGGGCAATTCTTTCTACAACTTTTAATCGTTGGTCTATGCTTTATAATCACATTGACTTTGCAATGTTCTTGTGAATGCATGATGTAACTTTGTTTTACCTGTGTGGGTTTGTCATGAGTGTTTAAGATCCTTCTTATCATGATCCCATGATGTGAGTGTTTCTTAGGTCTCAGAACGCCATTTTGCCTCAAATTTGTGCTTATTGTGATCAAGAAAGACTAAGGATTTCGAAGCATGCAACACATCACTCCATTTGTGAGTGTGCTTGGAACTAGGAGTTCACCTTCACACTCTTGGAGCCATTTTGCTTTGTTTTAATGGATTAATGAGTTGTGGTAGTGATTCTACTTCCTTCCTTGGTTCACTAGTACATATAACACATTTAGCGTCGGTTAGATAAGACATTTGTCATTGGTTTTGAAGCGACACCCAAGTGGGTGATACTAAAAGTAGACTCCTTCAGCTTCAGTTACATAACCGACAACAAAAAGCCATTCTCGATTACAATTGAACCCATAAGCGCCAACATTCGGACCATAGGCGTTGGTTGATAGCAAACAACCGACACAATTAAGCAATCGTTGTCAGTTTTTGGTATTTAACCGACACTGATGTTTTTTTTCTTATCAGTTCCCAGCCCGCTGTCCGGTTGGTCAGCAGGATGTAGAACCTACAGTTCAGTTTTGAACTACAAGTTTACAGCTATCCATTTGGTCAGCAGGATGTAGAACCTACAGTTCAGTTTTGAACTATAGGTTTACAACACCCTTTGATTTCAGCCAACAACAAGCCACAAACCTGCAAATATATATTGATAAGATACAAATTAAATATTTGATATGTATCATGTGATTCACACATATATGTATAATAAGCATATTTAATTTTCAAATATGATTCATCACACACATGCATGTTGAAACCTATAGTTCCATATTTCATTCCTCCATTTCATATTCACACACATTTAGCAACCATATGTAGTTTGATCCATTCATTTTTCTTTTGACATTCACACACACAGAAACATTCATTCATTCCATCTTCACAAACACATGTATATAGATAAGACAATTAAAAAAAAATCATTCATACATCATCTTTCAAAGTTGAACATGTTATCGAAATACTAATTATGACAACAAAGTTTAGAAAATAACATGACACAATAGCTAATTCAACAAGGAGGGCTTGATGTACCCCTAAACATGTGCATATACGGGAAAGTAAATTTGTTGCTAGTTGGACCTACTTTGTTGATGTTGCTGTGTCGCGGAGCTCGTCATTGTTAGACGAATATGAACTGATGGTGATAGGGAAATGTACGGTACCAACAGTAGGAATAGAAGGGAAATCAGGTGTGCTCTTCTCATCAAATGAGTCCAAATATGTTCTATCCTCTGTCGAGTACTCAAATCAGACCAGATGATCGGGCGTCTCATTGTTGATGTTGGTTACCCAAACCTTGATGGTATTATGGCCAACCGGTCAAAGAAAAAACTTGTCACTATGGTTCAATAGCATCTTCCCAACCCACTCACACCAATCAGATGTGGATACAAGATTTTCGTCAACATCATACTTAACCTTGATAACATATGTTGAAGTTCCAAAATTTAGGGTCACTTCACCAGCCGTGTTGTGTCTTCCATTTAGATAACTCCATTGTTTAGGTATAGTGAGTTGTGCTAATGAATGATTGTCTAGAATGATGTCCAACTATTCTTCAACAGGGAATATTAACATTGGGGTAGAGGCCCAAGCCATTATGCCTACAACAATGTAAAATGTTGAGAAAAAGTAATATAAATGTAAGTAATAACAACACACAACAACATGAGTTATTTCATATTCATGAAAGATAAATAATTGATGATGATGATGATTGATGATGATTGTGGGGAAGCGTTCGAACAAAACATCATTAACTAAGCAGAAGCGATAATTAACAGTGAATTACTGAAAATCACTAAAAATTTAAACCTTTTTGCAAAGAGATCCAATTCTAGAAAACTCTTATAGAAAGAACCAAAGTATTACATATACATTCTGGTTCACAAGTACATACCATGTACCATTTCTTCTCGAGGATTACATACATCAATTACTCTCTTAAGTCTACACATGAGCAACACACAACCTCGAGGCATTCAAGACAAGATCTCAAATCAATTATAAAAACACTAAGTACTGACTCCTAGGACCTGAGAGTACATAGATGACACATAGGAGTCTTATCTACAAGACACGACAATCCGTATCTCCACTTGAGATGTTAATGCTGTCCTTGATGCTACTATCTTTTCCCTGTAGTATGGTTCTTACCTCCTCGTTCTCGTCCACCTAAAAACGTTGGATCCCACGGGGGTGAGACAATTGAAATTGTCCCAGCGAGAGATATAACTCTCTGCCAGAAACATTATTATCGCAAGTTAATAGAATAAAACTGATCAGAGGATAAGCAGTTTAGAACATTCTTATATTTTATAGCATTATAACTATCTATGATAGAACAGTAATTCATCTATTCACTTTAAAAGGAATATGAAGAATAGGAATATCATTTATCCATCATACTATATCAACATCTCAAGCTTATCCTGTGACACTCATTATCATGGTATGTCATCCATGAATCATTCTCATTTCTATCTGTTGGCCTCAGCCAATCTGCTAACCAGATATTGAATTGTATCAATCATGTGAGTATACATCATCATATTCTATTTAGGCATTGGATTGTGCCAATCGTATGCAACCATTCTAGGCATTGGACTATGCCAATCCTATACAAACATTCTAGGCATTGGGTTATGACCAATCTTGTGCAACCATTCCAGGCATTGGACTATGTGAATCCTGTACAAACATTCCAAGCATTGGACTATGCCAATCATGTACAAACATTCCAGGCATTGGACTATGTCAATCCTGTGCAAACATTCCAGGCATTGGGTTATGACCAATCCTCTGCAACCATTCTAGGTATTGGGTTATTACCAATCCTGTCCAAACATTCCAAGCATTGGGTTATGACCAATCCTGTGCATTTATTCCAGGTATTGGGTTATTACCAATTCTATGACATTATTCCAGGTATTGGTTTATGACCAATCCTGTGACATTATTCCAGGTATTTGATTATGACCAATCCTGTGACATTATTACAGGTATTGGGTTATGACCAATCCTGTGCAATTATTCCAGGTATTGGGTTATTACCAATCATGTGACATTATTCCAGGTATTGGGTTATGACCAATCTTGTGCAATTATTCCAGATATTAGGTTATGACCAATCCTGTGCAATTATTCTAGGTATTGGGTTATGACCAATCCTGTGACATTATTCCAGGTATTGGGTTATGACCAATCATGTGACATTATTCCAGGTATTGGGTTATGACCAATCCTATGCAATTATTCCAGGTATTGGGTTATTACCAATCCTGTGACATTATTCTAGGTATTGGGTTATGACCAATCCTGTGACATTATTCAAGGTATTGGGTTCACTAGTACATAACCAACCTTTAGTGTCGGTTATTTAAGGCCTTTAGTGTCAGTTTCTAAGCGACACCTATGTGGGCGACGCTAAAAGCCCAGCTGTTACGCGTCGGTTAAAAAACCAATGCCAAAACCCTTCGCGCGCCACCGAAAACGCACCAGCAGAGCACTATAGGCGTCGGTTATTAGATAAGAAACCGACGCCATATACCTTCGCGCCACAGAAAGGGCACCATCTTGGGCACTATCAACGTCGGTTATTAGATAAGAAACTGACGCCATAGGCACTATATGCGTCAGTTATTAGATACGAAACCAACGCCATATACCTTCGCGCCACAGAAAGGGCGCCATCTTGGGCACTATCACGTCGGTTATTAGATAAGAACCGACATCATATAAATCCCAACACGGCCGTGCTGGCCAGCACGACTGTGGTGTCTGGTCCGCTGCCACGGCCGTGCACTCCCAACACGGCCGTGCTGGCCAGCACGGCCGTGGTGTCTGGTCCACTGCCATGGCCGTGGTGTTAAGGAAATAGACGTCAATTACTATTAAAAACCGACATTGTAACTATGTGGCGTCAGTTTTATACAAATAACCGACGCCTATTTTTTTTTTCTTTTTTCTGTCAGTCTGCAGACCTGCTGTATGGCTGGTCGCAGGATGAGAAACCTACAGTTCAGTTATGAACTGCAGGTTTTACGACATCCATTGATATCAACCAACAACAGGCCACAAACCTGCAAAATTAACAACAAAAATATTCACACATTTAGCAATGCAACCTGCAGTTCCATTTGATTTTCACACATTTAGAAACATTCATGTAGCTAGCAATCTGTAGTTCCATTCATTTTCACATTCACACATGTAGAAACATTCATATAGCAACCAACAGTTTCATTCATTTTCACTCAGACACATGTAGAAACATCCAAACATGTAGAAACATTCACACATATATTATAATTCAGAAATTCATTTACAAAATATCATTCTTTAGTCATTATTCGCTATCAACATCCCAATTATATCTTATATCCCCCACTACTTGTATGGTTTTTGCCCATTCTTCTCTTACTTCATTTAATTCTCTTGTCGTATAGGGAGCATGTACATCTGGTAAGGCCGTTCCTGTAGTGTGGTCAGTTTTAAACACATGTAAAGAGAATGATGTATATATATAATTAATGAGCTATAAATAAGATTGATATATTTCATATTATCTAATGAGACTATATAATACCTCAGCAATACAATTGATGTCCATTGCGGCATATTTGATAATCATGTGCATAAATCACATCACATAGTATCCACATGCCCATCCGTTGTCTTGTGTAGTACACTATAAATTCAAACATACAAAATATTAAAAAATACAACTAATTAAGCACTGTTCACATAAATAATATATACATATATTGCAGTCGGGAACTTACTTTCACGTTCTTCCAAATTATTGGCTGGTTCTTTTTCATGGGGACCTTTCCTCCAGCCTTTTTGAACTCATCAAAACCCCTACATGTTAATGTAACACAGTACATTGCATAATTAAATAGTAATGTAATAACATATGTTAACGGATATGAAAATGAAATATTTCTCACCGGAATAATGCCATTTTCATTATGTGTCCATATTTTGTATTCAATTTACTCCCCTTAGGATCTAGATAATAGACAGTGAACATCTCGGGGACAATAACCAGTAACTCCTAATGCATACCACTAGAGGTAAAAAAGTTAAAAATTAATAACTCAAAATCCACAATAAAAATGTAATTGTCTTAAGTCCAAATTATAATAAGCAAAGTAAACTTACTCTACATTGAATGGAGCCATTATCATCGTCTTCTTATTTTGAGCAAAAATTGTAAAAGCCTCACAGCAGTATTGTTGAATTGACAGAGGGTCTTTAGCTACTAGACTAATCAAAGATGGAATAAAAAATCCTACATGTTCGAATGCAAAATCTACACATATCTTGTCTAAGTAGCTACAAAATATGTATTAATTACGCATGCATTAATAAATAAGAAACCAGATCACCAGATCCTACACAAGGTATATGGATGTATAAAGAAGATCTCACCTTATCCATAGCTCTATCACAGATGTATTTAGCCAATCATATCGAAACAACTCCAAAATATCTTGTATAAATAGTTTTCTTTCGTATGATTGACCTGCAACATCTGAATCTATAGAAACAATTATAGGGCAATTTATATCATGTTCGCCTAACCATATTGCCATACCCCTACAGTTAGGACCTAACGGGACAGGTAGGTCTTGTGGAACCCAACTGGGTAATGTAAGAGGTGGAAGTGGAGGCCTAGATGATGTGGGTGTCTTCTTTTTAACCTGTATATATAATAATTTTAGATCAACTGACATCATATACACACACTAACAATTTAATGTAATGTAAATTTACCATACAATTTCAGTAAAGATGACATCCGCTTTTAGCCACAATATCACTCCGCCTTCTGCCTCACCAAGCATTTCACAATCTGGGTGGGCATATGGCAATGGAAGATCCATCCACTTGGGGAATATATGTACCGGGCTCACACGAATCCAACCAGCTGGTAATGGAGACCTGTAAAACATTTCCCCTGGTAGGGATGGGTAAGCCGACGCCTCTGCAATGACATATTCATTAACTTTTAGACGGCATGGCTTCAACCCCTACAAATTTTTGTGTAAAGAATGTTATATACATATATACATATCATATTCAAAACATATCATCTTGAATTAAAAAACTAGTTACTATGTCATAAAAATACTTACATCGGATTTGCTAGGTGGTGGGTCTACAGGATTACTCCCAACCTCTGCAGTAGGAGTAGAGCCTACAGTAGGAGACACCATAGGTACTGTCTGGTAAGTGGCAGTCTGAGATGCCTTCCACTTTTCATTGCTTCTTCGAGTTTCCTATCAAATAGCTTATCTACCTATACATGGATAAAAGAAACGTCAAATTCTAATTATTGAATTCTCTTTTACAATAACATCTACAAGGAAAAAATATGTTACCTCTTCTTGTGAAAGTCCCACTTTTGGGACATGTTTGCGCTGGGATGGCCCAAAAAAAACTTTGATGCCCACACTAGTGCCTGCAGCCCTAACACATCCAGGATGCTCTGGGTTACCTAGAGCAACTGTCAATTCATCCCTTGTGCCCTCAGGGATGAACTTGCCTTGTTTCCTCAGCTCGTGCAGCTCCCGCTAATCGCCAAAACAAAAATTTGTAATTAAGTAAACACCACAAATAATCAATATTCGAACGATTGCTGTAAGAGTTGTATTTTACCATTTTTGCAGCCGCATCAATAGTTGCGGGCTTCCTTATTTCTCCCTTCTTATTTTGCCTCCCAGCTATCCAGACATCATGGCGAGGCATAGGTGTGATACCTATAGTGGAGGACTCCTGTGTAGCAGCAGATTGAGCAGTAGCCTTAGATTGTAGTCTTTGGCAAATGCCTGCATACCCTTTTGGACCCATTGTGTGGTCATGCACATTCAGTGCATGCCTTGATCTTTGTGCCTCACTGAGGGCCTAGTTAGTATGCACATTAATGATTTGGTTAGTAACAGTAAATGTTAATCTTGAATAGGTGAATACAACATATATTAATGAGATTGGGACTGACGCCTAATACCTTGAATTCATCAGTTTGTCTTGAAGCAACAAACACGTCCCATTCTTCTTTGTCCAGGAAGTTCCACTGTTCAGTGGCTGTCTTCTTCCTCTTGTCAGCTTCTTTTATGTATTCTCGGGTGAGATTTGTCCTATAGTTCCTTAGGACTCTCCCACAGTGTTGCATCACGCATTTACGATGTAGCTTTTCATCCAATTCAAATATACTCTGCAAAATAGAATTGCTATTAACTAGTATCCAAAAAATTAGTAATCTACAAAATAGAATTGCAAATTAATAATAACTCATGCATAAATCCTTCCATATTATGTCTTTCTTCTCCTTAGAAACTTTATGCCAAGAATCTATCTTACAACCGCAATGGCTACGAGTAACATACCCAAGATATGAAACAAATGAATTGCGATTCACACCAGATGCATTTCCTGCATTATCAAAATCCACAACAAGTTTGGGTCCATTGCCCTTTTGCTCTATTAACTTCTTCATCATAGTGATGCCCCTTCTCTTGTCAACTTTTTGGTGTTGCTGATCAAGTGCCTCAAGTGCTTCAGATGGTACATGTGCATCGTCAACCTAAAATTTGACAAAATAAAACAAATTTACAAGATATAAATGGACATATAGATATAAATATATGATATATTTTTAAAACTTACATTGTGAGGCAGCGCATTGATGTCCTCACCCTCACGGTAATCATCAGCATGGTCATCAGGAGAATTCTCATCCATCTGAAAATTCACATTCACATTGTAAAGTAATTCAAATTGTAAAGCTCACATTGTAAAGTTCACATTCACATTGTAAAGTAATTCACATTATAAAGTTCACATTATAAAGTAATTCACATTGTAAAATTCACATTGTAAAGTTCACATTCACATTGTAAAGTTCACATTGTAAAGCTCACATTGTAAAGTTCACATTCACATTGTAAAGTTCACATTATAAAGTAATTCACATTGTAAAATTCACATTGTAAAGTTCACATTCAGAAAAATAAAACATATAAAAAATATAAACATGCCTCTAATATTGCGATTTTTTATCAATTAACAATCCTTCATTGTGATCTCCGCGCACATACAAGTCATCATTAGCTTCAATATTTGCTGGTGTTGGCAACCCAACTGAGAATGGACTGGAGTCATCATACTTATCATAGTACTATTCTTCATCTATAGGATCTTCAATGAACTGTCTTTTACCATGAAGAACAACCGACCATTTATCATTTGCAGGATCATCGATATAAAATACTTGCTTCACATGTGATGCCAATATGAATGGTTCACCCTTCTCGCCAATCTTTTCAAAGTTCACTAAAGTGAAACCCAATTCATCCACTATAACTCCTTTGGTGTTATCAACCCAATTACATTTGAAGAGAGGAATTCTGAAATCTATGTAGTCAAACTCCCATATGTCTTCAATGACACCGTAATATGACATTTTAGCTTCACATGGACTCTTATCCTTTGCACTTGCAAAAAACATAGTCGATGCTTGAAGGGTGACCCCACTGTTTTGGACAACACTCTTATCATCTTGGCGCTTTGTGTGATATGTGAATCCATTAATGTCATACCCTTCATAAGACATAACAGTAAATTTTGGTTTAAAGGCGAGGCATTTGATAGTTTCAGTAATATCATCTGGTGTTTGAGATAGTTGATGTAAGACTTTATTTTTAAACCACTTAATAAATGTCTTGTTATGCTCTCTAGCAAGCCGCATTGTATTGGCTCGAGGATATTGTCTCTTGATGAAATTGGTATGTTCCTCGATATAAACGTTCACTTCGTCCATGTTGTGTAAAATATACAAGTGACCTTGTTCCAACTGCTCACGGCTGATTACTTTCACACGTGATCCCAAAATTCCTTTGCCAAATTGCTCGTCAATATTCTTGTCATTATCAGGAGTGTCATTACCACTGAGAAAGTCATTGCAAAAATCCATAACCTCTCTCGCCACATAACCCTCGATAATACTCCCTTCAGGCCGATAACGGTTTCGAACATCACTTTTAAAAATGCTCATGTATCGTTCAAAGGGATACATCCAATGCAAGAAAACTGGTCCCAACATTTTCACTTCCCTAGTCAAGTGGACAACAAGATGTACCATGATATCAAAGAACGACAGAGGAAAATACATCTCAAGCTGACATAGGGTAACAACCACTTCTCTTTGCAATTTATCGAGAGTATCAGGGTCAATAACTTTGCTACACAGACTGTTGAAAAAGAAACAACGTCTGGTGATTGCAAACCTTACATGTTTCAGCAATATAGATCTAATTGCCACAGGCAATATTTGTTGCATTAGAGTGTGACAATCATGAGATTTAAGACCTATCAACTTCAAATCTTTCATTGATACCAATCTACGGATGTTGGATGAGTAACCCTGTGGCACCTTAACATTTACCAAACATTCACAAAAAGCTTTCTTCTCCTTTCTAGACAATGTGTAACAAGCGGGAGGTAAGTATGTTCTCCGATTTCCCATTTCACAAAATTCTGTTAATTCTGACCTTATTCCCATTTCACGCAGGTCTAGTCTGGATTTTATCCCATCTTTAGTCTTACCTGGTATATTCAACAAAGTACCAATGACACTATCACAAACATTTTTCTCAACGTGCATGACATCAATACAATGCCTGACTGTCAAAGAACTCCAATAAGGAAGATCCCAAAATATTGACTTCTTCTTGAATAAAGATTTGTCACTCCGTGTGGACATAGTACATTGTGATCTCTTACCAAATTCATTGAAAAAGTCTTTTAGTCTTTCATAAACAACCTCCCCTGGTATAGGTTTAGGTGCACTCCGTTCCTCATTCAATCCATTGAATGCTTTGCGCCTCCTACGATACGGATGAAATTTTGTAAGAAACCTTCGATGACCGAGATATACAGTCTTACCGCCATGTTTTAGTCTTGTTGAATCAGTGTTCTCTTCACATATAGGACACGCTTTAGCTCCTTTGACACTATATCCAGACAAATTCCCATATGCTGGAAAGTCATTAATAGTGCAAAACAACATATCATGCAAACAAAATGTCTCTCTTCGTGAAGCATCATAGGTCAACACACCTTCACCCCAGAGTTTCTTGAAGTCATCAATCAGAGGTTCAAGGTAAACATCGATGTCATTTCCAGGTTGTTTAGGGCCCAATATCAACAACGACAACATTACATACTTATTTTTCATACACAGCCAGGGAGGAAGATTGTATATAACAAGCATGACTGGCCAAGTGCTATGTTGGCTGCTCAATGTCCCGTACGGATTCATCCCATCTGTACAAAGCCCAAGTCTTAGATTCCTGACTTCTTCACCAAATTCAAGGTATAATAGATCAATCTTCTTCCACTGTGGGGAATCAGACGCATGTCGTAGGATCCCATCATTATTTTTCTTAATATCTGCATGCCACCTCAAATTCTTCACATCTATCGGATTGACAAACAAGCGTTGAAACCGTGATATTATAGGTAGATACCACATCACCTTGGCAGGAGAACCAATTTTGGACTCCCCCAAAGTCGTCAATTTATACCGTGACACACCACATTTTGGACAATCTTTCAAATCCACATAGTCCTTTTGAAATAATACACAATCATTCGGGCATGCGTGTATCTTCTTGGCATCCATTCCCATTGGGTACAATAATTTCTTTACCTGGTATGTTGAGATTGGCAGATCGTTTCCTTCAGGAAGTATTTCTTTCAACAAAGACAACAATGACGTGAAGCTTTTGTCGCTCCATCTATTGTTAGCTTTCAGGTTATACAATCTCAACACAGCGCTAAGCTTCGTAAACTTAGTACAACCTGTTTATAATGATATCTCAGCATCATGCACAATGTTTCTAAAAATGGGAGGTGGATCGGTGTGCTCTACCCCACTACTATCCAGCATCGCATCAACGATGTCTATTGGAACTGGTTCATTCACATCTACGTCATCGTAGGCAATTTCTTCTTCCATACAAGCACTGCTATCGACATCCACTAGTTTTGGGTTTGAAATCTCTCCATGCCAGTGCCATTCTGTTTAGCCTTGTACAATCCCGTTGCACATGACATGACTTTTGATTTCGTCACCAGTGCTGACTTTCAAGTTGTTACCGCAATGCCTACATGGACAGTAGAACCTATCTCCAGGTTGTTTCCTATGTTCCTCGGCAAATCTAATAAACTGGTCAAGACCAGAAATAAACTCTGGGGTGCAGCGATTGCGAATGGACATCCATGATCTATCCATTCTATGATCAAAGAGAAAACAAATATATATTACAACAAGATTAGGGTGTAGGGTTAACAGATTAGAGTTTTTGCATGGTTAAAACTTTAGGCCAACAAATACATGTGTTGTCATTCTTATATATAATAAATGTGTATCACCTATCCCATTCTTGAACACCTAATCTCATTAGTAAGTGTATAATGTGTATTGGGTTTTCAAGAAAATTTCGGCAGTATTTCACTGCTGTTCTCTAAGTACATATGTACTTAGAGAACAAACGGGGAAATGCTACCAAAATTTTCTCAAAAACCCAATACACATTATACACTTACATCCTAAGTGAGATTAGGTGTTCAAGAATGGTCCCAAACTGGGGACTATCCAAGATTTACTCCTAATGAGTAAATCTTAGACGGGTTTCTAGGCCAACAAATACATGTGCTGTCATTATTATACCTACAATCCTAGTTTCATCATTCATATCCTAGTTCTTCAAGTTAGGTGATTAACATTGTCAATATACTCAAAAAGGAAACAAGTTACCAATTTCATAGTTAGGACGGTAGAGATACCCTAAGATCTAGATCTAATGGTTCATAATGAGTCTGTGATAAAGTTACATCACTAGATGATTATATAATTTCAAAAGTAGTACACAAATAAATTCAAATGATTAGATAACTAAATAAAAATAGTAGACAAAAAAATACAAATAAGTAGATGAATAAATACAAATCTATTGATAAACTAATATAAATCAGTAGATGATGATCAATTAATTGCTGAATCAGTGCATAAATAAATACAAACATTAGATGAATACATATAGATCAATTGAAAAATATAGTTAAATCACTTGATAAATAAATTTCATTAAGTAGATGATTAAATCATAACAAAATTAGTACATAAATAAACACAAATAAGTAAATAACTTAAAAAAAATAAAAAAACGCCCAGCAGTAGCCTAGGCGTGCCTTGGCACCGCCCAAGCAGCCGCTGGAGCAGAGGAAGAAGGCAGGGCGGGCATACCTTGAGGGCAGAGGAGAGCAGCGGCCGGAGCAAGACCTAGCAGTAGCTGGCAGCCGGCGTCGGCGGCAAGAAGAGGAGAGGAGCGGCGACGAGGGCAGTGAGGAGAGGACAGCAGCCACCGACGGGGGCGGCGGCGAGGAGAGGAGAGGCGCCGACGAGGAGCGGCGGTGGAAGGGAGAGCAGCAGGAGCGGCGGCGAGGGCATCGACTAGGAGTGTTGGAGGCGCAGGGGAGCAACGGCGGCTGGGGCAACGACGACGGTGACGGCGGGGAGCAGAATCGCCAGACCTAGTAGAGTCGCAATCAAACAGAGACAATGGGGAAAAGATATCTGTTTCGCGGGGCTATTAACTGTACCATAGGCGTTAGTTATTCAAATAAACTGACACATAAAATTAACAGTGTCAGTTCTCCACAAAAACCGACACCTATTCTCAACTATAGTCGTCGGTTGTAACTACAAAACAACCGATGTCTAAATACATATGCCGATTAAAAAAATTGTTCTCGATTAATGACCATAGTCGTCAGTGTCTTCTGACAACTGATGCTTAAAGGGTGTGAAAAATTCCCCACGGACAGCACGGGAAAACTCATAAGCGTCGGTCATTGTGGTTAAACCGACGACCAAAATGTGCCCAATTTCTATCTCGCGAATAACCTTTAGTCGTCGGTTTATTATTTATCAACCGACGCCATATGTTAAATTTTGGAGGTAATTTTTTCTGCTGGAAATTTTGGATTTGGCGGTTAATTTTAGGCATCGGTTTTTTATTAAGTAACCGGCACTGAATAGAAGCGGTACCCGTGTCTGGGCGCCCTTCATAGATTGGATGTCGGTTTATGTTATCAACCGACACTGTATAGTTTCGGTGTCAGTTTATTTATACAACCGACACCTATAAAAGTGACTTTATAAGCCATTTCTGTAGTAGTGGTTATGACCAATCTTGTGACATTATTCCAGGTATTGGGTTATGACCAATCTTGTGCAATTATTCCAGGTATTGGGTTATGACGAATCCTGTATAATTATTCTAGGTATTGAACTATGTCAATCCTGTGCATCCATTCCAGGCATTGGACTATGCCAATCCTGTGCATCATCACTGAATACCACATCACCTTTACTAGGTGTTAAACCTTGGCCAAACCATCATACTTATTCACATCCTTTATATAATTTCATTTTTCTTCATATCTCCCTTAAGCTTGTTCAAAACACTATATCCCTTATTTGGCTATAAACATGAAGCATATATGATCAAGATTTCATTATTATTAATGTATCCATTAGTTATTATTATTATATTACTAAGTTTCCATTGTTTATTTTAAACATTATCATTTCTCACATGAGACTTTATAAATATCTTGTTACCTTTCACTAGGCAACAACTACTCTCCTAGCTCACAAGGCCCATTACACATTTTATCACCTCTCATTAGGCAACAATTACCCTCATGGCTCATAAGGCCATTAAACATCTTGTCACCTCTCACTAGGCAACAATTACTCTCATGGCTCACAAGGCCATTAAACATCTTGTCACCTCTCACTAGGCAACAACTACTCTCATGGCTCACAAGGCCATTAAACATCTTGTCACCTCTCACTAGGCAACAATTACTCTCATCATTTATTATTAAATGATTATCAACACAAGGTATGCATTTCTCTCTCATCCTTACCAGAGTATGAATACATCATACTTAATTAACTTGACTTAACCCTTTCTTTAAGTATGTTATCCTACACTTATTAAAGTGCATTAGGCTCATTACATCTCAATGTAACAATTGACATGGCACATTTCATGTGTTATTCATACAAGTATACTGGATTTAGGGTACATCAAGGTGTATCAACTTTGAGGTGCTGAATATGATATCTATCATGACTTGATATATCACTTCCCTCATCATTTGTAATTTACTTAAGTATATCAACTTATCTTATATTAGGGTATTTTCCATCCTAATACTTTATGCACCAGTTCATCACATTTATCATGTAATGTATTGGTCATAAATCATTCATTTGATTTATTCAACCATTATCAATGATATGGACTTATCTCAGATTAAGGCATTATCGATATAAGGTTATCCATTATCAACCACTTTAGGTGTTCCACCTACCAATACATTATTCACTACTCCTATTATTCGGAATAGGGTTCCCCTCTTCATCAATTAGGGTTTTTCATAACATCACCCTATATTAGGGTTTCACATAACATCACCCTATATTGGGGATTCACATGGCATCACCCTAGATTAGGGTTTCATATCACATTACATCACCCTATATTAGGGTTTCACATAACATCACCTTATATTGGGGATTCACTTAGCATTGCCCTAAATTAGGGTTAGGATTCATTAACCTTCTCGATTAGGGTTTTATGATCTCATCATCCTGGATCATACCCTAAATTACATAGTTCATTTTGAAAGTGTTGAAGATTAATCACTTCATGATTATCACTCATGTATAAGTTCCTCTCTCTCATCCTCTCTAGGAGGTTAACTACTTAAATCTTTATTAGATTGAATCAACTTGAATAAAGGGTTAGCATAGTGTATTAAGTCATTGCTTCCATAAGCATCAAAGGTTAACCACTCTAAATGTACTAATCATCAAAGTACTTTAGAGGTACAACCACATGATTTAACTTGGATATATACTATTTAACAATCAATGGATTAATTGGTATTTCATAACTTTGAAACTATTAAATTTCCAAATGGTTTTGTTACTTTTGAACCTTCAAACGGTCTTGAGGTACTTGACCTCCATACGATCTTGAGGTGCTTGACCTCCATACGGTCTTGAGGTGCTTGACCTCCATTTGGTCTTGAGGTGCTTGACCTCCATACGGTCTTGAGGTGCTTGACCTCCATTTGGTCTTGAGGTGCTTGACCTCCATTCGGTCAACTCTCCCAAATGGGTTTGAAGATCAAATTACCCATTCGATCTTGATCAACTTTACCCATTCGATCTTGATTGATTTTAACCATTCGGTCTTGATCACTTTTACCCATTCGGTCTTGATCACTTTTACCCATTCGTTCTTGATTGATTTTACCCATTCGTTCTTAATAAATTTTACCCATTCGGTCTTGATTGGTTTTACCCGTTCGGTCTTGATCAATTCCATCAATTAAGGATTCAATCAATTCAATCGATTGGAGTTTGTAATCAGTGGATTATCCATCATTGAACCAATTATGAGACAATTAGTTAGACCCATTAGATCATCATCCAACCATGACATCTCCTGACCTCAAACGGTCTTGAGGTCGTTTGACCTCAAACGGTCTTGAGACCGTTTGGTGTCAAACGGTCTTGAGACCGTTTGTTCACCAAACGATCTTGAGATCGTTTCGTCTCAAGATTGGAACCGTTTTACCAAGATATTTATTGAGGTGTGTGCTTATGATGATTTCATCATCATCAAGCTTCAATCCTTCAAAATCTACTGCCATTCTTATGGAAATTTCATCAATTATTCAAAGGAATTTCAAGAAGAACAAAATGATCAACAAGTGATGAAGAATTGAATGTAATAATAACATTTAAGGGTTCAAGTTATATAACCCTACTTCAAAATTGAATCCAAGCTTCAAGCTTCATGTCCTCAATGGTGAATGAAGCTTTTTCAACTTTCCAAGGTCCGTTCTCAAGTCTTTGAGTGAAATGAATGGCTAAGGTTGAAGATTGAATGAAGAAAAGAAGAAATTAAGCATTGAATTTCGATTTCCTCCATGAAATCAAGGTTGAAGATGACTATGGAGCTTACCTATAGGTTGGGGCACGTCCTCCTGTTGCTCCTAAGCTCCCTTGTGCGTGGCCAAAGCAAGGAAAGAAAGAAGGATCGAAAAGAGTCTTTCATGTGGGTGAAAAATGGGATATATGTAAAGGAATTTCATGAGAGAGAAAGTGATAATTAATTCCTTCAACTCCCAAAATTGGTGCCACATACTCCCCTAAATACCTTGCATATGAAGCCATATCCCCCACCTTGTAATTCCTCTTCATTATCCATGAATTAAAAGAAAACAAATTAAGCACCTTAACCATTTTAATAATAATATCCAAAATTGAGTGGATATTACATTTCCTTTAACTAATGTGAGTGGGATCTCCACTCACTTTAGATATTTCGTTACCTTTGCAAGGCACAAGGATGTATATGCTTATAAAAATTCAACCATCACACTTTTGGTTGAAGGGCACTCCCATTAATATATTTATTTTTACATTAAATTGAATTAGGGTTTCAATTATGCTTAAATCTTGATTATTTTAATATCAAGATTCTCTCTCCTCCAAAGAGATTCAAATGAGATGACCCTCTGATTTTCTTGTCTCTAATAGATACCAAGAAATATTAGGGACTCTCTAGAAGTGGTATTTTGCATATTGAACCCTAGGTTTTGGGTAAATTGCACATTACACCAAAACTAGGTTTTAATGCACAAACATTGCTTAATAAGCTCTTTCTTGGTGCTCAAGCTTTCACAAGCCATACCTCTACATCATTCTTATTCTTATAATGTTTCAATACTTTAGGACCATTTTATTATGTAACGTTTCCAAGTTAACCCCTCAACTTGGGTAATTGGCACTTTAGTCCAAAACAGGCAAAACATTGTTTCAACATTATTTGAAAAGGACTAAAATTGAAACATAAGTTCCTCTTGGGACTTAATTACTTTTAAAAAGATAAGAGCAAGCATATAATTAACTTTATTAAGCAAAAACTCTAAGGTTAAAGTATAACCTAGGTCAAGGATGTTACAATGATGATGATGACGATGACGATGATGTGATGATGATGATGATGATGATGATGAGGGATGATGATGAGGATGAGGTTGATGATGATGATGATTGATGATGAGGATCATCGTCATCGCCATCATCAACATCCTCAACATCATGGCCATCATCATCGTTGTTGTCGTCGTCATCATCATCATCATCATCATCATCATCATCATCATCATCATCATCATCATCATCATCATCATCATCATCATCATCATCATCATCATCATCATCATCATCATCATCATTATTATTATCATGATGATGATGTGGGATGATGGCGATGAGTATGATGATGACGATGATGATGACGACGAAAATGATGATGATGATCATCATCACCATTGTCATCATTGTCATCATCATAATCATTATCATCATCATCATGATGTGGGATGATGATGATGACGATGATGACGACGACGACGGTGATGAGGATGATGACAATAGTGATGATGACGATGATCATGATCCTCCTCATCATCGTCGTCATCCTCATCATCATCATCATCATCATCATCATTGTTATCATCATCATCCCCATCATTATTGTCATTATCATTATCATCATCATCATCATCATCCCACCACATCATCATCACATGATGATGATGATGATGATGATGATAATTATGTGATGATGATGATGACGACGACGATGATGATGATGATCATCGTCACCATCATCAACATCATCGTCATCATTATCATCTTCAACATCATCATCATCATCATCATCATTATGTGGGATGATGACGATGATGATGAGGATGATGATGATAGTGATGATGATGATGATGATGATGATGATGATGATCCTCATTATCA